>JAODKM010000044.1:11945520-11959382 GCA_026780845.1 Petrocephalus sullivani | reverse complement strand
CTCTTTTTTTTCCTTCTTCCCCCCCCCCCCCCCCCCCCCCCCCCCCCCAGCACCACCACTACCACCTAGTTTTCCCTTTCAATCCTCCCTCCCCCTCACTGTTGGGGGCTCTGCTGAGGCAGAACTACTGGAAGCACTTTGTGAGGTCAGCAGTTTATTATTTTGGCTCTGGGAGAGGCGGAGGAGAGAGAGAGAGGGAGGGGGTGCACATGCTGAAGGGTGCGGGCCAGTGTCCATGTGCTTATCAGTAACTCTAGACAGCGAGTGAGGGGCGCTGGGGAAACAGTGCCACCTTCTGGTAGCATTGGGTAGTTTTTGGCTACAGTCATACAACCCACTCTCCAGCTTCCTTGATTTAAGGTTTTTTCTTAGCCCTGTTTTTGAGACCTCATGCGAATGCTGGCACTTTGTCCAACCGCGGTATTAATGTATTAACTCCCAATAAAAAAAATCCATTACGAAAACGCAGTTAGTACAAGTCTCCGGTTTATTTATACTTGACGCAATTCATCAGTACTTTGTGTATAAAAATGGTAATTACTAGCCAACAAAATGGCAGATGTCCCAACCTGGATCACGCAACCTGACCAACACCAGCGTAACATTTATCATTCCCTAACGCAATACATAAACAGTAAAGCAGACAAATGTCTGCTCAGCAAGTCACTTTCCATAGCGGCTGTGTTGAGTTAGGATGCTAATGAACTTCTACCCGAAACCTGTGACCATCAGCTGAAACCAAGACAAAAAAAAATTATTTTAAGCCATTTTTAATCAATCCACTATTTAATAATTTTGGCGAAAACTATAACCTGTCATTGCAGTAAACGCATAACTTATTTTAAAAAGAAAGTAAATCTTACAGTACATACAATTACTAATCACAAAAACTAGATAAAAAATTTAACTGACGGGAAACATAATATGTGGCACAGAAACCAGAAAAGGAACAGGCTGGCACACATCAGCCCACGCCTTCGGGGGCAGGAAAGAATAAAAGCGGGGGAAAAGAATTAATGAAAAGGCCTTAGCTGTCCGGAAAAGTAGCGTATTTAAGAAGGTATCAGAGTGAACTGGGAGTGAAACTCTGCCCCATTTCTCTGTGACCAATGACATTACACCATTGGCAGGCTGTTATTGCTTCTATTGGCTGGAACACTGTTGTCAAGACAACAAAAGACCTCCTGCCAAACAGCCAGGAACACCTCAAACATGAGTACTGACATAAAAGGAGTGTAGACCGAGGTCCGGCCTACGTGGCCGACATAGTCTGCTTGATGACTATCTTCTGCCGGGCACCCCTGGACGCGGAATCCCCCGAAAAGCCCCCCGAGGTATTCGGCAGGCCGTGGGCCGCCACGTATTTCTTGTAGGCCTCGCGGATGATCTTGAAGGCACGGGTGTTGGCATAGGGGATGTCGGTGATGGGGTCGCGGTACAGCGCGGGCTTGTGGGTGACGGGGCAGATCTCGCGTACGGGCGGCCGGGGCCCCCGCGACCTCGGGAACACTGACTCAAAGGCCTCGTCGTCACTGAAAGTGATGAAGGTGCGCGCACACTGGCCCCCCGGTGGCTGCTGCGAGGATGACACTGTCCCCTCACTAGCAGTCTGAGTCAATGCAGCCAGGGGCTGGGGGGCGTCTTGGTCCAACCTGAGAATAAAACAACAGAATAATTTTAAAGACGTGTCTCACTACAAAGAGCAGACCGCAAAGATCCTTCAAAAGTAGAGATTAAGAATCACCCTTTAATATTATTATTATTATTTCGAAACCAATTTTGCCATTTTGCACCCGGTAGCAAACATTTAGGGCAAGAAAGAACAAAAGAATCCATTTAATTAAAAATTATCATCCCCCTTTAACGGTCCACTTTTTTGCTCCCTCCCAGGTCCTAACAAATCAAGAACACTGAATTGTTCACTGATACTGGCATGCACCAATGTTTCCCAATAAGGTCCTGGGGGGCCCACAGACAGTCCACATTTCTGCTCCTAGGAGGGATCACCTGCAGCCCCCCCGGGTGCCATGTGCCTTGACGTGAGACGGTGACACGCGCCAGGCGACCTTACCCTTCCACGTCCACGTTCTCCTCCTTCAGGCTGGCGTCTGACACCAGAGGCATGAGCACCGAGTGGTAGCGGATGGCGGGACCCTCGAACGGCCGCCGCTTGTGCACCTGCTTCTTCTTGTCCGCTACCAGACGCTCGTAGTTCTCTAAGAGAACCCAGAAGACACCATCCATCAGGAGGACAGCACAGCTCCCTTGCATTGGAGACGCTTAGGCTTCCTATACATAGTGAACTTGGGGGGGGGGGGGTCACCAAGGTAAAACCCTACCCCCTTTACTCAGTGACCCCCCCCCCACAGCCTGCCTTCCACCGTTCCTTACCTAGAGATCGGAGATTAATCTCGGCAGTGACCTTGGCCTCAGCCAGCAGCTCTTCCTGTGTCAGGGGCCGGTCGTGATGGGCCCCCTTGCGTCGGCGTGGGGCCACCTGTCTCTCCTGCAGCCGCAGGTAGGTCATCCGGGTGTGCTCCGTGGTCGACTGGCGAACGGATTTCCTATCTGGGGAAACCAGTCACATCGTTATAGACCCAGGCAGGTTATAACAACTCCATTATCACAAATGATGTTTAACGTTCTTGATTAATATTGTTATAAAACAGCAAACCAAACCAGCACAGGACACCATTTGATTTTATTACAATAGGGTTTTGTAAGAGGACTTTATTACCTGTTATCCCAGCTCTCTCTGAAATTTAAACTAATTTCCCAATGTGCTACTTTTGCCTCATCTAACTATAAAGCCCTTAACTGTACAGGAAAGCTGGGAGGCATCAAAGCATCACGTTAGACACTTAGCATTCTGGAAGAACTCGAAACTGCCTTAAAATTCAATGCATAAGAAAATCCGAGCAGGAGACATACTCTCGCCAATGTCCTCAAGCGAGTCCAGCGGGATGTGTGTGTCCACCTTGACTTTTTCGACCCTTCTGGGCAGCTCTGATGTCTTCTTGGGTCGGGGCTTCACTATGTTCATGGGCTCCTGTATTCACACAAGCATAAACATGCATGGCAGTATGCTCAGTGTGAACATAATGTAATTTGAAAGCAAAAAGAGCAGGGATACGCTCCCCCTAAGGTGAGTGGAGCCACCCTGGGTTGAGGGACAGCCGGACACCTTACCCGGTAAGCCTTGGTGACAACGCGCCGCTTCCTGCGGGGCTCGTCATCCTCCTGGTCGCTGTCGGGCTCGTCCCCCTCGTCGATGTCGAAATCACTGTCCACCTCGTCCTCCGTGTCGGACTGATCGCCCTTGTACTCGTCATCTCCAGATTCCTGGCCACAACAAACGCACCATACATTCATGTTTAATCAAAGCCGAAGAATCGCGTCGATTTCCGTCATTTCAATCTTTAAATATCATCCTACAAAGTTGGCAAAAGTGAACAGGAGAAACTTTTATTTACACCGAAAACACTGAAAATTGGCTCAAAAACACCAGCACCCGAATGCTTAAAATATCGTTTTAATGTTTCCATAGGTGCATAGTTTGGGTCCATGATCTTTTTGAGGGCACAGGTTTTAAGATACTCACATCGTTGAATCCGCCGTAGGTGGTTTTGTAAAATTCGTCTTCTTCCTCAGCATCCAGTAATTTCGACATGCGATTCCCCGCTGTCTTGCGGGGTTCTCTGCTAAACGCTAAAGTCATTGTGACCTGGAATAACTTACAGTCGCGAAAAATACAAGAATAAACGAAATAAGAGGCTGAGAGCCGTATTATATGAAATCGACGCGCTCGTGTGACACTTCATACAAAGAAACGATCTACCATCAACGAAAAAGGAAAAACAGGCATAAGAATTTCTATTTAGTCTCAGATTTTCAGTTACTAGTGTCAAAAAGATGATCGCGTAAACCAAAGTCTGTTATATACTGTTATTTTATTCCGATGAAAAGTAATACATTCCTATTTTAGACTTTTAGATTACACTTCGTCGCCACGTTTGGCGTCACAAAGCAGCGCCAGTCATTTTAGCCGATTGACTACCTGCGGGCAGTATAAGACTCAGACCTGACGAATCGATCTGCACGGCAATTTGCTGATTACCCGCCAGGTGGCAGTAGCGGCCCGTGTTGCAAAATCGGGCGGCTTTGAGTTTCATTTTGCCGGTTAGTTACTTTGGGTGGGTGAACAAAATTTGGGCTGGTTTGGGATCAGTTTGGCAGTTTGCATACATTGTATAGGCTAAAACCCAAGCGTGTATATGCTCCATACAGTTAGTTATCAGACAGCCTGGCTCATTGCAGAGTCGGCCGGTGACACAAACGCACCCCCCTTCTTGTGCGCTTTTTAAGCCAGTTACAGCCAACACCCCGTTCTGCTTTTAAAGGTAAGATCCCATGCACACACACACCTGTCTGCATGGAGCAAAATGTAATAATTAGAGCAACCATTAATGAATCATTGTGTATGTAAAAAAAGAAAATCTTAAATCATTAAATTAAATCACCGAGGTAAAACTACGTTGTCTGTGTGCGCACTGAATTCACTCTGGGTGTGTTTGTGCAAAGGGAAGCATAGATGCATTCGCAGGGCTGCCGACTCCCACGCATCTGGCATGGCATCCTTTCCGACGCTCACGCAAGAAATCTTACGGCAAATCTACATAATTCTATTCTTAACCTGCAGCTACTTCAGAAGTGCTGGGGCAGTTTGCAAATCCTACAGACTATATTTACAAGGTAATAAAACTGTTGCGTGCATGTAAATGCGCGTGCGTTTGTGTGCAAACTCGAAATGAAAATCTCACTCCAGCCACCTGACCGAATTTATAGCAATGGTGTTAACCCATAAGCTGTACTGCATCACAGTCAGCACGATAGCGAAATGTTTCGGGCGGTTTCCTGTGCGTTTGGTGGTTTTTAAACCGTTTCTGGCCGAAACCATACGCTGTATCTAGCAGCCGGTGTTAAGGTTTGAGTGGTGATCTTGCTAACTGGTGACATGCACCTTCATGCGACATGCATTGCATTATTATTGCAGGAGACGGAAGCAGATTCGTCAAGTTTGCAGAGCTAAATAAAATAAATTTAAAGACGTACGGTAATGAAGAAGATGCCTTGTCCCGCACGTTTGTTAAATCTGACAAACATGCATACAGATATAAAGGTGATGTTGCAGCCTGTGAGTATAGAATCCCTCATGAAATTTGATTGCTCCTCAAGTTGGCTTATATATTTTTAATTAATATGTGCATGGACAATTCCGGATATTTTCAATTTTATTTCATTTTTCCAAAATTGACGAATCTGCCGTTACCACACATCTACAAGTATATGTCAACATTGGCACGTGAACGCCCTTGAGGATCACCACTGAAACCATAACACCAGCTCAATGCACCAAATGTGTCAGGTCGTCTTAGCTAGGTTCACTGGGTTTACTAACAAGTTTGCAGGATGTTCTGTATTTCCAAATGATGGTGTATACAAATCTGTATTAGCTGTGCATAATCATTTTTAAAGCACAAGACTCAGATCATGAGAGAGCACAGAAAATGAAAGCATTGTTTGTAAATTTGTATCTGAATTTCGTCTTTACTCAATGTTATTTACGCACTGTAAATAAAGCCTTGACCTCTAACTCTTATTCACCTATATGTGAAGTGTTTATGTTTGGCTTCCATGGAAATAACCAAGCATTACTACACACTTACACGCCAGACATTTAATAATGTAAAACTGAAGGAAACATCATGAAAATCCCTTTAATTCATGTGTGGCTGGGTAAATGGGGGCACGCGATGTTTAATTTTAATTCCAGGGAAACTGATAGCCTACCCCAACCAAGAATGGTGCAGACGTCTTGGCTGAAATCTTTGACAGTTATTTGTCAGTCGAGACAGAAGGTCTTCAGTCACTATCCCATAGAATTTTTATAAATGATCTCTATATATATTATCTGCTGCTATTTTCCCAATCTAATGTCTAAAGAATGTTACAAATTGAAAACCAAAAATTGTTTTATTGGGATGTAGATGTTCCATTCCTTATTATTTATTATATTGGTGATAATAAATTTTGCCGTTTGACTTTCTATTTATCAATGCATCTATTTGTCACATCTCTTTTCATGTCAGGTATGTCTTGCAAAGATTTTCTGAATGTCAAGTGACAGATCACAGTACTGATACATTGCACACCTTGCATACGTACCACATACACAGAAACTATGTTCTCTATGAATGGAATTCTTACGGATGAAACTATATGGTGAAAAATGAAGGTAGTCTAGCCGTTCCTATTTCCTAACAATACTTAATACTCATCCTGTTGTCAGCTCACGTCAGTTTCCTCATTCGTGGAGGTTCACGGATTCCTTGAGAATGTATGTGCAATGAAAAAAGTATAATTGAAACGCATACAATGGAAGTAAAAAGTATCTATCTATCTGTCCATCTATCAATGCCCATTTTCTGCAGCCAGGAGGGGGAGGACCTGGGCAGGATGGCAGGTTTTACAGAACCAATCAGAACTGCACATCCTGGAGGAGTAGGAGGAGCATCTGAAGGAAACCCGATGTAGACAAATTAAAACCCCTTTGTTGGTGATATGAGGCCACTGTGCTGCCCACCTAGCCATCAAGGTGCCCGATGCACTTTCTAAACAGCTTCTTTTACAGTGAATTAAATTAAGACACAAGCCGTCAGACACGCAGGTGTACACAGGAAATGCGTATTTTTCTTCCTCAAAAGCCCGGGGCTAAGCAGTATATTTAGCGCTGGACCTTATAGCCAGACACTACAGGGAAACTCCATATCAGGGAACAATCTTAAGCATGTGCATACCTGCTTATGTGCCGTGTATAGCACTTCTGCAATAGACATCTGTATTAGGGAGCAGTAATATATAGTCAATGTGCAGAACTACTCTTCTCATAATGGCATAATGCTCTCTTCAATTCACTTTAGTTTGCAAAATACATAATATTATTTGCTAGCTATCCAATATCGATATCGGAGAAGAATTTCATAATACACAAAATGCAAATTAGAATAGAATAGAAAGCCTTTATTTTCACTGTACTGGAGCATGGATGCTACTTGTACAACGAAATTGCAGTGGCTACGTGCAGACATATACAGACTTTACACTTGCATACAGTAATATAAAGTCAAAACCTTAATTTCGAGCTTTAGGATGTGGCCGGAAAATACTTTTGCATGAGCTTCAGGAAGTAAAAGGAACCTAAAGTAACTATTTGACTAGCGCAGGTCTTCTGCAGAGCCTGCACTCTGGATTACTATATATAGTGGAAAAATACGGCACAAAATGTCTCAGGATATACATGTTTTTCTAGGAAATATGACTAAACTCAGTCATCCAGGATATTCGCTTTTCAGCCAGAGCACGTCTGGGTATGACTTTAGATATCAATGATGTGATTGTATTATCAGGCACTGAACAGCTGGTTTATAAGGACATTCAGGACAGAGAGAATTAAGTAACCCCTCCCAACCCAATGTCGAGCTAAGCTGGAGTTAGGCTGTACCCTGTACCCACACATTCTTCATGTTAATGGTGAGGCAGCTATTAAATTCATGTTATGTTTGGGTTTCACATATTTCCCCTACTTGTGTATGCACTTTGAACACAGCACACCATCAGACCATAGGTAATTAATAACCTTCTGGACACACCATATACAGTGTACATAAAAGAAACGGTAAATACATATACATTTGAAGGTAGATAACACTGCATAGTAATATGAAGTCGAAAGTGAAACAGTTGTGCCCCAAAACCGCAACGTTGTTATCCCCTTATCGCTACTTGCAGTTCCTGGGTTTTCCACTAGATGGAACTTCCCAACAGACGAGTTACCAGCTTCCGGTCTTTTAAAAATCTGTAGATTTAATGCGTGAGTCCATCTAATTTTCCAGTTAAGAAATCTTGGCATAACGAAGTGAAGATTGGCCGTTATAGAATCATGTTAAAAATAAATACCTTTTATCCAATATGAAATTTAAAATCACTTTTATAGTTTGACGTTAAACACTACTTCTTTTCTTAACGTATTACAAGACTGGAACATCTGGTTGACCCGATTGTAATGACGAAGGGTTTGCCTCACAATGAACAATGGACTAGAAACCGCGCCAGTCATCTGGGAGCAGCAGGGGACACAATGGAAACAGCCAATGCATTTTCATTTTTGTTTACAGCAAACAACGGCTGTCCCCTATTGCCATGACGATGGCCAAGAGCTTGAATTGCACTTAACGGCTCCCGACTGGTATCCCATTTCTTCACTTAAACAGCGACCTGACGTAGGGAGGACTAAAGATAAAGGCTAATGATGTGGACGCACGCCGGTGTTATAACGAGTTGTGCTGCCTTGTCGAAACACGCTACTTGCCTTTGGCGACCCCTGCTGGTGAATCGCTCAGTGAGCAAGAATCAATCACCTGATTGTGGCATCAAGGTGGGGGCATAAGAGGGGCTATAATTCATACAAGGGGGCTAACTTCATCATTATCCAATGATGTGTGTTGAAACGGTTAGTGACAGGGGCACCCCAGGAGCTTTCCGCTGGGTCCAGTACCCCCATATACATGATCATTGTCTTATGCATTATTGCAATTATTTATTGTATCTTCAGAAGTGGTTCTTATGCAAAAAAAGTGCATTTGAAATGCAAGCAACTGGATATGTATTAATGGGTTAATGCTCTGGACCAAACCTCCAGTCCAACAGATCACAATATCTGAGTTTCTACATTCCCTGAATTGTGTATCACCCTGAACTCCAGTCACATATGGCATTACTGGATTACTGGAGGGGTCAGCGCAGACCAGCAGCTCTGCCCCCCCCAGTGACGTGCCACAAAGCATCGCCAAGGCACAATTTGCACAGTCTCGCTTTTCTGTCATTTTTATTTATTTTACTCTAGTACAGGGGTGTCAGACTCCAGTCCTGGAGGGCCGGTGCCCTGGGTAGTTTAGTTCTTTCCCTGGTCCACCACAAACGATTGAGCTGAAGAGCTGTGTGGTAGCACAATGAGTTGTGAGGAGTTGAATCAGGTGTGTTAAATGAGGGTAGCCCCAAAAATGTGCAGGGCTGCGGCCCTCCAGGACTGGAGTTTGACACCCCTGCTCTAGTACATTTGAGGCTGGGGATGGGGGAGTGTGCTGATGACAAAATCATTTATCATGTTACTCCCATATCAAGCTGGGCATGGGATCTGGTCCCAAGGAGAGCCGCTGATTGGCTCACAGACCGGGAGGCCTTGAAATGTGAGTCAGCAGAGGTCTTCGATCCACCCCTCTGGGGCATGCAGACATGCCAGTCACGTCACAGACCAAACAAAGGAGCAGCCCCATCAAAGGAAGCACTAACATGTTCTATCATCCAGCACATCTGGCCACCCTGGTGCATGTAGGGAAATGGGTGCAACCGGGCCCGCAGGGACTTGCACAGAATCTGATCATGAGTGTGACATCCCATGCGTAAGCCACAGTCTTTATGCTGGTCTCTTAAAGCACAGGTCACATGGGCTATGGTCACGTTAACGTGCGTCCATGGACTACAGAGGACACAGTAGGAGTGTACAGTAATAGATGTTAGTCACACAGTCCCCCTTGGAATCAGCATAAAGGCGCAACAGTACAGCAAGAGTGGTCCTGTAAAAGCCGGTGACTGAAACTAATTTTCATTTCAAAGGGTGACAAAGTCTTAGACTGACTCAGGTTACGCTGATAGCTCTGTCTGCTCATTCTTTATGAGTCACTGCTGGAAACTCCGCCTTAGAAGTCAATAAGGGAGGATGAAGATAATTCTGACTCGTGTGCCATTCCTCCTCCACCTCCTCATGTAAATATTTCTTCCAGTAGTTCACTCATTTCCTGATGCCCCATCGAGATCGTTTATCAGGGCAGCCGAGTCTGCCGGCCTGGTGCATTCTGCCGCCCTGGTGCATTCTGGGATTTTATTGTAGCTTATGTATTAGGGTGTTAGTATAGGTGTCAGCTCCTTGTCACGGATGAGTTACAAAATGCACTAACCCATGGCAACAAAACAGAAAACAGACACTGGATTCTGCCCTGACGGCATGGAAAAGTAAGATGTGTTTGATTATTAGCAAGAATAAATTAACAGGGCTCTGGAAATTGTCAGGGACACGCTGCCGTTGTTAGATTAAAGGTGACATTGAGTAGAAATTGCTAAGATAAAATGTAGCATTGTACAGTAACACTTTAGTATACAGACTAAATATCGTCTGTTTATACAGCAAGGGCATGAATGATTTGGAGTCCCGTGGCTGGTTTTACTTTCAGGCATGACTGATAAAATGTAGCCTTCAGTTTCAGGAGGCATTTCAAGCCCAGCATGGTTATGCATTAGACATCAGGGGGTGCTCGCTTACTACAGCAACAATATTACCCCTACCCTCCACCAGTCATGGCCATTTCAGCCTCTCTGTAAATGCCCCCTCCCCAACCCTGCTCACATGGGGCCTCACATAGCCAGAGTCTCACAGAGGCGCCATTGAGCGAAAGCACAGGACATCCCGTCCCCCTCTTAGCTGACCTCACCGTGCTGGAATGTGTAAACACTGAAAGCTCCAGGACAGGGGTGGCCAGGGCCCAAACCACCGAGCAGACGGGAGGCTGCCGTCCAGACCACACACCACACACCACAAGGAGCAGGAAGACTGAGAACAAGAGAGGCCCAGGGAGACAGTTTTACTGAAAGTGAGGCATGTTTTAGGGAAAGCGGGGTCAGGGACAGTCCCCGAAATAGTAGGGGGTTAAGAGCCTTTCTCAGGGACCCAGTGGTGACATCACTCCACCAACCAGTGAACCAGTCACCTTCCAATCATAGGCGCAGGGTCCTAACCAGCTGAGCTGCACACCACCCCGAAGGCCTTCCAAACAAATAACAATCAGATGACGATAACACATGTCTGTGATTGTGACTGTCTCCATATTTCATGCATTGTATTATTGTGACACTAATATAGCAGGTTGCTTGGAGGGACTAAGGCGTGTGAGATGTTATACTGAGAAAGAAGACCCTGAGAAAAACAGGGAGGTGAAAAATGGGGGCGAAAAAGACCCCAGGGGTGCGACAGAGACTTGATAATGGCATGAATCAGAGAGATGCCAAGAAGTGCTAGTATAACAGGGTGGCCATAAAATGGAGTCTGGTGTAAATAAGAAACATTAACAAAGCAGGCATGGAATGACAGGTAAAAGACAGACAAAGAGGTGAAGGCCTCTGAACAGGGACCCTACAATGCATGGGGTTACCCAACCCGAAGCCCAGGGGCCTCTGCTAAAAAGGGGCCAAAACTAATAACACTTGAAGCTTAGAGTCGCCAATGATCCTGTATGGGATTGTCCCATAATGTGAATATAAAATTGAAAAATAAAATGCTGCATCCCACATTGAAGCGAGACGTCGCATTTTTTCATGTCAAGAAAGAAATACAATTTAATCTAGACCGCATGACTGATCCCCCCCCCCCACCAGGGGCCTCTGCCACTTGAGGAGATGCAAAGGCATTGGGCACATGGAAGAGTTGGATCTGGATCTGCAAACCAGAAAGGAAACCCGAGGATGTGACCGGCGAGCAGATGGAAATGAGGGATTCCGGAGGATTTCTCCCCTTGACATTCCTGTCTGAGTGGCTTCCTGTAAGCTGCCCCCCCCCCCTTTCCCCCCCACACAGCTGTGGGTCTCTCAGTGAGGGAGCACAGCTGTACCTGCTGTATATATAGATGTGTTCGGCAGTTGTTTCCGATGCTCTGCTCTGGGTTTCTGTCTTCCTCTGTCCTTGACGGTTTTCGTTTACAATGCCAAACAAGGGTTAATCTAAAATAATGATAAAAAAGCCCCTTACATCATGCTTTTGTCGGGAATTATTTGATATATATGCCCCCCACCCACGTTTGTTCTGTTTGACGTTAATGAGGTACTTCATCATTACCGTTCCAAACAATAAGGGTATTCCGCGCCAACACCGTACCGTTTTTTTGGCCAGAAAGCAAAGACGTCATTTTTGCTAATGATGTTATTCTCACACCGGTGCTTTTTTTAAGTTAGATTTCCAGTAAGTAGTTTCAGTTTAGCGTTTATTTTTTATTTTCGTTCGGGGATCCCCTTAAAGGGTGGGCGGCTCGAACCTCCCCCACGGCTCCGTGACATCACCAGCGGAGGCTCGGGCCCTGTTCCTCAGCATCACCTGGGCTTCTGCTGCAGCTGTGCTTTACATCCTATGCATAGGTGAAACTCCAGCCCATGTCCAGGCATGCCTGCCCCCCCGCCCCGGCTCACATTCCCTCCCATGTCCTAGAACGCCGTGTCCTCCGGCACCCAGGGTCAAGCCGGCTGGTGACGTCACACCGGATCGTGCGCATTCCAAGCTTATATAATATCCTGCTTCGGTTCACAAACGCACGTCCACCCGGGCCCACAAAGGGGAAAAGCATCCCATGGGTTTAGAGAGGAAAATGACTCTGAAAACAAAAGTTATTACTGAGCGAATCTCCAGCTCACTTGAAACAATGTTAAGCAGCCCTAAATGCAAAACTTTACCCATCAAAAGTTGTCACATGGAGGCCCAAAATATGTCACGAATTGCTAGGACGAAATGGAGAGTATTCAGACTTGTTTAACTGAAGCCTTTGCCGCGGCCAATCATCAGGCAGTGGTATTTAGCGCCACTCAACCCGCGCATTTGCGTTGATACAGTTTGTGAGTGGGGAGCCAAAACAGCCAATGGTATGGGTGAGACTGTAGAGGCAGGGGCACGATGCAGCGGAATGTGTGATGTTATGGTGGATGACTTCTGGGTGTGCGCTAACCTCAGGCTGTCGTGCAGCAGGCTATATTTTGGTTCTGTGAGGCGCGCTGCTTAACGCTTTGAGAGAAAACGTGAAAACAAGTGTGTGTCAGGGAATTCCTCCGTGCACAGATGCCCTTACAAAGCAACATGCAGCTCAGCGCCTGTGATCAGAAGGTCGCTGGTTTGAGTCCCATCTTTTGCAGAATAGTCATGTCTCTGTCTGCAGCTCAGCACCTGTGATCAGGAGGTCGCTGGTTTGAGTCCCATCTTTTGCAGAATAGTTGCGTCTCTGTCTGCAGCTCAGCGCCTGTGATCAGAAGGTCGCTGGTTTGAGTCCCATCTTTTGCAGAATAGTCATGTCTCTGTCTGGCCTTTGAAAGCTCCTCAACCCTCCGAAATCCACCGGGGGCTGCCGGATAAATGATTTACCCTGTGCTTGGAGTCCAAGCTCTGCTCTCAGCTGTATATATGTGTCTGTGAATGTCTCAGAAGAGAGCATGGTGGGATATGTGAGAAGAAGCTTAGGATTACAGAGAATTCTCACGCAAAGAAGCAGCTTCACCTTCAGGCCTCATCAGCCAGTGGAATGTTCCAGATGAGGAGGTAGCTATGCTGCGGTTAGCCAACAGATGCAGGAGATTCTGGAATTCTTCTCTGTGCGTGTTACCACAGGGAACAAAAAATGCAGGCTTTTTGGTTTTACTGGTATTTTTGTTGTTGAAGATGAGGGCAATCTTTATCATTATCATTAAACACCTCGCAGCGTATTCCAAATGCAACAGCTCAAATTGTCACCAGGAACAGGAAGTTTGAACACATAAGCCCTGCTTTTAGTTCCCTGCACTGGCTTCCTGTAAGGTTCCAGACTGACTTCAAAGTCCTCCTGCTTACACATAAGGCACTTAAAGGCCTAGCAGCTGCCTACGTGACAGAATTACTTCAAGTTTACACGCCGCATCGTCCACTCAGATCACAGAACGAAGGCTTCCTTGTCGTTCCACAT
>JAODKM010000044.1:11932418-11945420 GCA_026780845.1 Petrocephalus sullivani | reverse complement strand
TCTTATAACTACTCGCTGCTTCCTATCTGTTAACCAGTTATCAATCCAGGTCGCTACAGTTCCTAAAATACCTGCCGGGATGCCGGTCACAACACAGTCTACAAAAACCGCCACTTCTTTCTCAAGCTGAAGATCACCTGCTGAGGGTGGACCTCCTACCGGGGCTCTGGACAGGGCATCAGCAGTGACCAGGTTCTTCCCTGGAACATGGATGATTTTGAATGAAAAATGTAGCAATCAAAGGCAAAACCTCAGGATCCGTGGTGGAAGATCATCCAGGAGAGGGACCAGAGGCTTATGGTCATTAATGTCATTAATGTGAACTGTAGACCCATCAGGTATGATGAGAGTCTTACACATGCCCATGTGACTGCCAGTGCCTCCTTTACAATTTGTGCGTAGCGCCTCTCAGTGTCTGTTAGTCCTCTTGAGATGTGTCACCAGTCGCCATGAACCATCAGCCTGTTTCTGCATAAGTACAGCCCCAATCCCATATGGCGATGCATCAGCAGCAACTCTTGTGTCTGCTGTGCCGGAATACTGAGCAAGTACTTCTGGAGAACTTAGTATCTCTTTTAATCTCTGAAAAGCTGTGTCCTGTGGTTCTGCCCCTATCCATTCATTTCTCTCTTTCTGCAGCCCTTTTTGTGGTCTGGTTATCGTGGCCAACTGGGGCATAAACTTTGCAAGATAGTTGGCCATGCCCATGAGACGTTGCACGTCTTCCACACACTTAGGCTGTGGGAGCTGCTGGATTTCCTTTACTATATTCGGATCGGGCTCGATTCCGTTTCCCGAGACTTTGTGGCCCACGAACATAATTTCTGTCTTTGCAAACTCACATTTCTCATTTAGAGTGAGGCCCTCCTTTTGAAACTTCTGCAGCACTCGGTGCAGCCTCCTGTCATGCTCCTGTCTGTCTCTACCATACACACGAACATCATCAGCATGACAGATTACTCCTTCCAAATCCTCCAGCATCTGTGACATTCTCCTCTGAAAATGCTCTGGAGCTGACGCTATGCCGAAAGGAAGTTGTTTGAATTGATATCTTCTAAAAGGAGTGATGAAGGTTGTGAGGGGTTGTGACTCTGGTGTGAGAAGAATTTGCTAAAATCCAGATCGGGCGTCAGTTTTGCGAATACTAGCTTCTCTCATCCTTCATATTACCACACCTGCCACACTCTTTTTCTCCCAACTTATCTGGCTTTTGTCCCTTCTTTGAGTGCTGCCATGTCTGTGTCTTTGCTTTTTTCACATTTGTCCTTATGACATCCATGTTTGATATCTTCTCCTCACCGTGCTGCTGTGCAGAACTCTCTGTTGTCTTTTCACTGGTTCGCTTTGTCTTACTTCTTGTACGGCTTTTGCGAGTCTTAATTCCAAGTCCATTTGTAGCTGTTCAGACAACTTTTTGTCCTGAATCCCAACTACAATTCTGTCCCTTATAAGTTCCTCTTTCAGCACTCTGCCAGTTTGTGAACAGCAGTAATAAATGGGCTGTTGCAATAGGAAACCTCTCAAATCGCCTGATCCACCTCGGCCATTCTGCAGGACATGAAAAGTCAAACGGCTCTGGGTGGGTTATATGTACAGTCGTCGCCATCTCAGTTATTATATCCCTCGTTTCTTCACGTTCGGGATGCAAACTTCTGGATGTGTCGTCTCTCTGCACTTCTCCCTTACCTGACGTGCCCCCTGTTCCCGTGTGTTAGTTCGGTCTGAGGGGCTCACCGCACACCCTTTTCAATGCCGCCACTTTATTCTTCACAATTCACCACACATGGCTGCTGCCTTCCGTCACCCGGGGGTAACTACCCTCCACATTAGTTCCTACCTGTTACAGTCATCCCTCTCTTCTAAAAGGAACATCCCCGTTCCTACAATCATACCAGGGAGCAAAAAAATAATAATAATAATACAAAAGGGGGGGGGGGGCATGTTAGCAAACCACCACATGCCGAACAAAAAAGAAATCACAAAAGGAAAACCCTCCCATACTACTTAAACACGTCTTTATATGCACTTACTGTATAAACATTCAAACTGTTGTTCTTCAAATGTCCCTTCACCTCAACACATAATCTTGGTGGGGCCCTTAAAGGCATCCCACATCTAGAAGAACAAGGGACAGAGTGTGATGGGAGCGGAGCATCTCTGGGCGCCTCATCTGGTCCCCAGGTTGTAGTCTCCTCTGATGGCAGTACCTCCAGAGTCTCTGATGCCACACACGTCTTGGATGGAACCGCAGGATGGGCAAATGGGAAAGGGCTCTTCGGCATCCCTGTCAAGGGTACAGACTCAGGCAGAGAATAAGGACGAAGCCGGGCATAATGCACTGTCTGCAAAGAAACCTGCTCCCCCAATGGACTACCTAACTGATAAGTGACCCCTGTCTCCCCATCAATGTCCATCCTTTTACAAATAACATAACTTGAGACGGCTTTCTGTGGGTTCATTCAGCCACACAAGATCCCCGACTTCATATGGTTTGTGTCTAACTTGCCCATCATAATGCAACTTCTGCCTCTCTGTACCCCTGAAGTTATTTTCCTTTGCCAGGTTGAAAGCCACCTCCAGACTCTGGGCAAGAGACCTTGCATAATCACGAGGGGAGCCACCGACAGAGCTACTTTGTGTCAAAGGCCCCAGCACCATCTCTACTGGAGTCCTAGCTTCCCTACCATGTGTGAGGAAATACGGAGTAAATCCGGTGCTAGCATGCATACTTGTGTTATAGACAAAAGCTACCTGTCTAACATAAGTATCCCTTTGTATGATAAAAGCGTCTTAGCCAACTGGTTGACCAGGGTTCTATTATACCTTTCGAGCATACCGTCTGATTTAAGGTTATAGGGAGTGGTATGAGTCTTCTTGACCCCCAACAAATGACAGAAATGCCTAATCAGTTCGGATTCAAACTGCCTGCCCATGTCAGTGTGAAAGGTTTCCATCACCCCATGTTCCAGTATGTACTCCTTAAAAAGGCATTCAGCCACCGTAACAGCTGTCTGGTCAGGGATAGCATACACAGTAACATATTTGGTAAAGTAATCTTTCACAACCAAAACAATACCGCTTCCCTTGGGAGGTCACTGGAAGTTCCAGTATGTCAGCAGCCACTCGTTCGAAAGGCCGCTCCACATGAGACCCCCTCATAGGGGCACGAAGTTTTGGTACAGGTGACTTTCTCCTCTGGTAGGCATTACAGTCATCACAGCACCTGCGTATATCTCGTTGCATACCAAGCCAATAAGATGCTCTCCGAGCACAAGCTAAAATCTTGTCATAAGCCAGATGAGCCGTGAGCGGGCCACCATGCAGGTGCTGTAATAGCTCTGGGACGAACACTCCTGCATCATCCACTGGTGGAAGGGGATGAGAGTCCTTAACTGTGACAGAATTGAGTCGTCTACAGTCGTCCACATTAGTTACTACGTGTTACACTACTACTACAGATATAATGTATGTTTTGTACATTAGTAATTCATTTTACACATAATTTTTAATACTTTTTGGTCATAAATTAATTTGAGCAACAAAAATGTGAGGAGCCACTTGAGAGCCAAAAAAGCTGGCTCTTTTTAGTGAGCTGAGCCATTTTGGCATACCTTATCAGAATAGCATACCAGCTCCGTATAAGTATGCCTCCATACAATACAACTGCTATTTTTAAGTAACCCTAACCCTAAGCCTAACCCTAACCCTAACCATAACCCTAACAAAATGCAATTCCTCACCTTCGCCCGACAGTATGATAAATGTATGGAATGACACCGAACACAGCCGATTTCTTTTGCACGCATGCGCATTAACCCAGGGTATGCCATTCTGATAGGTATGCTGCTGTGTCAGAACACTGACTCTCCTGAAAAGAGTCGGAATTCCCATCACTACAACGCAAATCCAATATAGTGCAATATAACGCGGAATCGCATTTGTATTGATTTTCACTTGGAAAGAAAGCACTACGCGAACTACAACGCCTTATGGGTTTAGGGAGAAACACTCCTTGCAACCGAAGCAATTATCTAAGCCAGGGTTCCCCAACTCCGGTCCTGGGGAACCCTGATCTAAGCGAACGATACTAATGTCCGATTCGTGAAAGAATCGTTCTTTTGAACTGGTCATTTTCAGTAAATGGGTCACACCAGTTTTCAAATCTAAAAGAAACTAACTTTTTTACATCCACGAAACACAGCAATATTTTTTCTCACTTACATTTGGTTTTCGTAGACTATCTGTAACCATGTTGCCTTTAGTGCCCCACCGGCATGAAGGCTGTGGCTCGTTACTCCTGAATGCTGTATTTTCTTTCTCCACTAAATGGTGATCTTTGCTCAAAAAAGGGCTTAAGCATGCCGCAAAGCAAACCAAGATCACCATCTAGTGGGGTCAAAAGATACAGCAAATGGTTCCTTAAGTGTCGGCCATTACTACTTTCGATACTTGGTAATCAACAAGAGAGTTTGGCAAGTTCGGAGGAAGCGGTTAATTAGCAATTCTCGTGAGACTCATAAGAGATATTTATGATATAATCCATTAATATATATTATGGTTTCTCGTGTAAAATACATATAAGTACATAATTTGCCACTGGTATCACTGTTTGTATTATTTAATTCATTTTGGTTGGTGTAAGTTACTACGTTTTGGACTCATATTCCCCTAACCCTATTTTTCCCAATGGAAATGTTAATTTTATTACACGATTTTACTGAATGTGAGGAAGGCATTAGTCGCCTTGTAGTTGCCTGACTGTAGGTGGGGCAACTGGGTTGGACTTAGAGTGCCAAGTCAGTACGACGACAGCCGAGGAAGATGCTTTGCATCAAAACAGGATTAGATTAGACCCACAGAAAACAGAATCCCGGGTAACCCACAAAGTCAGCCTGCAGTCCCAGGCTGTGAAATTGAACATAATCCTGACCCAATTCAAAAATAACCCAGCGTGATCTTAAGCAGACACACTGCTAGTGTGAGTGAGTGATTATTTTGTGGAACAGACTGGAGGTGGATCTGGCTATGGAGGAAAAGCATGCCTATGCTAGGTCACCTACGAAGCAGAATCTACAGCAGGGCTGCCCAATATGTCGATTGCGATCGACCAGTAGATCGCAAAGGTAGTGCAGGTAGATCGCCCGACATTCAAAATTGCTTTAGATGTTAGCCAATCATCTATCCTCCCTTTGGCATTCGCCGCTTGATTGACGTAAAGGGCGAGCAGTCTGCTGTTGCTTAAAACTTTATTATATTAGGTTACCGAAACTAAACGGAATGTATTGTGAGCTAATGCAAAACTCCAGCGAGCAAAGTGACCCAGCTAGCCTTCCGATTTATATCTACTAAAAAGGGATATAAAACAATGAGGGGGGAGCCGGACTAAGTAACCATAACTGTATTGCATTTTATTGTGCTGTGAGGTTCATGCAGTGATGCAAGATTCATTTTTAATGTAGGTAGATCATTTTGACCTGGTCAGTTTAAAGGTAGCTCGCTAGCGGAAGAAGTGTGGGCACCCCCGATCTACACCATATGACACACAAATATAACATTTCAGTGGTAATCCTTTGTTTAGTCACTGCATGGAGTGTCTTTGTTATCTGTGTACATTTTGAAATTGGAATTGGCAATCAACACACTTTTAAGGCAATTTAAACACTTTCACTTGAATTCACCAACTTCTCCTACTGACAATAGCTGATAGCTAGTACTTCAGCGGTAGTTAATCTCTGGAGGTTGTGTGACGAGGAGGAACCATGTGGTTTCTGGCCACACCACAGGGAGCACATTTACAAGACAAGAACCAATAAAGCCGATGTGAAGCAGAAGTCATACACCAGACCAGGGCAGAAATGTAACGACCATCCAGTGCAGCATAAACACAACATCATGTAAAGATGGGACTGAAGCAAAGTACAAAAACACTCATAACATTAAATGAAGTGATGGGCTGGAGGTGCGTTAAAAATCCACAGAGGCTGAGAAGGCTAAATGGAGGTGTGACATTATGAACCATTTCGGTATCAGCATTTACAACATTTATTCAGGGTAACTTGTTTTTTGAAATACAGGGAACCCACAAATGGAATATTTCATGTGCATTTCGTGTATCACATGATTGTCAACAGGGCCAAATTAAGAGTGTCCTAGGACAACAGTGCACATGATGCCATGTCAGAATGAAACTGAGCTAACTTCTGGCTCACAAATTATAACAATGCATCTATAATGTAGTGAAAACATTGCATCAGCTTTCCTGGAACTTAAAAGAGTAATATACAGCCATATAATATTTTTTTTAGCCTTTATTTTCCCAAGTCACTAAGAACAATTCCTTATTTACATTTATGGCGTGGCAAAAGGCAAAAAGAATCTTTTGAGGACAAAAGCTTTAAAAGAGAAAAAACATTGCAAACATAAACCAATACAATAATACAAATACAAAATATGGTATGAACATGCAAACCTGTAGTCAGTAATTATTCAGATCAGAAACAACTACATTTATCTATGAAAGAGTGTATAATAAAAATTCCAAGAGCTTGTAACAGTAATTTTATTTTCTAATTTTAATGATGTTTGCAAATCAGTCCAGTCTCTGGCAGCAGTAGTCCGGAATGATGACAAACCAGATTGTGTGCTTGCTTTGGAGACTCTCAATAACATGTTTGTCCTTTCATTAGTCTAGTATTTAAGTGCTTCCCAGTCCTGTGCTCCCCAGTCCTCTCACTGTTATCTGTCAGCACCTGTGATCTAGTGTTGTGCTTTAATAAAGTCCCCTGCGTGGGATTTGCCTGCACTAAAGCCTGCCTGCAAGTTGTGCCGGCACTTTGGGACGTGGCATTTACAAGCTGACCTGTAAATGACATCACCATCACCATAATCAAGCATGGGAAGAATAGTCATTTTAACAAGAGCCAGTTTTGCTGAGCCAGTAAGAGTAGAACGAATTCTATACAAAAAAACTTTTGACTGTAAACAGTTAACATGATGTGAAAAAGATAGAGCGCTATCTTGCCAGATACCCAGGTATTTATACTCTGTGACACCACCTAGAGAAGCCCTGTCAATAGCAGTACATTTATTGGCTTGGGGTGGAGGGACAATACCTTCTCTACAATGCCACATAACCTTAGTCTTCGTTATATTTAACACAAGGTGAAGAGTAAAGAAAGCCTGTTGGACCCCAAAAATCTAGTAGTGCTGTAAATACTATATCAGGAGATGAATCAGAGCCATAAAGGTCCATATCATCAGCATAAAGATGAATAGATGAATCTCCAATAAAATTAGTAACATCATTTATATAAATAGAAAATAATATGGAACCAAGGATTGAGCCCAGCAGAATCCCTTAAGTGATAAATATTTGATGAGTGACTTTTTGGATTTCACCTGTTGTACTCTGTCTAAGATAATCTGAGAACTATGTAACTACTGTAAATACTGCTCAATCTGTCAAGAAGAAGAGTATGATCAACTGTATCAGAAGCTTTGGCAAGATCTATAAAAAAATTGCTGCACAGTAATGTTTCCAATCTAATGCAGCAATGATATTATTAAAAACCTCAAGGGTTGCTGAGACATAAACTAAGCCAGACTGGACTCCAGACACGATATTATAAACAGTCAGATAATATGTAAGTTGTTTATTTACAAGTTTTTCTAAATTCATTGATAAGCGGGAACGTGCCCGAATGCCCATATGGCCAATACGTCTTTTTCTCTCGCTTCAGTAATGTGTTTATTTTCAGACATTTGTTTTAGATCGTTTAGACCACAAATTTCCGGTTGGGGGCGACAAAGTTCCTTTGAGAATCGCAATCTCGACGTTACATATTACATTTACGGCATTTAGCTGACACCCTTTATCCAGAGTGACTTACAGTACATTACAGGGATTACCATCTCCCTGGGGCAACTTGGGGTTAAGGGTCTTCCTCAGGGACCCAGAAGGGATTTAAACTGGCGATCACTTGGTCCATAACCCAGGTCTCAAACCACTAGACCACCACCACCATATTAACCCCGCAAAAACTACTGATTGAGCCAATTATATGCGACATGTACTTTTATTGTACTACACTGTGTCCTATCCGGGAAGCTATGGGAGTATGGCAGGGAACAATCCAGGACGAGACGCTAACCCGTCCCAGTACACAAGCACGAGCAGAGAATCGAACCCTAAAGGTCTGAGCCAGTCGCGATAATCTCCCGACCGCTGTACCGAGATGATGACGATCATATATATATATATTATTGCTTCAGTTTTATATGTTCCGATGAACTTTACTTATGTCAGTTATAACCGCAAGCTCCGGTTTGTTTTTCATAGTTTGCCACGATGATACTCCTGCGTTCTAATGTAACTAGGCTGAGTGGATCACAGCTTGCAGGTACATGCAGTAATTAAGGGCTGTAGTCAGGGTTTAAAAAACAGTGCGGTCCAGGGGGTGAGTAAATGGGTAGGTGCTATGGGGTCTGTTGCTATTTACAATAAACTAACTACCGACGTAAACTAAATTCTTTTGATGTTGGATGTTGACTCCCCACATATCGTGCACCCGTCTCAGAAGATAAGTTCTCAGTCGCTGATTTTTTTCAGTCAGTTGTATTTAGCTTCGATTTTTTCAACTCTAAAAAAACTGCCGAGTTCCTGACCTCATATAGCTGGCTACGGGTATGCATATAGAGGAATGATAAAAACGGCCGATAAAAACGCCAGATCATCACAACGCGGACCCTCGATCTGTGCGGCAATTTCAAGGAACATGCTACCAGAAGAAACTACTTTCGTGTAGTCAGTTACAGCAAACATTATCTGCGGTTCAACGCATACGATGCAGTTCTTTTCATTTTTCCGTTACTCATAAAACATATTTTTGTATTTTAGCTACCGAGGATACCGGGGATTAAATGGAAAAGTCTAAATTGAAAGTACTTTGCGCTTTAGCCGTATTCGGATTTCTGAAAGGTAAGTTCTGGATTTCTGCATTATTTTCCTGACATAACGTCGCTTGTTAAACGTATAAGAACGATTCGGCAAATGCTTATCATTTGGACCTGTGACCTTTTCAGAGCGGTGCGGGAGTGTCAATGAACATTTTAAGCCGTTAACTATTTTTAAACAGTATTGCACCGAAAACTCGTGTAAACTATCGTGTAATTTGTAAAATCGTTGCCAACAGAAAGGGAAACTAAAAACATGTCCTTCATCAAAATGATTGCATGTATAGCTGTAAGAGCTGAAACAGTAAATTTATTGATCTATTCAAACGACAAAACTGAGGGCTAATCTTGTCACCGAGGCGGTTGAGTTTAATATAAAATAATCTCACTTCTCGGTGTATATATCTTTATGGGAACTCTCTTATGTGGATGAATACCTGCGTAATCGTGCACAATTTCATGTACTTGTTACTTCTAACTTTCTCCTTTCCATAATAACCCGAATCGAAATGCCGCCCCCCCTGTTATTACAGGCATAGCTCCAAGTTTGAGTTTCAGTGTGGATATCGACAATCCCAGAATATTCAACCAATCCGCCCCTGGGTTCGGTTATCAAGTGTGTCACTTCGGGTCCGCAAATAGCGACAGGTGAGACGATCTATGCGTGTGCCAGCCGTCCTGAACTTCCCTCTAAACGCGTGTTTCACTGATTCACCTCTTACAGCGATCTGTGTGCGCATTCATCTATTCATCATCCTCCTTTACTCTATCCTTTTTTCCCTCTTCTGTCCGTTGTTTTCATTTCTGCACCTTATGCATCCGAAACAAGTATGACGGACGGGCACAAGATTTTAATGGGGGGAATGGGGAGGGGGACCAAAAACCGTATCTCGATATTTTTAAGCAGAACAGCGATGCACACGTGAGATGTCACGGACAGTTCTGTTAAAACGGGGTGCTATTCAGGGTGACCAGCAGTCCAGAGCCTATGGGCCCAAGGCAGAGAATGATCAAGGACAGGGCGGCAATCCATCGCAGGGCACATTCGCACAAACAAGCACGTACACCTTGGAGACTCCGGTTAACCTCAGACTGCGGGGGGGAATCCGAAGCACACCCCAACATGACACAGAGAGGACATGGAGCCATGGTAGAGGCTCGAACCCTGTTGATACATACAACGCATGTATGTTCATTGCATCTGTGCAATATTCACTGCATATGTGTAATAGTGTACACGATGCTCACACACAAAAAAGTGGCGCTGTGCGGCGTAAATGTTAATCGACATCTTACTCAATTATTGATATAATCGACAGTGACAGCCCAAGCTCATTGAAATAAGTTTAGGAATGCATCCTTCTTTTGCAGAGTTGCAAAGGATCAATGGATCCTTCTCAACCCAACTTATCCCGTGTTTGCCGTTAGCGATTTGGCATTCCAATGAATATTACTCTTCGTAGTACTCACTTAGAAATATAAATCATGAAGCATTGTGTTCATCGTGATTTGTGAATTTATATTATCGAGTCTCCCGCCCTAAAATCCGACAACATTAGAAGTTGCGTTTTTATGTTGAAGCACGAATTACTTAATAACTTTACAACGCAGAAAGACCAAACCAAGCGCAAAATGACTAGACTGATTTGTGAATCAGTCTATATGACACTTCGTCTGTCAGAGGGTGGTAATCCGTATATTACAGATGCAGGATAATGAACCGTTTTCTTGAAAACGCTTTAAAACGCACGTAATAACAGTAACGGTAAAAAAACACACTGGAATTAGAGTTAGCTCGATTTGTGAAAAAAATCACAAATGGATTTTGGCAAATTGTGGAAGTGATTGTGATAAAGGTATAAAATCAGGGTTACTTCTGATTTCTGAACTTGTATTAAAATAATGTAATCTGCCTGTCAGGTGCTGCTAAAGAGGCCCTGTTTTAAGATGGAGAAATATTTATAATAAATACTTTTTTGATGATCACACTGTGTTGTTTCTTATTACAGTACTTTTATATTGAAACACAATCAATTGATGTACTAATCGCATCGTTTTTCATATGTATATGATTTGTAAAAGTGTTCACAAATGCAGGTTTGTCTGACCACAAATCACATTATTTTTCATGTCTATATGACTTGTGACAGTGTTTCACAAACATGAATATCAATATTCACAAATCAGTCTAGTCATTTTGCGCTTGGTTTGGTCTTTCTGTGTTGTAAGGTTATTAAGTAATTCGTGCTTCAACATAAAAACGCAACTTCTAATGTTTTCGGATTTCTGGGCGGGATTCTCGATAATTCACAAATCACAATGAACACAATGCTTCATGATTTATATTTCTAAGTGAGTACTACGAAGAGTAATATTCATTGGAATGCCGAATCGCTAACCGCAAACCATCTTTACTGGGGTCCAAGACCGACTGCGTCATTTGAAGGATGCCATCCATTGTTTTTCACATATCACTCAGGTTGTGTCACACAGTTACATGCGTTTTGTTTAGTGGGGTTTTCCATTAAACGCTACTTCCACCTCTCTAGGAAGACTGCAGATCACTGCGGTACTAGTTGTTGTTTCTAGCGTAAAAGACTTCCAGATCGTCTCCCTCTTTTCCGATGTTCTTACGCTCCTCCTGCTGCAGAGGGTACGCGCGTGACATGACAGCAGGCGGAAGCCCCCACGCGCTCACGCCCCCCAGGTGGCCAAAAGACTGAGAGGCAGTGTTAGGGTTCAGCTTGAATGCCGCAGAAAACATCAAAAATGGGGAAGAGCTGACATGTTAATGAGGCTCTGAGTGTCTCTGCCTGCCATCTTGTTCTGTGTGTCGGTGATCTCCTTTGCCTCCCCCCTCCCAGCCTGCTGGTCACCGCTCCTGTCCCGGACAACGTCACCGGTGTGGTGTACAAGTGCTCCTACAGTATCGGCTCCTGTGAAGAACTGAGAGGTGACGCCTCCTTCAGAATGTTTAGGTCAAAGTTGGGATCCGGGTGCAGAAAGATGTCTTAGCCGGCCTTTTAATTCACATCCCTTTGTTTAAAACATTCATATTTTATTATGTTTTTACATTTACATTTACACCATTTGGCAGACTCCCTTAGTCAGAGCGACTTGCATAAGTGCTTAGAAGTCTCCATCAGTGAAGAATACCATCTGTCTAAAACTTAAAAAAATAAGAGTATATTATTGGAAGTGCTAATCCAAGTGTTTGTGAAAGAGGTAGGTCTTTAGTCATTGTTTCAAGACACCCAATGACTCAGCTGTTCGGACATATAGGGAGAGTTCATTCCGCCATGTAGGTGCCAGAGCAGAGAAGCGCCTAGATGCATGTCTTATTTGCACCTTGAGAGAGGGTGGGACCAGTCAAGCAGTGCTGGAGGATCGGAGAAAATGTTTCACAGTGCAGAGTTCTTTTAGGTAGGAGGGTGCTGGACCATTTTCGGCTTTCTAGGAGAGCATCAGTGTGTTGAATCTGATGTGGACAGCTGCAGGAAGCCAGGGGAGGGAGTGTAGCAATGGTGTGGGAGAAGGTTGAAAACATGTCGAGCAGCTGCATTTTGGGTTATTTTTATAATGCCACACCGCCATTTATGGCAAGGCAGGTGGAGCCTGTGACTGGACACCAGTCCATCACAGGACACATGCACACACGCACACACACACACACACTCACCGTGATTTGTTTATAGACACCATTGCATCTATCTGCACTTTTTTGGACTGCAGAAGAAAACATACCAGGACATGGGGAGAACAGAGTATTAGATAATAAAAAATCAGTTGTTGCAAGCTGCCTTATTTAAAATGATAATTAAATAATTGTTTAAAGGTCTTGAATGCAGTTCTCCTAGATGTTCATAGCCCATCAAAGACCTGAAATGCATACTTACGGGTGTGATGTCATAAACAAATTCTCCATCACGTCCAAGGAAATCATAGCTTAGAGCACTGGTGGGGAACCTAATAAATGGAGGGCCGGTGTGGGTGCAGGTTTTTGGGATGACCTCTCAATTAGCCAATAATAAAGCAGTGGTTCTCAATTCC
>JAODKM010000044.1:11918455-11932318 GCA_026780845.1 Petrocephalus sullivani | reverse complement strand
CTTCATAGTAGCTGACCCGCAACCTAACACATAACACACCGTAACTATGGCGGCTGGTGCTGCTGTACGTGCCATTTCTTACCTACTATGCTTGTCCATTAGTGTGTTAATGCATGTCCTGACCATCCATGCTCTCTGCCCTCCCACATGTCAGGATAATGCCTGGGGTGGGCACCATCTCAGCTGGAGTCCTGGTTCAGGCCCATGCAAAGGTGCCATTGTGGCTGCAGCCTTCGGTCTGCCACCCTACACAGGGCGGCGTGGAGAACCCTGGGCGCCCAGAGGTTTTTTTTCTCCCTACTTGGGGGTTTTTGGTTCCTCTCCTCCGTTGTCATCTGGCTTTCTTTCTTTCATTTCTCTATCTTTCATTTTCCCCGGTTTTGCATGACCCTCTCTAAATGATGATGTAATCTACCACAACACATCCACATCCACAAGCTCCTTGGGGCAACTCTGTTGTGAAAGGCGCTATACAATAATAAATTGAATAATCTTATAATTATAAACATCAGCTATAGCTAAATGTTATAGTGTAGAGTATATCGTATCTGATCCAAACTCGTTTGAACTAGACCACTACTCAACTGTTTGTCTTTTTCGTTTGATGGAACGCATTTGTTTTACATGGGGGGGGGGTGTCAAAATGTACAATCAAAAATGTAGCTGGTCTTTAATTTTTGACTCTCATGCAGGATTTCCCAGAAGATAATTTCCTGAAAGTTTCTGGCCTAAATCCCGAACTATGAATGTGCTGTGCTTCTCTATTTGCTTAATCTGGAAGGCGGTTCCTCGTTCGGAGAGTGACAGCAGGGCAGGGACCTTGTGCGTGTGCAGCGTGCAGCGTGCAGCGTGCAGCGTGAGCTGCGTGGCAGAGCTTTCCCACCACTGAAGAACAGGTTGTGTGACATTCAGGTCTGGACGCCTGCTTCCCGTACGCGGCAGAGGACGCCCTGGTTTGGCTGGCGGTGCTGGCGGATCCCGCTGAGCCTGGGTGTAACCCAATCTGCCTAACGACGGGGCCGGCAAGGTGTCTGCCTGTGTTTACCCTGCCTTTCCCTTTGCAGGGAGTTACATAAGCCGAGGACTAGCAGATGACAGAAGAGCTTCCCTGTTCTCATCCTCATTTATATTTAACTCTGCCCAGCTCCCATTCCCAGAGCTCAGATCTTTCAACAAACCCCTTTTGACTATTTCACCTACTGTAAACAGCAGGCCACACGAGGAAGCTGCTTTCTGTTATTTGCTATGGTCAGGGATATTTTGTAGCACAGATACTTCCAACTTTTCCTGAAAAACCGGCAAACGTGTGCCGAGGATGGGTATATCATGGGTAGCCTGCAAAGCCTTTTTCGTTAGCTTTGACTCCATTTGTGGGGTGTAGCGATGTAGCAGTGCAGCATCTCAGATCCATCGCCAGTTGCAGGATCGTGAATCCCGGCTTATCCCATTCTCTAGGAGTCGGCGAGATGCCCGGTGCCAACCTGATTACGGTTGGCCCTCAGGCTCCGGAAGGAAGTGCCTCAGTTTTCACTGGATATTCATGTTAGTGCAAATTGGGAACAAAGGCCCCAAAAAAAATCCTTATCTTAAGCGGAGGTCCAGGTTGTGAGTTTGCTATTCTCATCAGAAATAGTATCTAGCAAAAAAAACAGCAAAAGGTACGATTATTTATATTAGAACCATCTTCTCCGTAAAGGGAAATATGCTTAGTTATATTTCGTCATAACAGCTTGCACTTAAAAAGGCAATGTCCATATTATTATCTTCAAAAAAAGACACCCATAAAAATTTTATACAATATGAGTTACGTCCGCTGCTATTATAAAAAGCCAGCGAGGCAGATAGCATTCATCAGTGTAATGGAGGAGCAGGCACGGTTCACGCTTTGATATTTTATGCCCTCTTGTCATCGGATCTCATCTTTCATTTTGCCTATAAAGGTCAGACACGACGTGTAAGCCCTCCCATTAAAGGAGACACATAGGGCAAATGTAATGGGGGGCGCCCGTGTGTCTGAGAATGTGAGAACCATGCCCCGCTGCTGAGATCGCCCCAGTGATGGGGGCCAGCCAGACGGGCAGAGAGACAGGGGGGCGCGGAGGACAGAGCAGCTGGCAGCTGCACAGGGCAGTCAGAAGGCGCTCATACGCTCCGCAGTGGCACCCGCAAACGCCGTATTTACACCGGGGCCCCATTAACAGTTGGCTGCTTGTCCAAAACCAATGGAGAATTAAGAGGCTTCGTCCTGTTTTAGCGCAGAGTTTAGAAGACAAACAGTGGAGGGAGCGCTTCCTGAAATGGACAAAGAAGGCCTTGTGCCTTGCCTAGCCCAGGATATAGAGGAACAGCTAAATTTGGGGCATGATAAAACCGGGTGTGAGAGGGGCAAAAGGCGGCACTGTTGCTGTATACTGAATTTTACCATCAAAAGCCTAAAGATTATCACAGTGATTGTATTCCTTATGCTAAATTGAGATTTCATTGATGCATTTGGGGACTGGCTGTAACAACTTATCTTTGCTTTATGAGTTTTATGTTTTATATTTATCTTATTGCATTTATCTTTAAGTACGTCTGATAATTGCATTTTGGCACAGCATACAATAAACATGTCTGCCAGTGTTTATTGAAATTAGTCTATCCTTATAAATAATGCATATAAAGGAGACTGCTCCAGTTAGACCAGTGGAATGGACTGGGATTGAAAATGCATGAGGATTTCCTGTCCAAAGCTGTGTTCGCAGGTTTCTGTAGCCACTCCATCAAGCCACCCTGGGCAGGACAGCTGCCTGGCCTCTCTCCTTCGTTTCACTGCTCAGATCAACAGTTTTAAGACCTCGTTCTCTTATTGGAGAGAGCTGGAACTCCTGGGTATCTCCGTCAGTTTGTCTCCGACTTGGGGTAATGGCATGAATGTGAATGGGCAGCTATCTGGCAATGATGGCATATCTGGTACTTTCCTGTGGAGATTGACAGCCGATGGGAAATCTCTCTACAACGGGGATTCTTGTTGTGTTTCTCATTTCACTTTCTCTTTTACCTTCGTCATTTTATTGAGGTGCTCTTGATTCTTTCAGAATGACATTCCCCAGCTGTGAAATGTTCGCCATTACAGGCATTTAAACTTGTGTGGCATTAAAGGGAGGGGGATGCTGATAAAGATGTGAACGTGGGCGTTTGTTGTGAGGAGCACTCAACACTCAAAGGCAAACATTATCCTTATTGGCGAGCTGCAACTCCACCACCATGCATCTCAGGAGAAGCATATCAGCTTGGCTTTGGCATTCTGGTCTAAGTTCAGAGTCCATTTATAGCTGAAGCATTTTATGACATTTGATACTTATCTGATCCTGCTAAAAGCACAAGGATCTTTAAAGGTAGATGAATCACCTCCACCAAAGTAGCTGAGATCACCACAGATGTGGCCTGATGCAGACACACTGCAGTCAACACACCAGTGTGTTCGTGCACAGTGAGGAAAATCGTTATTAGACATCTGAGCCGGACACAGAGCTAACAACCCGTGTCCGGCAGAAACCTTATCTCTACAGCACTTCCACATTCTTTAAAAAAAGTGCTCTACCATCACCATGGCCTAGTCAATTATTACCTGTTTAACTCATCTTCCTGTAGATTTTCCCACTGATTATTCCAGCATGAGCACTAAATATGTCAACTAAGTTAGATTTTTGAAAATACCATTTCCCTACTGATGTTTATTTGAAGCTTACCCAACAGCTAGTTTCTGTCTCCCTGGTCAACAGACATAGAAATTTACATTTTAAAACTCAACCATTGTCTAAAGAATGAAGATGGAATGGGAGATCAGGAATCCCAGTTATGCCCAGGAAACATTACCCCTACTAAGGAGTTCAGTATCTTTTTTTCATTGAAATATGTTACTGATAGTCAGTCCCATGATCCACACATGGACACAGAAACGTGACCATCAAATGATGCAGGCTGCTTTTTGTGGGAATTGTACATAAATGGCTGAACCTTGGAGCAACTGGATATTTTCTCCTACTTCCTTGTGTTTACCCGCATCTAATTTTGAGCCAGAGTATGAGCCTTGTTCCCATAACACAACCAACATAGTCATGGGCTTAGCATAAAAAAAAATGCGTGGGAAAGTGTCCAGTGTCAGGGACTCATTAGCTCATGTTCCATCTCCTCGCCACGCCTTCTCTGGACCAAAACAAGGACATGGGCCTGTGAGTCGGGGCCGTGTGCTATGCAGCGTCCTTGGCAGCTCCTTTAACATTTATGAGAGACTTGAAGTCATAAAAGTCCCAACTTTTCCTTTTATGCTTAAAACTGAACGGAGGTGCATTTCCCAGAAGCATCGTATTGCCACGATGATGAAAACTTCAATGATCAACAAAACCCTGCGATGTTTGTGAGATGGGCACCCCGGGTCATGAAACACGAACGGGACGGTAGACACAGCAAACCCCCGCTGCCTTCACAAGCATGATGTCACTACGGTTCATCTTACGAAAAAGATGAGATCGTGAACAATCAGGGGCGTAGCATAAATTCCGGGCCCCCTGGCAGTAGGTGTTGCTGATTTGGGACCCCTGGAAAGTCCTAAGGCCCTAACTCTGCCAGGAAATCCATGGCACCCCTGCAAACATTCATCTCCTTGGCTACTTTCCAGGAATTTTCTGGGACATATTGATCTTGATTGTGTTCATACCAGCCAATCTTACTCATCTCACAATCTCACGCAGACATTTTTGGTTTATGCACAATACATATTGAGAAGGAATGGGAGCAAGTTGGCAGTTGACATCCCGTAGATGTCTATACGCTTGTCATTAAGCGTGGACCCAAGAAGAGACTTCTGTCAGTGTTGGAATTTGTGGGAGGCTCTTTGTCTTTTTAAGGGTTCAGATGATAGACCCAGACCATGGAATGATGAGCCAATCCAGACAAAGATGGATGGGAAGATTGTTTTATGTGACACGTGATCCATGGCGCTGTACTAGAAATATAAACATGGACTAAGTTTCAGATGTTTAAACTTTGGCTTCCCAGCCTTGTTCGTAGGACAGTTTACATCGTAGAAAAAAGTCACAGACCACTAAAACAGCCGGGAGGTGCTGGGGAGGTGGGGAGGGGGGGTGTTGAGTCAGCCGACTGATTGATCAGTAGTCTAATAAGTGTCTCCTTCTCCATTTTTTTTCCTCACTTTAACATCATTGACATGTGGTGGTTGTGATAGTGCAAGTACATTATGCAGCAGACAGAAGCCTAATGTGAATCCAACAGGGCCGTCAAAACAGGGCTTATTGCTACATAGTCCTACTTACTGTCCTTTCAGCAGACGCACGGTTAGGCAGCAAAGGGGAGTACAGGGGTATGAATCAGTATGGGCCCAGATCACTGCGCTGAAGATGTGTGTGTGTGTATGTGTGTGTATATATATGTATATTTTTTCCCCTTACCATGCCTATTATTATTGTATTACTGGTATAAATACAAACAGGTCCATAGTCCAAAATACATTTTGGCATGGCCCCCCCTCAGTAGATTTTGCCAGCTGCGGGGGGGGCGGGGGGGGTGTTTTTGCTGACTTTCCCTGCAGATCATGAGACTGATTAGCCCAAGAATTCAATTTACCATTTAATGGATTTAATGGGAAAAAGCACTGAACTACCTTGACGTGGCAAACAGTGATAGACCTGTTGATCTGGGTCTCCTGGGGAAAGGATATGAGTGTTTTCCAGGGTTTTTCCAGCAGATCTTGTTCCAGCAGAACAAGAATGTGCGTGGGCGGCGTGCTTGTTCTGCTCACGACTGGCTGATCCTTACAGTAACGACTGGCTCATTATAAGCCAAGCAGAACATTCTTTAAAAGCCCCTTCATGGTAACCGACCGTGGGATTCTCTCTGTGAGATGGGAGTCGGGCTCAGCATGCTTTGCATAAGTACATTATTATGCAGTGAGATTTGCGTAATGGCCTGGGGACTGTCCTTCACATGCACCAATCCCCGCAACGGATCCACAGAGAGACTAAATCCAAGGAATATAACTGCCCGGCTGCATAATAGGTTAAAAATTGAAAGGGTTCTGTTTGTATAAGAGCAGCTGATAAGTAAAATAATAAAGTAAACTTCCTTTTGCTTTTTAAAGTCTCTCGGTCACGTTGTGTTTTGATCCTCCCATGTTATGCAGCAAATCCTCCACCCAGCCCACCCTGCCCTCCCACACACACACACACACACACACACACGCCCAGCACACTTAACCAGTCAAGTCAGAGCACACTGCAGAAAACTGGTGCTGATCTTCCCAGCTCTCCGGGCCAGGGTTTCCCCCCCGGATCCCCCCAGACGGGGATCACGTTCGACCGCAGAGCCGACGGAGCCCGCAGCCTCCTCTTTGAAGTCCGTGGAGGGCACGCTCCAGTTTTTAATCACGGAGAAGGCGCCCTCGAAGGATGTGAACTGCACCGCTGCAGTTCATTATCTCCGCAGACTCTGGAAAGGCTGTAAATCCTCACATCTCACCGCGAAATGCTAATATAAGGTCAAACAAAGCAGAAAGTTTTACTACTTTTAGAACTAAATTAAACTTAATATAGCGTTAGCCCAAGAAAGTGACTCTGCGTGGCTTTATTGCTGCTGTAGAAAATCTGCACCTATTTAAAAACTTGACCTGACATTACAGCAAATACATCCATCCATCCATATTTCTTACTTTTTATCCAGTACAGTGTTACTGGGGGGGGGGCTGGCAGTTCTCACTTCCTTTACTGTCAGGAAATACTAACATATAGTAAACAAGGGAGTGGTTTAACGCAATATTTTTTACATTGTAGACATTAGAAACATAAAGGTTTCAGTAAAATAAAGGTATTATAAAACATCTGTTCGTTTTATGGAGGCGTGTGGTTTTTATAAAACTCATCTGCAAGGCCAGGTGAAAACATAGTTGTAATGCGTTGTAATGTATTGATTAATAGATTGATTAACTGATAGCATTTCAGAAGATTCAGATTCAGGGCGTAAAATGGCACGTCCAGCTTAGCGCTTTCCTGGATTCGTGTGCAAAGCAGCTGCTGATTATGTCTGTGGAGAGGACTGCAGAGGATGTACACTCTTACGGAGAAAAGCAGTAGGGTTCGACATCCTGTTTACACATCATCAGACAATCTCCAGTAATCCATCGATAACAACTTTTTTTTAAAAGTATTTGAGTTCAAGCGCTAGCATACTGCGTGGCTATAAAACACAGGATGTGATCAATGCGGACAGAAATGTGATACAGGAAAAGCTTTTACTTAGGGACCAAAGGTGTTCCTTTGGATGTCATTACAATGCCTGGGCAGGCAACATGAAGTCGGGATCCTGAGGGTTTTTATGCTGAATAAGTAAACTTTTTAGAAAGCTAATGTTTATGGATTGATGTCGGATAGTGATAGATGAAGCTCATAGTGTTAATGACTATGGTTAATGTAGAACAATATATACTATATAGAATAATTTATCATGCTTAGCTGGTGAAATTATAGCCCAAAATGCTATAATACATTCTAGATCTATGTCTAGAAGCGTCTTAAAATTTATCACCGTCAGTCATACTGAGCAATGAACAAAGAATTACAGATCACATCAGGGGTGTGGTGTCTAAATTCTCTGCACACAAAGCGACTATAAATATGCTGAAATAAGTTCATTACTTCACAGATCTAGTCATTGACATTAAAACAAAAACATTCATTAAAGTCCAAGATGGCTGTATTGAAATCCAATAGGTCAAGCCTCTATTGTGTGTTTTTTTTTTACTTTTAATGGGCATCTACAAGCTAAGGCTGTTTTTCTGAGGAACAATGGAACAGTCCTTAGGGAGCTACAGTCTGGTGAGCTGATCAACTGGGGGCCTGAAAACACTTTTTTTTGACAAATGATATCTTTTTTGCATGAGACAAAATCGTACATGGCAATTCCAGGGCCTCTGGTCCCTCCATCACTCATTGGTTTAAAATCGACACCAGTCCATTCACACTTCCGAGAACGTGACAGTGAACAAACATCCACGAAACAATCTTCATTTATCCAGGAGTTATATTTAGTCCAGTTCCGCCTCCGGCATATTCTCTTTAATCATGTTTTAGAAATAGCCCGGGGTGAAGCATGGAGAGCAACTAAGTGACAGAGTGATAACGCAGCCCGCGTCGCTATGAGTGCTCGCCAAATGCTCTGCCTGGATCCTCAGGGCACTGTGGGAGCATCATGAACAGGGAGCGGCGTTTGACCAGGCAGGACAATCACAGTCCAAATGACTCCCACATCGTGGCTGCCCGTATTTATCGCAGGCAGGAGGCTGCCTTCAAATGCGAACCCATCCAGAAGTAGGGAGACATGCTGAAAGACACCAGACTTTCAATGATAACACTTTACTTGAGGAGGCACAAGTAACTTAGTAACTCAGTCACCAACCAAGTACAAATCATGAAAAAATACAGTGACCGCGTGAAATACATGAACCGTCATGACCAGTGGCTGATGAACAAACACGGGGTCAGTACATAACGAGTGCTTAGTCTCTGGGTAATTAATACATTAAGCTAGAGTGTACCACTACATCATTTGTACCGTTTCAAGTAAAGTGTTACTATTTCAACTGACTCTATATCAGCGATGAGCTGTCGTACGATCACTTCTAGGTTGTACCTTTGTGGTGTTTAGTGACTCTCCTGTGAAGTGTCCGTCTATTCCTGTATCAAAAGTCAAGTCTTTGGCATCGTTGGAATTTATGCCCTTAATTGCTGGGCAGACTCACATATTATCACGATGATTGTCAGAACTCTTTCTTACTGCTAATTGGCAGTATCATGCTAATAATATACAACTTGTTGCCACATTGATTAATTAAGTGACTTCAGAATAAATGTCCTTTTTCGTGTGTTGTTATTATTTCGTTCATACGTGTGTGTGTGTGTGGCGGGGGGGGGTTGGTTGGATGGATAGATCACATTTGTGGACCAAGATGTCCCCAAAGTGTGGTAAATCTGAAACTTCCTTACTTTTTGGGGACAATGCCAAAAGTCTTGTATTTGGGTTGGTTACTTATGGTTAAGGTTAGGGCTGGGTAGGGGTTAAGGGTGTCGTGATTGGGATTTGTGTTTTTCCCATAGAAATGAATGGATGGTCCCCATTTATATAGGTACGCGAGTCTGTGTGTGTGTGTATTTTGACATTGTGGGGACCATTTTTTCAGTCCCAACAAAGGGAAGCTCAATGTCTGCTTACCTGGTTACTAATGATCAAGTTCAGGGCTGGGTAGGGGTCATGGCTGTCATAGTTAGGATTGGTGTTATGCCCATCAAAATGGATGGAGAGTCCCCCTAAACATATGGATACAAACGTGTGTGTGTGTGTGAGAGAGAGAGAGAGAGAGAGAGCATGTGTGTGTTCCAATTCCACAATTCTGTAGTTGTCATTGCTGTATATGGGTTATGAGATCTAGACGAAAGGTCGAGCTTAAAATGCACCAGAGCTGAGAAACTGCAAGTCACTCAAAATATGTTTTGTCAACATATACGCTCTTTACAAAGTCTACTGGGCCTCACAAATTCTCCTTCTTAAGTATTAATAATACCTTACTAATAGATGCGAACATGATAAATTAGTTATCACTTCCTAGCGGTGAGACGTGGCTGTTTTAGAATACGAAGGCTAAACATGTAAAAATGTAAAAATTCTGCATAAACATAGCGTGTCTGAGCCAGCCAGCTTTATCTGACCCTTTCGTACAATTCTCTGTGAGTGGCCCTGACTAATGGTTAATGTTAAATCCTTAAAATCCAGAACGGTTACGTGTGATCAGGGAGCAACTGGGTCTCTACCAAACTGTCGTTTGTTATTTTTTAACGTGCAGAAATCTTCCCACACAAAATTTACGGTGCATTATCACTGCAGTCATAAACTGGTTTCTGCACTTTCAGCGCCGTCTCCCCGTAAGCATTCCCGTAAGCGGCACACTGCTTCTCTCAGCATTCTTATGTCTCACCCAGCCGGTGTTTGCTTTGCCCCTCATCCCCCCTTTTCTTGTTTTGATTTAAAGCATTTTCCCATGTCGCTTCTTGCAAATGCACCGTACGAGGGAATACGGCCGTTTTCTGTCAACACCCAGAGTTTAATTTGTTCTGGAACTCCCCTCGGTCACGTGTGACCGTCTGCTGGATTAATCGTAGTAACTCGCAGAATACAATAACAATAACCGAGTAACCGCGGTAAAGAAGTAAAATAAGTAAATTTCATTGAACTGATCTGGCCATTAGCACGATCACACTCAACAAATTACAGGTAGCATGATAAGCAGAGCGTGTTCTTTAATTGAAAAATCAGAAAGGGCACAATGAGAAGAGAGCAACAAGTTTTGGCACCCATGCTATCCAACACGATAACACTGCTCCACACCCACGCACACCTGACCATGCCAATCTTTATGAAATACACACCTTGGTTGTAGGTTATCCTTCTGATAATAATTGCATTGTAGGCAATATTGTACTTTTACCTACATATAAAATGCACATAAACTTGAACTTTGTCTTCTAGTAGACATAGAATAGATACTTTTATTGTCGTACGACAGAATTTTCATGGCCTACGTACAAATATTTGATTCCACTGTTCATTGCCCATGAAACAATAAAAGCAATCAACCTATTTTCACATCACATATGTGAAAAAAACATTTTCTTGCGGGTTTTGCTCAGCTGATGCACCGCAGGTTCTCAAAACAACTGAGAGGTACCGAGTTTGAATATTGACTTATTATTCCGCAGAATAAGCACTTTCAAATCCTAGCAGAAATTTCCCCCAAAAGGCGAAATTTGCTTAATGAAATCTCCCTTCAAACCGAAGACTGGGTACGTCAATGAACGTTGTCATTGTTAGCGTTACCGCACTGCTTTATCAATACAGAAACACCCGAAGAAGCATTACAATATATGAGGCATACGATAGATGGCGAAACGGAGCCCTCAGAATGATTATGCTGACCCCAAAACAACTTTCTTAGAATGATTAACATCGAGTTGGTATTTAACCCTGACTCCAGCAACAAAGGTGATGAGCAAGAGGATTCCGTGACCCAAATTGTAGCCTAGAAGGCTCTTCAGCTTTGTTCCCAACACACAAACACGTTCAGCTGCAAGTCTTCCCCCATTTATTAGGAAGGCCAAACATTAATTATACTGGTCACACTGATACCAGAACATAAGACACCTGGGTCCATGTTTCAGCAACTGATTAGAAATTCTAATGCGTCCAGTGGTAAATAACTGTGTTTTTGTGTTTTGTGATAAATGAGTATTTTAAAAATGTGTCACTTACTCTGTGTTAGAGTTTCCTAACATGCTACAGATTCAGAAACTTCTGTTCACTGTAGATAGGGCAGGCATGTAGCCAGGTAGTAAAATTCTGAGTGTGTACGCCCAACAAAATTAGTTTCCCCACCTCCTGTCAGCAAAACGCACTCAGGGCTGCTTGGCCCCCACACTGAAATTCATTTCTGGCTACAGGGCTTAGGGTAGCATGTTCGGATTTTGTCTAGTTTCAGGCAGTTCACGTGGATGCATCTTTGGTTACATTGAAATTCATTAAGTGCCTGTGATTGGAAGGCTGCTGGTTTGAGCCCGCCCTCAGTAGAATAGTCATGTCTGTGGGCCCTTGAGCAAGGCCCTTAACCTCCAGCTCCATGGGCACCGCTATGGACAGCTGCCCTTAGCTCCCAAGCTTACTCTCACCTACCTGCGTGTCATGGAGAGCCATGGTAGGTCATATTTCCCCATGGGTATCAATAAAGTATCATTATTTCATAATGGGATATTATGGCACAGTGACTCTTCAGCTTTATATAACTGATCAGGCAAGCAGCAGGCCAGGCTGAGGTCGGGGGGGGGGATGGTGAGTGGGGGGCCCTCCGCTGACGGTTTCTGCAGAATAAACAAGCAGAGACGGCAGTGTACATTCCTCGGTGCAAGCCTGGGCCTGCCAGCCGTGGCCGTGCACCATGGCCTCACGTTAGGCTCGTGAGTATATAGACCTCCCCAGGCAGGCACACAGGCATTGTTCGGTTCTTTGGAAACAGGGACAATGGAGGCCGGGGGGCGTCAGCAATATGCCACATCAAGTTCAAATGAGCAGCTTCATCAATGAAAACGATATGTCACTCGGATCACTGTGAGCCAGCCACTTCCCGGCTGCGTTCAATCACAGACTAAACAAAAAACAGGTGGTAATCACAAATAGGCTGACATGTTCAAAAGGTACGCCAGATTTAAAGAAAAAAGCTAGAGCAACATTTCCCAATCCGGTCCTCGGGGGACCCACAGACACTCTACGTTTTTACTCCCATGGACTCTCTGTCAGGGAGCAAAAACATGAACCGACTGTGGGTCCCCCTAGAACCAGATTGGGAAACACTGGACTAGAGGCTCCATTCCCTATTAGAAGCTCTACCTTCAAAATAACTAGGGTATCTAATGCCGAACAGGAAGGGCAATCTAATCTAATAACACGGGAAAGGAGCAATATTTTATATGCAAACAGTCCTAGCAAACACTGCTTGTATTCCAGCTGTATAATTTGCTGGGGTGACCTTCTCAGGTGGGAAAGCTCACGCTGTGTCTGATCTATTTGAAGGTTTTACCACCCAAAGGACTGAAAAGATAAGATTAAAGGACAGTAAATCAATAATGGAAAGAAAAGTTCATTAGACATTTATAGGTTAGAACCGGACACTTTTCTGTCATGCAGATCATGGGAACCATAACAAACTGTGTCATAAAGAGTCGCGGCTGTTGTTACGATCACATGCACCTGACGTTCACCTTGCACAAGTCATGCTGAAATCTAAGCTAACCGTGTGCACTGATGTGGTGCTCTGAATGTAGTCTAAGTCACATTCCCCATTGCGTGGTGTTGTCCCACTTCAGGTTAGGGATAGTGTGACCTGCTCTCGCATGGGGAAATGCTGTTTATCATGACCCTCAGACTCCGGGGATAGAGGCTGATAAAAGCATTATGGGAAATATGTCAGCAGAGATTCAGGGTTCACCTTCCTTAGAGCCGCATGACATGCTGTTATCTGACCTTTGTGTCTCAAGGCTGCTAGTTGGACAGGCTGATTAATGAAACCATTCAAGTTTCATTTTTGACAGAGACCTCCAGACACGGTTGAAGGTTAACTAGGTTCATGGTGCCTACAGCTTCAGAGGGGAAAAAGTGTTTTCTACGTAAATGCAGCAAGCCTTGTCTCTATGCCTCGTAGCGTTTTAAGTCATCTAGTGCATTTGTTTAATATGCCTCCTTATTCATTCACCATATTTAGCATACACTTTTGTCCAAAGTGATATACACCCTTGCTGTCAAGAAGTTAACTAGGCAAAAATACCGCTAGACTGTATTAGGCCAGGAGCTACATAACATCTAACAAGGCAATAATCTAATACGACTATTCAAGGACCAGAAATGCAACATAAGAACATTCAGGGAACACAGAGGCATCAGGATAGTGGAGGAATTATACAGTTTGAGCGGTAATGTTTGCTTATTAATGTATAATCAGACCCTTTGAACAAGGAGATATTTCAAAGCACAACTGACTTTAATTAACTTGCCCACATATTACTAACGATGGAGTTAGTGTTCTATGTTGCCTCTGATCTCCATTGTCATTTTGTTAATCTGCTTCGCTCCATCAGTCCGTTCCCTGGCATGCATTTGTTTGAAGGGCATCACTGAAAGTTAATGACTCCAGACCCTCAATATACAGTCCCTGACAAAAGTCTTGTCGCTTATCTATTTTGTAGAAAAACCTGCTATTAACCTGACTTTTAATTA
>JAODKM010000044.1:11896186-11918167 GCA_026780845.1 Petrocephalus sullivani | reverse complement strand
TCTTGATTAGAAATATATTTCAGCGGCACTTGAGTTCAATTTGTACACAAGCGACAAGACTTTTGTCAGGGACTGTATATCTGATAGCATGAAGACACTTGTCTAATATCCCACTTGTGCTAAATGAACTCTGGCGAAGGACCAGGTGATTAAAAACCAACATTCATTGAGATCTCATTACCACATCAAGATGTCGAAAATATATCAACTTCTCTTCTCTTTCGACTGCTACATGTTAAGACGGGATCTCCTGACAGACCTAGGGGCCTTCCAATCTGAATAATAGATAATGCAACTCTGGAATCCATTTCAAAGTCGAGCAGCTATCAAAGGGTCCCTCCCAGCCTTCCGAAGGCTGCCCAGCAGTATCTGGTTTCCCACGCAATGTTTCTGAGGGACATTTCACACCGTGCAATAGCACAGGGCACTGGCGGGCTTTTATTTCCAGCCTGGTAGCATGAGGTGAATTACGATAGGATAGCTTAAGCTGACGGGAAAACACAGCGGCAGATGGCACCCCGCTACAGCGGCAGCTAATTGTAGCATGATGATGTTACTTAGCAATTATACACGCACACTATGTGCACTAGAGTACATGCAAAGGCTAACTGCTCTGTTTTGCTGCCCTGGCTATTTAAAAATATGTAATATATTAGCTAAGATTACACTGACCTCGGCTGCAGAATACTGCATTGGTACTAAGCGCCAAGGGCTCTAGCAGGTACATTTACTTCTTGTCTATATATTATTTACGCCTTTGTATTGTCGCCTTTGTCTTTTTCTTTTAACAGGTAATGGAAACACGCAACAGCACAAACCCAAGGGCTGCATGACGACCGGTGCAGGCATAAGGACATATCACCAGAAAGCACTACTGAGACATGGCACTAGTGATGTTCAGTAGCAAAGCAATAGGCTACAGGACTCCATACATAAACTGAAATTAATGATAGCAGGATAGAATATGCTTGCATCACATTAGTTTGCTTGATTGTTTTAAAAGACAGTTCTTGTAGTTTTAAAATAAGTGATTCTTTAGTCCAGTAGAAATAAAAATGGAGACGACAGACCCACTCATTGATACTATTAGTTCAAATTAAGAGCCGCGTATCTCATTGACTGTATTTTAAAACACACATCAAACATTCATTGACTTGATGCCCCATGCAAGCCGTCTTTGCAGCCCCACCCTCTTTTAAAACTTTGTGTCAGCTGACTTCTGGGAAAGTTTTTTTTTTTTAGTTTCGTTTCTTTTTATAGCTACAAGGGGGCTGGCTGTTGCTAGGACAAGATCGATGAATCTGACCAATGAGCGGCAACCTGTGATCCTATTCGTTCGTTGAAAGAAAAGCAATGGTGCAGTGGCTTCTTAGAGAAAAGGAATTGAAAGGCATTGCTGCTCTTCTTCATTCAAATGTTGAAAGAATAAAGCAGATAGAAACAAACAAGATTTGTTCTCAGTTTTTGACATTCTGGCTTGACAATCCCAGGATCTCACAATTCTTTCATTTCAAACTTTAACTAAAAGCACAATTTATCGCCACAGATTGTTTCTGACCACTGTGCACAGCTTTTTATATTTAAGCTAGTTATTTAATGGTGTAAACCCCAAACTGCTAACTGGACACACTGAGGTCCAGTCATACCTGCAGGTCAAACTGACTCTTGCAGCTACAGAGGAAATGACTGTCAGTGCCTTTCCTAAATCTGCAATTTTTACTTTCCCATGTCACAGTGTTTCTTCATCAGACCCAGAAAAAAAACCCTCACATATTGTACTGAAATAAGAGAACCTGAGAATGTAATGGAGAGCTGTGCACTGGATGTGTACACATAAACTCAATGGCCGGTTTGTTAGACACACCTGCTTGCTAATGCAAACAGCCTGTTCCTCCAAGCAGGGAATCATGTGGCTGTAACTGAGTACATGCTACAAGCAAACACATTCGGGGGCTTCAGTTACTGTGTGGATAAGCTGTAGGGCGCCTGAGATGCCTTTTGGATGCGGAGCGATTGTTGGTGCCAGACGTGATGATTATGAAGCTTGAGCCCCACGGAAACGGCCACCCTCCTGGCATTTTCACACAATACAGTGTCTGGAGGTTACAGGCCAACCGTGCGATGAATACATTTCTGAGACTAAAAATACATTATTAATGAGAGGAACTCATTCGAGTTTTACAGGAAGGCCCGGTGCAAAAATAACAGCTCAGTATGTCAGAGGCACGCAGAAAAGCTTCTCTAAACACAGAACTCATCTACCCTCCAGCCAAATATGAGTCCTACCTGATGCTAGACATATCTACTGAAATGGCCCCTATGTGTACATTCCCTACTGGCACAAGATCAGACTTCACATGTACACACCTGTGACCTCCCTCGCCTGTTTTTAAAAGCTAGGAATGCAACCATATAGTGAGGGATAAGGGACAGGGCCGTGCATTTTTAAAGCAGCACAGTTAGCAATCCGCACCTTTTCTACAAGGAAGGCTGCACAGTGACCACCATTCAATCCCACAACCCCAGGATAAGAAGCATTTTTAGTTTCAATCTGAATTTGCGATATGGATTTTTTTTTGTAAAACATGGAAGCTCATAGCCAGAATCTCTTTAATATATGGACAGAAGCATAACAAAATAATTTTTACAGAAAAAATCATACACTATTTCATTTTGGTAACACATTACTTAAAGCAGTCATTAGATTACACATACATTCATAGTGCATTATAATGCATTCATAAAGTATCATAAACCTAGCTATAACTATTCATAAAGAAGCATAACACATTACAGTCAGGTGTATTATACATTATGAATGCCCTGTGAAGCTCTCATCTATAGATATCTATATTATAAATACCTTTATAATGCAGCACAAAGCATCCATAATTCTTATACCAACCATTATAATGCATGTTGTAGGTATTTATAAGGCATTATAGATGACACCGTCACCGTCCTGTTTCTTAGACGTAAATGTTCATCAGCAGCATGTTTTAAATATATGCAGCATTAACAGGTTTTACCAAAACAAAGCTCAGGCTCAGTAAATGAAAGCATACAGTTACATTACTGCTTTGCAATTATTAGTAACCCTGGATAGAACGGAACCAAAAGTGACAAGTCCAAAATAGCATCTTAAAATCCCTTACCTGTGCCCTATCATTTAAACATTTACAATGAGGAAAAAGATAAATTACATTTATTTATTCTTTGGCACACAACTAAAAATACGACCCACGGCATATTTCATTTGTAAGGACACTGCCAGTTTACTGTAACTAGCAGCGTTGACTATCGTACACAGGATATCCAATCCTTTTAATTATTAAATGCTGCTGACGCACCCGATGTTCCTCATTCGCACAAGCTGGTGAATCCTGGGCCAAGATCTAGACCAGAAACAAGATCTATGTCCGGAATCCCATTCATTCACACAAGGGCAGGACTGAAAAGCCAGTGATCAATGAGGAAACGGGTGTGAATATGACCCTGGAGGCACCTGAGTGTTAAACATGAGAAGTCTCGCAGCAGCCAGTCGGGGCACATGGCTCATCGCATAGCTCCACAGGGTGACACTTATTTAATTGAGTCCCAGCCCAGTCTTGAGCATAGTGCTCCGAGGAATGAGCAGCCTAGTCACAGATGAACAAACAACGTCTTTGAGGTCTGAGGAAATCGGAGAATAATCTGACCGCCTGTTCTGGCAATCCTGATTCAGCTGAGTTCCAGTAAGTTTTGGCTTGAGACTGAAACGAAGGCAGTCTGAATCACGCCTGAAACGAGGCGCCTGAGATGTCGCATTATAAGATACCAGCTGTTCCGGCAGGAGTGCCCACCGTAGTTCAGGCTGCCTGGCCAATTATAAACGTCCCAGTAATAGGTCAGTCATACCTCACGGATAATAGCAAATAGGATTTGCGCATGACAGAAATAAATGCTATCCCCCACGGTATTCCTGTGCTGATGTGACGGCACTGATACCACCATCCAACAGGGTGTGGAGAGCCTGGCATGCTGACGGACCAGTCACCTGGGAGAAGATCAGCCTACGAATGAGACAGGATGTTCCGACCATTGTTTCCATATTAAAAATCTTCAGTAACAGGGCTATTTCATGTTTATTGTGATTTGCTCTGGGGCCTGCTCCTGTTGTGTGTGAGGGGGGTGTGTGTCTGCGTGTATCGCCAGCTCCGCGTGGCTTCCTCACATCCGCTTTGCCATGGTGCATGTCACCAAACAAAACCTTAGCGGATGTTTCCCCTTCTTTACCATGTTTGCCCAGTTTATACCCATATCCCGGATGTCTTGAGCTAGCTCCTATTGTTCCAGTTCAGCGGATTTGCTGCATTTATTGCATGAGACTCTGCCTGGGATCTTTCTGGAGCACTGGCAGGTGATGGCAACACTACAAACCCAGTGTAAAATAGAGCTGATTCTGGCAGATTCTTATTTTTTGCAGTAGCAAAAAATGGCAGACTAAGACTCTGAATATGCTAATTAGGGAACAATGTTCGCATTATACATATTTGCATACACAAAGCAGTTTGTTTTGAACCTCAAAACATTTGTTTGTTTTGCTGCAGCTGGCGAATCGACTGTGAGCATCTGTACCAGTTCTGCATTATATTAAACCTGGATTCACTAACCAAATATGTGTTGCTTGGAAAATATTGAGATTTATTACTGCAATATGTCTTGTGGTAGTTAATGAAGCACCAACACCAATGATGCTAACGCGGTAACCGGGCTGCACATATGCCGGCAGACATCAAGTAATTGTACTGTGCAGCCATTTACGGTGCCGTGAGGCATCTGTGTCCTTGTCTGAGTGCCTGATAAATTGCGGAAGGAAGGAATAATGCCGGAGCATCCCGCTAATTAGCATCCCGCTAATGCTAATCAGATCTGAGCAGACGCCACCACCCGTCCCCAACATCTCTCTCTCCCTTTTCCGGAACGGAACAAGCGAGCCCTATTTGCAAGTTTCCATCGTGGTACATATCAGTACCCGATTAGTTGTACCACAGCTTCCTTTTTCCAAAGCTCCAAAGCTCCCGTGACCACAAGCAGAAGGCCTCTCCAGCACCAGAACATGTGCCCCAGATGTGTCATGAGCCTTGGGTGCTGGGGGCTGAGGCCCAGAGTGAATCCAAAAGAGCTCAGGTGTTTTAATGACAATGCTTTCAGTCTAAGAACCTTTGGGCGGGCTTGGTCTCTGGGCTAAGTCAGGGCTGCCAACTCTCACGCATCTGGCATGTCGCTCATGCTTTCAGGCTCTCACGCTCACGCAAGACATCTTATGGCAAATCTTATTCCATTATAAACCTACAATTAGCTACATCAAAAGTGTTGGGGCAGTTTGCAAACCCTACAGATTATTTACAAGGTAATCAAACTCTTATATACATGTAAATGAGTGTGCAGACGTATCTTGAATTAAAAATCTCACTTCAGACAACCAACCAAAGTTAGCAACCCTAGCCAAGCCCCTGGATGAATAAAGGTCCCAGCATGCCCCTGGTTCATGTGTACAATAAGAACACAGAGTGTGTTTACCGCAGCCACTGGAGTGATATCTCGTAGTGATCTTTGTATCTCACATTTCTCGTGTATTTTCAGTTCACTTCTTTCTGCTCACCAAGGACACTAAACCTGTCCACACATTTTTGTTTTGCCTGTTCCCCTACAATATGGAAAAGTTAACTACAGTAAGCTGCTCTTCGACAGCTCGGCAAGCTGAGCATTGCGCTAGCAATGTAAAAATCAAGGGCCTCAATCCCAGGGGGCCCAAAGTGTAACCCTTCCCGCCGCAGCAAGTCACTTTGGATAAAAGCCTCAGATAGGCGGTTGCATGTATTGCCTTACAATGATGTTCTGTTAAAAACCAGCAGTGCTAATTTGCATTTAGTATAAAGATGTTTATGGGGTGTGTTGCTGTAAGGTTCGGTGCTGGGTTTATGTTGTACGAAAGTCACTGACCAATAAAACAGCCACGATTTTGTAAAATTTGCCATTTCGGATGTGAACGGAATTTGTGCTTGTTAGGGGTCGTAAAAGCTGAAAATAGACATTAAATAGGAAATTAATGAACCCCTCAGCAAATCTCCCTGCATTCCGCACTCAGGCGGTTGGGAACCACTGAGGTTACTGTCATAAATGATCTAATGATACCCCTCCTCAAAAATGAATCTCCTTCTCCTTTTCCCAGGCCAAATGTCGTCATCATGTCGTCTACTTCTACTTCCTCTTTCCCTCTTTATCTGCTTGCACCAAATGAAAAGCCCTTTGACCACATTTCCAACATTTCCATAGCTGCCCGAAACTATGCCCGATTTCCTTCTGTATCTTCACATTTCCCTCCTGGGGAAATCCTCTTCCGCCAGAGCCTGAGATGGTCACCTCATGTCACATCATATCACACAATCCCACATGGCCCTGTCTTGGGTTTTTACAGCATATGGTACGACATGTCATACTATAGATCCACACAAACCCACCACTTATAGAATAGAGCATTTAGCCACTAAAGCAGAGAGCGATGCTCCCCCAGAAATGTTGCTAAAAGCTATAGCATCATCATGTGGTCCATGACACAGGTCTTGCTTCAAACACAATTTTGCATACCTGTTCCGAGAGTCTATGCGCATTGGGCTTTCCCATGAGAAAATGTAGTTTGTGACTAAAACTGATTAAAGAGGCATTAAGGCAATACACTGGTCTCAGGAAGTATCTCAGTTATCACAACAGACTTTATGTAACATTCTCCATTTCTCTTCTTTTTTTCTGCATATTCTCACAGGAATCGTACTTTCCCAGCTAAGACTGATGATTAGAAATGCTTTTCATAGGCTAAGGCCAGATGCATTTTAGTGTGGGTAGTTATGCGGGCTAAAGGGGGCCCTAACCAACCTTATTTAATAACATTTTAAACCTAGACTTGCTTCCAGTCCCATTTATTACAGGGTAGTTCCAATCTGAAAAACAGAATGCAGTGTTCACATTTTGAATCAATACTAGACAGTATTTGTCCCTTATTTTTGTGTTTGGGACGAAGAATAATTTGACCTTATGACAGATCCCCCCTAAATTTTCAAATGTTATTGTCGGGATCTTTAGCCTACATGTTGCCTTATGTAACAGAAGATTAGAGTGTGGGTTTTGTTTGAATGACTTTATATTGAATAATCCTCAAGCCCACTTTTAGCTCATCCCGAATTTCCATAAAATCTTATAACCACCTGTCCAATACTAGGTCACTGAGGGGCTTGGAGCCAGTACCATAACAATAAAGATATTCGTTTCTGTGCACATAGCTGCAGTAAAACTGAAACCACCCATGCTGGTAGTATGAGACTACACAGTGCTTCAGCATGCTTCCCCCGAAGCTGATAGTGGCATGGCTCAGTCCTGTGATCTTTTGTGTGGAACATCAGACATGATAGGTGAATTGTTGACGTTTGCTTGCCTTAGCTGAATAATCATCTTACATATCAAAAACATGCATATGTGGGTTAGGGACGATATCTAGTCTAACTAGATGTATAGTACAGTGGTCACAAAGATTAAATTAGGTTTTTCATTCTTTTAGTAATTATTGGAATTGTACATTACCTGGGCTTAGATTTATCTGTCAGAAGCTGACTAATATGCCTATTATCTGAAGCCTGAGAGTCCAGGGTTGTTTTCAGTATTTCTGTATCTGGGTCACTTTAACCTTGGTCTGAACTCTGATCTTGCGGTTGGTAACGCGTCATCCCCCTGGACATTCCTGACAAAGCTTGTCTGTTTTTTGTCACAAACACTTCTTTTTGAAAAAAAACATTAGACCGTCATTCAAGATGTAGGTGAAGACAAACTCACATGTGAGAGGCTAACCCTTAGCCTTCGGAATCGAGAAACACCTGGCCTGCATGCTCCGAAACTGTAACACAGACATGCACGCTGACCAAAGGTGGCTACATTACGACAGCCAGGAGCTGCCCGGCTTCTGTGAAACACTACGTGTTCCGCTTTTTTCTCAGCACAAAATTTCCTTTTTAGTCATGAAAGCTACTAGTCGGAGGCTATACAACTAGAACATTCAAACATTCATACAAGATATTAGCATCAGATTCCAAACAAACAGCCTTTTGTGGCTGTGTGATTCAGCACAGGGACAGTGCCAACGTATGAGTAAATGAAAATGCATCTAAAACAGGTCCGGAAACCGTAGGCCTCTGGGATGTCGTTTTTATGTTCTAACCTTTTAAATGATTACTAATAAATTGAAAATTTATCAATAATAAATTTTATACTTTTTTCCCTGTTTTCGAAAATGAATTATAAATAAATTTTAGTTAAACATAACAAGACTTCATATGGTAATTTTAATAGTTTTTGTCTGGACTGAATTGATAAATCCAGCCACCAAGGAGACTGCTCCTCCTGTTTGGCCGCGAGGGAGAGGGAACCAGGTTACGTAATGCACTTAGGTAACCAGATGTGACAGGTGTGACAGAAACTGTGAATCACAGCACACCATGACAGATTTTTCGAAGGGAAGGTGTTGTTCTTGGGCATGGCCAACCGATATGCTTGGTACATTTTTGCAGTTGGGGGCTGGGGGGTAGGGCACTTGATAAATTTTCACGATTAGGAGATTTGGGGGAACCTTCAGGCAGACCCAGCCTCACTCCTCTGCATGTGCCTGATTGCTACCATGATGTTACTTCACTTAGTCCCTTAACGTAGCATTCCCCAACACGGTCCTCGTGGACCGATGGACATGGAGCAAATACTGCAGAGGAAGCAAAAACGTAGACTGTCTGGTGGTATCTGACGACCGGGTTGGGGAACCCTGCCTTAACGAATCACTTAGCTTATTACAGCTGTGATGTCTCACTCTGCCAGATATTGAAATATTCACAATTAATAATAATATCAGTTAGCTAGCAATCAGCCTTAAGTTGTTGAAATTAGCTGTATAATGTAATCCATATAGTGGCACAAACATAAATACTAGCAAAGCATTAAATGAGTTGTCGAATATCAGTAGACAGGAAAATGGGCGTATTCCATCTGTAGCAAGAAGTCAGTCAAAAAGGGGACATACATGGTTTTCAACAGACAGTGACTATATACTTTATTGTCGATGGACGTTATATTTCAGCTTAAAATTATCGAGTCACATGTGTCCTTTCTGTCACAGGTCAGAGTCAAAGCCAATCCAGGTTCGTGTTTCATTTAAGTTCCCAGGCCCAAAGCTCCGCACACATCTCTACGGAAGCTCTGGTATCTGGTGGCACCATGCGTGCTGCATGCCTCACACTCCCCTATGCACACAAATGAGGCCTGGCAAGACAATCTCTTTTATGTCCCAACATGTCACACCACAGACGGCTCCACACATGTCGGTTGACTTGTTTAGTTGCAAGGCATTTATCGCCAGGCATGCTCCGTATACTTCCGTATACTACACAGTCACCGTGGAGGAAGTGCACATGGACGGCTACTTTCCCAAACTGAATACAACTACTTAGCCAAAGCAAGGCTTCTAATAATGTTTGTGAATGAAAGCAAAATATTAGTATTTGCAAATTGCCAAATGACTTGAGGTTTTGTTATATTTTCCACAGGTGAAGAGGGGGCTACATTTTTAGCAATAAAAAAAAGACACGTAAACACATCCTGCAATAGGAGGTGGGTGTACTCTATTTCAAAACAGCAACATACCTTGTCTTCAGGTCTGAACAAGCACGCAGTTATAGTACTGAAAGATTTGAGAAAGATTTGAAATGACACGCTTGTATTAATATTATGATTTTGCTCAGTAATACCAGCATTCTTGCACTCTTACGAGACATTCTGTGGGTCAGCAGAACTTTTTTCTTCCAAACACCTGGACCAGAATACCTGGGACCCTGTATTGGCTGTGTGAGACCTGTTCACATGCACAGTGCCAACCAACCCATTCGACGACAGAAGCGGCTGCCTAGGGCACAAACTTCTGAATGGGCATTGGCTTCGCAACCCAGCTGGGGGGGAAGTGACTCTTGAACAGGGCTACATATGCACAGCATATGCAAGAATGCAAGATGCCTTCGCAATAGGTTTGCCCTGTTTGCTCAACAAGCCCAGTGTCAAGGTCATGGTTCGACCATTTTAATGGTCTTCCTGCTGTTTATCCAGTATATTCTCACACAGGCCTGTACCCTATCTCTGACTACACAGTGGCAGGCCATGCATATTTTTAAAAGTGTTTCTTGGAGTACATCTACGGACGGCATAATTTTCTGCCTGGTTTTTAGAAAATGGCATCATTTAAGCCACATTTTTTGGCTTGCAAGCTACTTTTAAAATGACCAGGTTAAAATAATCTACCTACATTAAAAAATGCTACTGAACATATATATTGGCAAACCTTGCATCATTGTGTAAACCCTTACAGCACAATACTCTTCAATACATTTATGGTGGTCGAATATGACGTGGTGAACAAAAGTCTACCTGCACTACCTTTGCAATCTCCTGGTCGATTGCGATGGACGTATTGGGCACCCCTGATTTAAGGCAATGAAACAGAGACTATAAATAAGCTAATGTTGGCTGGTAGCTAAAACAAATTATAGGTAAGTAGGTAAGAAGAAAATATATCATACAATATTACAATACTGAATTTTTCCAAAGAAGAGAGAAAATGTGTTTTTTAATACAAAACAATGTGCTAATGAGTTACTGTTTCATCATTTAATCTCAAAAATAATTGAAGGTAGTACCCCTTCTACTGCTATACACCAGCCACCTCTGAACTAAACATATGCAGCTGTCCAGACTCTGTTTGAAGTAATTTCTGCAGCATAATGTCTACGTATGTGGTAATGTTATGGTTACCTCCCGTAACTACAGAGCAGGATTTAGACACTGTATTTACAGCGCGTTTGAAGACTGTGCCAGAGGCTCTCCTAATGGTGAAAAAATTCATATGACATAATGTCTAAAGCCAATATTTTTACACCACTGAATCACTAGGTTTCCACCCATAAAAAGTATTCCTTTTTGGTCATTCTAAAAAAAAAAGAAGAGCAGATAGATTGGCGTTTTTTGTTTCTTGTATATTTATGTTACATTGCAATATTTACAAAATTGTTGTCTGTGTTTGGATCTTTTCATTTCGGTATATTTTACCCAGAAACGTACTATTGATTGAAAGTTCCCTTTCATTTCCCAACCGTATTTGAGCAGCAAATTCAAGACTGACAGAACATTTTAAATTCATTTTATTGTTTTCCGGAGAATAGTTATGTAACCATGGAAATGAATCATCTATTTGTCCTGCCTTTTGAACCCATCAGCTGAAGGTTCACGTGACTCTGGCGTGGATGCATGCGGTGGCGTACGGCATTGCGACACGCCCCGATCATTCTCTCAGCTGATGCCATCATCCCTGCGGCTAGCCTGGTACCAAAAGACATGGCCTTTTCTCTGGACGGCTTCTGCATGTGGTTACAGAATGATACTGCTTAACTAGTACTGCTGTCTGTACAAGCTGGGGATTTTGCCAAAGGTAACTTTTTGGTGGTTAGCACAAACCAGTCTAAAAACACCCTCTCATTTGGTCACTATTCACTGCCAGAAAAATAGGTACAGCCCTGGTACACATTTGACCCCTAGGAACAAACAACAATGATATACCCCAAATGTTCCTTAGGTCCCATTTGTGTACCTTAAAAGGTGAATTTACCTATAGCTAGGGTACAATGAAAAGTAATAGTGCCCTCAAAGGCACAAATTGGTACTTTTTATGACAGGGTATGGAAATAATTTAATAATTCAGTTCAATTGCTGGGTGCTGTTACAGAAAATTATTGTTTTATTTATTTATTTTTTATTTATTATTTTAACACATCCCAAACAGGATGCCCCTAACTTGGTGACTTCCGATTCCTAGAATAGGATGGATGGATGGTTGGATGGGATTTAAAAGCTTCTATTTTAATAATAGTTGAATAATTAATAAATGATATTAACATTAATGTTAAGGCTCAAGTGTTTGCAAAATATCACAGAACACAAGTGAGTGTCTTAATGCGCACAAATGGTGTCTTAATGCGCACAAACGGTGTCCTAATGCTAGGTCGCTGTTGACAACTCCTGCTTCAGTATTTCAGACACGCACGTCTTGCGTGACAGCATCTGTTTTCCGTGTCTTGAGCATAAGGACAGTGACTGTGTCTTTTATGTTTTCCTCATATGGGCACGCACCCAGTGGACCTTTTACTGAAGTCTTATAGTGCAAATGGCCACCATGTCATAGAACGTAGAATTCCTTGAGTGTACCAAGAATATAAAACATTAGGAACTAAAGTGTTAGAGAGAATAGTGAAGGTGACCAAAGGTCATGCATAAGTGAATATTAATTCATTGGCTTGGTGCAAGGGCGTAGGTGTGGTTTCAACATTGGTAGGGACCAAATCAGCCCCGAGCTCCCAACCCCCTAAACACATACGGTACTCCTACAATATTGGTAAGGACATAGCCCTGCCTTCCATACCCAAATCAACACCCTTGCTTTAGTGCCGAACATGTGACCCTCTCATAGTGACAAGGGATTTGTACTAAAGGCAATGACAAGCACACTGACTTCTGGTCACACCTGACTTAAATGGCAGCACTTAAGGTATTTTGATGGCAGAACAGGACCCGTTTTATTTATGGGAAAACCGGACAAGCTATACATATCTTTTTCAGTTCACCAAAGAACGACAAAGATAGTATTGATGTGGAAGAAACTACCTGATTTGTCAGGGAACTAAATAAACCTCTCTGAGGAAGCTCTATTGCACAAAGAATCGCTTGACTCTGGGGGCATTTCCCTTGTGGTCATGGAAACTTTGCTGTCCTGTAATTCTCCATAACCCCTTCCCTTCGAAACCAGAAGTGCATCGGATAACAAGTCGAGCAATTCAGAATTTTGGTTGTTTATAAGGTATGCTAGTTTTTGGAAGCAGTGTATCGATTTTTCTGGAAACATGAACAAACCCATCGCTGGTAGGAAATTTTATATAATGCCCTCCCCATCACAACTTAACAAAGATTCAGCATCACAGACACTCTTTAATAGCTTTTAACTTTCAACAGCGTTAACAATCTCAATGAAAGAAAATCAGAAGACAATGGCGGCAAGGAAACACAAACTCAAACTGTATTTAATTATTAATCCACAAAACCGGATTTCTTAGTTAGCCAGATAACTTGTCAGATTTAAGGTAGTCTGAGCTAAATGTAAGTTAACAAAGATAAAGTCTTTTTAGCCCCTTGCGGGGAAGCTGGATCATCCTCTCCAGAGCACATTGGGCATTGTGATTAGAAGAACCAACTGTTGCCCAAGTGGAAGGTGTCCCTTGTCCACACTGATGATGGATCTAGAGGAACGGCAATGGCCGGTATGGTTTGGCACCAGCAATGTTGCAGAAGCTGCTGGAGCATTGCTGAGAGCAGGAATGGATTGCCTTATTCATCAGGGTTTAATCCCAAAGCCTTTGTGGGTGTAGCGACAAGGTTGAACAGGTGGTGATGTACTGTCAGGGTTTGCTCCCTTACCTTTGTGTCTCCCAAGACAGCCACAAGGCAGTGGTACTATTTATCCATATCCAAACACTTCACTAATGTACTAGACACATCACACAGCTTTTCAAAGACAACCATTTGCTCAGGGTACCTTAAATCCAACAAAGCAAGAAATCCTGCTTTGTGGAACAGTCCCCCTGGGCTTACAAAGCCAAGTGATTGCTAATATTTCAGAAATATAAGTGTCACCGTTTACATTATGGTCCTTTGAGAAGGTAGCCGGTATGCTAGTATGAAATTATTCACTATAACTCTACATTCCTTTACAGCATTAAACAGATCTATCCATCCATTTTCCAACCTGCTTATCCGAACAGGGTCGTGGGGGGTCCGGAGCCTATCTCGGAAGCTATGGGCACAACCCAGGATGGGGGGCCAGCCCATCGCTGAGCACACTCACACACCATTCACACACCATTCACACACCATTCACACCTATGGGCAATCTAGCAATGCCAATCAGCCTCAGCATGTCATTGGACTGTGGGGGGAAACCCGGAGCACCCGGAGGAAACCCCACAACGGCACGGGGAGAACATGCAAACTCCACACACATGGAACTGGGCAGGATCCGAACCCCAGTCCCAGAGGTGTGAGGCGACAGTGCTAACCACCGCACCACCATGCCGCCCCCTAAACAGATCCTCAGAATCAAATAGAATCATAATCATAATCACAATCATGGGGGTAGAGTGTGACTCAGTGGGTTAAGCCTCTGTGTCTGTGATCGGAAGGTCGCCTTGGCAGGTCTGTGGGCCCTTGAGCAGGGCCCTTAACCCCCAGCTCCCTGGGTGCCCCTCAAGGTGTGGCTGCCCTTCACGGCCAAGCTTACTCTAATGGAGAGCAAGATTGGGGGAGGTAAGAAGGCAAGTTCCCCACAGGGACTAATAAAGGCATCAATTATTATAAGCCCACAGACTGTCTCACATAGAGTGCCTGTATTGTTTTGGATATGAAAAACGATCTATCATGCTTTCAATTTCCCTTTCATGATCAATTCACAGCTGCCTTGCGCCCGTAGCCTCCGGGATGGGCTCCAGACCCCCGCAACCCTGAATAGGATCAGCGGTTACAGGAAATGGATGGATTAATTCCCAGTCCTTCCATGTCTTTGGGAGAGAATTGAAAGCTAAAATGTGCAGGAGGCTTGCATGGTTTGTACCGGGGAGATCCTGCTGCATTTCTGTAAGAAGAGGCTTCCTGTCGAAAGATGCTATCATGTTTATGTTTCCGTTAAATTTAGCTGGATTTTAGGGTATTGCCTGACAAAGTATGTCACTGCTATAAAAGAGATGCCTGCACCAATTTCATAATGCTTTATCTCGCTTGCGTGATACAAACACTGCTGCACCGTTGTGCAATTTCTCAAAACCAACAGCACTTTATTCATTAATAGCCGTTTTTATTCAAAACCCTGTTTAATGGGAAAAAAGGAAGAAGACTACCAAAAACAAGACAACTCAACTGTCACATTAATGAACATGCATTTGGGTGGCCTGTAGAAGTGCGCAGAAAATGCAAAGTTCTACAGGAGTGCCATTTATGTGGTAACCCGTATGGGGTCAGCCATCCATCAATCCATTTTCTGAAACCACTTATCCTTCCGGGTCGCGGGGGGTCCGCAGCCTATCCCGGAAGCTATAAGGATGAGGTGGGAAACAACCCAGGACGGGGGGCCAACCCATCGCAGGGTACACTCACACACCATTCACTCACACATACACACCTATGGGCAATTTAGTAACTCCAATTAGCCTCAATATGTTTTTTTTTTGGACTGTGGTGGGAAATCAGAGTACCCAGAGGAAACCTATGGGGTAACCCAAATTAACAATAATAATAATAATAATAATAATCTGAAAACCACTGAGAGGTGAAGTGAATAACATTGACTATCCCGTTAAAAGGGCGCCTGTCAAGAATACCATTATATGTTAGACAAGGGAACAGTCGGTTCTTGAAGTTGACATATTGGAAGCAGAAAAAATGGGCAAATGTAAGGATCTGTGCAACTTCAACAAGGGCCACATTGTAAATGGTTTGAGAAACATGAATGGTGTTGACTTGGCCTCCAAATTCCCCAGATCTCATGCCAATCAAGCATCAATTAACCAATCAAGAATGTGCTGAACAAACAAGTCTGGAGGCCCCACCTCACAACTTACAGACCTTAGAGGTTGTGCTGATACTACAGGACACCTTCAGTAGAGTCCATGTCTTGATAGGTCAGAGCTGTTTTGGTGGTGCAAGTGGGACCTACACATGATTAAGCAAGACCTTTTAACATCATGGCTGATAGGCGAATGTTATGTCTTGTTCCTAAAGTCTCTTCTATCCTTGAGTCATCAACTAAATCCGACAATCATAGCTGAAGGTCAATTATGATAATAATAACTTTTAATCAAATCCAAAATATAGAGAAATTTGATTTACAACTCAACGTTCACCAAGCTGTGCAAAAACGATGAAGGTGAATTCTAAATCGAACGACTGCCAAACACACTTTCTGAAGGCTTTCCATCAAAACAAAGCTTACTGTTGGAGAGAATAGACAAGCTCACTGACTTGCAGTGCATTACATTTCCATTACATTCTTAACTGCACAGTGAGCAGTAACGCAGCAGCCTCACAAACACACTGCACCGAAACTGCAAATCGAGCACTATTTATCAAGAATTTCAATAGGAAGTATGGTGGTTAGGGTTAGCAATGCAGGGGCTGATGCTAATGACGTACTAGGAAACCCCGATATGCTGGAAGCAGCAGCGAAAATGTGGATAAATGCTGGACGGGAGAGCCGTAGGTGGTAGGCTTAGAGTCCAGATCACAGCACTCGGGTCTCTCAGCTCCCCGTACACTTACGGCACAGTCGTGCAAGCACGCTAATAAACTGACCAATGGCGGCATCTGTGACACCGCTCCCCCCAACCCCCAAACCACCCGACATGACAGGGTGAGATGAGGTGAGAGAAAAAAAGAATTCAGGCAAGAGCGGTGACCTACAAGTTCGCGCTCAAAGCGACACTCGAGAGGAAACGCGAAGAGGTGTCGACGGCTTCTGTGAAAGCCAGCGCTGTTCTCCGTGTTGGGTCGCGCCCACGCACAGCGCCTGACGCTCTTCCTGTGACCCTGTTTTTTCCCGGATGCGGGGCGAGGGCGTTTAGGTGGGTTTTGCTGACATATTACCGTTTTTCACTCCTTTATTTGCTTCTGTTTTCATTAAGGGATTTTAATGGGGTGGGTTTCCGTTCGATGTGGCATGCGCCTCTGGTCTAAAGCTTGCTGCTTTGAGCTTCAGCTTTGGTAAAATCTTTTTGTGGGCCCTTGAACAAGGCCCTTAGCCCCCTAAAAATGCTCCAGGGTCACAAAATGAATGGCGCCCAGACCCCGGGTTTTGCTCTCAACTAAAGGACAGCATTAAGGGATATTCAAAAAGAAACAAAAAGCAATGAAGTATCATATGGGCCCTAAACAGCATAGCTGCTGGATCCCTGTAATTTCTGTCCTGATTATCATCACTGAATTACGCTTCCAGAATGTACTATATATTGCAAAACCTTCACTATCAGTCTTCCGTTACATCATGGGTTCCCAAAGGGGCAGGCAGGTGGTGTAGTGGTTGGGGACACAACTGTGTAATTGTAAGATTGCCGGTTCGAGTCCCCAACCCACAAGTACTGCTGAGGTACCCTGAGCAAGGTACTGTCCCCAAGCACTGCTCCCCGGGGGCTCACGTAGCTGCCCCCTGCTGTGTCACCATGTAACATGGGTTAAAAGCAGAGGACACATTTTGTTGTTGCGTGCTGTGGTGCGTCAGCAATGACTAATCACCTTCACCAAAATATTCAGCCCACAACCAGCAAAATAACAGTGCCCGTGGGAGGGTCCCTGCAATAGATCAGTCAAACTAGTAGTGGTTACAATGGAATTTTTTCGCATTTTTTTATAAACATGCTCTGAAAATCATCTCGCAAACCCTATGTTGGGAAACCCTGAGTCACATAAATGAATTGAAATAAGAAGATGAGGCTTACATAAGAGTATATAGCAAGTGTTTTATTTTTTCTCAGTTTTTTACATCATTTTCATTAATTGTCAAAAAGGCCATGCTTTACTTGCATTATTTACATATACTTACATAAATTCCCTTTTTGGTCATGTACAAGGTGAGCACAGTATAATGTATTACAATTCTGAAAGGAATATATATATATATATATGTGGGTGTGGCATTTTTTTTTACCAGATATTTACCAGTTTTACAGAAATGGGAAATGTTTGTTTTAAAGTTGATAGCTTTAAGTTTCTGCCCTCTGGTGTGCCGAGTGCTGGTTGGACACTGGACCGCTTCCCCTAAAGAGCATTTTTTTTCTTGTCCAGCAACCATACATGGATGTTTTGCATTTCTTTTTCCAAACTCCCAGCTGGACAGTGTTCTGTTCAGGTTTGAATCACCTACACCATTAATTCTAATAAATATAAATCACTCATCGCTCATGCTTATAAACAACACAAGCTAGCACAGGCAGTAAAGTTAAATACATGTTTCTATGGGTAGGGAAAGTGGAATGTTTGGGTAGACAATTTAAATGTATTCACTGATACGGCCCTTGGTGGGACAGCATCCACAGAGGCGTTGCCTTATGAGAATTTAATCTTTTCCTTGTCCTTAATTGTTTAATTAACTTTTTACTTTCACCAACTGGAAAGACAAATGGTCTTCAGCTACAGCAAAGGGGGGAACCACTATTCGAAACATCACAAGATGCCGTTACCGTTTTTTTTTTTTATAAATCAAACACGGGTCAAAGTCTAGTGTGCTGCTCGTGCAAACGCCAGGTCGACGTGCCCAAATCCCAGGCTGCAGATTGTAGGACATGGCTCTCAGAAAACATACGAGAACACTGACAGACGGCACCCTTCTGAAAACATCCCGAAGGACGGTAAATAAAACGGCAGGTGAACTTAAACTTCTGCTAAAGTACATGGGGGTGGGGGAAACATGGCAGGTAACATTACAAATAACAGGTAGAGGTGACACTTCCTCTTTAAGGTGGCATAATTGCACGGTCCAGATCAAGTTGCATTAAAGTTGCCGGAGTTCAGCCACAAACTCCAGGAAGCAGAAAGCAAATGCAAGTCATGGGCCATGACTGTGCGTGGGCAGGAATGAGGAAAAACAGCCCACAGGATGTTTGTCATGCATTTCCGGATGGACAGGTGAACAATGCATACTGCAGTATCTCAGCCGGTATCAGATTAGATACTGATAAGGGGTATTTTTCAGCTGTGAAATTTCAGCACAAGCCAAGCACAGCACCCCTCTCAAGTAAAAAGAGGCAACTACTGAAGGATTCGTTATGACTTTGGTTATTTGGCTGGGAAGGTATGGGCTGGGGTGGAAAGGACAGGTGAAGGACCATTCAGCTCAATGCATGTTTGCCAAGACTGAAGAGGAACACAGGCTGGGACAGAAACCAGAAATTCCACAACTGGCAGCAAAGCCGGCGTTAACGTCAGTTATTCAGGAATGTGACCCTACAGATAGGGAAGACTTGATTGTTGGATAGCGATGACAAAAGACCTAAAGACCAGTGGGTAGTATGATAAGGACACTAGCTGTATGACTAAGGTGCTTTCATAAGTACATTGATTTCAGCAAGTATGCCACCACAGACAAAACCCCCAAACATTTCTCATATACATAACCATATACACACACAAGTTTAATAGTTGGCTCAGGAAAGTTGCGTTCTTGCTGGTGTGGGTCTTGACACTTTCCAATACTTTCGGTAGCAGCATCGTTACCAGGATCGCTTAATGACATACGACATACAGCAGATTTAAATAAATCAATACTTTAATAAAATCTATAGAAAAATAAAATTTTTCCTAATCTACATTGTCATGGGATTTTTCTGAATAAAGATCAAGCCAACAGCTCTCACTTCCAGAAAACAGGGGGAGATCACAGTTTGCACAAGTCCCCATGAACATCCAGAGGGCTGCAGATACTCATTCAGTCCAGTCAACTGCTGACAAGTGACAAACATGTGCAGGCCAACGGGGGAGGGGGCGAGTTAGGCACATGCGATTGTCAACCACACTGCAACTCTCCAACACGCTGTACTGTGCCATCCCTACCCCGCGTCTGGGTCTCCACCTGGCTGACATTCGACCCGTTGAGCCCAGAGCACAAGCTGGGCGAGGTCCGGAGCCCGGACAAGCCATTTTCAGACTGTTCTGCTGACTAATCATCAGTGAATCATCTCATCAACAGAGCAAGTCCAGCCCCTATGCTTGCAACTCCTGCGAATGCCACAAGTGCATTACGCACAGTGGACTCTAGGTCCTCCACGTAGAAGAAGTCCATAAATCCGTCCTGTGGGGAGAAAGGAAGAGCAAACTTTATAAATACTGCAACTTCTCAAAAGAAATTCCTAGAGGAAACAAAAAATGCAGTTTCTGCAACAAGCAGGTCAAGTATTGCTGTGTGCTAGGGATCCCTTTCACTTGCATGACAATACCTGCAATCACATGCTTATATGCAAGCTGCAAAGCCACTTAGGAAGGTAATGGTGTGGGGGGGGGGGTTGTTAAGTGACACCCAATGACCAGCGGGTGCTGAATAATACACAGGCACCTCTGGTAGGGGGGGTGTCACTGCTTGCCAGCTAGGTGATGGCAGGGCACAGTAGGTCTCTTTGGCATAAGCTCATATAACAGGGCTTGAAAGGGGTGGGGGGGGCATGGGACAGCTTGTATTACTGGGCCAAGTGGGAACACAGAGCAGCCAGAAGGCCTCGGGGGGGGGGCTCTGCATGGATACGGAGATCTAAGGCATTGCACTCACCCAGCCATTGTTACGGTTGAGCCAGTCCCTCTGGTCTTCCAGCAGATAGGAGCTGATCTGCTGTGCCACGGCGTCCACACAGTGGGCCTGCCCGTGATCCTTCAGGTACCTGCATACGACACCCCCAAATGCTATCAGGGTGGCAATCCGGCCCCAGTTGGTGATCTTGTCACTGAAGATCTCCTTGGCCACCGCTGTTATGAATTTTGTGTCATCCCCTCGTTTGTCCAGCTCTAGTTTAGTAATCATGCCTAAAAGAGAGGAGGGGGAAAAAGCAGACATGTTGTACATTTGCAGAGAGAGTCCTGGCCGGGCAACCGAGGAAAGCCTGGCAACCTTTGAGACTTTGCATAACTCCCAGACTGAATCACGACAGTTCATGCCATCACTAGGCAACTGCTAGCTCTTTCAGCAGCGATCGAATACCACCGAGGCAAACCCAGCACATCACATTAAACTGTAAAATATATCCATTCAAATTTTAAATTTAAAAATAAACTGGGGTTGTTCAGAAACCGAATGGAGGAACTAAACAGCCAACCCACTCTAAAAGCACCACAAGTTCTGCTTTCTTCTCAGGCGAACAAACTCCTCCTTGACTGCCACAGAAGTGAAAGCAGAAATGGAAGTAACCCCCCAAATTATCAGAAATGCAGCCTGAGAGGAGAGCTGGGGGCCCTCTACAAATAGCAGCTGCAGATAACAGAGCGGCTGTGGGCACCAGGCTGCTCCTTAACAAATAACGACTTGTTAGAAGCATTCGTGCACGAGTTAATAAATATGCAAGATATTGCTATAGAGAATGAAAGATATGCAGAATGCAAAACATTATTTTAGGTCGTAGGTAGAAAAATTTGCATAGGTTGGTTGGGGGGGGACCGCAATGCTGCTTACGTGACTGCAGCAGCTCAGTGGTTATGCACGACGAGGTAAATCCCCTCGAAGAGAGAAACTAGACTACACCGAGTAGCTCTTGCAGACAAGGGAATTTAAATGACGGAAAGGAATAACATTCCAAAACTAGAGATAAGCTTAACAGCTGCCCCAAGCGCCGTCTGTCAACGTGGATGGTTAGTAAGCGGACCGTGTAAGGGCGCGATTAATGGGTGAAACGCCCCCTAGACGCACAGCACTTTGGAAAATAACTACAATTCTTAGAATAAGACGTAAACGGCTCTTATCTGCCGATGGGCGGGCGCGGTCACGCGGTGCCCGGAAGCGGCCGGGCCCGGATTGCGCAATACCCAAGTGCCACCCGACGGCGGACGGCGCCGGTCCGATATGGTCAGTCATACGCACATCATGAATTAGCCACGCGCCCCAAAGGGGAAAGTAACGTAGTGGCCGTAATATAAGCGCCACGGGATTTTTTTTGTCCTACCGCTTCGAAAGCGGGGGGGGGAAAGTCTCAATAACCCGAGAGGAGTCAAAAAAAAAAGCAACGTTAAAATTAAGCTGCCCGGATCCGTCAGAAACGTTACCTTTATTTACAAGACGCTTAAATTGGGGGGGCACCC
>JAODKM010000044.1:11871808-11896086 GCA_026780845.1 Petrocephalus sullivani | reverse complement strand
GCGCCGAGGCGGGCGAAGCGGAGGCTGGGCGGGCGCCGGGGCGGGGGGGGGGGGGGGGGGGGGGGGGGGGGGCGGGGGGGGGGGGGGGGGGGGGGTATCTGCTCGGGGTTCCTCCGTGAAAAGCCCCCGATAAAGCGGCCGCCGTCTGTCGGGGGGGGGGGGAGACTCACCACTGTACGCGATCCGGTGCTTTTCTATGACATCTTCCGCCACCCGCCGGAGCACGGGGTACGCCTTGTGTCGGCTGGCCGGCGTCGGAAGGCCGCTGTAAGTCCGAAAGAAGGTCTCGATAAGCTCCTGGGTCTCCCGACCCAGCCGCTCGGAGGGGAACGCCGGCATCTTGCCGTAGTCCGGAGGCGTCACCGGTGAGGACGGCAGCGAGCCGTCCTCGTTGCCCGACGGCCGAAAGCGGGGCTCGAAATCGAGCCTCTCCGGCTTCGGCAGGACGTCGCCGTCCTCCAGGCTGTCCAGCTCGTCCTCGGCCTTCGCCCGCAGGGGAGCCACGGCCAGCGGCGGCGCCGCAAAGCCGCCGATCAGGCCGCCGTACTTAGCGCCGGGTCTAATGTCGGGGCAGAGCAGCCCGGTGGCCGAGGTGCGATAGATCGGATTCATGCTTAGCGGAAAAGGCTTTCGGTACCCTTGTTTGGGGGAAAAAGAAAGGAAAAGATGAAAGGCCGTGGAAGAGGTGAGGCTTGGCAGCAGTTTCTCTAAACAAAACTGAAGCGGAAGTCAGGGCGGCCAGTACGACTATATATGCAGACGATAGGCGGAGCGAATGACGTTCTCTATCGCCATGGCAACCAAAGCTGTGTTTACAATTGGGGCTTGTTAAGATTTACATACCAAGCATTTTCCCTACATCTCTTTCGGTGGACTTGTCTTTGGGGGAAATTAGCAACCGTCTCAGTGTAACAAGCTGTAAAGATACCCTTGATCTTCCCTGACTTGGAAAACGAAAAACGTTGGGAGTTTCCTTTAGATACGGTACTAGCAAGGGCGTGGAAAGACAAGTTCATTGTGCTCCTCTGTCCAGGAACATCGCGATTGTTCATTGTGATGCTCCTCAATCCTGGATTAAGTCCAGGGGGCCTGTAATATTTATTTTTTTTTCTATGTTCTTTTGTTCTTGAACTTGCTGGTTGGCTAGGTTATAAATACTAACATTTTTCATGATTGTAGAGAGGAAACTTTCTTAATAATGACCACCATACAGTAGATGTGGAGTTTGAAGTCTAAACTAATATATTACTAAGAAAGTTCAGCATGAAAAAAGGCATCTGAATGTCTGTTACTCACCGATACAAAATTAAATGCCATTGATCATAATCAGTTGCCAAGGTATGTATAGTTATGAATCTAATTACACAAAGAATTTTTTACTTCCGATTCTATAATTTTATCAGCTCTAGTAGCTGAAGTATGATGGGCATGCAATTTGTCCATGGCAGTGAAGACTGGTGTTTTCTAGAACTATCAAGGTTTAATTTTATTTCATCAGTAATAGTTAAGCTGATTGACTTGTTGTGCAAAAATACCACCTCTTTAGATTCCAGTTACTAGTATATAACTTTTTTAACCCATTTTACTAATACAAACCGTAGAAAAGACACAATGATGGCTTTAACACAGAAATGTCTAGAGGGTCAAAAATAAGTATAGATATAAAATTTCAAACATATCCTGAACATCTTGCATGGCATGACTTGATGATCATTAATGAAGGTATAATGCTCCATACTACACGAGTCTTGCCAAATCCAGAATTATTACAATTCTCGGCTGCTTAGTTTGACCTTGACATGTAGACTTTGGTCTATCTTGGTCCGTTGTTATCATGAAGTAAGTCAGTGTTAAGTGCTTAAAGGACAATTTGACACGTTTCATTGTCTGATCTATGACTTAATTTCAGTTGTGACGGTACATATTTTACATACTATAAAAGGCTCTTTAAACTCTGAAACAGCCCATCCCAGTCAGTAAATGGCACAACACTGGGGTACACCCACAATGGGATGCCAGTCTACGCACACAATCATACACTACAGGCAGTGTACAAAAGCCACTTAGCCACTTAGAACTGCTCAGACCAGAAAGAGCTGGCAAATTCCACACACACAGCACAGAGGTGAGAATAATCCCCCCAACCTGGAGGTGTGAAGTAACCTCACTATTCATTGCACTACCTCACAAAGCATCTTGCCTGACCATAATCCTTTTCATTGACGTATAGACCCTTTAGTCATGCAGTTAATCGGTGATTCAGCACACCATTTTTTTCTTTACGAAATCCTTCAATGGACATTTTAAGGAGTATCGCTGATAAGATACAGTATTGCACCATGTGACATCATTCATTGAGATAACAGTACATGGGACAATGGGAAAGGTGGCAAACGTGGAAGTTCACATTGTTTCACCTGTGTGTTTCATCACAAATGTACCATATTTACTTATATATAAACATGCATTTTCTGGATCTGGATAGTACTATTATTATTTATTATTAACATTATTATTATTATTAATAATAATAATAATAATAATAATAGTAATAATAATATGAAAGTTAAAACAACAATAAATAAAAAAAACCACTGGAATTGGAAAATTTCCACATTTGGATGACTACCATAACGTACACCCAGTGTATATCGAACAATTAAAATCTGAAGAAAGGCTCTTTGGGTGTAAAACAAATTCTTGAAAGTTCTACGGAAGTCGAGAAATCACTGGGGCGAGGATACGCACGATTAGTTTGTGTTATGTTTCCCCCTGCTGGTGAACATGTACAACGACGCATGGAATTCAGTAAGTGGGTAAAACCTTTAGGCTTAATCGACGTTTCTGATTATTTACAGCACTCCGCTTTATAGCAGTAAAATCTGGTGCTTCTTTTTTTTGTCAGGATCCCACTATAAATGTGCATCATGTCTTAAGGAAGGTGTTCACCAACATCTTCAAACTCTCCCTGTGGTTCCCACCTCCCTCAAAGCAATCAGCATCATCCTTGTCCTTATGAAACCAGTGGTCACCTGTCTGAACAACTACCTCCCTGTTGCACTGCCACCTTTTCAGTTCGCCAAACAGGTCCATGGAGGACTCCATTGCCCCGGCAACACATAGTGCCCTTACCCACCTGGAGAAAAGAAATGCTTATGTCAGGATGCTCTTTGTTGATTACAGTTCAGCAGTCAATTCCCATCACCCCTTCTAAACTCATCCGCAAGCTCGACAGTTTTGGACGGGGGAAGTGCATGTGCAGATGGATCTTCAACTTTCTGATGGGCAGGCCCCAGATGGTGAGATTTGGCAGCCACACTTCCTCCTCGTTGATACTGAACATGGGCACACCACAGGGCTGTGTGCTCAGTCCTGTCTACCTGTACTTCCTGGTCACTCACAACTGTACTGCTAAACACAGCTCCAACATCATCTTCAAGTTTGCTGACGACACAATCATCTTGGGCCTCATAATGGACGATGACGAGACAAAATACAGGGAGGAATTGAAGGCATTAAACGTCAGTAAAACAAAGAATGATAGTAGACTACAGGAGACAGCAAAGGGGGACACAGCAGCCTATCTACATCAGTGATGCTGAACCTGAAAGGGTCAGCAGCTTCAAGTTCCTTGGGGTGAACATCACAGAGGAACTTTCCTGGACAACACACACAGACAGTCAGGAAAGCTTGTCAGTGGCTCTACTTCCTGAGGAAGCTGCATGAATGCTAGTATCATCACAACCTTCTACTAGTGCACAACTGAGAACTTGCTGACGGGCTGCATTACAGTATGGTATGGGATCTCTTCTGCCCACAGCCAGAAATCACTACACAGAGCAGTGGAGGCGGCACAGAACATCACCGGCAAAAGTCTCCCTGCCATCCAGGACATCTACTTCCAAAGGTGCCTGGGGAAGGAACACAGCATCATCAAGGACCACAGCCACCCAGCTGTTTAATCTGTTACCATCTGGAATACAATACCGTGCCATGGCTGCTCGGACTGCCAGACGCAAGAACAGTTTTTACCACCAGGCCATCAGAATCCTTAACTCCAACACGTAAAACTGTACAAGCATTTCTAGGTAATATGTGCAATTATTGTTACTCAGTCACTTTATAATGTGCAATACAGGCACTAGCACTAAAGCTTGAAACTTAAACTTGGAAAGTGAAACAAATTTGGCACTTTACCACACAAACCACATTTTTTTGTTTATTCAGTGCTATGCAGATTTCATTTACATTACACTGAGGATTGTTTGTTATAGTAGTCATCAAATAGACAAAAAACACAAAACAGCTTAAATTGATGTAAAAGTTTATTTCAAATACTGACAAAAATTACTTTCATCACTTCTGTCTTACTATTGAAATGTCTTCTGTACATTTTTACTTTTACTTTACAATCATCACCTATGTCTGACATGTAAACCCTATTAAATGGGATCATGAATCCCAGATTCCCTGACATTCTCTTTGGGCCAGGGTTCCACGTTTCATATCTATGACAGGTGTATCATCACAAGAACTAAAACCTATTGAATTCCAGAAAGGTAGAGCAAGAGAATGTAAGAATCCGCTTATGCATTTATAATGAATTTTTGTACATGCTGGTGTACTGCCAGCGTAGCATACAGAGACACAGTGGTGTAGAATACCCTTCACTTACATTGCACTGTGCTCCACAGATATTTATAAAGGTCAGTCTCCATCAATTACTACAAGCTTTGAAAATCTTGTTGATGAAGATCACCCCCTGCAGGACTGCAGTGGAACAGATGCCTGCTGTGCTAGCTCACCATTGGTTGGATCAATGCCTACAAGTCATTGTTCTCCGCAGTGCAAGCCTTTAATGACCCTTTCCAATAAAGCATGGTGTAGTACGAAGAGGGTAAGCATAACCTCTTAGTGAATATCACAGCATGTTGATTGGCTGGTAAAACAAGCGATGCCACACTAAAAAGATTCAATGCTGCTCAGATTTTTGTCACTATTCGGCTACTTCCTCTTAGATTCGTCCTGCTTGACCTGATACTCCTGCACAATACACACCTATCATCATTTCATGCTCTCAGCTCTATGGGTTCTTCTTGATAGATAGATGATTTTACTGGAAAGCCAGGCTGAGAGGGACTGATAGGTAATGGGTCAGATGACCCCTAGACCTCCCCTCAGACATCAGCAGCATATTTGCTCATTACTATTTCTAATTGTACATGTAGAGTCTCCAACAATCTGGTGAGCAGCAACAAGGCTGCAGATATCATCTGTGCAGCAATAGTATTGTGGAGGGAAAGGAAAGTAATTAATTTACAAGAGAAACTGTAATGCATTTCGTTTGCTGCTGGGACAGGAAACATCTGAAAGTGAGCAATCTGATAGAAAAGAAAGAAACAGAGGGTTTAATCTATTTACAGTGGGCTACAACACAAACAAGCACATGGCATCGTGTGAGAAGTTCTCTAAAGAATAAAGCTCACCTGAAAAGGACAAAAACAGTACTCCTGAACATACGTATGCATGCTCAACAAAACAGAATAGCGCCCCCTATGGTCTAGCTACCAAATAGCCAAATATTGCCCAATTAGTTCCTTGGTTTTTTTCTTAGCACTAAATCACGAACAGGATAATAATAATAATAATAAAAATTAGGAGAAATACAACAGTCCATTGCAATTTTAATGCTGAAACTGAGGCATTATGGTGGAGAAGGTTTTCCTCACACATACCAAAATGGCTCTCTCACATCTACATGTAGAGCTATACTAGATGATCTCTGTTCCCAGTTCACATTAGACCTCCGATGCATTCACAAAGGCCCGTTTTCCCCTCACAGCATGTGCCAGTGGTCGCGTAGAGGCAGCAAAGGAGTGGAAACACACCTCTCACTGCCCCCAGCCGCGGCGACGTGGGTCAGCCCATGAGCTCACAGCTTCTCTCATCTACTACCCATTTTCCCACCTGAACCTGGTCAGCTCAGATGTGGGGTGGGGGGAGGGGGACTTAACTATGGAAGCTGGTCTCAGGAAGCAGTCAACTGGTACAGAGCATGTAAATATCTTTCAACATGGAAAGAAACACACACAGACACACCAGAATTAAGTAGGCAATGGCATCTAATAAAGACTGTCTGAAAAACACCACGTCAGCCTGGGAGTGCTTATATGTGTGACCTATGGAGCGTCCACAAACTCATGACCCTGCCTTTTAGAAAAGCCACGCAGGGGATTAAAGGGGGAGCGAGTTCAGCAGGCCTGCATTGTACCATCACACAGAAAACGCAAACACACGCATCCTCTAGAGCCAGTGCAAATAAAAATTGTGTCAGTAAAACGGTGCATCGTCTTAAAGTTCTCAACAAATATCGCCGATCCCTCACACCCTCAGCCCGACTGTGTTCACAAGGTCTTGGCTGCAGCTCGATCTGATTATTCGGGGCTTAAATTCTGAACATTTCTGAACACATCTTAAAATTGAAAACTTCTGGAAAGGTCTCTTTTCTCATTAAATTATTTAATGTTTCGTCTGATTGTGCCCTTTGAGCAAGTGGATAAATAATCTAATCTCTTCATAATAGTAACTTTAATAGCAATTTAGTCTTTGACCGGCATGATCAAATCATTGACTGAGCACACGCATACCAACTAATGAACTCCATTCAAAACCTAAATGAAATCAGGCCTTGGTCAAAAATAAATTCAGCAAACACACTGGGAAACCAAAAACATCTGAATATATTACAAATAAGCCAAAGTCATGTATGAACTTTTTTTTTTTTTTTTTTTTAACATAAGCACACTTGAAGGGATTCAAAATGTATTCAAACAAGGGCTCCATTCAGTTACATGTGGAATGGGCAACATTAATGCTATCCTGGCACTGTGCGGGATTGACATGACATCCATGTCTCACACACTAAAAACCACTGGAGAAACTTTCCCTTCCACAGCCCTGGGCTGATTCACTGCATCCAGACACCATGACATCCCCGTGCAAAACAAGAGCTCCGAAGAGACCATGACAAACATCAGACCAGAGTCTGGATACGATGCAGAAGGGGATTGGACACAACTCTCTACTGAGATTTACATAATCCCACACTAATCGCTAAGGCTCATCTTAAAACAGGGGAGAAACCAGATATCTTACTGTGCAGGTGGCTTCTGATGACTTAGGACTACGTTCCATCTCCTCTGGATTTATGAAGAGCTCAACATTCCTGCGCCAGATGTAAACAGGCTTGCCGGTGAACTGTAAACATACTGGCTGATCCATCATAGCTCCTTCACATAGGACATGGAACACATTGTGTATCGTTTTCCTCTTTGCCAATGGGTAACAGCCAGGTATGCAAAAAACCTCAAATCAACTGGGGGGGGGGTCGATCAAAGGGGTGAATTATTCTGCAAGAACCTTCCCATTTCTTTTTTCTTAGTCAAGTCATGCGGCCTCGCTACTGGAGCTGGTTTCCACAGATAAACTACCAATCAGCGAGCAGCCCTGGTGAAAATGTCATCATGACCAGTAACTGGGAAGGTCTTGTATTCTTATCTCCCTCTGTAGGAAAAGCAAAAAGACTTATCGTGTAAGGCAGCGGCCTGGTGTGAAGACCAAGACATTAGGAGTGGGACGCCATTCTGCTTAGGAGATCAGCTCAGGTTTAGCAGATGGACTGATCTCTGTTTGGAAGCTTGTACCTCATGCTTGCTGGTTATGCATACAAGTCTGGGGATTTTGGTTTTTTTAAGCTAGCAGTGGTTTGCTGAAAATATTAATGCTTGGCAAAGAAACTATTCAGAGCGACATCACTGCCCCCATCAGGTAAGATGGGTTGATGACAGAGACAGTGGACCAGAGAAGCATCGATTGACAGCTGACATTCCCAATATCTGGCGGCAGGGGATCATAGAGTCAGTGCCGCGGCGCTGCTTCCTCGCCCCTCCCATCATACATGCACCCTAATCATGTTAAATCCACCGTTTGCGCCAAGCCACACTTACATTCTTCTTTGGCTACTAAACCAAGGCTCAGAAATTTGGTTTCATTAATCCACGCTTCAGCCAACAGAAAGGACAAGATAATAAATAACAGCGCGATGACATCATCCTAGCCGACACAACTCCACCCCTTTCCCGTGGCTTTGCTGCATTGACCAAGGCTAATGCTAATGCTAATTCTTCTGACACCACTGCCTCTATTCTGAAAAAAGGCAGGGGTGGGGAGGCATGCCACAAGCAAAAGTGCACATGGAGAGGAGGCTCCACCCAGATCCCAAAAAAAAAAAAAAAAAAACTAAATTAAATAAATCAACTCTTGAGCCCTTTCCTGACTGGTTATCCCCCATGGAGCCTGGCAGAGGAGTACTGGGAGGGTTGGGTGTACTGGAACAGGAGGGGGGAGCTGGGATTGGTGTTTGGGAGCGGGGGGTGTGACGTGAGCTGTGGTAAGACCCCGAAGCGGCTGCTGCTAGCCGGCCAGTTTGCTGGTCACCAGCGAGGACTTCCTCTGGGGCAGGTCCTGCGGCGTGGGGATGTGGTCCCCCGTCACCAGGTTCTTGTCGGGCCCGGCTGAGGGTAGCTGCTTGTTCTTCATCTTGGCCTTGGCCATGTTGTAGTCCCCTGAGTCAAAGTACTTCTGCTGTGGGATGGCAAAAAGGCAAATATGAATGTCTGGACCTGGCACGACCAGCATATGTCACCAGGGTATAACCAGGCAGAAGCATGCGGCATATAATCACAGGGCAATTCAGATCAACTGTGACGAAACACATTACCAAGACAGCTTTCATTTAAAATTCATCTTTAAAATTACTATATCTTCAAGAACAACGTGGGATCCAAAAGGTCATCTCATTTGACTATTTGCCCAGCTATGTACTCCAGTGGGTTTACGTGCAGCACATTGCAAAAGTATTTAGACCCAGGACCAGTTCTCTCATTTTACTAGATCCTACGCTCATAAATTAACTAATTAATTGATCAATTAACCAAATCAATTAATCGATTAATTAAAAAATAAGCTTAAAATCTCTGACGCTTTTGTTTCTAAACATCAAAACTCCATAATGTTAGAGTGTTTTATGTTTGGAAAATATCCTTAAATAAATTGCATCGTGCCATCCCCAAACTGTAGGGGTATAAGGAACAAAGCAGGATGCCAGTCTTAAAAAGAAAAAAATATATAATATGCTGTTTGAATAATTAATCTTTCCTGGTTTGTGAAAGATGCAAGTTTACTCTACTAGCAAAGAATGTTCCAACAAGGAAACAACTGCCTTACGACTGTGTCCTACCTGTGAATAATTAAAATTAGTGGCTAAAGCCTAAAGCACATTCCAAGGTTGAAGTAAAGCAAATGCAAGTTAGGAAAAGGGCACAGAGGGGTCTGGCTGCCCCAGGGGACACTGCTGGTTCAATAATCGGCAAGCGGAAGCCTTGCCAAGCTATTGAGACACTGGCGAGAAGGTCCTTCCTCAAAGCCTCTGTGGGAACCGGGGTCATCATCAATGGAAACTAAAACTAAGAATACATTCATAAACTTAAAATTAGATTTTAAAATTTTATTTTCACAACTACAACTAAATGAAAGACATAAACTGATAAGTGAAATTGGGCTGCAGCTATCGATTATTTTAGTAATTGAGTATTTTAATCGATTAATTGAGTAATCTAATAAATACTTTTGTCTTATTAAAGTGCAATAGTAACTGTTCAAAAAAGAAAACTTATAAAAGCAGAAGTAATAATACAGACACTTAACTGCAACAAGGCATTTCTTTTTGGCAAACAAGTTACCACAAAATAATTTAGGCTATTTCGCCATAAATTTGGTAGTAAATTCACAATGACCCATATGCCCCGAGGAGAGCTGTAAACTGATATTTTAATCAGCTGTATTAACATGGTAGCTGTAATTACGAAGCCATTGACCAGAACAACATAAAATGTAACGTTACCTTGCATCAGTAGAAACTGACAAAATCATCAGTGAAATGGGAACATTAACCTCGACAGCTGCTAAGCTACCTTCGGTCATAACTATTAATTATGATAACCATTAACAGCTAATGCTGCACACATGTAAAAACAAAAAAGTCTTGTAACTGCCCCATCTGAACAGCCTTGCTGCTGCCTGATCTGTACAGCCTTATTGCTACCTGATCTGTACAGCCTAGCCACTCTGTTTTTTCTACCGCTCTGCTACACGTAATGCAGCGTAAGCACACTGTGCGACAGTAATAATCCGCCGTGTGAAACACGGTGATCACTGAGCAGTACATAGTCGTGTGGATTAAACGAAGCATCGAAGTAAAGAATTTGCATCAAGAATTCTTTGTTTGTTTGTTTTTAAATCGTGTTATTTGAGTTACTCCAATTGTTGGAGCCCTAAAGTGAAATAAAATAAAATAAAGCTAAATAAATTAATTTCCCTTACAGTTTTTAAATACTACTTAACTAAAGTAATGAAATGTAGTCCAGTATGTTGCCTTAAGATGATAATTAATAATACCTGGGATAATGGGATATGCCCATTTTGAGGATATAATGTGCACTTTGTATTCTCACAGGACTCTGTCAGAGATCAAGATCAGGCACATACACTATATGCATACTGCTGTGAAAAAGAATTTGCCTGATTTTTTATTTTTATGCATATATATATGTCACACATGTTTCAGATTATCAAACAAATTTTAATATTAGATAAAGATAACCAGAGTAAATACAAAATGCAGTTTTTAAAATGATGAATTCATTTATTAATGGAAAAAAAACTATCCAAACCTACCTGGCCCTATGGGAAAAAGTAAATCTTATAACTGGTTGTGCCACCCTTGGCAGCAAGAACTGCAATCAAGCATTTGCGATAACCGGCAGAGAGTCTTGCACATCGCTGTACAGGGATCTTGGCCCACTGTTCTTTGCAGAATTGTTTCAATTCAACCACTTCAGAGGATTTTCGAACATGAATGGCCCGTTTAAAGGTCATGTTTGTTTTGGATCATTGTCCTGCTGCATAACCTAAGTGGGCTTGAGCTTCAGGGCACAAAGTGATGGCCGGAAAGTCTCCTTCAGGATTTTCTGGTAGAGAGCAGAATTCATGGTTCAATTTCTGCCAGTTGTCCAGATCCTGAGCCAGCAGAGCAGCCCCAGACCATCTCACTACCACCACCATGCTTGGCTGTTGGTATGATGTTCATTCTATGAAATGCTGCGTTAGGTTTACGCCAGATGTAATGGAACACAAACCTTCCAATAAGTTCAACTTCTGTCTCGTCAGTCCACAGAATATTTTCCCACAGAATATTTTCCCAAAAGTGCTGGGGATCGTCAAGATGCTTTTTGCCAAATGTGAGATGAGCCTTCATGCTTCTTGGTCAGCAGTGGTTTTTGCCTTGGAACAATGACCTTAACTGAGGCAAGTGAGGCCTGCAATTCTTTAGATGTTGTTCTGGGGTCTTTTGTGACCTCCTGGATGAGTTATTGATGCGCTCTTGGAGTGATTTCAGTAGGCCGGCCCCTCCGGGGAAGGTTCACCACTGTTCCAAGTTTTCTCCATTTGTGGATAATGGCTCTCACGGTGGTTTGCTGGAGTCCCAAAGCCTTAGAAATGGCTTCGTAAGCATTTCCAGACTGACAGATGTCAATGACTTTGTTTCTCATCTGTTCTTGAGTTTCTTTAGATTGTGGCATGATGTGTTGCTCTTTGAGATCTTTTAGCCTACTTCACTTTGTCAGACAGGTTCTGTTTCAGTGAAGTCTTGATTGAGCAGGTCTGGCAGGCCTGGGTGTGGCTAGTGAAATTGAAGCCAGCTTTACAATAAATGATTTATCAATGGGGGCAATAACTTTTTCACATAGGGCCAGGTAGGTTTGGATAGCTTTTTTCTGTTAATAAACGAAATCATCATTTAAAAACTGCATTTTGTATTTACTCTGGTTATGTTTGTTAATATTAAAATTTGTCTGATATCCCGAAACACGGAAGTTAAACAAATATGCATAAAAAAATAAAATCAGGAAGGGGGTAAATTCTTTTTTTTTCACAGCACTGTAATAGTTGTACATCCTTCAGTTTCTCTCTAAAAAATACTAAAACTGAAAAAAAACTAGAGAGAAATGTGTCTTTAACATAAAAACCTATTAAAGCCACAAGAAGGAGGGAAGGAGGAGACTTGTGAGCAGAGCTACAGCGATGCCAAAGGTCAAAGGCCAAAGGCTACAGAGCTCAGCACATTAAGAGCTCTGCATCGCACTGGCCTGCAGAAAATAGTGCTACATGGGGCCAAGACAGAATATTTTAGCCAAAATTCAAAGTGACGTGGCATAAATCTAACACTGGCAACAGCTAATAAAGAGCACACCCGAAATCAGGCACGGTAGTGGAAGCATCGCTGCTCTTCAACCGGCCAAACGGGCATCCTGTCGAAAAGGAAGGAAGGATGGATGGATGGTGCAAAATACAGGAAGAGAGAGAAAAACCTCTCTGCTAAAAAACAAAAGCTGGGGAGAGAGTTGGTCTTTTATCAGGACAGTGATCCCACCCACAAGGCCAAAGTGGCACCAGAGTGGCTCAAGAACATGTCCTACGATGGCCTAGTTAAACTCCCATCCTCAATCCAAGTGCGAATCTCTAGGGCTATTCTGACAGGGAGAATGGACCAAAATCACTCCAGCACAGCATGCAAAGCTGGGACGTACAAAAGACAAAGCTGTCAGAAAATTACTTTTTGAGTTTCATTGTTCAGAACAAATATCACAGAACAAAATTTCCATGTAGGACCAGTAAATCAATAAAATGATTCGTTAAGGATTCGTTAAGGTTCAAACTACTACTGCGAGGCACGGTAAGCTCGCAACATTGTATTACTGACAAACACAAAATAAGATTTCCAACATGCCACGGTGAGATCCATATTCACTTTGCCACGAGGAGATCCAGAGGGCGTAACACAGACAGAAGTGCTGTGAGCGGCACGGTGGAGGAGCGGCCTACCCCCTTCTGAAGCCTTTTCATCAGGAAGTCGGAGCCTCCGGGTTTCTGCCCCAGGTTGGGGTACTTGGCTTTCAGCTTCGCCTCCTCTGCCTTCACCGGATTGGAGTCCTTTTCCTGAGAGTCCTGTCAAAGAAGGCCTTTCTCTTTCAGTAAGTGCGCAAAAATTTCAGTTTACAATCTCTCAAACAGTTAAGGGAACACAGGGCGGCAATCGTGTACTGAAGGTGGAGAGTGCCGTCAGAGCAGTGAAACAGGAAGGGCTCAAAGCCAACTGGCATCTACTCTGAGAAATCTGGACTATATGGGCTTAACACTCCTGATACCACAATCAGCACTGCCGATAATGTCACTTGACATCTCACCGATTTACACAGCTGTATATATAACCTGCATTGCTTCTTGTTCAGAAGTACCAATATCAATAGTGCCAAGAGAAAGGTCCCTTTTGAAGCCAGACCCAGCCATCGCCCAATAAAAAAGAATTTCATTTCTTGCATGTCCAGCTGCATTAAACGGCAAATGAAGTAAAGCATGAAAGCAATTTCAGTTTAATACCAAACGCACACTAATTGGGTGAAGAACAACAGAACTTAAAAGCACAAAAGTAGGACAGAGTGGGACGGCTTCCAGAAATGGCCATGGCAAACTCGGTCCAAACCAAATGCCATGGCTGGATCTCTCGGTGTGGGCTGCCCGATCCTGTGGTGCTCTCATTAGCCGAAACGGCAATGCTTTCTCAGAGATCGCGGCGTATGAAGTGGCTTTTGCGTGGAAGCTTGTTTGTCACCTCGGCCAGCTCACTGTGGCAAACCAGGAAATCAGCCCTCCAGCAGATGCTCAGACAGACCCTCCCCTTCATGATCTCTTCTCCCCTTCCATCGCTTAGGATTTATGGTATATGTTAATATTTCACTATTTTGAATACTGGGACAAAGTCCAGAGATTTGTTCCAGTGTTGATGGTCTATAAAATTACCATAGCTACCCATTGCAGTGGGGATTCATGCTTTATGCGTTTCAGTTTATGCAGTGTAGAAAAGGGCCTTAATTGGATTTTAGTGTACGTTAAAATATACTGACAATAATTTAATATCACTCTCAAGGAACGCTCACCCAATAGGTGCAAATATATTAATCTTGTTTGGGAAGGTTCTACCATTCTTTATACAGTGAAACCTGAACCCATAATCAGCATAAGGTCAGAAAAATAGGTTAGTAGACTAAAAACAAATTAATCGCTAACACCATCTAAGTACATTGCATTGCAATATTTACAATAGATCTATGGCACTGTTTGTCAACCCAGTACTTGGGGACCCTAGACAGTCCAGATTTTTTGTTCCCTGTTTAAATCATCAATCCTGCCACTTCTGCATTTTATTGTTCAGACACTATGAATGGGCTAAGTCCCATCCTGAAAAACCACAAATCCCGCACCCCCCACAGCACAACCGAAAAATTGGTTGGGACATTTACAGAAAAACCTGTTTCGAATTCACAAAAGTCATGACCTATATCAATGCAACTTTGTCTCTCAGTGAGGTCTTTCTCGCCAGTGACAAATAAGGTAAACTTTAGCTCCTGTTAAACAGGCTGAAATTAATGCTGAGCTTTGTTATCCTCCATCCTCCAGGCCAAAGGCATCTAAAGACATCTGCATTCTCAGCAGAGGTAAAAAAAAAAACTAGCTGCAAAACTAGAAAGAGTGTCAGGATCTTAAAATAAAGCTTCCCCTGGAGGGTAGCAGCTGCAAAATTGAGTTCATCTCCATGGCACTAAGTCTTTGTTACTTTGGCAGCCTAAAAAGTAGATAACAAGACTGCCTCATGCCATCTTGGAAAAAAATTAGGTGTAATTCACAAGAAGCCATATGTTCATCCATGTCTGCATGTGTGTGTGTGTGTGTGTGTGTATATATGTGTGTGTATATATGTGTGTGTATATATATATATATATATATATATATATATAAATAATGTATCACTTCTCCAAACAGCAATGGCAAGAAGAATATAAATTAAATTGAATTAAAATCTACATTATAAGCATTATAATTAATATGCAATTTAAAGAAAACAAAACGATAACAGCAAGGATTTTGGTCAATAATCCTAATTCACTACAATAACCCGATTTAATGCAAAACAGCTGCAATACATGATGAACATTACAGTAACCTGACGGGGAGGGGGTGGATATTATTAGCCTTATCGGCTAATGTGATTTTGCTTAACCTTGGAAAGGGAGCTTTCCATCGGCGTGGGGGTAGGATGGACTAGGTTAAAGACCTCCTAATTGAACTGTACTTCCAAATGTGTTAAAGCATTTAGAAAGTGTTTGAAACCAATGAGCACACCTAAAATGTGAAATTTAATTATGATATATACGAATACTTCCCGGTTGGTTATTCCATCTTAACAGCATTCCTATAAATTGTTAAATAATTCAACCAGCAGAGACCGACGTGATTGCTAGCTAGCACAACATCGTGGTAGCACAGCTGGTCAGCAAAGCAGTTTGCTAGAAACATGGACATACTGATGAGAAATTTCATATTACTGGCTATCCAAAATCAACACAAATCCAAAATGAACATAAATATTAAAGTTTTTTTCACTTTATTAACCCCTGATATGTTATTTTCTCCTTCAGTCCAACCGGAAAATAACTTTGCCACAGCAGTAATGCTAAACCTTAACCAATAGCGCACACGATTGCGTTGACAGCTTAGCTCAATAACCAATGGAAGTCAAGAAAAGCCGTGGGCGGGGGCGGGACTTCCGTGTCTCTTAAGTGTAGAAAAATAGGGAGGTGGGCACGACTTTCGGATTTTAATAAATACATACTTAATTTTTGTTACATTTTATATGACAGGAATCGCATTATTAGCACACGGAAAACACACGAGAATATAGCTCACACAGATGACGAAACTATCGAGGGCAACAGAGAGACTAGGTACCTGCGTTATTAAGTTGGCTACTGACTGCAGAAAATCAACCTACCTGTTTCTCCTCGCCAGATTCCACCTGAGCCTCAGACTCTTGGATTTCGGATGACATATTCACACCGTAGCCAGCAACAAAACGCCTTTCCTCGTCTGGAAGGAGGAGGGGGCTTTATGTAATCACCCCTGTCTACACACCTACTCCGCCTCTGTATATGTTGACTATTCCGTTGAAAATGGCGAATATCGCTGGTGACATCATCGTGAGGAGCCGTCACTGTGAATGACAGGTACAGTCACCAATAGCGAAAGAGAATATATAGAGACGGTTATAAGAGAACCAATGAGTGGCCAGCAAAAGCAAGCGCATTTAGTGACAGCTTGAAATGACTATTTCTGTGAGCTGTAAAAGTTGCAGAAATACACTTAAATGTTGAAAATGTTCTTTTCTTTATCAGCCTGTGTTAAAAACATACGCATTACCGAAGCATATTCAATTTTATATATTCTGAACTAAATTACAATGAAGCGCAGTTCAAAAACAGTGTGTAAAATTCGGTGTACTGTAATAATAATAATAATATATATATATTTTTTATTATATTATTTTATTATTATTATTGCCATAGAACACTGCAAATAGACCATTAGAACTACAGCTTCGATAAAAAATGTCACTTTATGTGCTCATAGGAATAACTAATAACGTCGTACACGTAACATTATAAATAAGAAAACACATGTACTGGGCTTTCCGCAATGTGTCGCTGTTTCTCGGTCACGATTTGTAAATACTGTAACAAAAAAATCAATAAGGCTTAGGGAGCACCGGTAAACCGTATTATATTCACTTTTGATTGGCTTGAATATACGTTTTAAATGTCATAATTTTAGTGTCATTTTTTCCAGAAAGACATAATTGTGTTCAACCTTGTACGCATGGGAAGCTCAACGAGTCGTCAATGAGACCTTGAGAGATGAGGCAAGCGCATTTGCGTATTCAGTGGCGAAGACGGAAAGCCACCTTCTTGGCGACCCTGGAAGACACACATTGCGCCAGATTGCAATGCGAATGACCAGTTCAACAAACCCAGTGGAAGTGTGCCAGTGTTGGTGTGGTTAGTGAGGTCCAGAAATGCATGACAAAATGCCTTAAACGGTGACACAAAAGACACGCTCCACCACGGGTTATTCAGTTAATTAGATCATTTTTTTTTTTAATTCAGAGCCTTATTCTAACATAAGTTTCTGATTATGTTGGGGGGGGGGGAATTCACGTTCCAGTGCGTGTTAATAGCCCAGCAGTTAGCAAGTTAGTTTTAGCCATTCAGCCACAGCTCCAAAGAAACCGGTGGGTGGGGCTTCCATCAGTCTATTTAGGCCATTGGTGATTTTTTGCATGCACCGTTTTAATTGGTCATTGTTCTGCGAGGGGCGTGTCTGCAAAAGGTCATCATGTTTGGTTGCTGTTAACAGGAAGTTTTGTATTTACTTTACATTTACTTAGTCTAGCCAAGGAGCATTGGCAACTGTAGGAAGTGCTAAGCTAAATGTGTTTTTCGATTTTTATTAAAAGGGGACACCATTACAAATATAGCGAAACTATCTGATCGAAGATCTGTATATAAAACCGGTGGCAAGGACACTGACAGTGAGTAGTAAGATGCTTCAGTACTTGTGTCTGTGTTTTTGCTGAAGAGGAAATTGCTAGTAGAGCTAGTTAGTCTGTCGTTTTGCCGGGTAGATTCATTATAGATTACTTTGCCTTTTTCAGTTTGGTGAACGTGGGGCAAAGACTGTCCACGTTTTGTCTTAATCGAGCTGGGTTTTTTGCCATTTACTTCCAGGTAGGGCCATAACTCACGACAGTCGAATTGTCAAGTACTGCCCAGTTCCGGCTGGGAAGCGTAACTTATTTCCAGTCTGTCGAAACCTCCAGCGATGATTTTTGCTGGTTTTGTTCTCGTCGTCTTGCGCATTCCGCACGCTGGCCGGGTTACCCTGTAACACGCCGCAAGCAGCGCCACTGAGGAAACACTAACCTAACTAACCTAGTAGGCGTGAAACAAGGAGAGCCAGAACCCTAAAAAGAGAGCCTGTTTTTAAAATCGTCCCACAGCCGTAAATATGCTGTGGTTGTAACAGAATAAGCAGCTGCATTCTTATTTTATTCCACATTATAGGAAAAGGCTGCCTTAAGGAAGCTAGGGATAATATTATCTGGTCATTTTAAAATGATAAATTTATTTGATGTTACCTATAAGATACTGTCAGTATCAAACAGTTTGGGCTGGCTAATGGGTAACTTGTGTTTGATTTGTACAACGTCGTAGTGATTGTCCTTATGCTTTTACACTGGCCCGGTGAACAGGATGACCACACTTACCCATCGGAATCGCCGCTCTGAGCCAGCGGTAGAGAAACGGAGCCAAGAGGAGGAGGAGCCTGGCCAGGGAGGCTACCACACAGACGAAGATGAGGGAGACTCCAAGGATCTTCGCCTGACCCTCATGGAGGAAATCCTTCTGCTTGGCCTGAAGGATAAGGAGGTATGGTGTCACCTTCCCAGCCCAGGAAAAAGACGAGTCTGCTGTTCAGGATGTCCAGCACAGGATCCACCCATGTACAAATACACAAATTCACATTTAAAGACCCATTAAAGGCACATGTCGTTGGATTGTGAAAGGAAATCATGTATGGAGTATGGAGGGCAGATGGGCTTTAATGTGTGGGCTTTCCCATGCTGAAGCCCAGGGACCTCAGCTAAAACTTGTTTGATAAACTTTTACCATTGCTAACCCCCATGAAGGGTTTGCAGGGGGAATGGTGGGCATAGGTACTGAAGCTCGCCAAGGCCACCACGTGGGTTTCCACTGCCCCTGCTCTGCCTCCTTCACGGTAGGGGGCCTCTGAGCAGCTTAACGCGCCTCTGATGGAGAGCAAACGCTAACGTCTGCCTGACGTGGAAATTCCCAAAGCCCTGGCGGGATTCCGATCCATGACCGAGGAGGTATGAGGCCACAGGGTCTGCGTTTTGGGAACTGTAGTGGCTGGTGCTGCATTTCACTCTCTAGTCAGACCGCAGAGCATGGAAGAAGCACAAAATGCACAGGGTGATAGGAATGAGGAGCTGGTGGCTCAGAGAGTGTCACGCCTGCCTGGTTAACTTGGCACCTGTGTACCTCTTTAACATAAAAGCATGCAGACACGGGGGGGCGTTGCCCAGACAAAGTGGTCCCCATTTATGGTTCTAAGTGACCCTTTTTCATAATTGACAATCATGCAAAATTTACAGCACACTCCCTCCCCCCGAGCAAATTTGGCTTAAGCCACACCCCTGATCCCTCCCCCACCCCACCCCCCCACCTGGTTGAGGACCTGCCTATGGAAAAATCTATGAGGCACAAAGACATCCAGCTCCCAGATCTTCACAGAGCACCTGCACTTTTCACCAGTGTCCAGTCGTGTGCAGATTCCACCCCCACCCCATTAAAGCTTCTCTGCTTCCCTCTCTGTTTGCCGTTGTAGCATAATGGGTTCTAAAAGTACCATGAAAAGTGGTTTCCGGGTTGTACTGTTAGGCCAAAAAGAGAGAGAGCCGCCACACTAGAGCTGGGCAATATGAACAAAAAATGTTATCACTGTATTTTTCAAAATACTTTTTTTAAGTATTTACCACATTCTACAGACAGATTAATTATTGCAGTACATTGGTTTAGAATGGCTATTCTGCTGTAATTAGGAGTGTAAATTGAAGAAAAACAACTTGTTATACAGGTCTGCATTGCCCCACAAAATAGTTTACATTCTGTTTCAGGAATAGAATCTTTTTATTGTGCAAATTTGGCGAATAACAACTTCAAAATATTTTCAAAACCATTTTCTATTACTAAAGTATCCAAAGAGGTTATTTATCAAAAGTGGTATTGCACTGAACAAGTATTAAAAAGTAACTAGTATACAGTACAGGCCAAAAGTTTGGACACACCTTCTCATTCAATGTTCTTTATTTTCATGACCATTGGTAGATTCTCACTGAAGGCATCAAAACCATGAATGAACACATGCGGAATTACGTACTTAACAAAAAAAGGTGACATAACTGAAAACATGTTTTATATTCTAGTTTCTTCAAAATAGCCACCCTTTGCTCTGATTTACTGCTTTGCACACTCTTGGCATTCTCTCGATAAGGCACACCTGTGAAGTGAAAACCATTTCAGGTGACTACCTCCTGAAGCTCTTCGAGAGAATGGCATACATACAAGTAAACTGTACTCAGAATGCTCTAAGACATGTTTTCAGCTACGGGGGTGGAGTAAGTTGCTCGTGTTACTGCCTCCAGCAACAACTTAGCCCGAAAACGTTTTCAGTAAACTGTTGTTTGGTCCACATTGGACTGTTTAAAACCAAAAAACTTCCAAACAACTGGCGGCTCCTTTTTTGGGCAAATTTTGTCCACGTCAGCAGGTTTTACAGCTTCAGTTGTGGGACCTTCACAGTCCAACCTGCCCATCCTTCCAGCCCAACACCTGATACTACTAGCACAGCGATAGCTACAACTGTGCGCCCTAAGCGTGCGTTTCGGCAGTGAAAAGGGTCCGATGTCAGTGTTCTGCTGCACTAGGTTCCAAACATTGTTTAAGCTTTTCACCGGTTTTGCGGTATATGAAAAACTACATCACACTAGGTGGACTGCAGTCAATTCCCTTGTTTAACTGTCAACTTTCATTTCAACGAGTTGCCGCGTATTTGATTTTTAGGTTTTTCTTTGATATCGTCAAATGTTAAATTATAAATGGCTCCATGATTGTGAAGGGACACCATACACTTAAATGGTTTGATTAAAACTCAGCTAAAGTGCTTTGAAATTGTATCCAGCCACTAGAGTCACTGTGGAGGTGCTGGATGCAGAAACTTCTGCAACGAGACTTTAAAACTCTGTAAGACTGAGTTACACACAATAGTGTGTTATAGGCCGCAATATGCAAAGTGGACCATGATCTTATTGCTCAGTGAATCTATTTGTTACAGTAGGCTTGTATTTAACTTAATCGTTTTTTTCCCAGCCATATAAAATGCCTGTAAAGTCCCCGTGCAGTATGTGATATTTGAACTGAACTTGTGAATTGCTGCAGGTGCGTCTTGTTTGTCTTTTACAGGTGTATCCTGGTACTCCTATTGAAAGCGCAGTGCAGTGCTTAGCTTTAAGCTCGATATGTAACTTAAGATTTGTGTGTGTGTGTGTACCATATGGGTGTAGAGGTTTTGCTATACTTGTGAGGACCAAAGGACCTCACAAGTATAGCAACTCCTCAAAAATTGATGAGTGAGGGCATTTTTTTCTGTCTTCGCCACTTCATATTATAAAAATCTATACATGCAATCAAAAAAGCAAAAATGCCAAAAGTCTTGTATTTTGTTAGGTTACTTATAGTTAAGGGTGTCATGACAGGGATTAGGGTTTTTCCCCATATAAATTAATGGATGATCCTCACTAAGAGGAACACAGGTGTGTGTGTGTGTGTGTGTGTGGGAGAGAGAGTGAGAGAGGGAGAAAATGACCTGGTGGTGCAAAAAAGTTGTAGATCAGGTTAGTTCTTGTGTGTCTATATCTATAACAATAGGAGCACGGAAGTTGAGTCTGCTAAGGTTTTCACACGTGTGTAAGCGAGACATATTTCTGCTATCTCATTGCCTCATTTGGAGGCTTTCTGTACAGAGGACGCTTTATGACAATAAATTGTGTTACTGGTTATCGGCTAGCACTAGTATTAAAGCTGACAGCTTTAGGAATCCTGGCTTGCTTGATGATGGATGTGTGGGTGGAGAATTTCAGGTTCTTGGTTCCACCGTAAGCAGATGCAGAACATGCATTTGTATGGTCGGTGTAGTTCAGCCGGGCGTCAGCGTGCTATAACACATATTTTTCCATTTCCTCCCACACAGTTCTTTATATTCTACCACTGGAGCTTTTACACCGTTCAGGTTTCTGCTTGATCTCCTCTGCCCATAACTCCCTGGCTTTTCCTTGACCTAGCTTGGTTTGAGAACTGAGAAGTACGACCTGTACAATCTGTATGTTTTTCAGGAGGCTGGTTAATGTGTTTGCTTTCTGCTGAAGCATCCAGCAGCGCCAGCCTACTGTCCTGCTCCAAGGTCGGGTCGCACTGTTTTCCTGATGTCCTAAACATATCTCGTGGGTCGTAGGCTGAAGGACAGCTTGCTTGTCAGGAGGAAACATTCAAGAGAACATAACAACGTAACCAGGACTTTCATTGTGGGATTATAATTGATAAAAGAGAATCAGAACAGACCGAACATTAGATTAGATGTCAAAGCTTTCTTTTTTTTTTTCTTCCAAAGACGTTCCCTTAAGTTTTTTTTTTTTTTTTTTAACTTTGAGAATTCTGTGGAAGGTGGTTAATGGTGATTGGTCGAGCAAAATGTTGAACTCCGTTCTGTTGGTATTCACTATTGGTGGTCGCGTTTCACTGTTAACAACTAACATTTCATTCAATGTGAGCGATGCTTAACAAGCTGTCCAGATGCCAGCTAAATTGATGATTTTTTTTTTGAGTTCCGATGGCAGGTAAAAGTTCCTGTGATGTTCTCTTCCATCTACATCCCTGTTTCGGAGAATTATGTCTGGCTCTAAAGCCTTCTGTTTCGATGGCAGCGTAATGGAATGGTTAGTCTGGAATGGGGGCTGAAAAGCTGTGGACTTAGACTTAAATTTAGACTTGACTTTTTTGATCCCCTTGGGGGGGCGGGGGGTATCGGTTCTGTCCAGCAACGGAATGAAAATAAAAAATATACGAAATAATATGTACGTTCTGACGGTCAACATTCCTTACCGATCTCCAGTGCCCACACTGCAGGGACACATGGGCTGGCTGAAGAGTCCAGTCCTGCTAGCTCTTGGGGGGCCTGTACTAACCTTATTGCGTAAGGTACACAAGTGGATTTTCAAGTGTAATGGAATTTCAGAGGAGTGGCTTCACAGCAGTGCTGAATAACACTGCTCGTTCTCCGTAGAATAAAGAAGAATAAAAAAGAACCTAAAGGTTTAGTAGTAGCAGCTACAGTTCAGGTTAGGCTTTTAAATAAAAATATATGTTTATATAATATGAGGCTTTGTTGCAGATTCAGTGGGAGAAGTATTGTTCTAAGGTCCCTGTCAAACAGGTCGGCATTGTTGAAGGGCTTGAAAGTGCATATTTACAGTCTACTGTAGGGCACTTACAATGAATACCACATTCAGTCCTCAAGGGTTATCCACACCCATTGCGTCACTGCCTGCCTGAAACTCAACTGGTTTGCACTGTAGTAGTAAACCTGTTGGGTTTATTCGTTCACACCTTTGTCGTCTGCCATTCGGTACACAATTTTCGATTCAGCATGCACATCAGGCTGAATCAGGCTGGCATGAAATGATCAAATCAAGACTGCGCACGCAAACGCATGCATTTACATGTACGAAACAGTTTTATTATCTTGTAAATAGTCTGTAGGCTTTGCAAACTACCCAAACACTTTTCATGATTTTTTGATTTTTTTTTTGGTTAATAATGGAATATTATGGATTTGCTGTATGATTTCTTGCGCGAGAGCCTGAAAGTGGGATGGTCATGCCAGATGCATGAGAGTTGGCAACCCTGAGACCCTCAGTGATAAAACAAATGAATACATCTATTGACAATGCTGGAACAGAGATTCAGAAGAAGATGTTCCACATACCTTATACCAGTTGTGGCTGTGAGTTGGTTATGGCTAATGCTTGTTACAGTCGGTCATAATTGGCAGTTTTGAAATGGTTTACTTTCCAATAAATTGCACTGGAGCAAGTTTGGAAATGAAGACTGACTGTTATACTGAATTTAGGTATGTTTCTAGAAAAGCATTCAGCATGCCAACTCCTTTGAGACATTATCTGTGTGTGGTTATGACCGGAGCAAAGCAGAAACGGCATCTACAAGCTCCTTTCCCTGTGGCATTTAAGGAAATTTGCCAAGAAAATATTAAAAATAAAAATAATATTCATATGTTTACAGCTTTAAGTGTGTCTGATGTTACAGATATGCAGTCATGCTCAGTAGTCAAGAATATGGGATTTAGATGCGATCAAGTTCATTATTATTATGAGATTTTTTACATTTATTTTTACAATATGCAAATAAGCAACTCTTGGGTTTTATTATTCAGACATGTTGACAGACGCATGTTCATATTCACAGCTTTAATAATAAATAATTTCAAAACAAGTAGCTTTCCCTGCTTTTACAGAACCATGAGCCCATAACCGAGGTTTGTAACAAACTGAATTTTGT
>JAODKM010000044.1:11852384-11863064 GCA_026780845.1 Petrocephalus sullivani | reverse complement strand
GTCACCCAGAGACAACCCCCCCCCCCCCCCCCCCCCCCCCCCCGGGCGCACGGTCGAGTGCCCGGTGGGGGGGTGGGGGGGCGGGGTTGGAAGGGGCACGCGGTGGGCGGGGGGCGGCGCCCCCCCCCCCCCCCCCCCCGGTATCTGACACCCACTTTGAGCTGGCTCAAGTATCTGAGAGCAGTGAGACGGGGGTCGGACTCATTCTGAGGGGCCTTATGAAGCCTTATTTCTCTTATTATTTAAATAGAGAAGTGTCATGATTTGGTGTCGGGAACTAGCTACTGGCTGAACATATAACCCCCCCATCTCCATTCTCTGGATGTCTACCAGACTGAGCGGCTGTTACTCTCTGTAACCCGGAGATGATTTCCTGCAAACCCGATGCAGGAACTTGACTCTGCGTTTGTCCCGTAACCATGCAATAATAACAGTGCAAATCTGTGCTTTACCTGCATTTATCAGTGTAACTCTTCTGTTGATTGTCCCCTGTCGGTTCCGCGTAAGGTCTAGGAAGAGCTTTCTGGTTTATTAGGAGGGTGAATACTATGGGAATGCGTGCTCACTTGTGAATGAGGAGGTGTTTTCTTTTTTTTTTCCTTTCTGCCGCTAGAGGAGCAAAACATACTTAAAATCCAGGTATGGTTTTATGTTTATTTGCTGTTTTTAATCAGTCAAACTATTTAAGCCTGCAGTACATTATAGAAAATATTAATATTTGCAGTTGAAGGATTTGAATGTCTGACTGTCCTTGTTTTATAAAAAATTAGATCTTGAATGATTATATTTTTAGAAAATGTATATATTGAAATATTGGGTACAATATCAGATGTTTTTATATCATTTAGTGCTCATAATTATTTAAGTCGATATAATGTCTCTAGTGAGATCTAGAAGGTTCCTTCATTATTATTTTTTTTCCACAAATCAAAAGTATGTTTTTTTACAGCACTTGTGAACAACATACCATTTTTTGTTTTGGAGTTGATTTGCACTGTTCTTTATTAAATCAAGGGAGGCTTGAGGTGAACGTAGACCTTGCGTGATGTTACCCGTCGGGTAAAGCCACCTCTGGACGGCGTGCTGGGCTCTCAGGATCTCTCCTGCTTATGCGACCTGCTGCAGATGCAAATGCAGCTTTACACCGACGACGGTGGAATACTGGGGGGCTGAGAGCCAGGCCAGCTCCTACGCCGCCTATCAGCTCAAACTGCACTCTGGCTGGAAATCGGGGGGGGAAAAAACCTGAGAAATTAAAGCTCACCCAGGGAACCCAGGGCTACTGCAGGGCGCCCAGCAGTCATGACTTTCAGTCCTTTTTAAAACCGCCGGGCCCTACCTCTCAGCTGTTTTTAGTAAGAGCAATTTCCTGCTTCCAGGTGGAGAATAACATCCAGGTTGGCAGTGGAAGGCTTTGCCTCTAACGGTCTCGTCAAACACAAGTTGCAATCGAAGTGCGTAACCCATGTGTCACACGTAATAGTGTTTGTGCTGAATATGCCTCCACCTTCCCCCTGCCGCTTACAACCTGATGGCCCTGGGTGTGACACACTAGGAGGGGACTGACAACGGAGGTTTCCCCTGTGTGAGGTCGTTAGGGGAACTCCTCACCGCCGTTTGCCTGGTGTCTATGGATGCAGGGCCAGAGCCTCTGTAATTAGACCCCAGCTAACAGTCTATTTATGGACGGCTCCTCGCTTCACACAGATCAGGTGAAGCTCTAGCTGTAAATCATCTGGATGCGTTTATCAATCTCTGACAGTAAAATATACCAGTCCTGGCTACAGGTTCATTCGGTATAGCGACACTGAGGGGATAAATGGAAAACACTCCTTATCAGTGAATATGGTCCGCCTTTTTCTCTTTCAGTCCCCTATTTTGCTTTCCAGTTGTGTTTTATTTAGCAGACATTTTTATCATAACCAATGTCAGATGATCCCTGGAGAATGCGGAGGTGGTCCTTGGGATTTGAACCACCAACTCCTGATCACAGGCACAGTGTCCCATCCCAGTGAGCTACACGCCACCCCCATACATTGATACCATAATTTGTATCAGTTCTGTAAAACATCCACTGCTGATATTTTTCCACCTCGTTACGGCCAGATCCTGCTGCCTCCTCTCTGTCCCTGTGAGTTTCACGGGCCTGGGTCCTTCTCTCTTTTGCAGTACGTCTGCATAATGGCTCCCGTAGTTCTGCCTACATGTGGGCTGGCCGGCAGTCCAGCTGGTGCGTTCCGGGAGTGGGCGTCTGCCCTTTACAGCTGCCGAGAAGGTGCTGTGCCAACGCTGAGCTAGTAAATGTGGGCGTGTCAGTTCAAAGCCTGGCTCCGCCCCCTTTTATGTCCTGATCCTTTGAAACGGAGAGGGGAGCCGTAAAAGTGCAGGGGGAGGCGCCTTGGTGAATATATGCGAGTTCCGTCCTGATCTGTTTAGATGGCTGTCAGAACAAAAGTTACCTATTGATCCATGTGTCTGTCTTCATTTGCATCTGTAAGCTCCGCCTTTGTCAGGAAATGGTTCAAAGTCTGCAGTCTGTCTCTGAGCAAAGGTAAATATACCCACCCAGGAATATAACCTATTGTGTTTTTTTATCATCTTATTAAACAAGTCGTCGTGCTGCAGAGAAGAGGCAGCCTTTGGGAGAGGAGTGAGATGTTAACATACATGGTGTCCTCATGCTGGCTAACAGACCATGACCCCAGAGTGCCCCAGAGTGTCAGATGTGAAATGGGCAGAGGCTCAAAGGCAAATCAACCCTCCACTACCGATTCAAAAAAAGAGAACTTTTAATGGATATTAAATCTCTGATCTTTTAGCTTTCTTGGTTCAGGGGATGGAAGGAAGGCCTCTTCAGTTTTAAATAGTCTGTTTTGTGGGGAAGGTCCATGCACCCTGGTTCTTGTAGTAGACACACCAGGACCTCGCAGATCCAGACGCTAAGCTGGTCCAGACCTCGGCGTGTGGATGGATAACTACAGAAGTTTAAGCGCTCATTTCCGTCATTTCACTCCATTTCACGGCCATGCCGCTTATCAGACGTGCACGTGGCCCGACTGGCCGCACGAGGCTGCCCGGCCGCTCCTGCTCCTTCCACTGAGCCGCACGAGGCTGCCCTTTTGCACAATAAAGCATGAATGATTTTACCGTAGTAATTTCATGCCCGTACTTACTACTGAGGACACCGAGGTCAATCCGCAGTGTTTTTTCTGCAACTCCCATAATGCATCACGGGGCGCATTTCAAACTATTCTCCGACAAACGATTAAAGAATGCCTTTCGGCCAGTTTTCACTACTAGCCCTCCTTTTAGTGCCCTTCAATTTTTGTATGTGTCTTTGTTGAAATTTTATTACAAGTTCAGTATCCTGCTTTAGCATGGTATATTTTCTGCTATTGTTATGATGAGAATCGCGAGAGTACTAAATGCTTCACTGTTGTAATGGGCTATTTTACCTACCACTGACCCGGCGTTCCTTTTCTCATTTTCTGTTGCTTTCAGGCCAGTTGTGACAGTATGAACAGGAATGGCAATGGGACCAGATGGGAGCCTGCTGACCGGACCTCAGTCTCAAGTCTGCCGTTTCCCAAGCTATTGTTACTGCCTGCATGTGTGGTGTGAGTCCTCTGAGTATGCCTGGGGAGGTGGCATCCCTCGGGAAAGAGATGCTTCACAATCCATCCCAGAAAGAGGCAAATACTGGACACATGATTGGAGCTGCTAAGCCAAAAGGTTGGGAAGAGCTGCTCCACCGACAAATAAGGACAGCATCCGTTTGCGCTGTGTAATTTAGATAACCACGAGGTGGCGCCATTGCATTCGCAATCTTTGCACAATACTTCAGGGATTAGTAACATAACCCGAAGTGTTACGCACTTTTGAAGAAACCTTTAAGCTAAGTGTTACAGTGTTACAACAGTGGGCCAAAGACAGAAATAAGCCTAACAATTCCAGTCATCCGGTTTTCTATTTTTCAAAAACGTCTATTTTATTTCATAATGATATGGGGGGGGGGGCGGGGTACTACTTGTGGTTGTTTCGTGTAATTTATTTCATTTACGTGCACTTCGTATGTAATGTAATTCTAAAACTTATTGCCACAGGCATAATTTGTCGTACAGAATCGTCATTGTCAAAGGGACACCTTCAGGTTCACGTTAAATGCGTCTTACGTCATTATTCCAAGTAACATAATTCTGAAGGGCCGGGAGACACTGTCACAGTAATTAGAGAGGGTATTCTGTTTTATCGACAGTATGAGAAATACAGGCCTCATTTGGCTCATTTCTTAAGGTGGAAGTATTGCAAATTGTCTAAATATACGGAGACATGAATTGTGTCCTTTAGCACATTTAATTCCATATAAGCCCAGGGCATTAGTATGCTGCCTTTAAGGAACACGACTTATACTGCCATATGTAAAATGACTGTCCTCTTCCGCATCTCATATCCATGTTTTCTCATAGATTAAACACGTTCCATTCATGGATCAATCATTTCAATCATGTGTATTGGCGATTGCGGGAAATTCCATTATCAATTCATTTTTAACGACATTTGTATAGTGATGGAAAAGATGCGATTAGACATTTGCAAAGGCGGCAGCAAGCTCACATCCGCCTGACGGAGGGAAAGTTGTAGTCGTTTCACTTCGCCCACTGAGGCTCTGTGCCGATGACTTCTGCCCCTATATCTGGTCCTTCTGCTCGGGCTGAGAAGCTGAGGGTGTTTCATCTCAACAGGACCCAAGAGCAGCCGCTCCGCGCCCCCTCCCATCCCCTCCCCAGCCCCGACCCTCCAGATCAGACACTCGCAGAGCAATTTACATTACCATCGCGCCTCGGAGTACAGGACCTCGGGCGAGCCGTCAGATCGCAGCCCGCCCGGCCCCGGGAGACGGTACGGCCACAGGATAACACAGAGAGAGCTTTTCCAATCACGCCTGGTCAAGCCTTGCCTACAGGTCGCAATTCCTGTCCTGCTATTTCTCATTGTAAAATGGAGCGATGCGTCCCTTAGAGATGAGCGATGTTGTATTCATTTAGAGGAATGCACCGGATGACTGCTGTATCTGACAGGGTCGTAGCAAAATCACGGCAAAGGCGTCTGTCGAGCGCTGCGATGCTGCTGCTCTACCATTAGATCTGCTTTTTAGGACTTTGCAGAATTATCTGATATGACACATCTGATCAATATTTATCCAAGTATACACTTCAGGGCACAATATAGTTCTTGTGGACTTGGAAAGAACTTAATTGTTGCCTTTAAGCAAACCATTTGGTCTTTTTTTACAGTTTTCATTTTACATTATATTTTAAACACGAACACTGTACATATTCACAACTTATTTTTAAGTTTTAAAGTAAGAGCTATGTTTCCTAAGTTATGGGTATTATCAACAATACTCTTTTCAATATAACATATATTGTATATACCATTTGTACGAATACAGGTAGGCCTATACAAGAATACTTTCCTATTTGTATTTTACAAGCAATCGAGTCTTCTTTTAAGCGCAGTTTATAAATTAGCCTAGTAACAGCAGTATTACATTTTAGGGAAATTCAAATGGACCGCACAAAAACAAAATGTGTAAAAAAAATCTCTCGGTGAAACCACATGTAGGGCTACAATTAATTGCAGCCGCAGTAAGAATTCATTCTTTCTTGACAAGGGATAATTCTCACACTGTTCGTCAGCAGATGGCCAGGCAAAGGTACTGTCATGACAAGTCCCAACGGGAGAGATAGCGAGGATTGCATGTCAACCACACTACAGGCAAGACTGTTACTGTCTCACTAGGACGCCTAGACTCCGTGGCGAGAAAGTGCGATCATCACTCTAATACTTTGTAATGCACTACCTTATTAAAGAGTCTAGACCTTTTAGTTAAGTGGTAGCAATTTCGCCCACAGTGTGGAAGATTGCGTTGCTTCCTTGCTCTCTCTAGCATGTCATGTGACAGTTAATGGTTCAAACGCCTTGTGGCACACTTGGTTGTCTTTTTGAGGGGGAAAAATCCCTATTTGTAAAGATGATACATTGTTTCATGTCGTACGTTGAATCCGGCTAATCATAACTAAAAGTCATGACACCGCAACCATTATGAATTAATACATGTAATCACAATTCTATTTATAAATTAAAAACCATACACAATGTGAACGAACTGCTCTGCACACTGCTCGTATACAGTAATACGATTAACCAGTGAGATGTAGTTATCCATCAATACAGACAGAATACAGAGAATGACAAATGAAATACACATAAGCAACTTTGTGAATTGTGACCAAGTTTAGCGCGGAGTTTGCCAAGCTGCATAGACTGCATACACATAAAGTTTGCTCATTAATTATATCCATAAAGAATACACAATAGTGGACCCACTGTACGTTTTTGTTTCGAAATGATTTCAACTCATTATTTTCAGGAAAATTGGTTATTTTGTCCTTAGACCCTTACTGGCGATTGCTAAATACATATGAATTTATAATTACAAGTAATATATGCGTAAATCTAATTCTGTGGTTTTATTTTGAACAACATGTTCTGGCCCTGCGTTTTTCCCCCACATCTTTGTAAACACATTTATATCTTCCTCCACGCACTGCTTATAACAGGTCAGCTATGGATTGCCCTGCTTAACATACCGGCACAGCTAATTACATGGGGAGCCTGGAGGCGCTGGTTTTACTATTAGGGGCGAATATTTTGACCTCGATTTTAAAAGCCCAAGAAAGCCGCAAAGTCCACAGCGTGGGGCGGTGCGCATCTCAGTCGGGTACAGTTGGAGCATCCTTTTGTGCTTCCCTGTTCCTGTGGGCTCAGTGGATGGTGGCTTACCTCGTCACCATGGAGACGCCCAACTTCTCCCATCGACGACGCCCGCACCCCCCACCCGATTGATCGACAGGAGCCCGAGCGCCCGAATGTGGAGCGCGCTGTTTCATTGTTCTCCCACCGTGACAGACTGCAGTTCCGATCGATACCATAACCCCAACCCACCCCCCACTGCCACCTCCGCCCCCCCAAGCCAACAATATCTCGTCTTTGAATCATCCTATTCAAAACTGGCGGTGGCCGATTTTGAACTATGGTGCTTCTACAACAACAGAAAGAGTTTTTTTTAACTGTATCCTTTTAATAATTCCCAGCCGATATACAGCTGGCATGTAACACTGATTTAGCTCATTTTAATCCGATGCAATCTTGAAACTGATAGCCTAGGCAATTCCAGATAAAAGGGATTTATGTAGTAAGGTACGTCTGAAACTTGTCTGCGAACTTTATTAGTTTGTGATGTTTTTTTATTGCGTTTATTAATAAGTTTTGCACACCGGTGAAGGGCATTTCTCTTACTAGGGCAAAAGGGCAAAGGAAACCTAATCCCCTTTTGTCCCTCGTGCACTTTAGTTTCAATATTTTCATCTCTCCTCGAATTGTGATGACTGTGCCTCGGGGCATAAGAAATACCTTAAGGGACGGCCACCTTTTGAATCCGACGCGGAGAGGCTCCATCCGTGACCCTTGGCTAGGGGGGTCCTTCGGGCGAGGTTTAAACGAGCTCCCCTCGGTCCGTCTTTTCCGCCTTTAAAATGTTAAACATTTGAATTACCTAACAGCGTGGCGACCTTCGGCTACATCTGTTCTCATGATATAGACTAAATGAGATAAATCGGCGGTGGTGCTCATTGCTTTGGCAGCGACGTGGGAAAGTGCGGAGCGTGAGAAAGCGGTGATTGGCAGCTAAGGGCGGCGAAACCTTTATATTTACTTATAGTTCATTTCATAGGGCGGAACTCATATATAATTATTCAAATGGTCACCCTCTATAGCGAACCGATATCAGGATGGGTGTATGGCTATCTAAATGTAGAGAAGCAGAAGCAACGTTTTAATTTAAAAAGTAACTAACACGAAACGACACGCAAAAAGGAGAACATTCAGATGAGCGATGCATCAGTGGGCATTTTATTTGCATTGTGGGTTATTATGGGTTATTCTAACACAAGTCGCACAGCTAAACGCGCCGTAGTATATACACCCCAGCCTCAGGACATCCGCTACAGTGCATGACAGATGAAGGTATAACTCCACACCCCAGACTCACAATAACACTGGCGCACAGTACAAATGTAAGTAGGTTTAATTACATGTAAAACTCGTAGTTATACGATTTAGACGACGAGCAGTTAATTCCTAAATATTACAACAAGCAACCGGACTGAAAACCGAAAAGGGAACGTAAATGGGCGAGCAGAACCGGTTCTGGCACAGAACAACCGGTCCCCAAGTCGGATATATATTCCTAATTAGCCTATGTATTATATGATGACTGTTTAAAGAGATACGGGGAGTCGTTGACACTTCAGTTTGTATATATGCGGCTCATCCGATTCCTCTTTTATTTCCTCCCCTCCAGTCCAACTAAGCTAAGGAACGCGACAAAAACATATAGGCCTCAATATGGGGTATCGATCGACGCCCATCACTCCAGGAAAAAATGTCGGTTCAGGGGCAACACAATTCCGACTGGACACTGCGATCGATAGCGCACTCCATCATCGGTTTCCATGGAAACGCGCCGAAGGGGGGGACACGGCCTGTCATTTAGCGGCGCTGCGCCCGCCGCCGAGCCGGACCCGGCCCGAGCCGCCGGGGTCACTGGAGAAAGCGGCGCCCGAGGCCCGTCGCCTTAGCAGGACGTTAACCGCTATACATACCTTTTCAGCCAGAGTGTTGTCGTTTTTGCTTTTATGCTTCTAGTTTTGTCTATTTTTTTGATGTTCTGTCAGAATTGGTCACTTAGGTATTTTGATAATGTTGATATGAATGTCAGCACGCTTTAATATTTTAGTATTATCTAAAAGATTAGATGAAAATATGTGCCCATTGTTATTTAAATTTAATATTCCAATTTTTTATGTTACTTGCAATTCACTATTTTGTTTGTATGATTGGATTTTATTTTATCTGTGTGTCCATGTAGATAAAAGGGTGACTTTAGCAGCCCAGTGTTCCTATGTTTAAGATGGAGAGCTTATGCAGTTGACCCAATTGGAGAGGTCAAGCAAACATGGTCATTGGAATTGTAGGCTACCTTTGGAGCACCAGCCCCAGCCATTAACCCACTGGTGACCAAAAGCATGGGGTTTTATAAAGCGTGGCTGTTTCTTTGAAGTAGATGGCTTTTTTTCCCTTTTTCAGTACCAACAAAAGCAGAAAAAAGTGAAGGGCACCGAAGAGGACGTGTCAGCCTTTACTGATCACATAACTGCACCCTTCTGCTGCTGTCACAATGGCAGGCTGTCAATGGAGGGCACATTAACACCGGCCCGAGCCCACCACGACACACACTTCACTCACGAGAGGCTGCGGCCGGAAGCAGACAACAGCACACCGGTATATAGGTGTTAAAATATTTTCAGGAGAATATTAGTGTCAAATTATTAGAATCATGAGCACTTTTTTTAGATGATTAGCTCATACCCCATCTCTGGTTTTATAATTTCTTTGTTCTGCCTTGTTCATCCATATTGCTGCTATACATACTGTTATCGCGAACACGAAACCTCCGGGAGTGTAAATGCTTTTAAGTAGCATGCGAACGTATGGCCAGTCTGGGGCATTGACGGGCGATAAGCGCCGCTGAGGTATTGATGGGCGTACGTGGCTCTGCCTCCTCGCTGCTCAACAAAGGGACACGGATGGCCGTGGTGACCTTTGACCTCTGCAGCTACCGCGATTGCCTTTTCGGTGTTTACCCCTCCCTCCTCCTCGGCCATCGCGTTCTCTCTGTCCGCTCGCTCACACACACACACAGTCCAAGTATTCCTTTATGGGGACTCTCCATTTATTCCTATGGGCATAACCCTAATTCCAACTATGACATCCATAACCCCTACCCAGCGCTAACCTTAACCGTAAGTGACCAAACAAAACACTTTTGCCAAAAGACTTTTGCCATTTTTAGGTATTTAATTGCAGTCACGGATTTTGATGAAATTGAGGTTATCTTTGTGGGGAACACGATAAATGTCCCCGCAAGGTAAAATGTAACAGGTTTTTATCACATGGTCGGGACACTGGGTCCCCACACCGTAATAATTACAGATTCACCGATGCTCACACACACCCCAGCGATCAATGTCAGGCTTCTGTGGTTTCTTCGTCCTGCAGTGACGTGCGGCCTATTGATTTATCGATGGCCTTGCGCATTACTCCGCAGAGCCGACCCCTGGGCCCCCCCCTCCGTGGGCAGAGAGGCTCCAGCGGGCGTGGAGGCTTCCACCGTTCGATCCTGGCCCCTGGGTTTCACCCACAAAACCATGTCTTTGTCAGGCCCTCTGTGGCGCCGCTGTCGTTTGATCGTGGAACATTAGAGTTAGAGCAGCGGGGTTTTTTAAATCGGTTGATTGAGGTGGAACGGCTGAAGTATCTGCTCGAGCGGCTATTGACCAGGACAGCTGGGCTGCCTGGCTTCAGACCAGAAGCCTGCCTCCCAGACAAACCTTCTCCACCTTGACGCCTCCTACTTTTGTATTTTTGTTCCTAAGCCAAAAAACAGCAAATGGTCAATACAAGTTCCCCGGTCCCTTAGCCAGTGGCCTGTTAGTGTTTCTGCCCTTCTTTGAGGTTTATTTGCAGCCCAACCCCCCCCCCCCCCCTCACTGCCCC
>JAODKM010000044.1:11831604-11852314 GCA_026780845.1 Petrocephalus sullivani | reverse complement strand
AATGTGGAGTGACCAGCGAAAGACCTGGGGCTGGGGGGGTGGGGGGCACTGGACACTGCTAGTTCATCTCGTCTGGGGGGGAGGGGGCCGTCCCATTAGCATATACTGGGGGTGGGGATGTGGAGCTGCTGACCTGTCCATAGTGACCAGCTGGGGCGGGGTCCAGCCGTGTGCCGCACAGCCATCTGTGGCCAGGGGCCAGTAGGACCATCTGGAGGAGTGGATGACCAGCGTAGTGAATGAGGCTGGGGTGGTGCGGCCACTGTCTCCGGGCAGTGCACTGGTTGGACATCCCTTCGCGTGCTGAGATTCCTCTGTGTCTTTTCACTCATTTTATTGGTAAGTATTTCTTTCTGGTGCTCTGCTTTGATTGCTTGAATCCGCTGTGTGTACTTTGAGCCGAGTCTGCAAAAAGCACTTACAAACACCTGCTGCGGCGGCTCACAGCTTGTCCAGGATGTCATGACACTTTTCAGGGGTGCCCCAGTGAAGAACGCTCTCCCTGTATAATCCCACACAGATGTTGGGAGGGGGGGGGTCCCTTCAGCCTGACTATTCAGTGTGGTGGGCACCACTGGGGAGGGGCAGATTAGCGCATGTTTGTAATCGCCGTGACGAACTTCTCCACCTCAGTGCCGCACGCACGCTAAAATGAGAACCCACCCCCCATGTCTTAAACTGTTTAAGGTAATTGTATTTACACCACAAGCGCCCCCCATCCCCCAGCGTGGGGGTGCCAGATCAAAGGTGGCTGACCTTTGTCCTCGTATAGAGGGCCGCTCATCCAGGACCCTTGTAGGATGAATGGGAGAGGACCCACGCCTCGCACGTGGCACTCCTACTTCGGCCCCCCTGCCCCGTGGCCCCTGTGTGTCTTTCAGCTTCTGGGTGGAGCCTGAACCCCCCAGCACGTGTGTCCTGTACCAGGCACCCCCATGTCCTCCGGTAGCCTCTTTGTCCCCCCCCCCACTGATTTCAGTTCTTCATTACTTCTCGCTGTGCTGATGCATGGAACAGTCAGTTGTCCCTAATGTTGACAAATTGGGGTGAGGGGCTGTATTCTTTTGTATTTCTGAGTGTGCCTATACATTTTCCCCCTCATAATAAAGAAAAAAAACAGTGATCAGTATTTACCACATATTATTATAGAGTTTCAGTTTTATAATTCGTTGGCCCTTTCCCAGTTTAATATGGCCGGAATCCAATTGCTTTCCAGCATTATTTGGAAATCAGCAAGATTACGCTGGCTTCATTTCATATAATTATATTTTTGTAATACAGAGATTACATTTAACAAGAAGTTTAAATAGTTCTTTTGTATTTAATGGTTCCCTGTGTTTCACAGTCAATGGCCCTTGCAAGAATATTAGAAGCTAGTCTCTGGCAGCAGTTACTCTTTGGCTCCGGCTCGTATTGTTTGAACATGTGCTGTTTTTGTGGGGAAAAAAAGATGAATGCGTTTTATTACAGTGGTCACTGTGAGATTGATTACTTCTTTATTAGCTCTGTCGGCAATAATGCAGTCGCAGGTCAGTGGCCTTGTGTACTTCCTACGCAAATAGTCTCGTGCGCTGGAATTTTCACTGCTTCGCATATTTCCTCGTATTAAAAGTATCTCTGTAAATGACCGAAATGTAGTGCCGATGCCCCTGGACCTCACTGTTTCTTAATGACTCAGGGATCGTCTTTTTGGGTTCTGGGGAGAAAGATGTAGTTCAGATAATGGGAACATGGAGCGTTTTTGTCACCGTGCACACATCTGTGGAATTTCCTCGCTGATTTCTCAGCAGCCATGTTTCTTTCGCTATGTCTGTTTCCCCTTTCCCCTCCACTCCGCCCCCCCCCCAACAGCTAATATAACGGAGGGCAGCGGGAGCCGGGCCTCGTTTCAGAGACATTGATCCGGGGGAGTTCCAGGCCTGAATGTGTCCCTTTTTGGACCCACTCTCCTGGAACAGGCTCTGCGTCTGCAAAATTAATTCCAAGGGAAGAAAAGGGAGAAAACCCTGGACCATGGCTGCAGAGGCACCAGGAGGGGATGAGCTGAGTTTGGCTGCAGTCCATTTATTATCTGAGGGATCGATAGCCCCTGGTCTCCGAGCAGCCATCCTGGTTACCGTTGCTAGGCGACTGCAACATCCAAGATGGAGGCCTGGGTGATGAAGGACGACAGCCTGCGGGGGTCAGAGGTCACTGAGGCCATTGGACAGCGTGACCCCCCTCGGGCTGATTTCAAAGCTGCACATACAGAAACCTAAGTGGGGTTCCTGGCTGAAGAGGGGCAGCTGAAATGCTGCAGTGGGTCAGAGGGGTTGCCTGTGTCCTAAAGCAGCATTGAAACGCTCACTTACAGCTCATTCTGGAAATGGAGCCGGAGAGAGAAAAAAATGATGGAGATTAATCGAAGTGCCTCCTTGCTCTCTCGCTAATGTCACGGCCTTTCGACTTTTATAACTCATTTGCCTGTTAATATACTAATGTCTACTTCGCTTCTGCTGGCAAACAGTCCCCTGCAGTTTGTTGGACTACATTTCCAAACAGAATTTCAAGTCATTTTGTAGTCCAAGGTCAAGTTTTAGTCCCCCCCCCCCATATCTAGGAAAACACTTGTATCTTGTCTTTTTGCATCCCATGTTGTGATTTCACACTATGTATTCGATCTTGGCAGGACTCCAAGTGATGCATTCCAGATCATGAAGTTCTGATGGGTGCCTTTCATGTGTAAGCTGCTCTTTATTGGTATAGGATTGGTATAGAGTTATAGGTATAGATCTGAGGTTGAACCCCAAACCATTACCTATTGTATGCATGAGGACGACATAGGAGGGTATCTGATGCAGTAGAAAACATTTAATGATGCTAATGTTAGCGAGCCACAACCTCGGTCACGCTTCATGATGCTAACGTCTGAGCATCGCAGAAAGTTGACTCCTGTTCCTGGGGTGTGTCGAGTTTGTTCCTCTTTCTGTTTTGCTACATTTATTTATTTTTGCCCGTGTTTTAAGATAGGTGGAGGTAACGGCAAACATTTTTCGGCTGCGAGATTTAAGCCCTCAAGGATTATTTGGGCCCCAAAAAAAAAAAAGAAGAGAAACAAGACAGTGGAAAGAGACTTTAAATGAATCTATGAAGAAAGCGTAAACCCTGTAAGACCGGTAAAGGGGAAAATCGGAGAAGCTAGCACTTTGCCGGGTAATTGGATTGATGTGACAAATTCAGCACTCACATTAGGAAAATGACCATTTATTTTGATTAGCGCTGAAGGACCCCTTAACCCAGAGAGTCCGGAGTCAGAACGTGCGTTTGTGTGTGTGTGCGTGTCTGCATCTGCGTGTGTGAGGAGAGGGGGGTGGGTGAGATAGTATCAATCGCCGGGGCCTTGCCATTGAATGTATTGATTAGTTACCTTTCTTATTAACATGCTGATTAAAAAGAGAACGGAGGGAAACAGAAGGGGGAAGGAGAAGCAGACTCCCTCTGCGAGCGAGAGGAGCAGGGCTCTGGCCGGGAGGCTCGGGACAGCGTGGGGAGAGCGGCAGGCCGGGGAGAGGGCGCTCTGAGATGGGGGACAGGCGGCCTGGAGCCTGGAGGTGGGGGGCCAAGGTTCTGACTCTGGACAGAGGGTTAGGTGAGGCCATGAGGGTCAGAGCAGACACAGCCCAGCTGAATCCTCATCTTCGCAGGAGGCTCCGTGACCGGGCTCCATCCTCGGAAGGCGGACACCGGCAGCAGCAGACTTCCGATGGGGGCCCGCAGGGGGGCTCCGGACAGCGACATGGGACTGAAGATTATCATGCGAGTACGTCCTCATCGGGGGATGCGACTTTTGATCCTCATCGCCACCTTTGCTGCCGGCACCAACCAGGGGTAGGTTGATGCAGAAATCTAAGCTGTTCTGTTTTTTTTTTTTCTCTCTGCTGCTGCTGCTAAGGGGGGTATCACGTGCCGACGGGAAGGGGAGACGTCGTGGGCAGAAGGGGGACGAGTGGAGCCGCAGTGACGGGGACGTAGACTGCGTGACGGGAGGTAGGCGGCCGTCAGCAAGGGGAGGTGGAATAATGGACACCCCACCTAAAAACACTTCAGGGAGCGTGTTAAAAAGACAGTCCCATCCCAGTACCTCATCTCAAAGGTTCAGCTTTCTGCTGCAGTGCCCAAATACTTTATATATGTATATGTATATATATATATATATATATATATATAATTGCACACTCCTGTTTGACTGTAAATGCTCAGGCTTAACTAGCAAGGAAGTCACCTCCATTAATGCAGCATTTCAATAATGCAGTACTTCCATGTTTGCGACTTGGGTTTATTCCAGATCAGCCGTGTTACATGTTCAGTGTGCGCCGGATTATTACGTGTGAGGTGGGAGATGAGATGCAGCGAGTATTAAACTGTGTTTCTTTGAGATATTTCCCGAGATCATTAGGCCCAAGATAATTTTACAAGACCTTCCGCAGATGTGCCCAGCTTTCTGTGTCATTTAGCATTATGTTTAAGACTCTTCTTTGGCAGGAAGGGTCATACCATAATATGGGACGTCAGCTTGCATTAAACTACCCGAAACGCTGCGGAGTAGTCGGCTAGAGGAAGTGATGTCATCGTTTAACGTGAACTGCGACTCCTGGATGATTGGTCAAACTGTAGAAGCCATAAGTAATAACCATTTTATTTCCTTTCATTAAATTTTTTTTTTTTTTAAATGCCACAGCAATAGTGGTTATACTGCAGTCGAATGTTAATGAGAACCTGTGACTTTCTGCCAGATTCTTTAGCTAAGGCTTTCTGTGGTTCCATAGATTTCAGAATTGTAGGGCTAGAAACCCAACAGGCATCCAGGCGGTAAGCCATGTCCCTATGCTAGGTCATGTCCAGTTAGGACCTGTTAAGGACACCATGTAGTGGTGCTGCTCAGTGTTTTATAGAATCGCGAGTTACAAAGAACCTCCTCGGTGTCGTTTCACATCCCCGTTTAATTTGGAAACGTATTCTTTGTCTACAGAGACATTTTGAAATATTTTATTGTCTTGCAGTTGTGTTGTTTTGTAAGAAAATATGTAAATATAAATATCCATAAATGTATTTATTTCACACTGCATTTAAATTTGCTGCTGATTGTTAGATTTCTTTTCATTGCATTTTAAGTTAAATTAATATTTTACAACATAGTACTGCTGGCATTTCTATACAAATATTTAAAAAACATGAGAGCATTATCTTTTTAATGGGATTACTGGATGTTCCTTTATATATATATATATATAAAGTACCCTCGAGAAATACGAGGTCAGAGACCTTTGTCGGTTTTAAGGTGAAATTTGTAGGGGGAAAAATCCACTAATTACGCCCGCCGTTAATTCCAATCCGGGCGCCGGTGTCTCTGCGCGCCTGCAGAAAGTGAGACTATAATTGCCGGTAGTAGGGCCTCGGAAGGCGACATGCCCTTAAATGAATTTGTCCACTCCCTTTTAACGAGTTCGTTTTAGGTTCTCCTATTTCTCAGGGTCCTCCGACGTCTGAGGTCTCGTTTGGGGAGTCGGAGAGATGGAGAGAAATGGAGAGCATGTTAATTCAATTTCACCCCAGTTATCTGCCAGCGCCGAGCGGCCCGAGCCGCATCCCTGCACGCGCAGGTTAAGTAATGATGATTGCTTAAAAGGAGGTCAAACGCGTCGTTTACTTATAGGCACACTTGTAGAGATTACAAGAAAAATGCAGCCGTTTCAGCCCGCGAATGGTTCCTCTCTATTATAACACCTAATTGCCCAATATTTGTAGACTGTCCCGCGTCCCGTTTTTCTTATGGCGACTTTGGACCTCGTGTGCGTCAGTGGCATTATTTTGGCCAGATATAAAATTGTGTTATTGTCAGATCATCGAATGTAAGCTACTTCATTTTTTATTTGATTTTATTGTACCGTATTGTTTTCAAAAATTTGCTAAAATTGGACAAGTGTTGTTTAAAATCGAGAGTTATATTCAAGGTAATGCAATTTTACATGAGAAAGGATGTATAGGAGTGCATTATTGGTCATTTTGGATATCCGGGTCGAATACGGCTTGGAAAATAGCGATGCTTAACATTTCACTGTCTCGCCCACTTATGTAACGAAAATGTAATGTCTACTGCAGGATCTCCATTCACAGCATTTTGGACAGTCGTCTTTCAACGCGTTTAATGTTGAATACATGGGTTTGTTTCACTAAAGTTGTTTGGCTATGTTCGGGAAATGCACGTAAACCTCCTCAACTGAGTTGGCCGTAGTTTTCAGGTTGCTGTGAATTAGTCTGTCGGTCAAATTGCGGCAGAAATGTAGCCTATAAACAGCAGGTAAAGTTTAACATGCCACACAAATGTTGGTGCACTGTAAACATAGACTTCTGAGATAAATGTAAGCTCTGTGTGTGTGCGCGCGCGCGCGTTCATATTACAAATAAAGGCACCCTGAGGGTTTTCCGTAATGCTGTATATTTTATGTGCATATTTAACTCGAGAAATATAGCAAATTAAGAATAATGACAGTGATTTTAGCAACAACATCAATAATTGGTAGTTATTAGCCTGTAGAATTATAATAATTATAAATAGTCTGTATTTATTTTGCGTTTATTCTTTTACACGAATTGTAACAACAAATATTAGTCTGTCATTAAAACATCTATTCGGTTTTAAGGTCTCATTGTTGGCAAGTTATTCGTGCCGGTGTTATTAGCGGGTGGGGATAAAATATATTTAAATGATTCGGCCAAGGCAACTTTTGTGAACGATATGATCAATGGGGAGATACTTAACATGCTTTAAACTCTGCAGTGAATGGCTTTAATGCCAATTGAGAAGGACGCGGCACATACTTGGGGCCTTTCCAGCGTGAGATGCGCCTCTGCGTGGGGCCCCGGAATACAAATGAGTCGGGGGTTCGCTGGCAGATTCTTTGCGCCACGTGTCCCCCACGCAGGGGCTTCGAGCGCAGATACGAAAGCGACGCGCCGTGACATCTATTCAAGTATTCATTACTTTGTTCACATAACTTCTTCACAAAAACTTCTAACTTGCCTGCAGTTCGATTGATTTTTTTCCCCACAACAGTCTGCCGTCGAACGTCTGGTTTTCATTGAGAAATTAAGTTATGTGCATAATTCTTACGCCATGCGTGCGTTCTAATTTTGAAACAAATTGTTTCTATCTTAAATGCACCTTAGAAAAGGTTTATGTAGATGGTGCCCAGACTTTTTAGTTTATCTCTTTAGTTTTACCTTAACTGACCTAATATTTTAACCGTGTAGCTTCCGTTTAATAGGAACAGATGAATCCAGAAATAGCCAATAATCGAATCTGATATTCAAATTCGCATTCAAAATCTCTTCGGAAGGCTGTGCGTAAACATGAGATTAATCGATACCAGCTATATTGGTATAGTTTTGTTTTCAGTAACGCCAAACCTGTTGCCGTTGTTCTTTTCAATTGTATTTTCTATATGAGTCTGTTTTTATTGCTTCAAAATACCCTCTGCATCTCTTTGTTTTAAAGTTATATTTCTGTATTACATTCCATACGGCGCATTCTGTTAATGAATATACTATGTACTTAGTGGTCGTACTCATTTAGGATTTTCGCGTTCCCTTTATAATAGCTTGTATTGAAAATTCGGATGGATATATGGATATATATATATATATATATATATATATATACACACATACACACATCTATATATCAAATTATTAGATGTTTTTGTGAGACGAAAATTGTTACACTTTCAAAGTGGACGGACTGTAATAGTTACACAGACAGATGAAAAATATATTGTGAAGAATATGCTTGATTAAGGCATTAATGAGAGCATCATGAAACACATGTAATTCCTCTGGAAATTTTAGAAATACAGTTAATTTAGGGTTTAAATTGCTGTATAGGCGCGCTATGCAGAAATATTTTCATCTTCAAAATATCTTCAAAATACCCTTTTGTAATTCTCCTTACCATAAGACCATCTATTTCCCTCTTAATACCGGACGCCCTATAGGTAGTTTGTAAAGGGAATATCGATCTTATCGATTTGTGTAAGGCGCGAGGATTCGTTTGTAGCTTTCGCATTTTAACCTCCTGCTTTTGCATATTGAAACTACAAAGAAATACTTGGCGGTCGTATTTTCCTCTCTTAAAAATTTCCTAGTATTCTGCCTTACAAAAAAAACTGCATCCTCCGTTTATAATAAAAAATATTTATATGGGCCTACGTTAAAAATATTAAGTAGCAAGGAGAAACTTAAAAAATATAGTTTTTTCTTTATTTTATTTAGTAGTATATACGTTTTCTATATATTTTACTCTAATGTATATATATATTTTAAGTACAGAAGAAATACCCGCGCAATATAAATTAAAACTTCATGATATTCGATGGGTTTTTATATTTTCAAATTATCCTTCTGGAAAATATATGGTGCCTAAGTAGTGTATATACATATAAATATCAGCCTACGCATTGCTTCTTTTTGAGTATTACATTTAATTATCAACATTACAGTAACACCAACTTAAGGATATTGGAATTATCTACACGGGTATAGCTTTTGCCGTTGAAGTGTTTGAGCTAATATTTTCTTTGCAGTTTGGATCACGGATGTTTCACATGGAAATAGGCCTATGGTAATGCTAGTTATAATAGCAAGACGTGAAATCAGACATTTTTTAAAACAATAATTTGTAAGAAAGTTGATCGGTCAATTTTAAATAAAGTTACTGGGATTTCTTTGTGATTGATTTCTGATATTTTTACGATTTCGTTAATCCAGTCTTGCCGTATTTCATATTATAATTGTAGTATGTACATCCGGAATTTTTCAAATAAGGTAAGATAAACAAACGCCAAAAGGTATAATATTTACTGCTTTGCCTACCGCGAGTTTTTCACATATGGTTGGGATGAACACGTTCAAACTTAAGCATCTGTAATGTCCAAGTCGAAATATATGAAGACTGCGACAGATTGCGCGTTTAAAGGGAAGGAAACAGCCATTTAACGTCCTTTGAATCGCCTAAAAGAAAGGTCATTTGGACTATATGAGGAGACCAGGGAGACGGTAGACTGGGTAGTTAAAAGTCATTCATTGAAATGGTGGTAAATAATTAACGCGCTGGTTTTGAGACTCTTGTTTTACATAGAACCGTCAGCATACAGAAATGTAATATAACCATTATGTCAGTCAGCCATAGTCAATTAAGATAACCGGTCGTGGATTGGGGATTGGAAGCAATAATCATATTTGGACTTTAATCCTAACGGAATCTGGTCCCAGGCCGTGTACATTGAAAAGATCGGACCGTGCGCGTTTTTTTTTTTCATATCGAGAATTAATCGATTATCTGTCAGTAATTTAAGACTATAAAGATCGATAATTTGTGTTATTTGTCTTGATGTCTTCAGTAGTAATACTAATTAATATAGCCTATATGAAGTAGATGTACACCACAATCATACTTTACCAATGTAACTGAAATAAGGCATTTCTGATATATTTTTGATTTTGGGAAGTATTTGTTCCCTGGGGGGAATGAGGGCATTTGACAGCGTAGCCAGTAAACCGTCCCGGAAAGGAACTGTTCGGCGTTCGCAGTGCTGATTTTCTCTGACTACCTCACTGCGCTGTCTTTAACCGCGTACAATCCCTGTCGTGTGTAACGTTTCGAAATGACGCAATTCTGATTTGATTTGCGGGATAACAAAGCTGCTTGTGCATTCGACACCGACATTATAATTTACCTGATTATCACTTGCATGCCTCGTTTTACACATTACCGGGAGTCTTACCAGTAAATGGGGAGATGCTTTTGTAATATTTTTTCTTCTTCAAGTGTCAGTACTTCTACGTACCCGTTTGCAATACATTTACCAGCTGATAATAATACTTCAGAATAAGGCTTGAAGATTTGGTCTTCGCTTGTTGGTGTCCAGTGACCTTCTGCTCTCCATCTGCACGGCCCGTGACACCAGCTCACTGCCTGCGGTCTTGCTAGCCTTTGAAGAGAAGGTTAAAGGTGACAGCCTTGGCCGTTCAACGAATTGGCCGTTCAGACGTAATTATATTATCCAGAAAATTAAGAACAAAAGTAGTCGATTTGATTGTTTTAATTAAAGACTTAAATATAATGTCTCTATATACATTTGTACAATACAACTCTGTTTTAATATACAAATGAAGCCATCGTGAACTGAAAGTTTCGATAATTAATTTAAAATATATAAATATTGTTGTAATTAACCGGTTTCACGTGAGCGTACGTTGCATTTTTTCATACAAATATCAGGAAAGGCATAGGCTAGTGCGCGGGGGAACGTTTTGTTGGTAGGTTTACAAACAACAACAACAACTTGTAATATCGATCCAGTTGCAGTTTGGAAATATTCCTAAATTCCCTAAATAGACGGTAAATCAAAAGCAGCAATTTGTTGTTGTTATTATTATTATTATTATTACTATTATTATTATTATTGCTTTTGTTGTTAACAAAATTCTATTTTCATTAAGCATAGTTGTCTTGAACTGACAATGGACTAAAGGTACGGCAACACTAAATAATAAGAAATAGGTCCGGATTTCCGAAGGCTCAATCGAAAGTCTACGTGTGCAGCAGAATGAATCAGGTGTCGACGGATTTCTGACGAATTTTTAACGACATAGAGGGTGAACTTTAACCTCGAGGCCCCAAAAAGGTGTTTCATATTCTTAATGCTAAGAGCCTCTGACCATTTTCCCTTCAGCTATACCCTCTTTCCGTACATAGATCTCACTCTGCACTCATTCGCGCGGCGGATCGATAAGGCAGCATCTGCTTCAGAATGGCTGTAGTCCCACACCGCGCAAGACTATACTTGGAATTTTTCAAAACTGGTCGTCTTTGAAAATTAAACTGACAGTTAGGTGTGATTAGTATGCCACGTATAAACCTCCTCCCTCTCCCGTTAATGTCCAGTTTACATGGATACTTGCGACTAGCAGAGGTATAGGTTTTGTCATAGTAACAGACCAAAAGCATTGCGGTTTATCAGATCGGTCACGTCGAATGTTTTGAGTAATTTTCGTTGGGTACAGCAGGTTCAACTATAAAGCGCGGGAGCTTCTTTTTAATGCAGAACTCATTGTTTGCTGTTTGATGTCCCCTTATAACCATTATATTTACTATTTTATAGGCCTTCACTCAATGTAGTGTAAACCAGATTAGCCCCAATAAATTACACGAAACACATTTGCTACAGAAACAACTTCACAAAATAATGATCGATTGATAATAACAACATGGTAACCGATAAAGAATTAATAATTTAGTGTATTTAAATACACTAAGAAATAATCGAAATGATGCTGCCTGAATAAACATCAAACAAAAACATTAAAGACAATAATTACTGTTTGCATCGTTCGCATAATAATGTATAATCTATTTCATAGCTACAATGTACTGTAAATGAACGTATTGTTGATATGGTTTTTGTGTAATTGATTTGAATACATTCTGTTATAGTAATTTTTTAACATCTTAACAAAGTGACTATAAAGTAAAAATGAAAATGATGGGCTCTTGAATGATATGCAATAATGTGTGTTATTTAAGGGACGACTGTTTGTGTGTGTGTGTGTGTGTGTGTTTTTTTTTTTTTAAACCCGTTAGGGAGCAACCTGATAAGAATGGTTTAAAGGAAAAGGGGCTGTCCTTACCGTGTCCAACCGACCCTGCCCCCTCTTTGGAGTGGTCCGCAGGATGGAAAGGGTTAATCGGACTTGGAATTTCCAAGCACATCTGTCAGATTTTTAAGCCAGTGACGCGCTGAAACCAGCTCGGAGGAAAGAGTGAAGAGAAGGGAAGAGGGAAGAGCGAGAGATAAGAGTTGGTGAGGAAATCAATGAAGTGACAGGCTGAGAGCGGTCAAAGGCGGAGGCACAGAAATCACATGAAGGACCGAAAGGGAGCGGAAAAAGATCGGACAGCGGATGGGAGAGTGAGGCTACCGCCACCTAAAATATCTAGCGACGAAAGGGAGCGCCGGGTCCGCAGCGATTGTCTTGCTTTTATTTCTCGGGTGTCTCGAATCCATCTATTCTTTTAAAACCTGGAGCTGAACAATCGCGCCTTGCTAGTGAAGCTAGCTGAAGGTGAGACGCGCTTTAGCGAGTCGGAACACTGAGAGGCTGAGGAAGGTGCCGAGGACGAGCGCGGATACTCCCGTGATTTACAATGGACCCTAAGGGATTTTTTTTCTAATTAGAGATCGGCGTGTGCCATTTGGTCTACGACTCGTCTACAGATCCAAATAAACACTTACCTTCTGGTACTTTGTACATGAACGCCACTGCTCCTCGCCTAAGCGTTTGCAAGGTAAGGAAGCCAAATCGAGCTCTGATCTCACCAACAGAATAATTAATGCATATTGAATATCCGCATAAATTACGGGAAGGGCTATAAGGGGACACACGTGTTTCTATTGTAAACAATCTGAGCGTGTTTACTAAATGATAAAATAATCGGTTTAAAATGCTACACGCGCGATTGTGCTTGAATTGAACGGCACGGGCTAATATAAATATCGACATGTTAATAGTCCTCAAACAATGGTTTAAAGCTCGGGAAAAGAAGTGAAAATGTAACACCGAAGGAAATGTAAAATTCTGGTCGAATACTTCACTGTTGAGTCCACTTTGTGCTTGTATTTTAATTTACATATACAGTAAGGAAAAAAACTTTTTTCCATTTACACAGGCTGCCAAGCAACACTGGTGTTTGCCAAGAAAAATGAAGAAAATCGTTTAAAAACCGTCCGAGTTCTTATACTGACATATAAGTACTGCAATTACTGGCACTATCGTGCCAGGCGAAATCTGATTTAGATTAAGGATTAAGAAAGTGGCATGATTGACTGACCAGCTGACTGACACCTCGGTCAATCAGTCATTTATCAGTTCATGAACTTGAAAATCCATTTAATGAATAATCAATAGATCTATATTTAAGTGGAGCCCGGGAAAGGCGAACCGAGGCACTGAAACAGCGGAGTGAACAAAAGAGGAATCCATCACAGAGCCAAAGGAACCATGGACATAATGGGGGAGATGTCTGTGCACAGCCACAGCGAGCTGGCACACCCCGAGGACGGCAGGGCCATGCTGCACGCCAGGGATCTGAGCAGCGCCTTCCCACGGCCCCCGCTGGGAGGCTCCTCCATGGCCCTGGAGGGGCACGAGCACAGACCCCCCGGGCTGGAGCACTCGCTGTCGTCGTTGAGCTACGGGGCAGAGCCCCCGAGCGGCTGCACCAGCACCTACACCACGCTGACGCCGCTGCAGCCGCTGGAGGAGAAGTTCCACCACCACCACCACCACCACCACGCGCACCCACACCACCACCACGCGCACCCGCACCACCACCACCACCCGCACCCGCACTCCTGCCTGCCCGTCAGCAACGTCATCGGCAGCTTCACGCTGATGCGTGAGGACCGGGGCCTGGCCGGCAACTTCTACAACACTTACGGCAAAGATCTGGCCGTGCCTCAGAGCCTGTCGCCCCCGTCTGCCAGCGCTGGCGTGGGGGTGGTCCCACACGGGTATGGCGGCATGGGAACCAGCCCTGGGAGCACCCAGGCCCTGCCCGGAGGTTACGAGGTCCACTTGGGCGGTAGCGGCGGTAACATCTTCTGCAGAACGGCCGAGTTTGTGCGCGAGATGTCACCCCCACCGCTGGGTGACACGGGCCACCAGCTGAGCAAGATGGAAGCCCCCCAGCACCCTCCACATGGCCACCAAGCGCCCATGTATGGGCACCCATACCAGCAGCACCCTCTCAATCGGCGTAGCTCCACCTCGCCTCTGAATGAGGACGTCTCGCCCGGCCTCCAGGTCGGAGGCGGCGGGAGCGGCGGTGAGGAGATCAACACCAAGGAGGTGGCTCAGAGGATCATCACAGAGCTGAAGCGCTACAGCATCCCGCAGGCCATCTTCGCCGAACGCGTGCTCTGCCGCTCGCAGGGAACCCTCTCCGACCTACTGCGCAACCCCAAGCCCTGGGGCAAGCTCAAATCAGGCCGCGAGACCTTCAAGAGGATGTCCCGCTGGCTCCAGGAGCCCGAGTTCCAGAGAATGGCCACTCTGCGCTTGGAAGGTAGGGCGCCCGAAAGCCAGCAGCCCCGTTCGGTTTCCCTGAGGTCGGGCTCGAAAAGTATACATTTGGAACGGGCACCTCAGTCGCTTACCATGTTACGTCACTCCCCCTGGCTGGTGACCTCAGATGCACCGGTTGCGTTGTCCTGACGACAGCCACCTTTGTCCCTACCTGAGTTGTCCCTGTGTTTACTGGGATCATCGTGCGTGTTTAAGTTGACCGGCGATTCCCAGTGCTCCCATCTTGGAGAAGTCAATCACGTGATAACCACATTTCATTGCCGGGGCGGGCAGAACCGACAGAGAGGACAGTGACGTCAAAGCAGCATAACGACATGCAGTCACTGCGCATACACTGCAGCTGAGGCAGTCCCAGTGATTATTCCATGTTGCTATGACATCCAAGGTTAGACAGTCCCAGGTTTTTAAATAAGAATTATCGCTGAGGGCCCTGGAATAAAAATATCAGTGAAAGGTGTGTAACACAGCAAATCCGATATTTTAGCATAAGCCATAATTAATTATGTTTTAGTTTGTGTGTTTGTTTTCTTTGACAAAGATGGGCAGCTCTTATATTTGCATAGAACAAAATTAGTGGCATTTGCCAAAATAAATGTGTTTTAGGTCACACAACTGCAAATGTTGTTTACAATAATTTCTGCCTTGACTGATGGCACCAAAACAGTCAGCAGGCCATTAGTCTTTAAACAAGTTACCCTCAGTTGTAGAAAAGTTATTGTATTCCCTGAATAAACAGCTAGAACCTTACAGATGTCGTAACTAGCTCTTCTCATCTTGCGAAATCAGAGACTTGTCATACTCTGCGCGGCCTTAATGTCCACTTGCAAAAAAAAGAGAAGATTTCTTCAGCAGTTTCAGCTGTCCCTGCAGTGTCGGCCATTTGGAAGCCTCTGGGTCCTGTCCTCCGTGTCCTCCTTATAGCATAAGTCTGTGAGGTACTGCACCGCTCAGGGGGCCTGGGGGGGTATCCAGTGTGGAGAGGAGGGCAAGGCCTGGAGAAACAGTGAAATATGAGAAGGGCGCAGAGGGACTGGCGTCTGTCTCGTAGGCTGGCGGGCTGCTCGCTCGGCACTGCTCATCTGTGGCTGTCCTGGGCTTTGAGCACAAACCCAACCAGGGAGCTAGAAGCGCTGGGATACTTGGTCTCTCGGTGAGGGGCGGGCAGTGTCTGGTTTCTGCCCCAGCGCAGGGCTCTATAGCCACCATTTCCGCCATCATACAACATGTTTACGAGGCTATATCAGGCCCACATTGGGCACAACCAAAACCCGCTTTACATCGGACTGTGGTCTGCATGCCACCTAATCGATCGAGGCAGCCGCCCCTCCGTCTGTGATTGGCGGCCATTGTCGATCCCCTCGGCCTCGCACTCATACAGGCCCAGCTGCTGTTTCTGCTTTTTTCTCACAGGCTTATAACAGGGCAGCTCATTGAGTGGTACTCTGGATGTTGTAGTTTTAACGCCGAGTAGAAACCACAATATTTAAGACTCTGCTATACAGGCAATTGCTGTACAGGGTACCCATGTGCACATTTGGATTAGCGTTTGCCAGACACAAGTTAGACTTTTACATGTTGATTTTATTTAGAATTCCTCGGATGTGGTGGGAGCGTAGATGCAGATCATTTTGGGGCATCGATTAAAATTGGAAATTTGCAGGAAAGAGCCCCGGTCAATGGTCTGCGCGGCATGCTCGGCATGGCGGCCAGCTGCACGAGTCTCCCTCCGTAACCCACTTTCCAGGAGGGCTGCTCATACTGGGCGACCCCCTTTTGTTTAATTACCAAGTGCTATTGATTTCCCTGGGAAAGTGCCCACACACACCTTGCGTGCGCCAAGTGAGGCCGGCCCGGATTAGCATGCGCGGCGGCCAGTTCTCCCGGTCCACAGGCGGCCGGGGTCTTAACTGCTGGCTGAGTTAAAAGGGCTTAACCCTGCCTGCTGGGCTGCGAAAGGGAGGCCCGCTGAGGCCGCCTCGGGTGTTCCCGTTTGACGGCTTTACCTCCGTCGCCACGGCAGCGGGAATCATCGTCAACGCTAGCCATCTGATTGGCCGGCAGCTTTGGAGTGACGAGAATCACGGTCAAGTTCGGTAGTGGGGCCGTGTTTGATTGCGGCAGTCTGAGACCCAGAGACAGCGGCAGGGGGCCCGGTTCTGGGAGTGGTGAAAATTTTGCTGTTTTCACTGACTGTTGTCATTCAAAGAACGACCGTCGGTTTCCCACCACCCTCATGCCTGTATTTACTCCCAGAGCAAGATAAACAATGGGCATCCCTTAAGATGATAGGTTGGGCACCATAGATTCTGCGGTGGCCTCCTGGAGATTGAGAATTATTTTTTATTTGTCTGTGAGCAGCGCTCGCTGCAGTGGTGAAGGGGTTAACCTCCATCGGTGGGGCGAAGAGTCTGAGCTGCACAGATTTAATCAATAATTTCTATCAGCCCATGGCCCGAGACATCAGTGGGGGGTGGACGAGGGGATGGGGGAGGTTGGGAGCTGGAGGGTGGAGGGTGGGGGTGAGGTGGTGCATTGGGGCTGGGCCCTCCAAGGGGTGGAGAGGCTGGGTTGGTGGTAGCTGGCTGGAGGTTAAGGGAAGGGCTTTCGATCACATTTCACCAACACGAGACAGGAGCATACATCATGATTAGGTGCCATTCCTACAATCATAAGCAGCCTACAGGGGGACGTATATGTCTGGCTGTTTGTACCCCAGCCCCGGCGATTTATAGCATGGTAATTGCAGGCCTTTTACAGATGATTACAGCATAAGGAAGCATTTACTTAATGGCTGCTGTTATGTTTGGACAGGAGATGAGAGGAGCCTCTGGGTTTTACTCTGTCAGGGCTGTCCTTGATATATATATATATTCATAAACACGCGAAAGCTCAGCCTTTGATATAGTTACTATATCACGTTCATTTAAGGTTATTTTGCTGGGTTGCATAATATGAGGAAAAACATTATAAATATATTGTAACATGACATTAAAATGGCAAATTGGACTAGCTATAGTTATTGGAATTGCATATTTGTTAATGAAATTGTAATGAATTGTTTATTGGGGTGCAGTATGGAATTCACTTAGGAGTGCACTTTATAGGGGGAAAAAACTGAGGAAGAAACTGTTTGCTTACATGCATTACTGTCAAGGCATCTTATTTCTCAGAAGACTATAACAGCACACTGTTACTTGAGGACTTCTGCTCTAAACTTAATTAGTAGCCAGTTAGCCCTCTGACTTAATTGCCCGCGAGTGTGGTTCTGCAATTGACTGAGCTGCACTACAGTGATTACGCCGAGCCACGTCCTGCTCTGGGTGTCTGTTGTGCCAGATTCATACGCATTGATTTGTTTTTATTCCACTGATCGCGCGTTTTGTAAAGTATATCCTTGCAATACGATTATTCCTTCTAGTGATATCTCCTGTAAGGCTATCTCCGATGCACCGTATCGACTGTATGTTGATGCTAACGGTCGTGAACTGCAGAAGATATCATATGTCTTCCGTTTTATTTTTCACTCGTTCGACGGCGATGGGGAAAAAGCCGCTAATGTCAGTGCGATGCGTGGGAGTCGAACCATTTTCCCGCACCTTATAGCTGCGCCCTCAGGGCTGGGTAATTAGCGTATCTTCATGACTCCTGAGCGTCTGTCAATTCCTGTTTGTATCTAAAAGCACCTCACTGCCAGCACCAGAGGTTCGCCTCGACTGCAACGGCCAGGTCCGTAGTGACTGGGTACAACCAGTAAGAACGCTTGAGAAACACCAGTCCGTGCTCTTTTTATTCGCCGGCAAGAGTATTAGGAAGCAGAAAAATATGTTTCTGCATTAGAAGCGGAACACTGCCATCTGGTGGGCACCACTGACATGGCTATTTGTCTTCCCTTCCATCAGCAGAATAAACCCTGGGCACAGCTATTAAGTAATGCTGATCAAGACCTTTCCAAGAGTGCATTTAGGTCATCAGTGGAGCAGACAGAATAGGCCAGAGTCCAGTGAGCTGTGCGGACTGGTTGGACTCAGCTCATCTCTCATGTCCAACGTCTCGATGGATGAGTGCCCCTTGCTAATGATGTTTATGAGGAATAATGAAGGGTGGATGATGTGTTGTGTTGTGTTCGGTTGGGGTGGCGGGTTGGTTAAGGATGACGGCCACATGCGGACGCTGTTGTGGCAGCACACGGGGTTTGTGTGTGCATGTGTGTGTGTGGCTGAAGGGCAGTGTGACAGTGGAGAATGTGTGTGTGCGATGTTCACTGCCAAAGGTCAGAGCAAGCCATGCAGACATCATTGCTTTCCGTGTCTTTTCGTGCAGCTCTGAGATCCCCCCACCTCTGTTTTTTTACATTTTATCACGCAAATTCATTTTAGCACTCTTGCGATCAAATTAACACCAGCGCATTACGGCAAGTACCGCAATGAATCGCAATTATGACACATTTAGGCGAACGCTAATAGTCGGCAGGTTAATCTAAACACAGGGAAGCTCAAGATGGTATCAAGGCCATAGATGAAACAAATGGGCCATCTACTGTCTATTGGCCAGTCCCCATCAGTGACTGACCAATAGCAATACAGAAATGATTATGATCATCCTACAGAAAAATTTTGATTGTGAGAAACCCCGTGGTAATTTGTCTCTGAAATCAGTTTCTTGCATATTTAATATATTTTTTATTTGCTTTGGCTGGTATATTAAAGATGAATCATGCAGCATTGTAGGTATGTCCATCTATCTTACATAATCTTGTACTGGGTCAGTTGCATCACTGATTATTGTAATAACCCAGAAGTTCCTGGAAATTTGGTTTTAATTGCTTAAGCGTATCTGTGTGGGGCGTAACCTGTCGTGATTTTGCTGGCCTGTTTTCTTCGTTGAGGTCTGTTCCTCTCTCTCCTGTGGTTCGGTGCTGACCCATTGGCTTCCCTATGTTTTTGGGCCCCAGCCTGCAAGCGGAAGGAGCAGGACCAGGGCAAGCTGGAACGGAACCAGGGGCCCAAGCGGACGCGACTGGTGTTCACGGACCTCCAGCGACGCACCCTCATGGCCATCTTCCGGGAGAACCAGAGGCCCACTAAAGACCTGCAGGTCACCATCTCCCAGCAGCTGGGCCTGGAGCTCACCACCGTCAGCAACTTCTTCATGAATGCCCGGCGCCGCAACCTGGACAGGTGGGCCGACGAGGGCCGCCCCTCCTCTACGGGGTCCAGCGGCTCCACTTCTGCGGTATCCTGCAGCACAGCATGACCGGAGATAGGGGCGGGGTCTTGGGGATGGACGGTTAAGTAACCAGCCAGTAGGATCAATCCCCCAAGACAAGACAGAACTCTGCTTTAATCTCCTTTTTAAAGACCATCTCAGCACACCCAAACCAAAGAAAGTCACCCCTCACTGAAGGTGCACTATCAGATGATGTTTAAAATCTCTGCGTAGACTTTTGACAAAATGCTTATCAAAACGAGTCCTACTGACTGGCATTGAGAAGACACGATTGCTGAAAGATAGTTGTCACAATGTCACGTTATGTGGCTGTCGGCGGGGGGCTCCTGTTCCGCCCTGGTTTCCTGTGCTACATCAACTGTCACCAAAGAGACAACCAAGGAACCGAGGGGCACTCTTGACAACTCGCACTCCTTTGATCATGTGACTTTTGGTGGCCGTGCTTCAAAACAAAGCCAGGCACCTCAGCAGAAATGAATTACTTTCGAAGATCCAGGCCGCAGCTAGACTCAAACAGGAGGCTGTTTCCTGTTCATGTTACTTCACGTTAAGCTCCACCCTCCCCCTTACTTCTGAAAAGCCGTGTCCTCAGCTCCTGTTTTTTTTTTTTTTGAGCAGTATTATGAGGTCATATCTGCATTTAACAGTACCGAAAGACGACTTTCTGCCAGGACTAAAACTGTAGGGAAGGAAGATGCTTCTTGCTTCTTACATGATAGTCAAAGATACAGCATATTGGCTATGTGATATTATGCTACTGAATTACTGAGTTTGTTTTCCTTCTGTGGTCTGGGATTGATGGACAGAATTTAATCGACACTCCTGTCTAAGGTTCTCCTCAGTCTGGAGGATTGAGGTTCCCTCATCTCAACCTACAAGCACATAGTTCTCTTTTCTAGAACAAATTTCTCTGGATGGCAATGACAACCATTGGCAGCCATTTTGGTAACTGTAGGCAGTGTTATATATTTATTTTTTTTTGTTTTTCCAACGCATGTCCTCGTAGCCATTTTTTTAAAGGAAAGGACTAATTATGAACTACTGAGTTAGTATTTATTACAGTATTTATGTATTTATTTCTTGTTTTCTTTATTTATCAACTTGTCTGTGAAATTATTTATTTGATGATGTATATGTCTGTGTGAAACTATCAGATAGACTTTTCCAGATGGGAACTTTTAGCTGTAGAATCCCATCCTTATACCAAAGAAAAAGCCAGTGGTTTCCAGGGAGGTGCCGTTGTTTATGCATCCGTTACATGATTCTGCGTATTGTGGTTGACACAGAGCTAACACACACGACC
>JAODKM010000044.1:11805853-11816199 GCA_026780845.1 Petrocephalus sullivani | reverse complement strand
GCTCCCTGACTTGTGGCACTATCAACCCGGTCATCTTCATGGCCACTTCCTCAGATGTCTGTGTGGATCAGCAATCAAAGAAATTTGCATCCATTATGGGTCTAGTTGAGTATTTATCTTTACAAGGCAGTTTCTCATTGTGTTGAATGAGATTTTAGGCCAAGTTTGTCATGTAGATGGTAAATATCATAAAGTGTTTGGATGTATCATACTGTAGGAGGTACTTACCATGTCTCCCAGGTCGTTCATTCCTAGCTCATAGGAATGGATCCCCTGCTTGTATTCTTGGTTATGGGCGTCAATCAGTTGCATATTCTTCTCCCAGATGGACCTCCGAAATCGTTCCTCTTCCTGAAAGTTCCGTCCCAATCCTTTTACAGTACTTTTAGAGGTCCAGACTATGGTCATCTCATTCTCATATGCCCTCATATGCTCTCATTCTCATATTCTCAACATATGCCCTCAGGTCATCAGTACATGGCTACATGGCTTGTCTTTGACTTGCTATATGGATTTAAAGTATTAGTGAGGTATCTGCCTATCCGTGGGATAATAAGAGCAGCTGGCCTGGACCAGATTTGCCGTGTCTCTCTGTCAACAGGAATGAACCCACCTGGCTGTTGTACTCCTTCTTATAGACGGCCTTCCAGCTCTCCCATTCTGAGCCCAGTAGCTCCGAAGGACCCTGAGTGAAGTTGGCCAGCACCAAGGCAGGAAGCAGCAGAACACCTCCACACCAAATCATCCTGTGAGACAGCAGTAGCTCCAGTGTGCAATTCATGTCCATCCTTACATGATTCAGGCTTTTTCAAACGGTCAACCTAAGAACAGTGACACCTCTACTACATTGCGGTTTGCATATCATGCCCTGCAACCCTGCTGATGTGTGCTAATGATGTCTTACCCAAGTAGTCAAGCACTACATCATTATCCTCACATTTCTGAAAAATTCTTAGAGCGATAAGGCATGTTATTATCAGTGATGAATAAAAGACCTTTGGGATATTGTGGAATTAACAGATTCACTCAGACTTGTCTTGACTATGCGTGAGAGTGATGATACAGTGATTACTGTAAAACAGTAATGGTGAAAAGGAGTATAGTGCGTATAGTGAATGCTATGACTGTATTCCATTTTGTAGAATTAATTAATATATTTATATCAGATCTTACTTGCCTTTGTTGAAAAGTAGAAAAGAGCCCGAGACTACTGCACATAAATGGAAATCTACTGAATTACAGTAGTTGCCGGAAACACTTAATATGAATTACAGAAAATATTACAACTTGCATAAATTTACATTTTTATACATTTATAATTTTAATAACACAGAAGCCAAACCAAGAAAAAGTCAAGCAATCTGAAAAAAATACAAAAAAGACGACATATAAAAATTAAATAGTATGTCATATTACTGTTTTGAAATTGTACATTCAAAATAATATTAGTTTAATATAATGACTACCAAATACAGGGAAATCTGCAACATAATAAAATATTTGTAAAATGAAACAAGCAAATAATAAATGCAGTGATAAGAATGGTACCTGTTTGCACGCTGTGCAATGGAAGTCAGAACCCTCCAATGGATCCTGCTCAAACACGTTTATATAAGGGAGCATTCATAAGGAAGTCATTGGTGGGGGGGGTCAGCATTGGGGGGGTCAATGTGGTCAGCGGAGGTCTCCACCCTGGCTGAATGCATCTGAGTGCTGTAACATTACATACAAGAGGGCGATTTCTATTTGCATGGTGTTGGTGTTGAAAATCTGAAAAACATACACTCTCAAAAATACACAATGTGCCATGAGTAACAGCTCCCTCTGCGTGACCTTGCCAGAGCAGAGAACAGAAACATTTTCCACTAACCCTCCCTACAGGGGGCCTTACTGAATGAATTTATCTTGCCCAATCTTGCCCATTAGGTGTAATATGAAAGAAACTCTACACTTATATTTAATTTTATCTTTACTCCTGATGCTTTACCATGTTGCTGTTTTGGAAAGTTATTTTTATAGACAATGAAGATTGTTGTGTCTTACTGAATGATATGATCCCTGCTTACGCTCCCTCACAATCCTGCATGATCACGTGCACACAGCGAGAATTTTAGCTGCTTTAAGTGAAGTTTGCTTGTCAGGCCCAGCATTCATTTGGAAAACGCCATAAAGTAATTTAATCAGCTACCAAGCTATCATTAACAGTGCTGGCATCAAGTCACATTTATCGCTAAGAAGAGATTCAAGAAATCCCATAGTGATTCTTTTCGGACAGCTGGGGTGTTTGTGAGAGAGTCAGGGTGCCAGAGTGTGATGGGACATCTTATAATAGACCCTGAGCTGAGGTCATTTTCCCACAGTGGTGGAATTTCGTGATTTGTGCGTAATTTATAATAATTAGGGCTGTCAAAATTGACACGTTAACACGGATTAATCCAGCATCGTGATTAATGTGATTAAAAATATTAACGCATTTAACCCATCTGCAGCGCAGAATGACTCGAAATCCCTGAAAACAGAAAGATGTAATTGTTACGGCAACAGTTTTTAAGTGAACAAACTAAATGTATACAGTGCGACTTCAGAATCGGCCTATGATGCATATAGCAGATATACCCGTCTTGCCCAATATTAATATAAAACCTACACCCCCGTATTCAACACTATGTCATCCTTCATTGTGATTGTGGTTAAATGATGGGGTAGCTGTCCATGGTGGCAATGCTGCGGGTATTTCTGCCACTGCGTCCTAACCACATGCATCCCATCATGCCCCAGTCTGCCCCCCAGCTAGAAATAGAAATAGAAAGAGAGATAAAGTTGGAGATAGAAACAAACATAATTTGAATGAGACAGTCTCTGTATTCTACTGCCCAGTTTCTAGCACATCATTTGTTGTACTTCAGAAACTTGTTGTACATCTTAAGACAATATGGGTCAATATAGTGAGAGATTTAACAATATTTCCTTCAGATGAATTTAATCTACTCTCGAGAAGGAAGATTAATGAACCTATTATGAGGAGTGGGAATTGAATTTATTGTTGTAAGTTACTGCAATAAAGGACAGACTTGTCTGGAATGTTTCCAAGCTTTAAACAGGTAGTCATTCAGTATTTGGCAATGTTAATTGCTGGAAACCTGCCCAAAAGATTATCTGCATATGAATATACGTAGTATAACACAGATGACAGAGCTTAACATCGTAGTGGCCATGGTTAAGGTCTACATGAGCTGACCAGAGTGATAGAAAGGCAGCTGAAGTGCTACATAAGCTGCATACAAGTTCAATTTTTTATAGAGACACAGGTTAAATGTTCAGCAAAATATTCTCAAAACAACAACAAAACAACATCAAAATTAGTCTTATGGAGTGATGTGTGCTGTTGTGTCAGTGAGGGTGGAGGATGTGACAGTCACTATGGAAACAACAAGGTCGATATGGTGCAAGGTAACAATCATGCTTTATGGCTAGTATGCTCTGGTGTACTTTTGGTGCTGCCACTCCCTTCTCCCTCTTTTCACTGCTTTGGCGCCTCCTAGTGGTTACATGATGGGGTAGCGTACCAGGGATGCAATGCCTCATAAGTTGTTATGGTTGTAATCCATCAGGATATGGCCTTGGTTGGTGAGAGAACGAGTGCGTCTTGCAATGTATTGTAAGTGCATAGTCTACAATACAGCCACAAACTATATATTTTTAGAGTTTCACAAATATCTTAATCAAGGATTTTGACGATCCAATGATGGGAATCAGAAGATCCTCATTTATTTATCAAAATGTAAGTTTTTATTGGTCCTGCAATATTGTGAGTTTTAATTGGTCCTGAAAGTATGTGGCGCACTGCTATACATTAATTGGTGTAAAAATCTTTGGCCATAATTTAGAGGCACAAACAATCCTAGCTTCATGTCTTTGGACTTCAGGAAAATTCTATGAGAATTCAATCAAGTAGGTAAAATTGCAACTTGGTTTTCAATTTAACCAATCAGATATCAGGCTTTGTTTACAGTACTCCCACTGAGTTTGATGGGTGACTTTGACAGATAATTTTAATGGTCGCTGGTATCATGTACATTGTAATTTAAACAATCATTTAATCATTAGTAATTCAAATGAGTAATTAATTAATCAATTAAATTACAGTTTTAAATGACATATTCCTTTAATGAATACTGTCACAAAACACCCTCTAGATGTGTGTACAGTGACAGATCAATGTTTTATATAGAATGAGAAAATAAGGCCTTTTCTTGAGAATATTGCACCATCTTGTGGCTACTAAGAAGTACTACAACATGTCTTTACCAGACTAATACCTGGTGTAGAGCCGTAATCGAGCCTTAAATGTTAGGCCCAACAAGGCCCGAGGCTGACAGAATTCGGCTCGAGCCCGGCCCGAGCCCGTGTAAAATGGTAGAATCGCGATTGCGATTTCATTAGTGATATTTTTAAAACTCAGTTCAGTATTCACTATATGTGCATGAAAAACTAACTGAGCACAACCGTACATTGAAATCTGGACTACGCTATATATTAATCCATAGATAAGACCGGGAATATATTAATTGAATCCAAAATGTATTTATTCTAACAAAAATGATATATATAACAAAATTATATATATATATATATATATATATATATATGACATACACCTAATAAACCATATAGCAATTCTCTAGCAACCCGAACATGGTAAAGTGATTGCATTTTTGCATGCAAATTTTAAGTGCCGTGTTTGGAAACAGCGCTCTGGCGCTTTTTTACCCTTAGTAACGTGCTTCCCATGTACACAAAGGTCAGATTAGCGGAGAGAAATGACGAATAAAAGTACTATCACAAAAACCGCGACTGTGTTAAGTAACTCTCTGGGGTCGGTGGTCCCCAGAAAATTCACCGAACCGATTAAATAACTCCGCAAATGTTTGTCATAGAAACATTTTAAAAAAATGCGAGAAACCTTGAACAGTCTACTTTAAAAAATATATAGGAAGAAACTAATGAGTTTGCAAAGAGAATAAAAAGTAGAAGGGGGGGGTGACTTGGATGTCTGAGTCAGGAACCAGCACTGATTGCCCCTCCCTTTGCAAATCGAGCTATTCACATGCTAATGATGCGCTAATCCGGCACTCGTTACTGGATAAAGAAATATGTGAGAACGCCCAGTGTAACGCCTATAAGAGCACATGGCCTCTTGTGTTTACACTGATCGACTACAAACACGATGCACGTCCTCCTCTGCTGGCGAAGCTCTGCGCCAGATCCAGGAAAGTTCAAGTGCTCCTTACCATGAGAATGTCAGTAAAATGCCAGAGGAAAGCCACCTGAACACATGCCAGCCATAGCCAGACAACTCCCTGGATGCCAGTGCATCATGTTCCTAATAGCATGGGGAGTCAGTGACGTAGGAACAGGAGTGGATAGGAACAGGAGTGGATGGGGTGGCTGCAGGAGAAAGCGAACCTGTGTATGGGCCCATGGATTAATATAGATTAACAACAGGTGCACACTAAACATCTCTCAGTAGCTGCTGCACACTCATACCCAAACCATGATGTTGTGCAAGGTATCAGCACCTCCCTTGCCTTATCTTTGCAATATGCACGAGCCGCGAATGATAGCTACTAGGTATGTACATCTCTGTCACATACACTATACTGACAAAACTGTTGGGATGGCTGCCTTTACACACATATAAACTTCAATGAAATCCCATTCTTAATACATAGGTTTAATATGGAGTTGGCCCAGTCTTTGCAGCTATAGCAGCTTCAACTCTTCTGGGAAGGCTTTCCACAAGGTTTAGGAGAGTGTTTCTGGGAATTTTTGACCATTCTTCTAGGAGAGCATTTATGAGGTCAGTCCCCACTCTAATTCATCCCAAAGGTGTTCTGTGAGGTTGAGGTCAGGGCTTAGGGCAGACCAGTCAAGTTCCTTCATCAGACTTGCTCATCCATGTCTTTATAGACCTTGCTTTATGCACTGGTGCACAGTCATGTTGGACCAGGAAGGGGCCATCCTCAAACTATTTCAACAAAGGTGGGAGCATCCAATTGTCTTTATATGCTGAAACATTAACTGGAACTAAGGGGGCAACCCCAACCCCTGAAAAACAACCCCATACCTTAATCCCCCCTCCAACAAACTTTACAGTTGGCATAATGCAGTCAGGCAAGTACCGTTCTCCTGGCAACCACCAAACCCTAACTCGTCCATCAAATTGCCAGACAGAGAATTGTGATTCGTCACTCCAAAGGACACGTCTCCACTGCTTGAGAGTTCAGTGGCAGTGTGCTATAAACTACTGCCTCCCATGCTTAGCATTGCACTTTGTTATGTAAGACTTGGGTGCAGCTGCTTGGCCATGGAAACCCATTCCACGAAGCTCTCCATACACTGTGCTTGAGCTAATCTGAAAGCCACACGAAGTTGGAGGTCTGTAGCTTTTGACTCTGTAGAAATTTGGTGACTTCTGCACACTGTGCACCTCAGCATGCACTGTCCCCGCTCTGTGATTTTACGTTGCCTACCACTTCATGGCTGAGTTGCTGTTGTTCCCAATTGCTCCCACTTTGTCATAATACCACTAACAGCTGACTGTGGAATATTTAGTAGCAATGAAATTTCATGAACTGACTTGCATAGGTGGTTCTTTCTCCAGCCCCTCATGAGCATCTTGACCTACAGGCTGAGATGCAGGCCATAGCAGATGTTCTTGTTGACTGACCTTGCTGTAGGTTGTGGCCTGGTCACATGCTTCCCAGCACTGGAGAGACATGTCTGTTTCCGTGTCCCCAAAACTGACATTGGATGGATTTTTTGGTTTTCGGCTCATTGACGAGGTAATGTTTTGTGTAACGCTAGATAGCATGAAAAGTGTAGAAGAAATGTTTCTTTACTACCCTAGTGCAAGCTGACATACACAAAGTATGTGCCGTCTCCTAGGATACCAACTCTGGTTCTATATGGACCCTGCGGTTTCTACTGGGAGTGTCATTAACATTTAGCACCTCAGTTAGACACCTTAAAGTGTCTGTTCTTGCACAACATCAGGCTTGTTGTTTTCATGGTTATTGTTACACATCCTACCTTCTCGCTGTCATGACGACACAGATCCCTCCATAACATCTAATCCGTTTAACTGTGACCATTAAAATGCTAAGCTCTGTGATCTGTGTTACACTACATTCATTCATATTCAGTAAATATTTTGAGATAATTCAAGCATGGTTTCATGTGGGAACAAAGCCGATCAACAATTACGAACAATGACTGACTGACTACGTGTTACACATTCCAAAGAAGCTGAAGCAGTCACTTATAACAATAAATTCTATTGCCACCCCTCGTTGAGTACATTGGTTTGCAATTCTCACAGGCAGACTAAACTAAAAAATTACTCACTTGAATCAAATAGTTAGAAATTTCTTGCTATTTTGATGCACCATACTTTCTCAGCTGAGTTTGTCATGTGTCACATGGGTTAAAACTTAAAATTTCCTTTTGAATGGTTGCTTTTTGTTTTATACAGAGATCTTTAAACACTTAAGACTTCTCAAAATATACAACAAATAAATGCAAAGGAAATTCTGTCTGAAACAAGTAGCTTCTGTAATGTCGGTCATTGCAGGATATTACGCACTATTTTGTCTATTTTGTTTTCATGTTGTTTTATATTTAAACGTTAACACAAATCACAGCACCATCTGTTGATGTTTGGCAGAGAACAAATGAAGCATATTTACATATGTTTGTAACATTTATTAATTAATGTATACATGCTATATTTCATATGCGAGCCATAGGAAATGGTTGTCACTGTTGCTTCACGGTTACATTAATGCAATGGATATCCATCCATCCGTAGACTGTCAGCCTAACAAGCAGATCAAACCAGACCTCTCTTTGCAAGGCCATCGACTGGCTCATTCTGGAGGCCTGCTGGGCTTTCCCAAACTAGCCGGGAGATGTCAGTCCTCCAGGGTGACCTGGATCTGCCTCAGGGCCTCCTCCCAGTGGGATCAAGCAAGTGGCATCCTTACGTATGAGATGCCAAAACCTCTCAATCCAAAGGAGCAGCACCTATGTTTAAAGGTATCTCTGTCATGGAGCATCTACTTGTTCTTGAGGGATTTGTGTGTTTCAATGATCAAGAGTGGAATGTCATCTGGAGCTGAAACTCTGATAGGTTCTCATTTGGTGAGCAGGTCAGTGGAAAGAGGCCAGACAAGCTAATAGCAACAACCCCTCCCCCATGCAAGGTACCAGCTAAAACCAGTTCTGTGCTCAAAGTAGGGTTACCAGGACTCACCCAGTACGATTCATACCAATTGGGCAGTATGACAGAAAGCAATTTAGGTCAATAATTTTTCATTCAGCACCTTTTGAGATCAAATGTCACAAAATGCTTCACAAGAAATTAAACAAATATAGTCAAACATCAAAAAACATTTTCAGACATGATTCAAAGGAGTCCACGCTGCTGGTTGATCTAATGTTCACAGGAGCATCATTTATCTGAGTTCTTTGTTTAAAGAGGCTTATGGTAGAGGGAAGGGTTACAGCTGGCACTCCTTGGGACTGGAGGGAACCCTAGGGTATCAGCCCCAAAAGCTCAATCAGCCCATGGTCTTAAACTTAGGATAACAGGGTGTTCTGTTTGCTGAATATGGGGCGAAAAGGTCATGGATATGAGTGGGCGACTGATTGGTAAGAACCTTATAAGTAAATAAAAGAATCTCTCTGATATTTTACTGGGAGACAGAGCAGGAGATATATGTGCTGTGCAGCTGGTTCTGCTGGCGGCAAGATTTTAAACCAACTGAAGCTTCTTTAAAGCTGAGTTTGAGTTAAAATTACAATAATCTAAAGGAGATATGATTCAAGGCAGGGGTGGGAGTGTCATTAACATTTAGCACCTCAGTTAGACACCTTAAAGTGTCTGTTCTTGCACAACATCAGGTTTGTTGTTTTCACGGTTATTGTCACACATCCTACTGTCATGACGACATTAAGATGCCATTAAGATGCTAAGCTCTGTGATCTGTGTTACACTACATTAATTCATATTCAATATGTAATATGAATTAATTCCAGCATTTTTTTAAGTGAGAACAAAGCCGATCAACAATTAAGAAAACTAAATACTGACTGACTACCTGTTTAAGGTTTTTACACATTCCAAAGAAGCTGATCCTTCATAGCAGTAACTTACAACAATAAAATTGATTGCCATCCCTTGTTGAGTTCATTGGTTTGCAATTCTCACAGGTAGACTAAACTAAAAAATTACTCACTTGAAGCAAATAGTTAAAAATATGCACCATTCACTCCTATGGGCAGTTTGCAGGGGACACGCACCATTCACTCCTATGGGCAGTTTGCAAGGGACACGCAGAATTCACTCCTATGGGCAGTTTGCAGGGGACACGCACCATTCACTCCTATGGGCAGTTTGCAGGGGACACGCACCATGGGACACGCACCATTCACTCCTATGGGCAGTTTGCAGGGGACACGCACCATTCACTCCTATGGGCAGTTTGCAGGGGACACGCACCATTCACTCCTATGGGCAGTTTGGCAGCTCTAACTCATCACAGCATGCTTTTGGACTGTGGGGGGGAACTGGAAAGGGCAGACGGATCCCCACAGGGGGACCATGCAAACCTTACACACACACACAGACACACACGCACAGCCTCGGTGTACCTATCTAAATGCGGACCTTCCATTCATTTCTATGGGAAACACTGTAGTCCCAATCCCAACACCCTTAACCCCAACCCATAAGTAACCAACCCAAATACAAGACTTTTGGCATTTTTACTTCTTTGATTACATTCATAGATTTTTATAAAATTGAGGTTTTCTAAATGGGGACCTGAAAAGACTTTTTTTGGGGACATTTTGGTATTCAAAAGTAATCTATGCAAGCCCCCCCCACCACACACACACACACAAAAACCATGTATTCCTATCTTTATGGGGACACTCCATTCATTCCTACGAGCATAACCCTGATCTGAAACATGACCACACCCACACACACACAGAGTGGACAATCGAACCCTGATGTACAGAGGTGTGAGGCGGCCATGCTAACCACAGCTATACCCCCCCCCCCAATGTTGCCAATAAACTTAAAATATCTTTTTACCCATTGGCCTCAGTACAAACGCATCCTTATATAATCGTGTTCAAGTGCTATTCTAAAGGGAGTCTTGGCTGCTGTTCCACGACTTGCGGACAGGTACCATTCCTTAGATCAGTGTTTTTCAACCTTTTTTGGGCAAAGGCACACTTGTTTCATGAAAAAAATCACGAGGCACACCACCATTAGA
>JAODKM010000044.1:11783471-11805753 GCA_026780845.1 Petrocephalus sullivani | reverse complement strand
GAGAAGTGGTTCCACTTCCCACATGCATTACAACGTTTGTTGAAGGCAGGACAACTGCTGCGGTCAGATGCATGATGACCTCCACAATTAGAGCATGAGTATTGTATTGCACAGACCTCTGCTTCTTTCTTTAGCTCTCTGTTTCCCTTTTCCGACTGTTCGTGCAGCATGGAGATTTCAATAGCTGCATTTAGAGTTAGGTTTTTTTCTTCCAACAGATGTGAGCGGACGCAGTCGTTCACACCAGGCGGTCTCTAATAAGTTCGCCATGTAGCGTGCCAAACTCGCATTTCTTTGCAAGCGTTTTTAGCGTGGATATATATGCCTGCATCGTCTTGTGCGGCTTCTGGCACGTTGTGTTAAATGCGTGCCGGTCCACTATCACATTTTTTACAGGAAGGCATAATTCTTCAAATTTCCTCACCAGGACATCGGAGTTCTCTGGGTCCTCTCCCTCCGCAAAAGAGAAAGTGTCGTATTTATCCAATGCATCAGGACCAGCGAGGTTTAAAAAGGTGTATGCTTTCACTTTCTCGCTGGCTGCCGATAGCCCGGGGTTGCTATACACGCGCCATTTGCGCTTGAACTTTACCCAGTTATCGGCGATGTTTTCATCAAAGACGAGCAGGTCAATACGGCGTAGTCCTTGAGCCATGTTCCGTAATAGCTGTCTTCTGACACCATGTAGATGTGCGTAAAAGATCGCAGACAGCACCAGCTGTGCAGTGACTACTCCGGTCGTTTATTCGGCACCCGCACATCCAAGTTCCCTCCTTTTACTTTCCTATCCCAGCCTGCACTCGACACTGATGTCATTTCCTGAACAGGAATGGTTTTCATGGTAACAGTAACCAATCTACACCTGCATAGAGCACTGACCTCAACACCTTTGGGATGAATTAGTGCAGAGACTGTGAACCAGGCCTTCTCGTCCAACATCAGTGCCTGACCTCACAAATGCTCTCCTGGAGGAATGGTCAAAAATCCCCACAAATACACAAATCCTTGTGGAAAGCCTTCCCAAAAGGGTTGAAGCTATTATAGCTGCAAAGGATGGGCCAACTCCATATTAAACCCTATGTACATGTATAACAAATGGGATGTCATTAAAGTTTATGTGTGTGCAAAGGCAGGCGTCCCAATACTTTCGGCAGTATAGTGCATTTCATATGATCACAGGGCTTAACACTGTAGTGGCCAATTAAATGAATTATATGTTATAGTGTGATGTGTACTGTTATGTCAATAAAGGTGGAGACCATGTGAAAATAATCCAGTATGGTGCAAGAACAGTCAAAAGTGTCTGACTAAGGTGCAAAATTATAATTATACTTGTGACTGCACATAGCCCACAGATAATGTTGCGTCACAATCCTAGCTCATCCCACTGTGTTGTTTACTAGTAAGAATTGTATTTTTACTAATATGAATTCATAATACAGAGCTCCATAATTCAATTTTAGATATCAACAAATACTTTCACAATAGTGGAAAATAAAAATTTTATTTTATTATTATAAATTGATTGAACTTCTAACTAGTTGGTAAATATGTCTGACTTGTCAAATTTACTAAATTTAGTTTCAATTCAAGACATCTACAGTGTAATTCTTACTTGTAAAATGTCAGGCAGTTGAAACTACGCCGCCCCAACACGCCTCCCCCACAGTCCGATGGGGTAGGTCGAGTGACGTGACTTCCTTGCTGACTGCTACCTAATTTGCAATTAAACCAGCGATATGTGCATCTGTGTTTCATAAATATGCGTATGTATTAGTATTGCAGCTTTATTTGATCAGTAGAATTTGTGCTAAAGCAAATGCTGGCGCCCCCACTTCCCCTCACATGACGCCACTCCCCCCCTTCTCCCTTCTCTTTCTACCTGGAGCTGTAATGCATGCCTTACTGGTCCTTGGAACCATTAGGAGGACAGTTTTAGTACATAAGCGCAAGTATCTTAGAGGCGGCACCTCACTGAATCTGAGGATGATTTACTTGGCAATAAGCAATGTGCAACGATTGTGATAATAATGACTTGTACAGCGAACTTCCTGAAAGCTTAGCAGCTTAACGAGGGGCCATGCCGGTTCTGCTAATGAAGAACATGCATATGACGAGGCTGAAGTTTTTGGCAGTTCCTTATTAGATTAGATTAGATTAGATTAGATTAGATTAGATTGACTTTATTAATCCCACAATGGGGAAATTCTTTCGCAACAGCAGCAAAAAAGACAGAATAACAGGATCCATAGGATCAAGCAAAAATGACAGTATAAGAACAATAAAGAAAATATTACAAAAATATACAGAAAAATATAAAATATAAAAATATAATATAAAAATGTAAAAATGCCTTATTCACAAAATCCACTCCACCTTAAATAGGCGTAATGCGTGATTTGCCATCTTCACAGCAATTTATCTGGTCACCATCAAAACACTGACACCATCTAAAAGAGCAATTATTACACTTACTATATCAAGAGTTTGAAGGTAACAATACTTACACTTTTAGATGCAATTCTTACTAGTAAAAATGATAATTCTGACTATTAAGAATTTCATTGTAGATATCTTTAACTCACATTCCACTAGTAGGAATTATATTTTTACTAGTAAGAATGTTTTTTTTACTAGTAAGAATTAAGTTTCGACGAGTAACCTTTTACGAATAAAAGACAATTTGGCTTGCCATACATGCAACTAAATGAATCGAACTATGCTAGTTAATAAATCTACTGTATTAACTTCTATGTGTGTCTAGAAGAAGATCCTATGCACGCTATGTTCGTGCCAGTGATCCTTTCCGAAAAGTCGAGGTGTTTGTGAGAGAGTCAGGGTGCCGGAGAGTGACAGCGGCGTCTTATATTGGACCCTGAGCTGAGGTCATTTTTTCACAGTGCAGGGCCTGAACTTCGAGATTTCTGTGTAATTTTACTCATTCCCACAAATTCAGCATACCTGATGCGTAACATTACCAGACTTACCAGGGAGTGTTTTTATGGGTGGTGGTGGCATAGTGGTATGAGGCTCTGGTCATGGCCCAAGAGGTCACCAGTTCAAATCCCATCTACCACCAGTAGGTCCCTGAGCAAGACCCTTGACCTGAAGTTGCTCCAGGAAGATTGTAATTGGTTAATGTAAGTCACTCTGGATAAGGGGTGTTAGCTAAATGCCTTAAATATAAATACTTTAATTGCCATTATAGTGAAAATGGAAAGATGTGATTATAGTAACAGTAGTTTTTAAATATAAAAAAAAATTAACTGTATACAGCACGGCTTCAGAATCGGCCTATAATGCATATAGCAGATATACCCGTCCTGCCCAATGTTAATGCAAAGTCTACACCCCCATCCTCAAAACTATCTCATCTTTTACTGGTATAGCTCTCTAGTGGTTAAATGATGGGGTAGCTGACCATGGTGGTGATGCTACAAGTATTTCTGTCGCTGCATCCTAACCACATGCATCCCATCATGCCCCAGTCGGCCCCCTAGCTATAGAAGGAGCAAAAAAAAGACAGATGACGTTAGAGAGAAACAAACATAGTTTGAATCTCCTTATTCTACTGCACATATTCTAGCCCATAATTTGTTGTACTTGAGAAACTTGTTCAGTCAAAATAGTGAGAGATTTAACAATATTTCCTTGAGGTGAATTTAGTCTACACATATTGTTCTGAGTACCGTTTCATTGACTTCATTGAGTTCACTGTTAGAAGCATTTTTATTGGTTTCTTTGTATGTATTCACATTTGACAAACCTTTCCATTCTCAGTAATCGACACAGCAATGTTCAGAAAAGGGCACTGAAAAATATTATAGATGGATATGATCTGAATTTCACATTGGCACAGAGACATGCTTAACACTTTTTTTTATGTTTCTGCTTTGCTCTAAGAGGTAGCCAGTGTTATCCAGAAAGGGCCGCTGTGTGTGCAGGTTTTTGCTGCAGCTCCCTAATTAGAGGACTGGCCCTTCGCAGATACGATTACCCACCCCTGCTGAAAGTGACCTTAACCTGCCGAAAAATGAGCAGAACAACAACGTATGTCACATGCCACCGATCACAAGACCGAAAACAATCTACTTCCTCATTCTCACTGGCTATGAAAAAACCAGAATTTTGGAATAACAAAACCCCCACACCACTAATCATGCGGAACTCTTCATCCAGGGGAGGTTATCTGATAGGAGCTCTGGAAGCTTCGGGGGCACGCAGCTGTATTTTGATGAGTAAATGTAAGCAGTCGTCGGCGATGGCCCGTGGGCTGTTGCATGTCGGGGTGTAGTTTTTCTCTCATTTTGTGCTTCTCATGTCTGCCCTCTAGTGGTTAAATGGGGTAGCTGGCCAAAGTGGCAATGCCACACGTATTGCTGCCGTTGCGTGCCAGCCGCATGTATCCCTTCCTGCCCCAGCCTGTCCCCCAACTATACAAGCAGCAAAAAGAAAAGAAGACAGATGTTAGTGACACAAATACGTACAGGGAGAGAGTTTGTTTGAATCATACAATCTCCTTTAGGCTTGTTTATACTTGGAAACTAAACCGACATGCACGACTGCGGACACAGTCACAGACAGCAGTTCTGTTTGTACTGCAAACCGAGGCGTAAAAAGTAAAAATTTACTTTTTTATAATTTTACAATTAAGTCATTTATCTGACGCTTTTATCTAAAACGATTTACAGTTCCGGGAAGGGTTACAATGTATGTGTGTGCTCCCTGGGATTTTCACTTCTGTTTGCAGAAAGTTTCGTCTTCTTTTAACTTTAGGGAGCTTTCGTGCCATGGATTTGCCGCATTTGGGCGTCCTTGTGCTCTTTCAAAGACAGATCATATAAATGCGGGTAGCGTCAGATTGGTTCACATAACTTTCAGTCGACAGCCTCCATGACCTTTGCTTTGCATATTGCCCCCTTCCGAAGTCTGTGCAATCTTGGGATTTGTTGGACTTGGCAAAAGAAAGACGCATTTCTAGACGGCATTTGAAGGAGCCTTCGAAATGGGGCAGCCTTGTTGTGTTGCTGTAACGCATTCGGTCTTTGAATGCAGCTTTAGAATGCAACCCCTGAATTCGGACTTAACCCTGGAGGCCCATGTTTGGGTTAGCGGTTGTGTCTGATGACATCACTCAACCATTGCAGAGCCTTGCAGCTTCACACAAAGTATAAGCATGCCTGTAGTCTACTATGCAGTTCCAAGGACATAATATGCTGTAGTACAGGAGATATTACAAATGTGCATCAGTTCTCCACAGTCCATAAAGACGAGCTGCTGCCACTGCTGCATGATCACATGGTGAGGCTGACCAATCACAAGAAAGGCATTGTGGACAGTCCCACCTGTTCTTGATGATCCAGTACTTCTTTCCACAGCAGGTTTGACCGTATCCCACGACCAGAACTGCATGATCAATATCATCTTTGCTGCATCTGGGGTCATTGTATATACCTAACGCAGACAGAGGACAGGTCTGCAAGTTTGGCGGTCAGCTTTTACTCATTTCATTGTAGAGAAAAAAAATTATTGTCCTTGTCCCCCCCCCCATCTCTCTCTCTCTCTCGTTCTACTTTTCTGTCTCATTCATGCTGAATTTCATAGTTTGAAGTATTTGTTTTTGTAATAAATATGAAAAAACACAAACATTTCAATCAACATTAAGGGCTAATTATGAGGAGGAAAATGTTATTATGCCCATTAAAAGGAACAGCACATCATATTCTCCTGATATTTTCTATTGAAGCAATGACAAATAAGAACCCCAGAACACAATAGTGTACAGGAAGGCCAAACACCCGAGTTTATAAATGAAATCTTAAGCCTTTCTTTTTCTAAGAATCACCTTTCATTTTGATCCACCTGATAACTAAGATATGCCGCTTAAGCTAATCCTAAGGAGTCCGACTTATCACACGCCCCTATAAGAATTTTATCGTGCTCAGAATCGGTCATGTACTCAGCAGTGTTGTACGCAACAACAAATATAATATATAATTAATTTATCATCAGCTACAAGAAAATGGTTCAGGCCCGTCATGGGGACATCTGTTATTTAACCACTGCCAAGTTCACGAATTCTTGTCTGAGCCTATAGCATTCAATGACCGATATATAGTAACAATCTCGGAAATGTATATATTTATTTCACCCAGATTTGAAACTGAAACTATACCCAAGTAAAACAAGTACATCCCCCTGTTATTTTCTTTTCTGGGTTAATGCCACTGCAGATTCACGGATAGGAAATGTATTGTTGTTTAGAGAAAAACAGTCTAGCCCCCTTGTGGACAAATTGAAACAAACAGCTTACACACACACACACAGTAGATGTATTCCTATCTTTATGGGGACACTCCTTTCATTCCTATATGCATGACCCTAATTCCAGCTATGACACCCTTAACCCTTATCCATCCCTTGCCTTAACCATAAGTTACCAAAGGAAATACAAGCCTTTTGGCATTTGGCTTTTCTGCATGCATTGGCAGAGTTTTATAAAGGAGAGATACCACAAGTCTTTCCTTCCAGCTGCTGTCAGGCTCCACAATGAACAATACTGTACAAACGCACACACACACAAATGCACACACGCGCGCACCAAGGACTGATTAAGTGCAAAGATCTTTCATACAGAGGCCATGCAATGGATGTCAATTTCTGTACATGCAGTATATGCATACCACATACGTATATTTATTTATATATTCTTGTTCATTTATAGTTTATTATACTTTTCTATTGTTTTATACTTATACTATTGTATAGTTATGCAGCTTTTACTCCTCTTATATCCTTTCTGCACAATGGCCGAGAAGAGCATCTCACCTCTTTTATAGAACCGGAAGGTGTCCAGGGTGGAGCTGAGTGCTGCAGACACGGGTCCCACCCTGGCTACAGCGGCCCACAGCGCTCGCTCGTTCCCAGACTCCACTTCCTTGTAGGACTGACACGAAGCAGCTTTGCCCGAAGCATTGTAGGCGCATGGCTGGTCCTGATGGATATATACAGTTTGTCAAGCTAGGAGGTCTGACTGGGAAGCCCTACAGGAAAGTACAGTGGGGAGGGTGTTTGGGGGACAGGCGGTTCCAGCATTTGGCCAAATTGTCACATTTCTGTCAGGTTTTAATGATGAGCCTTCATAAGCTATTCATACAAACTCACAGGAATTCTTTGGTTTTCACAAATCCCATCTAGCACCGGAGAGTGAAGCTTGGGGTCAGTGGGTAAGAGCAGCCATTTTTCTGGTTCTTCTGAGGAGTTTTTTTGGAGCAGTGTTTAATTTGTAACCTATGAGGTGCCAGAGCGCATAAGGACCACGATATCGTCACACACAAATCGGTCTTGCGACAATTCGTTGTTGATTACTCAACCGTGCAACAATGCAATATTTTCTATCGAACCCAGTTAGTTACATCAGACTTTTTATAATTTTTTTGCTGCATTTTTTTTAGCATTTGCATCCACAATCACAGCTCCCCCCCTCCCTGTCTCTGCATGGTCTTCCATCAGGTCTCTTGGTTCATCGGCAAAATATCGAAATATTAATCTGTCTTTGTTGTTAATTATTTTGGTGTAAATACCTAACGTGCAGCCATTTCTATTTTAGTGGCTACAAAGCGGGTTTTCCTGCGCGCGCGGAGCTGTTTTCCTGTTTAACATCAGAAGTCAGATAAGCGAGATGGACTAATTTAGGCATATAACACAAACGATTTTTATAAACATACATATCTTTAGTTCAATTTGCATTTTATAATTTTAGTTTAATGCAAATGATTTTAAGTTTAACCCCAGCTAACAATTTTTGAGTCCCGGAATGTTAATTCTGCTAATGTTAATTTTTGGTTACGGGAACATACATTTTCTTGGTTTCTTCTACACCGACATGTTTTCTTATTAAGAATAATGAAACCATAATCACAAGAATAAGCTGCATACAATCAATCATAGATAAGATCTGCTTTCAAGAAAAAAATGGCAGGGTTTTCGAATGTTGATTGTATGGAATGTTGCCACTAAACAATAGGCCTACCTTTCCAACATAAGGGTATGCCTCCTCAGAGTCAATGCCCTTGTTGGTGCTGATGTATTCAAAGGCATCTGTCATGAAGCCTCCTATACAGCCTTTATCGTCATAAACACAGTCCACCAGGTTCTGAGGGCTGAGTGGCACCAGCTTCCTCGTCTTCTTCTTCATCAGGCCCTCTAGGGCACCAGCAGCACTAAAGGCCCAGCAGGATCCACATGTACCCTGCAGCCAGGAAATCATCTTTGAAAAGGCCGTCTCTTTATGTTTGTCCACCAGGGGGCAGGACTGTGTTTCTCGAAATTAGAATTTTCCCATCCATGTATCTGATTGAGCAACAATGGCATTAACTCAAGCAAGAAATTTCCAGGGGAATGTCCTTGTCTTAACATGGTATAGTTTCAGTTTCAAAGTAGGTGATATATGCGTTTGCACAAATGTTATTACACATTAGCCTTTGAAAAACACACGCTCAAAGTCAACATAAATTTGCAAACTTGGCAAGAATCTTTTCTCAGGCCAGTTAAGTAACAGGAGAGCCCCCCCCCCATGAAGGGCCTGAACCATTTTCTTGTAGTTGCTAACATAAATTAATTATATGTTATATTTGTTCAAAAACAACACTGCTGAGTACATGGGAGATTCTGAGCACGATAAAATTCTCATGGGAGTGTGTGATAAGTTGGATTCCTTAGATCAAGTTAAGTGGCATATTTTAGTTATCAGGTTAATCAAAATCAAAGGTGATTCTCAGAAAAACAAAGGCTTTAGATATCAAGAGTAAACGGTTTATTTTGAAACTCAGGTCTCTTCCTACCATTGACAATTGTGTTTTGTTTTTGTTAGAATGTCAAGAGAAAACGAACTGCCATTCCTTTTTACCAGCATACTATTTTCTTATCTATGATTAACCTTTAGCATTGAGTGAAATGTTAGATTTTCATATTTATTACAAAAAGGTACTTTCAAAACGACATAAAAAGTCAGCCTGAATCCACGATGAACTGCCTAAACATACAACAAAACCAAAGCTAATAATCATCTGCTCCCTTTAATCCAGTGTCATCTCCCACAATCCTCTGCACTGACCTGGTGCCTGACTGGTGTCACATAACCCAACTTGCGGTAGTCAATGGACCTTGGCAGCCTCTCCAGGTCACCATCAGGGTGGAAGGTGTTGTTGGACTTTCTGAACTGTGGCACTTTCAACCCAGTCATCTTCATGGCCACTTCCTCACTCGTCTGTGCAGATCATTGATCAAGGCAATTGGCATCTATTACAGCTATTTTTGATGACATAGTATTAATCTCTGCAAGGCAGTTTCTCATGAGCCCTATGCTGATCAGCATACTTGGCCATATTACTCACGTAGGTGGTACACATTATAAGGTTTGCAACAGACATTTTTAGTTCCACACTGTTTATTTGAGTGGCTTCTCTTGGGAACCAGAAAGAATGAAAAATGAAAATGCAGCAAAACGGGACTAAAGAACATGGTCCAAATAAAATGCTGGGTAATTCTGTAAGAGGCTGTCTCTGATATATCCTAAAAGAATGTTAGTTACTGTTGGACGATGTGGGAAAAGTTTTTAATACCACTAATAATGAAAGCTTAATATGTCAAATCTGTGGAACGGGCAGATAATATGGAAGGATATGTCTTATATGGACTTAGTATCCCTCACATGAAGCTGTCAGCTTTTGGTGTATGATCATATTGGATGAAGGGAAAAAGCATGAATAGGCAGAGAAAGTATGTAAAATTAAGGAAAGGGCAAGGGCGCGTTAATAATACCAGATACTTACCATGTCTCCGATGTTGTTCATTCCTAGCTCATAGGAATGGATCCCCAGCTTGTATTCTTGGTTATGGGCGTCAATCAGTAGCATATTCTTCTCCCAGATTGACCTTCGACTCCGTTCCTCCTCCTGAAAGTTCCGGCCCATACCTTCTATAGTACACTTAGTGGTCCAGACTATGGTCATTTCATTCTTTCATAACTGGACAGCCAGATGCTCAGCATGCGCCCTCAGAACATCAGAACATGGCTACATGGCTTGTCTTTGACCTGCTTGACTGTTTACACATCTCAGTGCTTCAGGTATCCCTTCACTAGCCTTTAAGAGCATCCCTGGTAAAGTTCTAAGCCCTGCTTCTGGTTCTCCAGCTTTACAGCGATTTAGTCTTATAATGTCAGTGATATGCATCTTCTGGTCATCTTGGAGGAATAAGGAATGTAGGTCCTGCAAGTACAATCCCTCACCAGAAACCAGCAGAGTTTAAACTAGCTTAGCAGCTTAACTTTGAGCTTGGAGCTTTAAGTTTGATCCAAAGCAGTAGTGTAGCTTATTCTCATCAAGAACCAAGAGAAGTACAATAGCTCACTTTTAAAGTCTCAGCAAGACCAAGTCTGACTGAGTAAATCCATAATATCGTCCAATTATTAACCCACCTGGCTGTTGTACTCCTTCTTATAGACGGCCTTCCAGCTCTCCCATTCTGAGTCCAGTAGCTCCGAAGGACCCTGAGTGAAGTTGGCCAGCACCAAGGCAGGAAGCAGCAGAACACCTCCACACCAAATCATCCTGTGAGACAGCAGCAGCCACAGTGTGCAATTCATTTCCATCCTTACATGATTCAGGCTTTTTCAAACGGTCGACCTGAGAACAGTGACACCTCTGCTACATTACGGTTTGCATTTGATGCCCTTCTGTTATATGTTCACCTACAGAAGTGGTCAATGACAGCTCAGTATTATTGGTATCAAAAGAGGCACTCAGCTGTAACAGTCCCGATGGACTTGAACTATAAAAATATTTTATATACTATAAAAACAGTATATGTAAAAAGGAATACGCAAACATATTGTTAATGATCATTTTTTTAAAATAATACTTAATACTTTTATAACAGGATTTAATTGACTACGTTGAAAAACGGAGATAACTCTACTTAAGAATGTTTCAACATACTAAAGTAGTCGCCGGAATTTATTTGTATGATTATTATGAAATACGGATAATTAAATATCGCGTACAAGTCTGCATTTACATACAGAAACAATCTGTCAGTATTTTTAATAACGCATGAGCTAGCAATCTTAAGAAAAATCAAGCTGCCTTAAAAATATGAAATAATTGAAACCGAAACAAAGTAACAAGATAAATTATTTATAAAGATTTTCACACTATGTATTATTATAGTTGTCAATATATATGTATAAATAAAATTATATTAATTTAATGCGAAACTGAAATCAATAAAAATGTACCTGTTCTGTTCTGGGTCAGAAGTCCAGACTGCCCTTTGAATACAGACAATAGGAAACTTTAAGGAAACATTTGTACGGAAGTCAAGGGGGTGGACGGGGATTATTTTAAGTTCACTGGTGCGCTGGTGTCTTCACTTGCATAGATGTTAAATGAGTTTCAGTTTTAACTTGACTTGAACTACCAAATAAGTTTACGAATGTGTTTTGTATTGTTCTAGGCGTATTATACATATATAATTTTAATTGTTGTATTGCATCGTTTTATTATTTATGCCTTTTATTATGTAATTAGATAGGAAGGTTACACCATAAGCAGAATTTGACAAAAGTCAATATAACATAGTATAAGCCGTTAATACATAGAAGCAGTATTTCTTTAATTTGGCGCCCGCCGCCTATAAGGTTGCCAGACTAGACAATCTAAACTGTACAGAATCATTTGGTAATTAAAAATGAAATGACTGTTCCTGAAAGACCCATCATTTCTGTCTCGTAATGTCTCGCACATTAAATAAACGTACATGCAAATATATGTAAAGCAGTGATTTTCATTTCGAAACACCGCAAACCCTATTTTAATATTTATACATATATTTAAAATAATAAATTGACTTCCAGTAATTTCATATGAGCACAAAATATGCAGCATAGGGGCACAGTTAAGGCAGAGGACGACCTGCTAGGTAGGATGCCAGTCTGTACCCTGGTTCACCACAGGCGGTGGTTTCTGCGCAAGAACGGCGCCACCTACCTGCCAAATTCCATTGCCATTGCCAAGGTCTGCTCCATCTGGGTACGTCCTGCTCATTCTTACTGCCTAAGTGATATGCGTCATACTGGGCGGGACCTGGTAACCCTACTCTGAGCATTGAACTGATATTTGTTGGTACCTTTCATGGGGAGGGGGACAATATTGTTGGTTATTAGCTTGTCTGGGCTTTCTACCCTAACCTGCTCACCAAAGGAGACCAAAAGGACCCAAAGGGGACCCTATCAGAGGTCCAGCTCCAGATGACATTCATTCCACCGTGGTTCATTGGGGCACACAGATACCTCACAAACAAGTGGGTGGTGAAATGGGGTTTCTCTCTAGGAACGCTGGCCTCCAGGCCTGGTAGCACTGGGGGAGGGGGGGGGGTGCGTAAGAGGTTGTCGCCCCTCCGATGGATTACCCCGCCCCCTTGGTGGAGATTAATGTCTGATTTTAATTATTATTTTTTAATTTTATTTTCATATTAAAGTACTACTACATAATTCAGTCTTGAGTGTTTCACTAAATCCAAAGTCACATTCTGCCTCTAACCTTTCAGATTCTCACAAATCGAATTGATTGGTTGTCAGGGTGAGTGTGAGCTAACTAACATAGTGTAAGCTTGTTGGGTTGCCTTGTGTGGTGGACACACACAATTTGGCAACTTTCCCTTTGTATTTCATGAAGGTAGCTAGCTTAATTTATTGTCTAGAGTTTAACAAACAAAATGGACATCCAGAAATGAATTAACCCACAAGAGGGAACCCTGGGACTAACATATCAATCAGCACTGACCAACCAGCCGCTCAGGTCAACAGAGGCAAGGCAGAAAGCGTTATGTCAGTAAGCTCAGAGAGTTGCTTTCATGTGATGGTGTGTGGATGGTGCGCGTTTCCAAAGGTTTGTTGATCTGTTAGTGTGTGGTGTCATGATGCAATTGTCAAACAGTTGTAAAGCAACTGTTTGTGCATAGTTTGTGTAATTTCTTTGGGTTAAGTAGATGCTCCCTCTCTGCATTTCATTTGAGGGATTCATTTTTTTCTGGGACCAGCTCTGCTGGGCTCACACTCCATTACAGGGAGTAAAGTTCAGGGAGACCTTGGAAGAAGGCTGCTGCTCCTTTGGATTGAGAGGCATCTCATAAGGATGCCACCTGGTCGGCTCCTAAGGGCAGATCCCACTGGTAGGAGGCCCTTAGGCAGATCCTGGTCACCCCGTGGGACAGATATCTCCAGAGGGCCTCCAGAGTGAGCCAACTGAAGGTCTTGCAAAGAGAGGTATGGTTTCAGCTGCATGTTATGCTGACAGTTTACGGATGGATGGATATCCATTGCATTAATGCAACCTTGAAGCAACTTTGACAATCATTTCACATGAGTTACACATAAATGATAACAAATACAAATTAATCAATGCAACATACATATAAAATGTGTTTAATTTTATTCTCTCCATCAAACACCAGCAGGTGCAACAAACATTTGTCTTAATGTTTAAACAGTACACAACAGTGACAGAATAAGACTGATTCACAGTGGTCAGGGAGGAAGCAGGCTGTTTCTTGAAATAACTGACATTAAGTTGGTTGCCTTGTATAGATTTTCCTTTCCATTTTATTTTATGTAAATTTTCTGTGTACAAGTGCCTTCTCCCTCTTTTTACTGCTTTGGCGCCTCCTAGTGGTTACATGATGGGGTAGCTGGCCAGGGATGCAATGCCACAGGAGTTGTTTTGGCTGCGAGCCATCAGGATATAGCCTTTGTTGCCCCAGTCTGTCCCCCAGCTTGTGGGAAAAGAGTGAAAACAAGAGAGAGACAGAGAGAGAGAGAGAGACAGAGAAAGAGAGAGAGAGAGAGAGAGAGAGACAGAGAGAGAGAGAGAGTGTCAGTGTCTTATGACATCTGGATCATTATGGGAGAGAGGCCAAATATACTGCTTAACATAAAATACAATATCACACACATTTACCTAATCTGCCATAGTAGGAAATACTACCCGTCTGTTAAAATATGTCTGCAAATATTCACTATGTCTGCCTCGACCATCTTTCAGTAAGTTTTAATATAGGGTTTTTGGGACGTAAGTTCAATCAGAAGTTACTCGACAGGACGTAAGTTGAAGGATGACTGTACATTTATAAGCAATTATATAAAGTATATAAAGGAAGCTGGGAGGGAGCAAAAAATGGACTGTCTGCAGGTCACTGAGGAGTAGGGAAACACTCTTACCTCCTCTCACTCTTACCTGTTTTTGACAATCCAGTACTTCTTCTTCTTGGGAGTGCTACCATACCCCACAGCCAGCACTGCATGGTTGATCATATCCTGGCTGCAATCTGGGTCAGAGTAAACACCTACAGACAGAGGAGGAACAGAGGAGGAAGTTCCTTATATTACTCGCAATCCTATCCATTATTTATTAAAGCTTAATTTCTAATATTAACAGTCAGGTTCCGTTAGGTCTGACAGTAAGATGTTTGGGATGAGGAATCAGGCCTGGCTCCACAGAAAGCCCAAGGTGGGTCTAGCCCACCCAGGGCGAGGCCAGGCCCAAACTGTGGAATTCTCTTCCACAAAATTTATGGGAAATAACTTTTTGGCACTGCTAAAAAGACCTAAAAGACCTACCTTTTCAATATTGCTTATTCTTTGATTTATATTTATTATTGTGTATTCAATGCATCCTAAGTCCTTTATTTATTTGTTTATTACTTTACTTTTTTATTTTTTGTTTGTTCTTGTTTCGTCTACTTTTCGTGTATTCTTGTATTGTGTTGTTGTGTATTCTTATTTATGTCATGTACAGCACTTTATAAACTTGCTTTTCACTAGTGCTATATACAATCACTCAATAATAATAATAATAATAATAACATTACATTCTTCCCCCACTGGCCACTCCTGCATCTTAAGCTAGATACACACTGAGCCAACGGCAAAAACCTAATGCCAATGCTGAAGGACGTCCAGCTACTGTCCTCTCCTGTCAATTGTGAAAATCTGTGCCTGATAAAACGGGCACAACTAGAGGCGACGCTTGGCGCACACTCCTGGCGTGACAAGAGAGTCACGGGCTCTGATCGCCGACCCGAAAACCGGCGTGGTGTGTTCCAAAGCTTCAGCCATGAGGAACCGCTTTGACTTCCCCTCACCTTTGCTGTAGAACTGAAAGCTGCTGAGGCTGGCGTCGATCCCCACCGACACGGGCCCCACTTTGGCCACGGCGGCCTGCAGCGCCTTCTCATTTCCCTGTTTGATCTCCTTGTAGCCGCGGCACGCGGCCGCTTTGCCCGAAATGTTGTAGGCGCACGACTGGTCCTGGGAGAGACATATTGGCAATCAGACGGGGAACGGCAGCATGTTATTCGGAGTTTACAGAGGGAGGCCACCCCAGAGGCACGTCCTGGGACTTGCTGGTCTTGCGAGTTGGCTGACAATCAGGACAGGGTCTTACCACGATTAAGTTAGAGATCCTACATGTTTGCCGCTTGTTTTTATTGGACTGAGGGATGAATTTTGAGAAGATTTATTGGAAAATTTAATTGCAACCTGCGGCGTAACAGGAGTTTTTTTTTTTCTTGTTTATACCAAGCCTCCATTTCCTGGATCCATCTGGGGTTGGAACTGATATTTTTTTACATTCAACTTAGCATTCATGAATGTAGAAATTAGTTACCCTCCCAGTAAAATCCATTCATTTTTTTCATCTCATTTGATTTTCCTTCTCATTAGCGCTATATTGATGTGATACCGACGTGACCTGCTGTGTTTTATGAGGATCCCACCTCTCCCACATAGGGGTATGCCTGCTCGGAATCAATGCCATTGTTTTTCTGGACATATTTGAAGGCGGTGGTCATGTAGCCCCCTCCACAGCCTTCGTTTTCGGTGACGCAGTCCACCAGGTTCTGAGGACTGAGAGGCACCAGCTTCCCCGTGGTCTTCATTAGCTGGCCCTCCAGGGCGCCCACGGAGCTAAAAGCCCAGCAGGACCCGCAGGAACCCTGCAGCACGGAAAACACACAAGTAATAAAGCCGCCTTACTCGTCTTGTCCACCAGGGGGCAGTATTGTGCTTATTAATGGAGAAAATTTCCAATGGAGGAATAGATATCACTGCTATTTACCGCAGCAACAAAATTATTGAGATAAATTAATATTACGCTGTCAGTTTCTTTAGTTTAGTAAAGTCGAGTGTTCTGGGTGGAACGTTAATGTGACCGGAAGCTGTGAATCAATAGCAGTATAAAAGTTCACATGGAGTTCAAGAAGTGCTTAAACAAGTTGGATTTCTGTGCTGATGCTCAACCCCATGATCACGAACTTATGCACCCAGCGAAGAAGTGCTCGGGGAATATGTACTGCTGTATTCAGCAAACACTCATTAATCAGCCAATGCCGAGTTTCAGTTTGAGAATTAGTTTGACGATTATAGAAAATGATCTTGAGTTATCAGAAATGACATAACAATTCCATGCAATAAATTAGAACTTTGCGCAAGCCCTTTTAGGAAATGTCACATGTTTGTTGTATTATTTGTATTAGACATACTGTCAGTGAAATTGGCACAGAATAGTAAAAAGCATGAAAAATATTTTTTTGGCCATTTTCTTCTCATACAATCTTTTGCACTGACCTGGTTTCTGACTGGGGTAACAAAACCCAACTTGCGGTAGTCAATGGCCTTGGGCAGCTTCTCCAGGTCAAAGGTAGGGAGGAAGGTGTTGTTGGACTCCCTGATCCGTGGTACTCTCAAGCCAGTCATCTTCATGACCACCTCCTCACTAGTCTAAGGTAATCGGAAATAAACAGTGGCCGTTTGGTCCAGCACAACACAGCACAGCATTGACATTGTTCTGGTTAGGAGTGAATAGCTCTTCTCTTCTCCCCAGCAGCATGTAGTTCCTATACAGATACAGATCCCGACGCAACTCGACGTTTATTTATATGGCACATTTGCACATTGCTTTACAGGAAGAAGAAAGGGGAAGATAGCACACAAAGAACAAAACAACCTTATAAGAATACTTAGCAAAAAGCCACAGAGAACAAACAGGTTTTCGGCTCAGTGTCGCAGAGGCAGCAGAGCTAACATGCAATGGCAGCTTGTTCCAAAGCCACAGAGCAGCTAATGCAAAGACGCCATATCCCCTTACAGAATAGAACAGAATAGAATAGAATAGAATAGAATAACTTTATTGTCGCTGCACAGGTAAAATGAGATTTAGTTTGCAGCTGCCGTACCCAGTGCCATTACTGATAATAAAGTAACTCAAAGTAGATTGACAGCAAGTAGTAAATAATAAACAATAAAAGCAGCATCAGAACCACTACAGTGCAAAAAGCGCATAAATAAATAGTATTAGGAAACGGTGGGACAGTATAAACAGAGCAGGCAAATAAATAAATTGTATTGACAGCCTAGGCCAGGGAGATACTAGTAACAACTGTTTGGGTGATTTTTTGGCATTTTCTTGAATATCAAGTCATAGCCCAATGACTGACTACCATGCCAAGTACGGAGGGGTGGACACTAGGGCAGACCATCATCTGCTGTACATCAGCCGGCCACTTAGAGTCAGAGAGCCAGGCACAGAAGACAGCGCTACTAACCAGCGGGCCTCTAGGCACTCGGGTCATATGATGCTGTGCAGAAAAGCGATTTTCCATTTATTGCTAAATTAACATTGTGTGGAAGGGACCTAAATTCACACTCTGATGCACATGAGTTTGGCTCAAGCGTCCCTTGAAAGCGCCTTTTATGACTTTAAGGCCTGTCTGATACGTCTTGTCTCACTTGGATTAAGCATGCGTTCTCATAGCTATTCGGTTCTGTAAGGACAAATTTAAACTTCGGCAGCGTCTTTGGATGCGTTTCTGTATGCATGCTGCACTTTGCTGAGGCGAATAGACTTTGCTGCCTCATAGCATAAGCAGTTTTTCTATTTGAAAGGACAGCAATAACACAGAGGCAGCAGAAGGAAGTCCAGCGTGACCCTGGGGCACGTGTTTCACGAATGCCAATGAACTCGGATGTCAGAGCCTTTCAGATCTGCATGTTACTAAAACATAGTCACCAGAGGTCCTTCTTACACATAATCCTATCAAATTTAACTATTCCCCTTCCCTAACACCACTAATCAACATGACAAATTGTAAGACACATTTCACTATCTGTCATCAAAAAACACGATGAGGCCTCTTCTCAAATCATTCTTCATGGGTCTGAGATCCTAGAGACCTGCGTTTCTGCGCTGGTAGCACTGGGGTATGTTGGGGGTAGTTAGCAGGTATCGGCCTGCCATCATCAGTCCATCCACCAGTCCATCCACCAGTCCATCCACCAGTCCATCCACCCTGCCTCCCCCTCCACACCCCAGCACCGAAGAACCCATGTGCACCTGCTTGGGGGGGGAAGAAGCGCACCCCTCAATGTCAGCGCCTTCATCATAATACTCGTATTTTGACACGTGATATTGTCAAAAGAAGCTGGTTAGCTTCAATAGGGGCCACAAGTTATTTTTTGGAACCAAAAGAGTAACGAGAGAGAATTTTAAGCAATGCAACACCAATGATCTTCCAATAAGTACACAGGGTGCCAGCCATGAAAACGCCCAATATGGGGGGAGTACCACATCAGCGGGTTAATCAACTACATATAATAAATGTAACCATTTCATTTTTCTCAAAGCTGCGAGGGGGCTCTGTTTTGATGGCTGGGTTCCCTGATTTTGCTGGGGCTCTAGACTGTAGCCTACACATTAATCCGCCCTGGGTCGGAAAACACTGTCGATGTCCTGGGTTAAAAACCGAAAACACCTTGAACGAACAAGCACAATACACAAAGAAGAACAGCTACCGCTCGTGACATCAGATTCTTACCAAGTCTCCCAGGCTGTTCATGCCCAGCTCATACGAGTGAAGGCCCAGTTCGTATGCCTGATTGTGGGCATCAATCAGCTGCATGTTCTTCTCCCAGATGGCCCTGCGAAATATTTCCTCATCCTGAAAAGTCAAAGATTAAATTATATGCCCAGCCCAAGGCTCACTTAAAATTCCGCGACAGATAACAGGCTGTTCAGATGATGCAACAAGTTTGAAAATCAGGCTTCAAGGGAATCGGCCTGATCTTAGATAATGGAGAAAAATATAGGGGTTGGCTGTGTCAGAATTATGTTGGAGGTTGTAAAAGGTTTCATACAAAATAAGGAACTTCTATCAGTACGTGCTGCTAGACTCTAATCATGTTTACTAGCAGATTTATGGCAAGAGAAGCGATGAGGTTAGGTTCAAGCACTACCTAAGTACTCCTTGATGAATCATTCATTAAAACAAACATTTTTGCTCACCAGCAGATTAGTTTTTATTTATTAGATTTGGATATCAAACATTAGTCTTATGATTTCTATCAGTTTCAGTCAATCTCTGACTGACAATCAAGCAATTTTGCAGTAATTTCAGTGCTGCTAAACACAATATCTCAGCAGTGACAGATAGTTCAGGTCCAAAAGTTACGATAAATGCAGGTGGATGGAATGCAATGGAAGCTTATAAATATGGAAGAGGCATGCTGTTTGTTCTTATAAATATGGAAGAGGCATGCTGTTTGTTCTTATCGTCAAATGACAGAACTTTACTATAAGTTCTTAAACTGTTGAGCCTGGGTGGTCTAGGTAATGACAATTTTTTTAAGGAGTTTGGGATCATGACTAAACAGCCAAGTATTCAAACTGAATCTAGTCTTTGAAATGTAGAATGATGACACTGGGTCATGGAACAATGTCAGACATGGCCAGGTCTAACAAAACGTCTCGTTTTAACCTTGAGAATAGTATTTATAAGCATTGCATGGACAGGGCGGGGGCCCTCAGAGAGCTCATCAACCCTTAATATTTAAATTAATCCAGGTGCATTTGGGACACAGCACTGTCACAAATAACCCACCATACTGGCAATGTTCCAGTTGAATTTCAAATAATTTATACCCTAAATGTCCATAAAGTTACCAAGGTCATAATGCTCCAAATACAGGTAACTGTAGGGCTGTACCATATGAATGCAGTTTTTTTTTTTGCACTGCCCAAGAGTCATTAAAAACTACAGCCCAGTGACCTGTCACCAATGTGCATGTCAGTCTACATCTGAACCAGAAGATGCCAGCGTGGAGCGCTCTGCCCATCAGAGGCTTACCAATGCATTGTACTCCTTCTGGTAGGTTGTCTTCCAGCTCTCCCACTTAGCGTTCAATGACAGGGAAGGATCCTCGGTGAAGCTGGCCAGAGTCCAGGCCAAAAGAAGCAGCACACCTCCACACCAAAGCATTCTGGGGGACGGAGGCAGTAGGCAGGGGTGCCCCCGTGGGTCAAATGATCTACACACTTAAGCAGGATACATTTAATGTTATCTTCGCCTGTTGAAGTCACTCAATTGTCACCACATCCGTGGTACAAAGCCTGTAGTTCTTAAAAGGTAACTATTACCATAGCTTCTTTTAACTGAATATCCAGTGACAAAAAGGCCTCAGATGAAAATGACTCTAGGCTGAGATGTCTGCATAACAATTCGATTTGAAAATAACACAGTTCGTGCGTAGTGCGAAATATATTGAATAGACTCGTTTACACGTTGCATACGTGGAAAGGAATTAACTGCAGTGATGCATAACAACAATCTGACATGCCATGATTGCGCGGAGTGAACAGTGATTATCAACTTATACATTGGATACATTACAGTAACTTTATTAATGTTTCCATAATACTCTTTAAATTGTTTCTAATTGTTAGAACAAATAACTGAGAGTGAAAGCAAAATAGGGAATAGAGAATTAATGCCTTTTTATAACGATGATACTGAACATCTATCTAAAAATATGCGGATATTTCCGATAATATATGAAACGTATAACGACGCCACAAAAGCCGAGAAATTACTTACGTTACCTGACAATGGATGTGGAACAGGACTGAGGGAATCTGGACAGACAAAGGTTGTGTGTGTCAGAGGGACGGACGCTTACAAACTCCGCGAAAATAAGGCTGAGTTTTAAGAGGAAGTGGGCGCTGGGGGTGGGTCGGTTTAGGCGTGCATATGGATCTGGTTAGTCGGAGTTTCTTACTGGAACTGGAAGTATGCGAACCTGTCTTTTCATTTTTTTCCTGTCTTTTTTTTCACTTGTGTCTCGTGATGTTTCTCTGCCTTTCCCCGCCAGCATTGTCTGCTGCTGGTAAACGTGCGTTTCCCGATCCCCCTACTTTCATTCCTGATTATATCGACGATTTTATAATAACAAAAACACAATCAGGAGAATCAGCGCGCCACGCAAGTAGGGTTGACTTTTAAATATAGCCCTTTGTGATATAAATTAGTGCTTTATGATTGTAGTCAGTTTCTCTTAAAAAAAGCAACATAGCAACCTAACATAATCACGGTGAATCGGAAAGTATATTACATAAGTATGTTTATTTTCGGTTTAACTTAATAACGCCATCGTGTGTTGATCGTGCTAAACTAATTGTGAAAGACATTAAAGTCTTTGTCGTAGTTGTAATGTATTGTTATTGCTTATTGTACAACTTCTATAAACGGCTGGTTTGCATTAGATTTGGTACACATTTTCAGCTAGTTTGACCCCAATGGTTAAGCGGAAGGGCTTGGTAATAAATCCATTACCCCAGTTAGAAAGCTGAGCACCGTAAAGTAAAGTGAGTTCAACGCTTCGCTTTTTTAAGTTTGTCGTGGAGATTTCAGATGGGGTACATTAAACGAAAAGCTCATATTTTCAAATTATCTTGGTGTTTCTAGTGTCTTTCTGTGCACTGATCGCTTTATTTAAATTTTATTTTATAAAGTGGGAACGAACTCCCTGATATGTGTAACTATCTAAAGGATTGTACATAGAATATAGGCTAGTGCTTAGTGAAACTGGTCTATAGCAAGGGTAGCAGTAGGCCCTCTTAATGGTGCAAAAGTGTAATATGTTGTGTTCATTCAGGTGTAAAGTAATCGTGTGTTCCTTCTACTCTCGAAAATAGGAGCTCGGCGCGCGGAGTGACGTCACATCCGCTGAAAAACCGAGGAAAACCCCAGTGTCACACATTCCATTTGCCGCACTCAGATCCAAGATGGAAGCCTCCAAGAAAGTGGCCCTTGCGCTTGCTCTTTCGGAGTACGAACGGCTCCAAGCGTTTGCCGTTCACCGTAGCAACACATCTATCGACTACAATAACGCTGT
>JAODKM010000044.1:11748671-11779314 GCA_026780845.1 Petrocephalus sullivani | reverse complement strand
GGTAAAACACTGGGATTCCCACGAGGACTACGAGGGGGCGTGGCACACAGGAGGATTGAACGGGCAGGGCGTGACACCTGCATTTGCTTTTGGTAATATCCACTGGCCCAGATAATAAGTAGTCATGTTCAAGATTAGTTGTTTGCCCTACGGAATCTTTTATTTTATATCAGAAAGCGAATCAATTATGATTTGGGACTTAAATTGTGACTTACTATTAATTATTATATTTAGATTGCCAGCTACGGATTACCTCTTGGGCCTAGGTCACAGTTGTCCAAGTGCGTAATTTTTCAACGTTGAGTCTGGCTATGATTTTGGTGAGAAAGGAGCCTTGGAGCCATCTTTGCAGGCCATGTGTATCTGTAAATATATATCTCATACTTGCAGGCCCTGACCAAGTGGACTCCTGGTGCCCATGTTGATTCTGATTGGTTCAAGCATCATATATGTTAATTTGATTGGTTGAATGTTTTACATCACATGTGATGGACATGATTTTCAAGAACACATAAGGGCAGCAAAACCCCTGTAAGGGGGGGGGGTCTCAAATTTACCTGATGGGGCTCTGGTCCTTCTCTTGATGTTGAAAGCTGATAAATTTTTAATTTGCTCATGATATTTTAAGCATAAGCATCAGCAAATCTGCTGAAAACACACATTTGGTTTTACCCTACAGGGCAACAAATTTCGATTGATTGATGTTGTAAGAACATGCAAAACACAGTTCCAACAGGGCTTGATTTTCTTGTTGGCACCACTCCTTGAAATCCAATACGATCCAATTCAGGACAGTTATTGCATTACAGGTGAATTCTATACCCGCGTTAGGCTCTGACTTACAACACACCCTTGCGTTGAGCGAATTTCTCTTCAATTGAGTTCGTGTTAGTCGGTGCCTTTTCAGTGAGTTACCGTTAGCAGACGGCGAACTGGCGCCGTTTGCCGTCTGCTCGTATTTTTAACACAAAGAGAAAACCGAGCGCCCCTCGTTCAAAAGCCCATCACATGCGGCGGAGCAGCATTTCTAAAACGAAAAGACACCTTCATCTGGGCTATGATGCAACCTCGGTGCCATGTGACCCCCATTTCTCCGGAAAAACTAGGGGGAAGTCGCAATTCTGGGATTCCCGTTTTGCTGCGATAAACAGAAACAAAAATTTAAAACTCGAAAAATCCGAATACACAATTTCATGGCAATTAATGTTAGACGGAAATAATTCTACTATAATATTATACCTATAAAGATATAATAAGGTTTTAATGTGTGTGTTGCCTAGAAAAGTCTTTAAATTTATAAATACCCGCTTTTCTAGCACTGGAGACCGTTCCGAAAGATGATATGCAGGCAGTGCATATTACGCGCTTCAGGTCGGGCTGCGTTTTGTTGAGTCGATTTTGGAATAAATAGGGAATGTAATGGGTAAAATGCCTATTAGCCTATTATCTGCAACTTGTCGCAAAACTATACATCTATAATAATGGCCGAGTACACGATGCTGGAAACGGAAACAGATTAGGGCATTCCTCTTGTTTATACAAATGCAAAGTATGCGGAGTTGCAATGTTCGGATGCCTCGAAGACAGCGGTCTCGAGGTTTCCGATAAATGTATAGGCTATATATACTTAGGTATATATACAATATACTATGGCTTTAGCCCACTGAAGTCGCGCTATGCACACATAGCATGGAGTGGATCAGTGATGCAGGATCAGCAGTGTTTTGGAGGCTTAGGTGATACTGCTGTATTCGCTTAAAAAAATAGCTACACCTCCATGTGATGAGCGGAACTAAAAGAGGTCAGTGTGGCCGAGATCCAGAGGACTCCGCTGGGAATTTATGACTTATATAGGCTACTAACAATTTATGACGCATCGCTATCCATTCATTTGTAGTGAAAACCAATCCGTATATGACTTTTTTTTGGGGTGGGGGGGTGGGGAGGTAATTCTTATTATACTCCACGCTCTAGCTTGCTTAACATTAGTTGCACGGTGAAAAGCGCATTTGATGATTTTTTTATTGGGGTTTTTCATCTTACACCGTCGGTGTACTTTTCAGATGAACAAGATGAACTCAGCGCTCCTGTTAGTGTTCGCCGCTAGTGCTGGGGAGTCATTTTTGCTAACTGCACTTTTTACTTATTTGCTCTCTATCTGGTGTTTTTTTTTTCCTCTGAGGACATTTCAGTCTTACCTGCCCATCATTTAAAACCTGGTTTCTGAAAAGCTATTCACTAAAATGACGACGTACGACTGACGGGGGTCCCTTTGAAATGTTTATTAAGCAAGAGGGAAAAAATCGGTAACTTGACTTAAAATTTTAAAAGATCAGGCGCGTCATTTAACCTGCAGCCACAGCGCGGCATAATTAAGTCCAGCCTGCCGCCGAGACCATTCAAGCATTATTTATAGTCTGGCGGCGTCCTTCTATTATAATGTCCGCTACCCCACCCTTCACCTCCATACCCTCTCTGGTTCCCTTCCACAGATGAGAAAGGGATATCGTGATTGTCTTGGGGGAGGTGTAAAGAGACGATTGTTTTTCCAGTCGGGTGTGTGAACATCATGCAGCGTAAGTTACCCACATACACTGAGAAGCAAGGCTCGCATGGACCGGAGGGTTCCCAGGCGTAAGTCAGGTGTATAGCTGCTTCACCGATGACTTGGAATCGTTCAGTTTGGCGACACAAGTAGCCTATACTTTTTAGCGGTAAAACATTTTTAATATCGGGGAATGGGCAGACGACGGAGAGGAGTCGCGCAGTTGGAAGTTCGGCGAATGAGTTGTCGAAGCATGTGTCTATAAAGTTACGGCGAAGCCTCCCACGGGTGAGTTACGATTAGTCATGTTCAACATTTTAAAAGTTTTTCTTTTACCTAAGACTTCCAGCAGAATGGCTCAGATCCCTTGTATATATAGTGTTTGAGGAAGATATATTATTCTGTAACATTACCACAACAAAAAAATTGAACTGCAGTTAGTGTATTAAGCTTAGTGAAGAAATAGATTATTTTGTCTGGTGGTGTACACATAAACATGTACAATTTAGTCGGATTAAAATGTGGTTGTCTTTATTGACGACGATGCATGCATATTACAAAATACATAAATTTTACTTATTTATAACGTAAAGAAACGCAAATATAGCTCGCTTATAATGTTATTAATGCGTCTATTGCAAGTAATGGAACATTTCTGTAGATCAGGCGGCAACGCTCAAATTGCACGCCAAGATAAATTTTCCCTGTGCGTTTATTTTTGATTCTTCGGCTTAAATGTAGCTTGATTTGCTCTTAGATACTATTTTCTGGAGGACAGGGTAGGGTCATTTACTGTGTACTAGCCCAGGTGCATGTCTGTTCCTCCGCTCTTAGGGCGCTGTTCAGTATTAACGCATTAACAGTGTGAGTTCCTGCCAGAAAGGTATACCTTGCACACAGTGTTTAGACCTTAATTATGAATTATCTTTAAAGCCTATCCTTACGATCAGGCAACGCGAATAAACGGCAAGCGTCTTTTTAGAGTGATATAATAGGCCTGTGCCTTGGCTGAAAACAGTAAACATCTGTGCATGATTTATAAACTAGTAAAAAGTTAGGCACTCTCTAAAGAGCGCAAAATTGGCCAATCGCGCTTTCATATCAGTAGGAGGCTATTTAGCCCACACGTAAGCACATCGTTCGTGAAGTCTGTTTATCAGCCTATATAAATGTAAATGGAATTATAAATTACTCATAGACGTCGTAATAATTCAGATATCCTTGGGTAAACGTGTGGGGGGGGGCGTGTTTGCGCGAGGCGTCGGAGGGAGCGCCGCTATCGCTGACGGCGTTACTGTCGCGTGCGCATGCGTGGTATCGAGGATTACTGAAACCACTTATAAAAATAAACGCCGACGGTGGCTTAATTTACAGGGCGGCTTTTGTTTTTATTGAATTGTTTGTACACCTGGCCATCATTTACCATGGATGCTGCGGCACTTTTTGTTCCTGCCTTCCCATCAATCAGGTCACTTAATGACGACGCCACCTGTTGTTCGGCTGGTCAGCCGTCAGAAATGTGTCAACGTAATTATTCCCTGATTGAAACAAATGACCGTGGGTTTTGCATTGCTGACTAGTTACGGATCACACATAAAACAAAAGCTATATATATAGCTTATATAGCTAGCTATATATTTTTTTTTTTTCAAAGGAGTGTTGAAAGAAATATAGCTAAGCACTGGTGCGGCAATACCGTGCCTTGTTTATAAGAGAGAAAGCATGATCGCGGTGTTATAATTTAGGTTTCGGATTGGTTAGTGACAGTTCATAATGACTGATCCTAATTGGATAAATGGGTCATGACAAGCTCATAGAATTACAAAACACTTACTTCCATTTATTAGTGCCTAAGGTAATGAAGCCGGGTCTTTATTGTAGCTGTCGGTTTTCCGTCTCTTCTTTATAATCTTTAATGAATTTTCAAACTAGTGACAATTCCGTTGAGAAAATAACAATAGCTTGTGTAAATTGATACGCGTGTTCTTTGGGAGCCTTGAATGTTTGAAGTTATTTTTGCAAGGTATTCGCGGGTTGCCTCATATCTGCTGCTGCATTATTCAGATAACGTAAAATTAATTGGACAGCGGATGCTTTTATGTAGCTCCTCTGACTGCTTTAGAGACGCCAATATTGCCCCATGTCCGGCTCTTTGTTCCTGTCTCTTTCGAGGGGGGTTCAAATCCAACGCTTAGTTTCACTAGCGTTGCTGGTGAGTGCAGTGATTGGTTTAATTCACGTGCACAGTACCTCTGTCAATAAGGCATAAATAGTTTGCGGGGTTTTGCCAAACTATTCATTAGCAGATGAGCGGTAATACGTGCAGAATGCTGCAAGAGATTATAGAGTTTTATTGTCATATGCACAGTGAGCAGTGGCTTACACTAAACAGTGAAACTCTTACTCTGCATATCTTTCCTGTCCCTGATAAACACGAATTAAACGCAAATACAAATTTAGCCGCTGAAAAGTGGAGGGCAATTAAATAGTATGTCAGTAAGAAAATAAATGGGACTCCGATTATATCAATAAGTACATAAAGACAGTGAAATGTAAAAATAAAAAGCTATGTAAACATATTGTACATAGTGTAGATGACCAGGCTGTTGTGCAAAGTCTGCAGAAGTCTATGTGTAGCACTGTCCATTTTGGCAAATGAGATGAGGCATCGTGTCCTTGGCAATATTTTATTTTTGTATTGACTTGGACAATGCATTCATTACACAAGCCGGATGTTTATTCTAAACAATGCCAACCAATATTGTGAAGCAAGTTTAATCTTCCTGGTCTGGATTAGTTCCCAACTGTGGTCTTTTGATGTTGAATCAGGAGTCCCCAGGACTTTCTGGGCGGAGTATACTTTGATCACCCCTCCCCTCTGCAGTAATCATTGCCGTAGCTTTACTGAAGTAAGCCGGTAGAACTTGGGCCCTCTAGGACCAGGCTGGATTTGTTTGAGGCAGTAAAGATGCAGTCTGTCTGCAGTTGGAAAACCAAATTCATTATTATGAAATGATGTTTCATTTGCATGTACATTAGAATGTGTGTTTTTACATTTCCCATCATGCTCTCCACCACACATACTGTATACGTTTGAGGGCAAAATGTGGGGTCCAAGCACAGGGTCATTTAGCTAATGCCCCTGGGGGGCATGGGAGCTTTGATCAAGGGCTTAACACGATGGGTCACTTGCTCTTGCCCTGTGCAATAATCCATCCAGCCATCTTCCAATATAGGGGTGCTGGGGGTCTGGAGTCTGCCCTGCGAAATACACGTTATACGGCACGGTAACACGCACAGTCAGACATCCTGCGAAACGTTTAAGGTAGGAGTTTGCCTAACTGCTTATTTTTGGACAAACTTTAGTCCCCAAAGGAAAGGCACACAGGAGGGAAAACATGCAACTAGACTCAGCAGGAGCGGTAGGATTTGACTGCGGAGCCGTCCAACTGAGAGAGAGACTGGAAATCTGCTGTTTATGTAGCCTGGAGCAGTGTGCCCTCTCATGAGAGTGTATTAAACACAAGCCTGATAGTAATATTTCAAGCTAAAATTCTGCTGTTAGCACCGCAGTCAAACATCCATGATCGAATTATCCCCCAGATGTATTCCTTGAGAATGTGAGAAATGAGCAGCAATGTAAGACATACTAACAGCTTTTTATATTTTAATGAGTGACTATATCACATATTCACACGCTGTGGGCAATTTAGAGATACCGCTTCATGTAATTGTATGTCTTTCGACTGTGGGAGGTTACCTACGCGCTTATGCAGAGGGGTCGAGCAAGAGTGCTCCCTACCCTGATCTACCATGACACCCTAACTGGCAAACAAACAAGCCAATTAATTCATTATTTATCTGTCTGTCAGACCTGACATGAGGGGTGAGAATGCCTTCGAGCTGCATATGCATTTCCTGTCAAAAGGACTGGGAGTCTGGAAACACTGAATACCGAAAATCATTTGTTTTTCCACCAAGATAATGACCCCAAGCACACCTTGAGGTTATGTAATCAGTATTATCGCGTGAACACGGGAAGAAACTGAGTGCTGCGCCGGATGATCTGCCCCCCCACAATCCCCCTGACGTAAAGCATATTGAGCTGGTTTGGAGCGAGTTCATTAGCAAGCCAACTGTAGCCAACTTGTGCCCAGAACGTGTGGAGACTCCTTCAGGACTGTTGGAGAAGCACTCTAGGTGGCTACGTCCAGAGGCTGGTTTAAAGAATTCCAAGAATGCGATGCTGTCACCGAAGCAAAAGAGGGCTGTTTCGAAGAGTCTAAAATCTGAGAACATCTTGAGATATTCAGCACTTCTCTTGTTCGTTACCATATACTAATACGATCTGTATTACTTCACTGCTTCACTTCATTGTTTTCTCCAGAGCCGTGTAATATTCGGAAAAGTTTCCTGTTCGATATTTTGATAAGCCGCGATCAGTTTTTTTGTCATAGGCATAAGAAGATTGATGCACTTAAAGGTGACCTCTTTTGTTAAATAAGGATGACAAACTCAAATTGCTTCAGTGGTACTTATGGGAAAATGTGTGAAATTGCATTAATAATCAGCTCTCTGGTTAGAGCAATGCACAGGTTTCTGCATAGATTGCACAGCACTATAGTCCTTGCTGGGAGTTGATATATTGACGTGGAGTCATCGCATCCATTTGTGAGTGAATTATGGGTCCATTTATTTTCAATTGAATTGTGGGCACTTCTTATTGTTTGCAATAGGGGTGGCGGTCTGCTCTTCCATTATCTATAGTTACATTGTATTAATAGCTACATGCTCCAAGCAAAATTTGTGTATGTCCATTGACAAGCCTTTAACAAGCGGTCTGGTCTCATAATTGTGTTCTCTATATACTCCCATTTCACTCAGGAAACCTTTTTTTTATTGTACTATCAACAAAATACACCAAAAATGGTGCTATTCCATTTATCAGCCTGCCATCAGACTTGAATCTCCATCCAGGTAGGAGTCACCAGATGTCTTACCCTGAAAAGACGGAGCACCTGCTGTGCGCTCCACTGCTGGTGTTTGTTTAAATTATGAATAATTAATTAGTTCTGCTGCTTATCTAGATATAGAAATGGATGCAGTGTAAAATATCTGACCTACTCAAATTGCTTTGGAGAAAATTAAAAGACTGAAGGATGGAAAGGCTGAAAATAGCAATTCATGTTATAGGTGCCCGGTCCTGTAATGACTGGCAGTTTGGACCATCTGTGACTGTTTGCTGCTACACCGAAGGTATGGTCTTATTCAAAGCCCAACAGCTGATTTAAGGAACTGATTTTTTTTTTTGTTTGGGTCTCTAACATTTCAGCCTGACAGCCCATCAGTTCCCAGGTGCTGGAGAATTGTGGAAGGGGCTGAAAGTCAGATAGCCAGGAGACGTGCCCATCTGTGTGCTCGGGAGTTTGGGTGCGAGAGTGTGGGATTTCAGGCCAGAGTGCCATATGGGCAGGATATATGAATAAATGCAACTCAGCTGTTACAACCTGTCGATACATATCGGTCCTCACCTCACCTCGCCAGAACATAGTCATACAGGGAGTGGTAAATTTAAAAACTGCTAATTTGCATATCAGTCTGGGCAGTAGCTCTGGGTGAGCAGAGTTTGTTTCCATTGGTGGTTGATACCTACCTGGAAATGTGCATTAGTCTGTGTGTGTGTGTTACGCTATACGCTTCATGCTGTACAGTTTCCCGGAATAAGAACCTATTGAAGATGCTGGCGTGAATAAATGTAGATTTGCGAAGCACTCTCGGGTCGCCGTCACGTCCTCGCTGCACTGCTGTGCGATTTGTAACATTTATCACATTATCTGCGCAGCTAAGGGGAATGAGGACTCAACGTAAGAGTCCAGCGGCTTTTCTCTGCCAGCCAGGCCGAAGCCATGCACGTAACTATTTCCAAGAATTGTAACCGAATCCTATTCACGGGCGAGCCGCCTCCCACACGCCACCCTTACCGTTAAAAGCCAACAGCAGGATCAGCTGTCTCGTGCTCGCTCGTAAATCACACTATACTATTACTTGGCTATTCATGTACTGATTAACTCTGTAAAATGGCTCATAGTCGGAAAACCGACTCATAGTCACAGGTGTATCCCTAGTGTCATGCAGAGGGACTACAGCTTCCTGTGGTGAGCGGCAGTCTGTCTCGATTCTTGGTGGCTTTGCAGCAGAAATAATTATATTTTTTCTGAGCCGTTTAGGGCCTTGGGACTTTGGCAATATTCCTAGCTCGCTGTGTTGCTTTGTCTGGGTTATAGATAGATATATATTATTGATCCCAAGCAGGAAATTGTGGATTACAGCACTGAGGGTAACACAACGGACACTTATATCTGAAAGTGCAGAGGCTTGAGCCGGCATACTGCCCTGCCATAGTTTATTGATATGGTTCGCTCTGCCAGATCAGGTGTAAAGGTGATGGCTAAGAAAGTTGTTAAGTGTCAGCCTCGTTATTGAATGTTGTTTTAACTTAAGGACAGATGCACAACCGTCGTATCAGGGGGGTTTGATAACTCGTCTGTCTTCCTAACCAGGCTCACTGTGAGTCTGCATTAGATAAGTGGCTTTGGGCATGGATGGATGGATGGATGGATGGATGGATGCATGATTTGAATGGATGATGATGTATGATGAATGGATGGATGGATGGATTGATGAATGGATGGAAAGTCAATGGATGATTTACATTTATAGTATTTGGCAGATGCTCTTAGCCAGAGAGACTTACATCAGTAATGGATGATGGATGGATTGATGAGTGGATGAATGGATGAATTGACGGAGGAAGGTACAGACAGATTCACTTTTGTTTTCCCTGTCTAGACATGTGACCCCCATAAGTAAAACATTTCCATTGGTGTGAATTAGATAGGCCTCATTCTGTTATGCTGTGATTTGTTGTACTCGTAGTCTCTGTTTGACGCTCATAAAAATCTATGGGGCGATAATATAGTCCCCGAGAAGCTAAGACAAGGTTCCATCGATCTCCAACGGAATGAGCGGTCAGGGCAAGTGCCTGGCGATTAATCTCAATCGCAGGGAAGACTGTGGCCGCATCTGCCGTTAATTCATTAGATATGAAGTCTCACTAGACAAGTAGTCTGTTAAGTGTCACGGATTTCAGTGCCACCTCGTATCGAGAGCCTCGCGAAGAGGATATGGCATGAATGCATCTGGCTGCAGTGGCAGGTTTGCCCAAATGCAGGCTTTCACCAGTAGTGCATGCTGTCTCGGTGTGCAATGCATCATTTCATGCATGCTATCTCGGTGCCCAATGCATCATTTCATGCATGCTGTCTCGGTGCCCAATGCATCATTTCATGCATGCTGTCTCCGTGCCCAATGCATCATTTCATGCATGCTGTCTCCGTGCCCAAATGCAGGCTGTCACCAGTAGTGCATGCTGTCTCGGTGCCCAATGCATCATTTCATGCATGCTGTCTCGGTGCCCAATGCATCATTTCATGCATGCCACAGACATGCAGCTTTAGCCGGGCAGATTTCGGTGATATTTCAATATTCCATAAAGTAAATATTAGAGAACTGGCTAAATTTCATAACAAATTAGGTGGAAACTTATGTCATTCCATTAGATAAGCATTGCCCAATTATTTAGCATAATTTTCCTAAAAGATTGTTTTGTTCCAACGCAGTGATGGTGTCTGCATTCCATGCATTAAAAGAAAATGGACAAAAAAATGTATGCAGAGTTTACTCTGGGATTTAGAATAGCCTGGTTTTTTGATAGGCCTTCTGTCACCTGTCTGTGTGGTTATTTGCCTTTAAGGAGATGCTAAACGTTGTGGCATGGTGGTACAGTGGTTAGCACTGTCGACTCCTGCCAATTTGGAGTTACCAAACTGTCTGAGGCTATGAATGCTGTGTGTCTTGCCATGGGTTGGCACCCTGTCCTGGGTTGTTTCCTGTCTCGTGCCCATAGCCTCCAGACCCCCTGTGACACTGACCAGGACAAGTGTGTACAGGAAGTGGATGGAAACACTAAACTTTTTCCCATCTCAGTCCAAGCTGGAGTTTAGAATCCCCGCATCCCATCCAATGGCGATGGATCAAAGGAGCTAGTGGCTGCTTCGATTTTCCCGCGTGACATTTTCCTCAAAGCCAGGTTAGCGGAGAACGCGTGGGATAGCAGATTGTGCCTCTGTCTGGCTTTCCTTGTACGTGAAGCAGGTCTGCGCATTAACACAGCTTGGGTTCGAGGGCTCTCGAGTGTGTACTTCTGCTCTCTTCCTCCGCTGGCGAACACACACCCCCACCCCCCGGACCTGCGCTTCACGCCCACTTCAGTCATTCTGCTCCTTGACCTCCCATCTCCCATAAGTTGAAACCCTTGACAGGATGACAGCTCATGTCTATCCTTTCCAAGAGCTTTGTCGTTTGTTTCGGGGAAATGCTCGGGTAACTCCAGACTGGGTCTGCTTCTCTGAAGAAGTTAAGGGCTCGCCTTTTCATTCTCCTGACGGGGAAGCCGGGCACACATAGCGTGACAAACAGGCGAGTGGCTGGGTGCGGATAATCCCATCCTGATCTGCTACCTGGAACTAAATAAATCAGCGCCGCGCATTTTTACCGCGAGCTGTCACAGTCTTCTGGCAGCCTTTCCGTAAGACATTTAAAATGCATAAAAATCTTATGAGACTGAAAATGTGAAATGAAAATATAAGGTTATAAGAAAAATATAAAGTTGTTGCTTTTATGGGAAAAGTGGAAGGCTGCAAATACCTTTTGCAGAAAAACGTGTCGGCTGCACACAGAGCAGACGTTGCCGGCTTTCTCGAAGGCATAATTGATAGTGGATGACCAGAAATGTTCTGGAAAATTGAACGGAATCACCGAGCAGATTCCAACATTGATTATCCCAGGTATCCGGTGGGTTTTACGGAGAGGGACACCGGGGGCTGGGACGGCTTCATGCCGACTTGGCATGCTTATGAATCCATAATTTAGAAGATGACCTTCTATGGCAGTAAGTCGGCAGGCGTGGAAGCGCTCGTGTTTCCCTTGCGAACTCGCCAGCAGGCCGGCGCGTCTGGGCTCCGCTTTCGGGGTTTCAGGGATCCCTGACTTTTAAACCCTGTCAAACACTGACCTTTAGACCTTGGTATCACCGGAATACATATCGTCTGTAAGCAGACACACAGCAATCCATCTCTGCATTAGTTAAATGTGTCATATAAACCCCTCCCCCCCCCCCCCACCATGCAGCCACATGACATTTTAAGGAGATCTAATCCACCTGAACGCAAAAGGTCGCTCTCCCTCATCGGACTGGCTTAGTTTCTATGCCCCCATTCTCCCACTGTCCCTACTTGTCTCGTCCAGTAAGTCTGTGTGTTTGAGTTCCCGTCTGCCAGTGCCGAGTTTGATCATCTACTGCAGCTTTTGCACTAATTGCCAGGCTCACAAACCACACTGAAGAGGGCATTTAAGTATCCATCTGTCCTTTCCTTTTACATCTATCACTGCTTATCCAGTTCAAGAAAACTGTCAGTCAGGTACCTATCCCAGCATTCACTGGGAAGTCATGCATCACAAGGCACGTGGCTATTAACAATCATCATGAGCGATTTTGAGATGCCAGATTGACGGAACCATTTTTTACATTGTTGGAGGAAGCCAGGTTGGGTACTGTGGTCCTCCCTGCTTTGCCTGGTAAAGCATACTGAAAGAATAATTGATTATAACACTGTCTCTGATCTAAGCAGGACTATTATCTGCACTGCTGATGATAGTCAACGCTACACCCTTAAGGAAACCAATTAACAGGCAACCTGGAATAGATGCATGTAATGGGCGTGTGTGAACATGCTTTCGACGTAACACCCGTCTCCCTCCACATCACTCGTATACGCCACTGCTCTGCCTTAATACGTTTTAATCCACGGCTAAGACGCGGCTCTTGTTTATTCGGACGGACAGCTTCAGAATCAGCGCCCTGAGTGATGAGCCAACCGCTTTTAGCCCAATCACTCAAAAGCAGCTCAGGAATGTCATTTCGGTAATGGAAGCTGCCTCCATCCCACACGCTGGTACAGGCCAATATGCTGGAGATGACAAAGCAATTAGGCTGTCGCCACAGAGAGAGCCGGCGAGGTTTCTCGGACATGAGCGATGGCCAGCGCTCTGAACTTTCAAACAGTCCGGTCTGACATTTGATCGTGATGACTTTTGGTTTGTCTGGGAAATTGATGCTGCATAGGTCTTCATGCTAAGGGCTCCCCTCGGCCGCCAGTGACTTCACTGTTTCCTAACACGCTGTGCACACAAGGAAATGCTGCACCTGTGCCATAGCACTGGCTAAGGCCTGCCGAGAATTCTGCACCTGTGCCGTAGCACTGGCTAAGGCCTGCCGAGAATTCTGCACCTGTGCCATAGCACTGGCTAAGGCCTGCCGAGAATTCTGCACCTGTGCCGTAGCACTGGTTAAGGCCTGCCGAGAATTCTGCACCTGTGCCGTAGCACTGGCTAAGGCCTGCCGAGAATTCGCCATAGGTCGCCAGCTATCAGAAGCTTGTGCCATCTCCATTCATCATTTTTATGCTCTCTTGGTGGAGAGCTATAATCGCTGTGCCCGCCGTAAAATTATACATACAGTAATTTGAAGCAGTGCTTTGAAAAGGAAATCGTTTCTCCCCCATTTTCTTATTGACTCGGCGCGTATTAAATAGCATCTCATCTACTTCCTCGCCCCCCTGCGCTTCCTGGCATTGGCTTCAGGCTTACCATAACCCTACACTGGATGAGCAATTATTGGAAAATGCTTGGATGGGTGGGTGTATAAATATTTACTATATAGTAGTTGTATAGTAATGAATGGCAGCCTAATGAATACTGTAATGAATACCCTGGCTTTGCCTGCACTCGCAGACATAAAATAAAAGGTACTGCAAGCCAAGCACAGGTCTCTCGCTCGGCCATTTTGGAGGGAGTCTTAAGTGACCCACACAGCCTGCTTTTTGTTAAATTTTCCACCTATACGTTTCTGCGTGGCCTTCCTCTCTCTTTTTGTGTGCCCCAGTATCAGGTTTTAGCTGACTGTGTTTAGGGTCCTGTCTCCAGCTTGAAAACAGACCTCGCCTTTCTTATCTCCCTGCTCAGCTAACCCTTTTATTCGTGAGGATTTAGACGTTCTGTTGTGGAGAAACAAAAGTTTCGAGGAGCCGTCATGTCTTGCCAACTTCGTGCCTTTCAAAGACGTTAAAAACTGAAACAAAGCATAATACAAATAACACATAAATGCAACTTGCGCAAAAGGTTAAGCAATGGGAAGGTAATGGTTTTATTACAACAAATTAAATAAAATGTGATCCGATAAAAGGGTTGTAGGAGGATTGCGCTTGACCTTTGAAATTCAAAGCAGCCAAAGAGGGAGGAAGCCGTGTGCTCTTACGTTAGGGCGTGATCCGGAGCTAAAGGCCGCAGTGTCATTCCCGAGGCCCTGGAGATGCTGCACCCAGTGTGTGCGACTTTTTCCCCCTCCACACACACACACAGATTAGGCATCAATGTCTTTGTGAGAACTCGCCATTCATTTCTATAGGCATAACCCTAATTCTAACTATAACCTTACACCGTACCCAGCCCTAACCTTTAACATAAGTAACCACTTTTTGCATTTTAAGGTTTTTGGTTGCAGACTGACAAGGTCAAAATAACGGGCTGGCATCTGGTTGGTGAGATCACCTGTAGGTGCCTACAACACTCTGCAACACACTATTGAATACCCCAGTGTTACTGTTTGCCCTTACTGCATTAACATGTTGCATCCAGACTTATTTAAAATATTTTTCCCTTCATTTGAAGTGCATTGAGCGCTTGATTTTTACTTGGAATGTTTAATTGTGTAGAAACTGAGGAGCTTGTGGATTTAGAAGGATTGGGAGAGGTTTTGGAATGGCACTGTGGTTCACTGAGTAGGACTATTGGCTCACTCCCCGGGGTGTGGGTTTAAGTCCCCCCCTTCAGTCTGTGTGCAGTCTGCATCCTCTCTCACTGCTGTGTGGGTTTCCCCCTGAAGTCCAATGGCATGTAATTAGGCTACTCAGGGGCAATAAAATAATGTGTGTACATGTCATGTGATGGACTGCCATCCAGTCCAGGATGCCCCCCAGCCCTACCCTAACATAACCCTAACCAGGATAACTGGTAAAAGGTGGGGGACACTTTAGTTGCACAGAGATTACAAAATGGTTATGTGGGTGGAGTTTTTAGATGTTCCCTATCTAAGTAATCAAAGAGTCAGTAAGTAAATAGCCCATTTTGACCTTATATCTCCTCTTAAAGCCATCTGACCCTGGCCGAAATTCGGCTTTTAATGCTTTTCTGATGTGCAGTTGACAACCTTGTGACAGACAGGTACAGCTTCCTTCAGCAAACTCCGAGCAGAAACACACACCATCCAGCCACTGCGTTACAGCGCCCATACCGCGGCGACCCAACCTGTGGTATTATACATATAAGAATGGGAGAATAAGAAGAGGAGAGGAGGGAGACAGAATGAGGACGAATGGCTGGCAGAGAGGATCTGGGAGGAGGGGGCTTTCGCCGCGCTGGAGTACACACTCTGGATTGTTCTGCCCCTTTGATGCAGCTGGCAATGAACATCACGCCATAATCCATGGGGGTGACTTCCCAGGCTGCACTTCAAACAGCAGACAGAGAAAGATAAAGCACTGGATGGGCTACGAGCTAATGGCTTTTGTACTGAGCTGGGGAGGAGCCGTTCCCATCTGGCCCTGGTTAAGGCCAGGATCCTGCTATCCACTGGGACTGTCGGCCCGCCTTTACTCCAGATAGGCTGATTGAGGAATGACGCCTCTCCTGGTCGCCCTTCGCCGCACTTTTTTTTTCACCTTTTCAATTTCCTCCCCTGGCAGCTGTGTCAGGCGGCTGACATCCTGGGCCGGAGTTTGGCTTAATAAGATTATCTACCAAGTCTGAATTGGGGAAGAAAGGGCTTAACGGCTTCCTCCGTCCTTTTACCGATCACATGGTCTGTTGCTCTGAAAGTTACCTCACTTTACTCTGGTGTAACTTGGTGTACTTTGTTCTGTTGCACAGATTTTAAACTTATGCCATTTCTTCTAAGCTACTGTCAGGTTTATCAGCATTACTATGTATGATTCCTGCAGTAAGAGAGCCTACTACCTCATTCATTGTGCCTGCGCACAATGACATTAAAGTTGACTTCTAAGAATTTCTCCAGCGCTTTGTGAAGGCTATTGTCTATTCCGTGATTGTGTTTTTGTAAGATTGTTATACCCCCTTTGCCTGTTTGAGGCTGCACTATTTTGTGCTCGGAGAGAACGTCAACACTTGTATTGTTGCATGTGCCAGCTAGCCTCCTACCAATTATGCCCCATTTTCATGGATTCGGGAAGCTCCCCGCTGACAATGCAGCATTTATCGGTACATTTCGTGGACTTGTATTTTATTTAAGTGTTATTCTCAGAACCTGAAAATTGCACGCACTCTTTCAGCGCACTGATGTCCGTGGCAGTGGAACAGGATCTGTGGTATATGGGAGACAGTGTGTTCTGCCGCGGGTCAGGACCTTGTGCCTGTGATTGGAAGGTTGCTGGTTCAAATCCTGGGGACGGTGAAGTGATTTCAAAGTAGCATCCTTGAGAGACCCTTAACTCCAGTTGCTCCAGGAAGTTGTTGACCCTGTTTCATCAATTGTAAATCGCTTAGGGAAAAGAGCGCCTGCTAAATTAATTAAGTATCGCCAGTGTTTTAGGATTGGCGGAGCTGAATGGCCAGGTAATGTTTCGCCGCGCGGCAATGTGAATTACTGCTGCCGGCGGCTGAGCGCTCAGCCTGCACAAGGCCAGATATGAGAGCCTGTGGCCTCTCGGCATGGTGCTGGGTGTGTGACAGTTCAGAAGCATGGTGATGCAACGTATGTGAACATACCACAGGCTTTGAAATGATACTATTCCATGCCGTGGAGACAGAAGTGTGATTCAACATATGCTTAAGGCTCTTATATCAGGAATCCAAGTAACCGAACTGAAAATTATTCATTATCATTAATATTATTATTATTCATAATAATTATTAATTAATAATATTTGCAATACATAACACTATTCTGTTAAATATTTACATTACACTTAGGATAGCAAAGAAAAGCACAGCACAGCACATATGCCAGTTCCTGCTCATACACCATACTGCCAAAAGTATTAGGACGCCTGCCTTTAGACACACATGAACTTTAATGGCACCCCATTCTTTATACATAGGTTTAATATGGAGTTCGCCCCCCCTTTGCAACTATTACAGCTTCAACTCTACTGGGAAGGCTTTTCACAAGGTTTAGGAGAGTGTTTCTGGGACCATTCTACCAGGAGAGCATTTGTGAAGTCAGGCACTGATGTTGGATGAGAAGGTCTGGCTCACGGTCTCCACTCTAATTCATCCCAAAGGTGTTCTGTGGGGTTGAGGTCAGGGCTCTGTGCAGGCCAGTGAAGTTCCTCCACACCAAACCCGTTCATCCATGTCTTTATAGACCTTGCTTTGTACACTGGTGCACAGTCATGTTGGAACTGGAAAGGGCCATCCCCAAACTATTCCCACAAAGTTGGGAGCATGAAATTGTCCAAAATGGCTTCATATGCTGACGCATTAAGAGTTCCTTTCACTGGAACTAAGGGGCCAAGCCAACCCCTGAAAAACAACCCCACACCATAATCCTCCCTTCAACAAAATTTAAACTCGGCGCAATGCAGTAAGGCAAGTACCGTTCTCCTGACAACCGTCAAACTCAGACTCATCCATCAGATTGCCAGACAGAGAAGTGCGATACGTCACTTCAGTGGACACATCTCCACAGCTCTAGAGTCCAGTGGCGATGTGCTTTACACTGCATCTGACGCTTTGCATTGCACTTGGTGACATAAGGCTTGGATACAGCTGCTCAGCCATGGAAACCCATTCCGTGAAGCTCTCTATACACTGTTCTTGAGCGAATTTGAAGGCCACATGAAGTTTGGAGGCAGCTAATGACTGTGCAGAAATTAGGTGACTTCTGCACACTGTGCACCTCAGCATGCACTGTCCCAATGTGCATGCTGCAATGTGATTTTATGTAGCCTACCACTTAATGGCTGAGTTGCTGTTGTTCCCAATTGCTTCCACTTTGTCATAATACCATTAACAGCTGACTGTGGAATATTTAGTAGCAAGGAAATTTCACTAATGGACTTATAGCACAGTTGCCATCCTATCACGGTACCACGCCTGAATTCATTGAGCTCCTAAGAGTGACCTATTCTTTCACAAATGTTAGTAGAAGCAGCCTGCATGCCAAGGTGCTTGGTTTTATACACCTGTGGCCATGGAAGTGATTGGAACACCTGAATTCAGTAATTTGGAGGGGAGTCCCAATACTTTTGGCAATGTAGTGTCCCTACAGAGCGGCACTTTCTGCTTGTTCCACCATTGTTTACCTCATGATCTTTTGTTTTCTATCAAATATCTGATTTAAAATAACATTACAAGAATCATTAATGTATATATAAAAGGATTAAAATAAGTGTAAGAAACGTGTTACAATTCAGCGTTTTTCAAAAGTAACAATGCTGCTGGATGCATGACCTTTTGTTGCATTCTGATTAATAATTTTACCTCTCGTAGCCTAAGGTGACTCCGTGCAATCAGCTGAGAAATGAGTTTGAAAGTCGTGTTTTTAATTTTTGGAGCTGTTTAATATGGACGACACATGATGCATCTTATGGAATCCATGTTCTCATGTCTTTCCTGCAGGCACGGCAGAAGATGTTCGTGGAGGCGGCAGCCCAGTGGTGGGTGTGGCCCACCATCCTCCTCTTTCTTATGCCAATGGCTTGGGTGCCAGTGGTTGACGCTTCCCTGCCCTGTCCCCAGAGGTGTGACTGCTGGCTGGAGACATTGCAGATAAACTGTTCTGGAAGGTTGCTGGTGACTGTACCAGAGGAATTCCCTAGCAACACCCGGCTTCTGGACCTGTCTCGGAACCAGCTGAAGACGCTAGGCTACTGGCAGTTCTCCAGGCTGGCGCACCTGCACGAGTTGAACCTCAGTGACAACTTGCTGTCCATGATCGAGGGGGAGGCTTTCCAGGGCCTGCAAAGTCTGCATACACTGAGGATCAGGAACAACCGACTGAAGATCCTCCCTGAACGCGTCTTCTCCGGGCTACACAATCTGCGCATGCTGGACATCAGCAGGAACGAGATTGTGATTTTGCTTGATTATACCTTCCGTGAGCTGGGCAGTCTGCAGCATCTGGAGGCTGGGGAGAATGACCTTGTGTTCATTTCGCCGCAAGCCTTTGTGGGTCTCCACAACTTGCAGGAATTTAACCTGGACCGCTCTAACCTGACCAATATTCCGAGGGAAGCCTTCTCCCAGCTCCAGGCCCTCACGCGACTACGTCTCCGACGACTCAACCTCAGTGTGCTGCCAAACAACTCCTTCCGACGGCTGAGTCAATTGCGCACCTTGACGATCTCATATTGCCCCTGCCTGGACACAGTGGCTAGCAACAGTCTACTGGGGCTCAACCTGACCTCATTGACCATCAGCCACAGCAACCTCACAGCAATCCCATACACATCCCTTCAACACCTCGTCTATCTTCGCTACATGGACCTATCTTACAATCCCATCACGGTTGTAAACGCCAACATGTTGGGTGACTTGCTTCGGTTGCAAGAGTTCCATCTAGTTGGGTGCAGCCTGTTCCGGATCGAACCAGGAGCCTTCCGGGGTCTGGCCCACTTTCGGCTGCTCAATGTGTCATCCAACCAATTGCCTACCTTGGAGGAGGCTGCCTTCCATTCTGTGGGTAACCTGGAGACCCTGAGGCTAGACAGCAACCCCCTGGCGTGTGACTGCCGCCTTCTGTGGCTGTTACGTCGCCGCCTGCGCCTGGACTTCGATGGCCACCAGCCGTCCTGCGCTTCCCCATACCAGGTGCAGGGCCAGGAGTTCCGCGACTTCTCAGAGGCCTTGCTGCCTGGTCTCTTCACCTGTCGCCCAGCTCGAATCCTAAACCGGAGGTCCCAAGTGGTCAAGGTTGAGGAGGGCTACACGGTGTTGCTGTTCTGCTTTGGCGACGGGGACCCCATGCCGACCATCACCTGGATAACCCCGCGGCGGAGGGTCGTGCCGACAAATGGGCGAATCCGCGCACTGAATAATGGAACATTGGAAGTGCGTTATGCCCAGTCACAGGACAACGGGACCTATGTGTGTGTGGCATCCAACGCCGCGGGAAATGACACCGTTTCAGTGCGTCTGAATGTGCATGGCTTCTCTAGCTACCGCAACCGATCGTCCCCGTTTTACCTGGGGGGCTGGAGCGTACCATCAGGCCCTCCCAACTCCAACGGCTCCTTCAGAAGCCTCAAGCCCACCCCCTTTGATGCCAAGACCTTGATCATTGCCGTGACCATGGGCTTCTTTTGCTTTCTCGGCTCCATGTCCATCTGCTTTGTCTTCATGCTCCTCTGGAGCCACACCAAGGGGAAGGTCACGCACACGGCCATCGAATTCGTGGCCCCCCGCCTTACGTTTGACAGAGGCGGAGGTGGAGGAGCCAATCAAGCAGATGCCTCCAAGTTCTCCATGAGGATCATGTGACAGCAAGGGTGGAACATGGGCCTTCCTGTTGAGAAATGGGGGCAGATGTAGTAACTAAGCGACATGGATTAAGCCCATTCAAAGGGGAACTAACTATAAAATCTGCCATCTTTGAAATAATGTGTATGAAAATGTCTCACATGTTTGACTGTGTGGCCATGAGACTGTGTAAGTTATGTTTGATACCTATAGGTTTTTTTTTCAGTTTTATATATGTGTGTATATAGATATATATAAGATTACATTTTTTTATTCTTGTTTTTTAACATGTAAATTTAGACAGGTTGATTGCTTTTATACATGGAAATCAGAGAATGTTTTTTGTGGTTATGTTCAATACTGTACAGCAAATCTTATTTACTATAAAGGAATGGTCGTGTTTGCACAGCAGTCTGTTGCTAAGAGTTGCTTATCACATCAAGTTATAGAAATCACATTTGTAATTCTATAAAACAGAAACATTTTTACATTTTGGGAGATTAAATAAAATGTACCTCACCAGAATAAATGGGGGATGTACTTGTAAATAACGAAATAATAATGCTAGTGAATATACAAACTACAAACCATGCAAGGCATCTTCATGCGAAATGCCATTCTCACACCTTGCAGCCAGTCTTAGTAAAAACGCAGGTAAAATAATCCTGAACATCTGGCTGTAACATGATCCTGATGATAGCATACTGTACACTGTTACAAAAGTAAACATGGTAAATCACAGTATGTCTATGTCAATGCCAGCCAACACAGCAGTTGCTTACATTATTTTTTCCTTACCTTGTGTTTATATTGGCCTGTTGGCTTCTCAAAATATTTTAACCTTCTTTAAGATACAGGTCTGCTGTAATATAAAGTTACCTCATAGATGTTGCAAAGTCCTCATCATTTTAACTAGTTTGATTTATGAGAGGTGGACAGTTCAAGTCCAGAAAGTATCAACCAGTTGAGTATAAAGAGTTATAGTACTTAACTAGTTGGGTGAAACAAAATCTTGGTCGGAATTTTTACTTCCAGGACCTGAACTATCCACCTCTGCATGGGGTGTTATGGATGACTATGTTTGAGCCCAATGGCACTGTCAGGAGACTTGGTTTCGGATTAATCTGGATATATAGAACATTACTCCAAATCACTAAAGCCACTTCTTAATCCTCCTTCACAAATAGATCAAGTAGGTTCCTTTATTATGGTTTAATCACTTGGATTAGTTCACAAGTTTTTTCATTAGGGTATAGATTTAATCACATCAGTCGCTATGGTGTTACGTAACAAAGAGGGATGTAATTGATTTTTCATGGTGTGAAACTGAAGCTACTAATTTTCAAAGAATATATATCCCTGCTAAAAAACAGTTAACAATCATCTTAAGCTGGTCAGGCTAGGTTTTTTAGCAGGGTATAGCCTCTATGGTCTCGATTCGTAAGCTGTCTTTGTGTTTTTCTTATTTCTGTCATTTGGATATTCGTACACACTGAATTTTTCATGTCTACAAATGCCATTATTATGACCTGTAACTATATTCATGCTATATATATATTATAGCATGACCATAAATTTATAGTCATACCTTGACATCTGCTAAAAATGATACTTCACTTTAGTATTAAAAGTAATGTCAGCTTGGAGCACCACTGATGATATATGAGAGTGAGGGCAAAGGCTGATTTTTTGTTAAAATAAATGAGAACACAATTTAAATAACGCCTCGTGCCCTTAGCTTCCGGGATAGGCTCCAGAGCATGCCCCTGCTGTGATGTTTCTTCTCCTTTACACAAACAGATAAAAGAATGCTGAAATAATTATAAGCCTGCATTAAATCTTCATATTGCTTTTCTTGACGTGTGTGTTTATTTTCCTTTCTCACGAAAGTGCAATATCGTAGAAATGTATCACCGAGACACCTAACCAATACAGATACCTCTGATTTATCGTATTAAGGTCTACAGTTTGGTACAGAAACATCCATCACTGCGTGTCGTTTTATTCTCTTGTCAGCTCTAAATCTCGTTGGGGGGTAATCTGCCTCGCACTGGACTTGTAATACATCTACGTGACATTCGCTAAAGTTTGCTATTAGAATAAAAAGGGCGGTTTTCCAGCACTTAACTTTCGTTCGATCACGCAGAGACCTCTCTCACTCGGGCATACACGGCATTTTGGATGATGCAAACGCAGTACTTGGCGTGTTTTCATGGGAGTTAATCCTAACGCTTAAACCCTTCTTTCAACTTCGTGGAATCGAGAAGATCGAAATATAAACAACTTAACCTTCCTTAATACTACAATGGAAAAAAAGGCACATTTGGGTGTTTTTGCCGAAGAATTAAAATGTGATCCCTGCTGGGGAAAAAAAACAGCATAGACAATGCAGCGTGATTTCCATGCTGGTCCATACTGGTTAGTGGTGGTGTAGTCTGTGGACCAGCATAGTTAAGATGGTCTACCTGCTCATGAAACTGCTTCACTAGCAATATTTTATTAATGGCGCTGATCCACCAGCGCCGAAACAGAACTCATGCTGCTATAACCACATGCGTTATGCTAATCATACTGTTAACAAGCTATGCTGGTCTATATAATGTTATTTTTCCAGCAGGGATAACCCACAGGAGATAGCACTTCACAGCTGACCACAGACCACAAGAGCTTCCTATTTTGTATCAGACTGTAAAGCTTTGTTCCTTCTTCTCCGTTCGGGTTTTATTCACTATTCTACTGTCACATGTCGATATGATACACTGTTTGAGTCTTTCTTATGGACAGCCATGCTTACAAAGGCGCTATATTAATTACTTCCAGATGATTTCCAATAAATGAACAAGCCTATCTTATTGCCAGTGAATCTGAAGGACGTGGGGGAACTTCCAGTCGTGACACGGCCATAAACATTGGGCTAAAAGCAACAAAACTGGCTGATAAAAAGCGCGAATTTTAAAGCGTGCATAATTTGCGGGCAATTGTTATGTTTATGCTCCACTATAAGCCTCAAGGCAACGGCAAACACGTGAATTATATTCACAGCAAATGTTCCTCTCTATCCTTACGTTCCACAGCATTACCCATGAAACTTCAGTCACGCAAATATGACCAGGGACTCAAAGTCATTCGGATTAATTACCTCTACAGGGTCTCGGTCGCTTTTATCTCTTTTTACATCACAGTCGTTTAGCAGCGTTTGCTTGCAGTCACGCAGTTTGAGTGGGGATTAAGCCCTCGCCTTACATCAATATGATCGCTTATACACACACTTAATACTGCATCAAGGTTCACTGAGCTTGTATCCTCTGTGATGTATTGGTAAGAGAACAGCAGTACCACCATATGCTTCCTTTTCACAGAAACGCCGAAGATGGTTACCGCGCTAGAAACCCAGAATACAAATTACCGATGGAGGCGCCGCGCTGCTATTTCCCCTTCTGTCCACAAGCGGCGCTACACAAGAACCACATATACATACATATATATATATGTATATTTGGTCGGGGCTATATATAAATAATCAGGTGTGGCTTTTTTTTTAAAGAATAATAATAAAAAAGATAAAACCGAATTATGTTTTTCATTGCAACGCCGTAAGACATGTGCTGTAATTATTTATATCCTTTATCTTTTGCATGCATGATAATTAAAATTTAACTGCATGAAAGTGCATTTAGGGGAAGCGCAGCGTAACGTAGACAAACATACATCTAGATTCTTAACATAAACAAAATGATAATTATAGCTACAGAATAATAGTAATCATATTGAAATTTATGAAAAAGAAGAATATAATTCATACATTGATAAATGCTACATTCGTCTCATAAACAGCTTGTTTGTTTACGATAGAACCCCCTTAATGAAAAGCAAGTATAAGTCTTGTGAGCCTCGCCAGGGTATTGCGTCAGTGAAAGAGACTGTTTTCCCCTTAGCAGAGTCTTACTGACGCTTTCTCTAGCCAATATAGAGACAGTCCTCCATAACACCTCTAAGCCTGAAAGTTTTTAAGAAAAGACTTAGACGTTTCTAACAAAAATGAGATACCCATTTCGTGTTACATAACATTACCTGTTATTAATAAAATGCACCCTCATTAGGCATTGAGTATATCAATTAAGGCCCTGTGCAATGACAAAGACAATCAGTATAGTGTCCATTAAAAAAAAAAAAAAAAAAAATGTTTTATGTTCTGTTTACAAATAGTACAAAAATCATCTATCTAATTATCTTCTACCCGTTTACACTCAGTACAGGTGTGCCGGGAACATGGAGTCTCCCAGGAATCACTTGGCACAAGGCAAAAGGACATCATGACAGTCCGTCACTATGTAAATACACTATGGGTAGTTTTGAAGATGCCAATTCCCCCAACTGCATGCCTTCCGACTGCAGGAGTAATGGATTAATACAACCATATTAATGCACACAAATAAAGGGAAATATTCAACATTTTTCAGGATTGCTTATTTTTACAGTAGTCTCCTGCTATTTAAAATGAGTTGTGTTGTGAGCGCCATCTAGCGGCACTGGTTTTTAAACCTGTCGGTCACGTGATCTAAGCTTTATTGACGTAATATTTTCCATATTATTTGAAATGATTATAGAATGGAAAACAGGAGCAACAGTTTCAGGACCGAAACCCTTATATAATTAATCTTGTCTTAGAAAACTAGCAGTACGTTTAATCGCGGGATATCGACCGATATTACGACACCACCACTCGCCCTTTTCACACGATACTGATGGATGAATTCACTATTTAAATCATATAACATTTACTACCTCTTGCTAATTTATCACTTCCATCCCCAGTTGCATCTAGTGGGATATTGTCCCAAATCCCCGTTTTCTTTTAGGTAAACCTTACATATCTGCTTTTATGGAAATGTAACAGAATTACTGCCTAGGACTGCAGAGTAGAAAGCCCGTTAACGCCGAAACATCGTCACATATTACTTTTATCATCAGCTGGACACACAGACAGTCTTTATAAGACACGCCTTAAAGGGAGGGTAACTTGCTTTCTGCTATACGTGTTTTAGATGAGTTAAACGCATATACTGGCTTGACGGAATCCCGGGAGCGAAATATAAGCAATTATAGTAACTAAGGCAAAAATGAGGTATTTCATATTTTGTTCACTTTTTTTCATTGTCTTTGCGGAGAAAGGGCCGAGGCTGAAATTCGTCACCCATGGTAGGTTCGTCGCTCAACATTCAAAAGATGAGTTAACATGTAATCGTTTGCAGTTGTTAATTATTAGTAAAAAAAAAATTTGCTGAATTCGTATTAATTGTCCGCCGTTACCTGTGGCTGCCACTTCTTTATAATGACGACAGCGGAGGTGCCAAAACATATTATTTATAATTTATTTCCCGGACGTTTTTCTAAATGTATTATATTTCTGGCAAAAGTCGGCATTCGGATTTCTCGGCATGAATTTAATTGCGCAGGGAGAAAAAAGAAACGCTGTTTTTGGCTTTTAGTAATTCTGTCTATCAAAAGAAATTAGACACATTTTCTTTGTTTCTCGCAGTCACGATTTGCATTTCGTAACATCGACTATCGCCAGGGAAACTAGCGGCGCGGAGATGTCACGCTGGAGCTAATCGCACTTTCCATGGAGCAGGCGGACTCTCTCCTCCTTACTATCCCTTTCCCCGCTGTTTGCGTGCCTGTTGATTGCGTTTTCGTTTGGCACCACTCATGACGACCACTTTAACTCCAGTTGGAGAAATCAGCCAACGTGGACGCCTTTTGTTAAGTTTCATCACATCATTGGTTGTCGGATAACAAATATATCGCACGTAATCTGCTATTTCTGGGGAATCGTCGCTATATATCCGTGGCGCGTTTATTTCTTAGACTCGCTGTAAATGTACCATCGCCTTATCTAGTCTAACATGTTCCGTAGCATAATGCACGCGGATCAGATATTTTTTTCCACCCACCTGCCGACATTCGTTATGCTTATGTGTAGTATGGTTAGTATTGTTGATCTTTATTATTCATTCGGTTACTGAACAACATTATTTTAATTGCAGGAATCAATTCAAAACATAGCGGTTTTTAAGTTGTTTTCCCTATAATAAAACAATTTTATTTGAATCAGATAGAAATCGCCACCGTGCGATCAGTATCATGAGTTAATTTCAACAATACATAACCCTACTATATTGTGGGGTACCCTAACGGGTCCATACCATAGCTTGGTAATATTTAGTATCCTCGGTGGTACTGAAATCCGAATAACTGATGTTTTGCGATGCCGTTTCCTTCTTATTGGAATGAAGTCGCCTGCAAAACGTCCGTTAAATATGCTAAACTACTAGTTGAAACTATATGTCCTCTCGGTGCTGGAGTCTGAGCTGGCATTAGCGAACTGCAATGCAGGGCCGTGGGGGGGAGGGGGGGTACGTGTTTGATGCTGCGATAATGGAGAACAAGTCCGGGGTAGCGGGCATCGATGACCTGGAAAAGATGCATTTATCAGCGCGTACGCAGAGGGTGTGCAGAGGGACACAGAGACAGGAGGCAACACCAAATAATTACGCTTTTTTTTAGGAATTGCTGTCAAATGTTCAGTGATTGTAAGCATGTACCAGTCACTAACAACTGTTAATGATTAGACAATAATTTAGTGGTTTATACATCTATTCATCCATCCATCATTCACCTTTTAATAGTTTATTAATAGTTTATTCTCATCGGGGTATGGGGGTTTGATGCAGGTGCTGGAGTCTGTGCCAGGTAGCTCTGGGCACAAGGCCAAGGAATGTCCTGGACAGGATGCCAGTCCCTCGCAATGCACACGATCCCCTATCATAACTGCATGTCCTTGGGGTACCTGGCAGAAGCACCAAATAACATGAATAGCACATGCAAACTCCACACACATATACTGTAAGCGCCACGCTTCATGTTCAGGTAGAGACAACACGTTCACTGAGATTTGGATTTCGTCTTTGGTGCACTAAGAGCAATATTCTGGCTGCCACACAGTCATTTCCAGCAGATGCAGCTAATGCAATAAGAAAACTTATGTATAGCTTGTAACCAAGACCGGATCCTGGCATTTGTAAACTAGGCAGCTAATGAGGGCCCGATTGGCAGAAGGGGCACAGACAAAGTCACGAGACCCTGAGATCCTGCTTGTAATACATTTGTTCGTGTCCATGGTCACAATTGACAGGCATGTAGCATTAGTAAGTCGTCGTGACTGGTACAGTCACAACTCATAAACAAATGTGAACTCACACTCACTTTCTACTCTCTCTCCTTGTTCCACAAAGCTCACCTCCACCCACACGCCCATATATCTGCTGACACACTGGCGAATATATTTCAGCATCTTCTTGTAGCCTGCATGGTAGATACTTGGTTTGGTGGATCTGAACGCTCACCGTCACAAAGCAGCGTCAGATGTCGCCAGCACATCGCCATGCTTTGCTTGTTTTGCAGAGCCTGTAGGGTTCCAGTTCACAGAACCGCAGCCGTACACCACTGTGAAGCTGCTGGAGGGAGAGGATGTCCTGTATGTTGGAGGACAGGCAATGCTATACATGCTGAAATTTACAGGCAGTGGGGTCAGACATGCACAGGTGGGTGAGCTGATGAATAGGAATCCAGCTGTTTGTCTGGTAGGAAGGTACATTTTTTATTACATAAAGTCAATACAGGCATGAAAATATTCTGATCCATAATCATGATAATGTACAGACTACATGAATAAATAGCATATATAAATAATTTATGGGTCCTATAATATATCCTGACTCCGCACTGGGTGAGTGGTCACAGATGACGGATGGATGGATGGATCAACTATTTTTAATTTTGTTTTCCCCTAGATTCCAATATCCTCAGAAGAAAAGGTGAAGGAAGCTTGTCTTTTGGAAATACCCCAGTCAAAGGTGGAGCACTGGAGTTAGCAGAGCACTGGAAACTAAAGCACTGGAATTAGCTGAGCACTGGAAACTAAAACACTGGAATTAGCAGAGTTGTTGCCATCGTCATCATCATCATGACCGACATGTATGCATTTCATGGACCCGCAATTCGAAACAGCTTAACCCCATTCATCCCATTCATCTCTTGTGTATATTCCTGTTTTTATCTGATATCATTATATTTCTGTTTCTGGAGATTTAGGACAAATTGCAGTGGCTTTTGAACTGTATTGATACTCTTAACATTACTGTTGGTTTATTAAAATGATTTAATTTTGCACAGCCCTGTGGGGTTGGGGGGGGGGTCTTTGCTTGACTGAGATCTGTTTTTGGCACCCTTGTCATAAGCATAGCCGTTAAAGTGGACGTGAATCCGGGGGAAGCTGATCTAGATAAGGCTGCCTGTTAGAAATGGTGCTGGGGATGTCACTGACTGCTTGTATGGGGATGGGGTTTAGACTTTAGGTTTAGTGACGATTATCTAAAAGCAAAACAAAGTGGCTAAATGGGATGTTTCGTTTTTGTGCCCCCTCCCATCAGGAATGTGACAATTTCATCACCGTTGTGGAGAAAATTGACGGCCACGTTGTGGTTTGTGGAACAAATGCTGGAAGTCCAAAATGCTGGATCCTGGTACGGGTTTTATTATTATTATTTTTTTATGAATGAAGTTACTGGCGTTGGGCGATGCGGGTAGCACGCTGGCCTCGCACCTTCAAGGTTTGGGGTTACATTACCAACCTCAGCCATGTCTGGAGTTTGCATGCTTCTCCAGTGTTTCTGTAGGATTCTGGGTTCATCTCTCAAAGAGCGAAGAGCGAATTTCCAAAACTCGCTCACTCCATGGGACACGTTTTCGGGAAAGTTTTTGTGTACTCAGTGAGTTTAATGAACCCCACTCAGTGAGTTTTAATGCAGTTTAATGAATGTCCTTCACTGCATCACATGAGGACCGAGTACAGTCCCAGTACAGTACCATATGGTGAGGAAGCCTGACTTTAGGTCATTGGCCGTCTCATCTTAAACACTGGGCTGAGTGGCTTCTGGGTGTTCGCTCTTCTGTTGGTGTTGCGGTGAATTGCTGATGTTAGATTGTGTTGCCTACCTTGGACCTCATTGTGTTTCCTTGGCTAGTGCACTGAAGTGGGAAATAGCAGCCAGTACTAATAATACCTCACTGGCAAAATGGAATTTGCTTCACTCTGTCCAGGTGAACGGCACCGCAGTGGCCGACAGCACGGCCAATGGAGACGACATCACAGCCGCAGATGTCACTCCCCGTTTCCCCTCTCAGTCGTCCGTCAGCTTGACTGCAGGTAAATTGGTGTCGCGTCACAAAGAAGCCTTAGTGTGGCCACCTGATGCTGCCAATTATCCATATAGCACCATTCCGCCTGCAGAGCTAAAAGGCCCAGGTCTGTATCACCATCTTTTGTGCTGTTGATACTCTGCACCATCCCACGTAAGATAAATGGTCTGGTGCATGCTTTCCGCCTGCTGCAAGCACTGCACACACTGCACAGGCTGTCACTAAGCATTCGCCACTCAGCATCTGCGGTAGGAACGATCTGATGCTTTTTTAGCCCGGAATAGTTCCAGAATTTGCAAAGATCTGGGCGGATGTACATTATGGCTTAAAATGCATGAATTGACTTGTGCTGTTTGCGTGGCAGGTAACTAATGAAACCTCCAGGCCGAAACGTTATATTAATACATCTCTGGGGCGGGTCTGGGTTGATTTGGCCCTTAGGGGGGCTCGGCTCCCAGCAGGATCCACCACGATTAAATTTGCTGAGCGGAGGGGTTCCTCAACAATACAATTAACCACGTGGAGGGCAGGGATCCTGACTATACAGATCGTACGAGAATACTGGACAAAACGTCAAATGGATTTAGAAGAATAATTTTTCCAGGGGGCTAAGAATGGGGTGTATCACCTATACTGCAGTTTTTTTACCGGGTTTTTACGTTTTAGAGGAAGCCATTCCTCCGGTTTTTATAATTTATAGGGGGCCATCTGCAAAGGAGGGTAACCTACAGGTTGAGCATAAAGAGTCACAGCCACAGAGTTGTTGGTTGAAACAAAATCTTGGTCTGGACTTTTATTCCCTGAACATGAAGTCCCCTTCTCTGGCCAGTTGGCACTTTGATGGTGATGCTCCTATTAAGAGAGCAATCAGATTTTGCCTGGCTGTCCGTGGTTAGAGGCTCAGCATGGGGCATGTTGTACTATACTGTGCTGTACTGTGCTGTGCCGTACTGTGCTGTACTGTGCCGTGCTGTGCTGTGCCGTACTGTGCCGTACTGTGCTGTGCCGTACTGTGCTGTGCCGTACTGTGCTGTGCTGTGCTGTGCTTCACCCCCTGCTTCTCTCTCTCAGATGGCAATTTCTATTCAGCAATAACGCCGGAAGGACACCACCCTGCCTTTATACGCCGCACCTTTGGTCCCCGTAGGCTCCTAAAGACTGAGAACAAGTGGCTTCAGAGTGAGT
>JAODKM010000044.1:11731376-11748571 GCA_026780845.1 Petrocephalus sullivani | reverse complement strand
TAGGAAGAGCAGAGGGACAAGCCCGGACATGTCGGGGGCCCCTGGCACCACAGGCGGTTCCGAGGGGCCCGGACGAGCCCGATGCAGTGAAAGTGTAACCCGGCCAAAACGAGCCTGGCAACAGTATATATCTGGAGAGTAATGAGTCCATTAGGGACTGTGCCAAGCCGGGGGGTTAGCCGCTGGGGGGGGGGAGGTGGTAGGGGGGCTGCATTTTGCTCAAGGTAGGAAGCTTGGCTGGTATTTGGCGTCTGGGAGGAAAGGGTGCCACTTATGCGCCTTATTAATCTTTTTTTGGCGGGTTTCTTGCAATGTTGACGCGCTCCCAGCACACCATGGCGATTGGCTAAACGCTGTCAAGCTGTGATGAGGAATCCCACTCGCACCCTGGGCCGTCATCATGCTCTCTTGGCAGCGTTTTAGGGGTCGGCTAAAGGCCCAGGTGGATAACACACCAGCTCCGGGCCGGTTGGCCGGAACGGCCTCGGGATGCGCTCCTCATTCCATCAAAGCAGGCCAGCCCACGCGACGGACATTAGCGGGATGGCCGCACGGGACTGGGGGCCGCAGGCAGCAGGCAGCAAGCCGTCTGATGATTTGATCAGATAATGAGAACTGAAATAGGTTCAGCACTTCCCCCCAGCCCACCTCAGCGCTCGCAGAGATGAATTGTTGCATGTCGGGGGGGCTGATTTGATCCGCTACCAATTTTGCAGCAATTTATGCCTGGTACAGACTTGAGTGCCCGACGTGGGCATTTCCACCATGCCTGTGATGTCAGAGCCCCAAACGGCTACCCCTCCTCTTTAAATATGGCAGTGGCCAGGTTGGCATTTTCTGGGACAAAGGATGAATCCCCGATGCATGCGCACAGGATCGCCCAATCACACGAAGGCCCGGCCTTTTGTACCCTATGGACGTCGGGTCCGGTCTAAACCCCCCAGCCCTCCCCCAAATCACCCCTCCCCCATCGGTTGCCACCCACAGCCAGCCTGTGATTCTGCCGTGGCATCGGGCTCACGGCACAGCGACTTTGGCATCAATAATTAAGCACTCGCCTCGCCGTTTCACAAAGGTGACCTGCAGGAGCATGTCACTGACTCGAGCAAGGAGCCCGGCCATTCTCTGGGCATCAATATTTCAGCGGTGTCCTTTACGCTGTTCCTTCTGCTCATTCGTTTCTTTTTTTGTCACCCTGATGCCATCGACCTCGCACATTGTCTCAGTAAAGCCACCCCTTAGATGGTAGTAATATAAACTAACAGGCCAAACAAGTATGTAAATGCCTATGTAAAAAGGCCCAGCCTGACACTGGGCAAAGCCTACAGGCCTTTAAACAGAGTAACAGTGTGTCTGTAAGGGATCCTTTTCAATGCAGCCGCTTGGCATGTTAAGCGATGACAATGATAAGACATTCTCAATACAGCAGTTATTAATAGCATTAATATCATATGCTAATTGTTGTAAAGAGTCACATCGTGAAAAGCTGTTCTTGCCGTCGAACAGATTTGCAGGACATGAGGTCAAGAGGGTGTAGGATGTTTTGGGCAGGAGGGCCAAAGTTTGCCATTGCAGGCAAACTCGCTTTATACTCAAGATAATGACTTCGAGGGGAGTAGAAGGGCTTGTCCCTTTACTTTGACCCTCACCCAAATCATGGACACCCTCCATGTTCATACAGATTTATCTGAAAGCTTGGCGCGATACACAGATATTCCTGCACAGCAAGCAGAGTGTGCCGTTCAAACAGATCCTTTTCTACACCGGGTTCAACATGTGATCTGACATCTAGCAATAATAAACCGCATAACAGATCCACAGTCACTGCTCTGGCCATTCATGTGCTTAAGGGAGTCATATTCGCACCATGCCTGTAGTAGCTTTCTGATCATATGCATATTTCCTTAACTTTCACGACATGCACAATCCTGAGAGCACATCAGGGTCTTCCTGTCCCAACAACACCACATTTTCACACGCTAAAAAACTCGGACAGATGCTCCATGAGCTTCAGTTTTAAGTATGGGGCATTTCTATTAATTAAAAACCAATGCCACTAGGTTGTTAGATGTCAATCGCGTCGGTACTGATGAACCAACACAGAGCCTCATTCTGTCCCTGGGCGGCTTTTAGCTCAGTTCCCCGGTAATCTCTGATCACATCACTCTCCACCAAGCTAATCTGTCCGTCAAAAGCAGCCTTTTCATACTAAGCCTGACATGCTTAGTGTACACGCATGTACAGATCTGTAATCTCAGCCCCCGCAGTGCATAATGTACACACATATTACGACAATTAGCCCGTAGGATCCAACTATGCATTTTCATACATGACGCACAATTGAGACTGAAAAGCAATTTGGGGCTGCACTCAAGTGCACGGCCCATGCAATGCAACGTTCGGGCCCCGGCTGTGTGGGCTATTACGTCTCGTTATTGTGCCGTTAAGCACCGATCCCCGGAGTGTAGCTTTACAGTGTCTCCCAGCCTCCCGGAAGAGGGAAGCCAGCCTGCTATACCTTTGACTGCTCACACTCCAGCGAGCCCCTGCCATTAGACCCGGGAACGTCCCATTGGCAATGGGGAAGCTTCAGCCAGAGGGAGGAACTGTCCATACAGGTGTCCCAGGGAACCCATCTGGGTTTGATGTTCGGGTTCAAAATATTAAAATGAATACAGCCATATTACTATATGCAAAAAAGAGCTTTATCCACCATTAAGTACTACTTAATTTCATATCATTCATTCAACCTGAGGCTGTAGTCCAACACTGCTTTTTCCTGCCTTTTTCTATGCTGGGACTTGACCCCTGAACTCATGAGAATAGTGCAACAGGATAGTCACATTCTCTTAGTGCTGCCAGGTAGCCAAGGAAGACCCAGATCACTGGTGATCCAAAATGCCATGTTAATTCCACCAGCGTCGCCCCATTTGATACCGGCGTACCGTGGTGAAGCTAGGTGCCATTCTCAGATGTGCAAAATTCACATATCTGAAACCAGACGGCCTTCCGCACAGGGTATTCTCCTGCCTTGTGTCCTGCGTTGCCAGGACATATTCTACGGTTCACCAAGACCCTATACTGGAGTCACAGTTGGGAGATGGACCAATGGATAGATAGATGTTGGAAAGCATTAACAGTAACCAGTAAGCCAGGTGTCGGCCTCTAAGCAGTCCTGTGTTGTATTCTTTTGGCCTGCTTCTGGTTAAACCTAACCATCCCCAGACTTTGCTCTTTAGGCCTCTTCGCCTCCTTGCTCCCCCATGTTGGGCTTCCACGTTCTGCCCTCATTCTGCCAAGCACAGGAATCGGCTTTCGATTGGCGGCCGCTGTGCCTCTTAAGAATACCCGCGCCTGCTGAAGCCGGGCCTTCCTCATCCACACCATTTAATTGTTTATCAGATAACTTCCGTCCGCTCCGGGTTCCAGCCACAATTTTTATTACCCTGCTGAATTTTTAATCAAAGGCGTTCATTTATGATCAAATATCCTTCCTCCTCCCAATGAATTTGTTAATAAAAAAAGCACTTTGATGTCATCATTTGTAAAGGTCTAAATCTGGCAAGTATAAAATAACACCTTTGAACTGTTCCTGAGCAGGTCTCATGGTGAAATGGGAACTGTCTACCTTTGTATCTGAGCAGAATTTGAAATTTTACCACAAAATGGCTGTTTTAACATGCAGTTGTCGCTACATTTACTGGAGTGTCCAGAATCTGGTGATCCAGTGAACTGCTGGTGTGCTTTTCTCCGAAGGTGTCCCCAACATGTAAGATCACTGGTGTATTGGCCAGGTTCCCGGTGGGTGCTGCTCTCAGTCAGCATGTGGTCCAGCAAACCCTGGAGAAAAACTCCATGCCACCAAATAATCTCATTAAAAACTGACCCTCTGGGCAGATCTGTGACGTGGGCCAGCTATGAATAGGTACCTATTCACAATCTGTTTAAACCTGGGTTGGGTGGGTGGAGTACATTGAAAGAGGCAGACCTTAATAAAATGGACCCCCACCTCTGCCGGCTGTCATCACTTCTGACTTCCTGTTGGCTGAGCAAGCATGTCAACAGCTTCCCAGCGCTGTGTGGCCTGGGGCTGTCATTTGGGTCAGGGATCCCATTATTGCCTGCAGGTTAACATTTGCTTACAGATGACGGGTCATTCTGATTACATAGTGAAATACTAATTTGATCACTGGAGGAGTTGTATGTGCAGAGTCACTCCTCTGGTGTATAATGTAGTCGTCTAATTAACTTTCATTCAGAATGAGACTGAGGCAATGAGCCCAGTTCTCAGCCACTTCCTCCTGCCTTATAGACGGAATTTCGCTTCCGAAATGCCATGTGCCCAGGCCGGTGCCTTGATGCACTCCCGCTAATTTTGGCAGGCCACCGGCAAACATGCCTTAATGAAAGCTCCCCCCTCAATTTTAGGTTTAGGACTGCCAGCATCCTGGGAAAGGCGACCCATTTCCATTTTCTCTGGACGGTTTGTACAGTGCAGTGATGGCCGGGGCACATTTCTTTGGGCAAACAATCGTTTTATGGAGGGGGTTAAAAGCTAGCTTAGAAATCCCAGAGGCTTCCTGGTCTTGTGGAGAAATGGTGGGCATGTACCTGGCCCAGGGAGCGGGGTGACCGGGCCAGGGCAGATTAAATGGTGGGCATGTACCTGGCCCAGGGAGTGGCGTGGATTAAAGGCCAGCCCAACCGTCAGGGTGGGAGTATTCCAGCAGGACAGCCAGCCGCTAACACTTCAGCCAGGTGTTGGCTGAGAACATCAGCCTGACCCAAAACAATGTCTATCTAAGGTACTCGTGCTCCACTGGACTGAGTCCCAGACTATGTGCTACCCCACCCCCCCTACACACAGTGTATCTTTAACTGTCACAATCCCACAATCCCTTGCATATTCCAAATTTGTTAGCAAAGCTTGTAATGGCGACACAAAACAAAATGTTTTTCAGGTATGTTCAGGTATGGTATTGCACACAGTAGCAGAACTGCCTTACAATGATTAAGAAGAGAATGCTTCGAATATTGGCGATACACAAATACCCATACGTCTGTTCATTCTCTAACCACATACCCCAGTCAAGGTCACGGAGATGGGGGATTGAGCCTGGAGCCTATCACCAGGCAGCATGGATGGGCCACAAGGTCGAAGCTGATGAAGCTGACCAGGGAAGGAAAGCGCAAGTGAGCGGGGAAGCTAGTGCAGACAAAAAGCAGTATCGGGACACACCTGCACCCTCGATGACCCTACGGTATTGGGACAGCACTTAAACATCTGGAATTTGGTATTAAATTTGCAATTTGTGAAGGAGGGTGGTGTGAATAAGAGATTTTGGATGCAGCCACAGGCACACACGAGACGATTCTATGGTCAGCTTAGCGATGCCAGTCTTTGGACTATGGAAGAAAACCCTAGTGAAACGTTTACTGGGATTTACTGGTGGGATTCAAACTCCCATTTCTGGAGGCTTGAGGCAACTATGCTACCCACTGAGCCAGGAAGCCCAAGCTTCCCTCAACAAATGACAGCAAAAAAGGTGAAAATGCTGCTTTGTCCTTCAGGAACAACTTCCTGATGGGGAAAAGTCATTAGCAGCTCCCAGAAGAGCCGTCCTGAGTTAGGGGCCGGGAGGCAGTGGAGCTGAATCCCCCTGAGCCCCTTTGGGCGAGGGCCTTCTAGGGCGTCGACGTGCGTCCAAACAGAGGCCGGGGGGGGGAATGCTGGGGTAAAGCACTGGAAAGGATAAATGGAAATCATTATAAAGAATATTTATTGAGAGTGTTTCAAAAGAATATTTTTTGGGTTTTTGTTGCTGGCGTTCCACTCCTATGGTGTAAATGTAGTTATGGCAAGGGCAAACGCAGCAATTTTTAAAACGTTATAGCCTTAGACTTGCTGAATTACAGGTACAGGCATACCACAGAGATGAATACTGATGAATTTGATGAGTCAAGCGTTACCATAGAGACCATCTGATTGTGCTTACCATTACCTTGTCAATCTATTTATAGTTTATACTGTTTGGATAACCAGCATCCCTGTTCGTACAGATCCCCAGTTTGTGGGTGCAGCGGTGATTCCAGGATCTGCAAAGCACAGGGAGGAGATCTACTTCTTCTTCAGTGAGATAAACAAGACCGCCACCGTTGACAAGGAGCCCTACAGGGCTTGTATTGGACGAGTCTGCACGGTAACCAACCAACAAGCGTAATGATTTCTGAGAGGATAAGTTATAAAAAAGCAATCAGACAGAAGGAACGTTAGGGGACCTATATTGCGTGTCAGTGAGGGCATCAAGCATCATTCCAGTCCATAATTGGAATTAATCCAATAATGCATTGTTCCTAGATTGATGAGGGAGGCATAAAAGGGACTTTGGAGAATTCCTGGACCACTTTCCTGAAGGCACGCCTGATGTGTGGCTCCGCCCGCAGACACCAGCAGTTCAGCAACCTGAAGCAGGCATTCGTGCTGACTGCCCGTGAAAAGAGGACCGGTGTCATGTACGGGCTCTTTGCCAACGCCTGGTGAGCATCGCGGAAAAGAAACTACGTCAGTGTCTAAGCAGAACGGACCATGTTTCCCCTCCGTACACCCTGTACTTCAGACTGACTCACGAAGCTGATTCCAAGATCAGCGGGACATTTTGAGTGGCATCCAAGACGTTGACGTTCATCTGCGCTTTGTCTTGAACAGGGACGTCACTGTGGTGTGTGCCTACTCTGTGGAGGACATTGACCTGGCCTTCTCTACCTCCAGACTGAAGGGGTACAGGGGAATCCTGGCAGGCTACCAGCCAGGGATGGTAATACATCACAGACAGGAAGCACATTCATATAGGGGCTTGTTGCCATAGACACATCATGTATCCTCAGATTAAGCTAATATGCAAAAATGTTGTCACTTAGAGTGATGTGTTAATATTTCTTTAGATGGGCTGGGAATTTTTTTTAATAAAAATAAACAGTATTGAATATAGTTGTGAAATACACGTCTGAAATAAGTTAAATGGCCATATTATTATAACTAAAGGGTTTGAAAGATTAATACAGTGACGTGTACAAGCCCCACCACTAGATCATCACAGCATCGTTTTTTTTTCCACTGCTAGTGTGCTTTTAGGAACGTGACATCGTCTCTGAGCGCTAAGAGCCTGGGAGTGATACGGGACCATCCGGAGATCGAGGATACGATCTGGCCAATTGGACTGGCGCCTTTGGACCTGCCGAGCGGCGACCGCTTCACCAAGATCGTCGCTGACACCGTCTTGGCTGTCAATGACGAGCACTACAGCGTGATGTACCTGGGCACAGGTGCGAGGCTCGGCGGGGGGGGGGGGGGGGGCCCTGACTGGGCTAGGGGTGCAGTGCGCCTTAAGGGGGTCAAGTAGTGGTTTGGCCTTTAATTAAGGTTCTGAGACCAGGATGGCTTGCCGGTGCGGCAGTTAGCACTGTTGGCTCACACCTCTGGGATGCGGGTTCGAGTCTCTTTACAGGCTCTGCATGTGTGAACTGTCCTGGGTTATTCCCTACCTTGTGCCCATCGTTTCTGGGATTTAGAAGGTCAATGGATGGATGGACTCTACGACAGTTATAAATTAGTTGCAGGAGTTGTTTTATTTAATATAAATGAAACAACTCTGTCTGAAGTTACTGGTGACATACAAATGACAATTTCATTTATGCATTTATAACAAACTTTATAGTAATTCAGCCCTCATTTGTGACGAATTCTTGCTGTCTGGCTCTTGCTAAATCTCCTTATGCTGAGTTTGTAATATGGATATTATGCTAAAACTGTATTCAAATTCAATGCACGTGTGTATAGGGTTTTTTGTCTTTCAGATGATATAGTAACCCTCCTCTATTCCTGTCTTTCTCCTTGTTTCCTTGTCCTGTCTCTATAGAGAGCGGTAAAGTGCTGAAGGTCCTTCACACCATCGAGGAAGCTTTCATCATCTCACAGTACTCTGCCTTCCATTCTGAGGGTCCAGTCACAGGCATGGCCATCGACTCTGAGAGGGTACGCTGGCTCTTTCCCCTCTCCCACTCATGCTAGTCGGTTTGCAGATTTGGTCATGTCCTTTGGTATGTGCCAACTGGAGTGTCAAAAAGGGGAATATTTGGTGACGAAGAGATTTTTAATGTATCCCAAACATAGTTGACCTTCACTATGACTGAATTACAAAACATTCCAGCAGAATCTTCATGCAAATATTGCACCAAGTAAAATATATATACAGTAGGTATATCAATTCAACCCCAGCGCAATCTTTTTTGACATTTGTCTGTGAAACTCCACGGTGACTCCGCTTGTCTATTCATCTCGTTTTTCCGTTGGTCCCAAGGGGTATCTCTATGTGAGCTCACCCACAGAAGTCCAGCGCATACCATTGGCTGACTGTGGTCGCTACGGAGACGGTTGCCGGGGATGCATCCTTTCGCGTGACCCTTATTGTGGGTGGGATGTTGGCAAGAGGATGTGTGTGGTGATACCAAAGGAATACAACATCAGCACAGGGTGTGTCATCTGTTCTGCTGTGAAGTCCATGTTTTTTTTAATAGTAAAATGAATTTTCATTTTTTGTTTAAATGGCATATACTAGATTATAACCATTTACATAGAATTTCTCTCCATGGAATTACAAAATGAATACGATCCCTGTAATCTTGAAAGCAGACTAATATATTTCACAATTTCTTTGTTCAAGGCACATGTAATATAGATTTCTTACCTAGGAGGTCTACTGATGACCAGTAACATTACAATAGTGAAGCCCCTTTTTGACAGAGACTGAAATCAACAGGCATCCCTCCAACAAGCTCTTAACACAGATTTTTAAGAAGATGTAGCATAACAATACTGAACTTTTATTAAAAATATATTCACAGAGAGTCAGTAGTTTTCAGAAATCAAGTGTATGGACTGTTTTGTTTGGCCTTCATATCTTGTTACTGCTGTTTGTCGCTGTATTCCCAGCATGATTGTCCAGAGCCTTGACCAATCCAGCGCTTCCGAGTGTGGAGAATCAGGTGGTGGATTTGCAGGTCAGCCTCTCCTTCCCAATTCTATAATGCCTTGTTTTTACTAATAGAGTCAAGCCAATGTGAGCTTGCAGGGATTTAATCGGGATGTTTCAGAATTGAGAACAACCCACAAACCAGAAAACCTGGTGGCCTTCAAGAATAAGAGTGTGCCATCCTTTTTCCTAAAGGAAAGACATTTTGTACTTAGGCCATACTTAATCACATTCTGGACCAGTCATAAGTGGATCAGCCATAACCAGATATATTAATGGGCATCTCTGCATCCCCCTGAGATGATAAATAATTTAGCAATTTATAAATGGTCATTTTATGCTCCCCCCACTATTAGTATTTCAGTTAACAAAAATCAGTAATGAATGGGTTTCCATTATTTTGTGAGTGATTATATTATTGTGCATATGATTATTTGAAGGAGATGTGCTAGCTTGGGTCAGAGGAAGTATGACTGTTATTAAAACCTAGTTAGAATCTGGCTTTGTTTAATCCAAGACAAATCATCAGAATTCTAAACCTTTATTGTGGAATAGAGAAAAGTTCTGAAGTTGCTTAGCCAGTAAACTTGATGGTTCTGATTTTGGCTCCCTCTACAGGCCTGAGGGCACATAGCACTTCTCCCAAGGAGGTAGAGGTGGAAGCAGACGGGCCCGTGCTGCTGCCATGCCCTGTGTACTCCTTCCATGCCTCCTACCTTTGGGAGAAAGACCACTGCACCCAGCGTTACCCTTGCTCCATCCTGGGGGACTCCTGTCTGCTGGCTCCCATGTCTCTTTTGCCCTTCACGGATGGAATCTTTCGTTGCATGGCCCTGGAGGATGGCCATAAGGTGGAGGTGATCTCCTACAAGGTGATCATCAACAACGGACCCGTTTCGGCTTCTGCCGTCTGGCTCCTTGGATACTCCGTCTTCCCGTTTACCGCCACATTCTGGTTTATCTAGCCACTGTCCTCTTCCAGGCTTTTTATATCCTCTTAAATAGAAAAATAAAGTCGACACCTAGTTTGACAAGCATTTAGCATCACCATGTATATCACAGTCAAATTTGCGTTTAATATGAAGAGTTTATATTTATGGGTCACAAAAATCAATATAACTCTATTGCTTTTTGACTGTTTAACTGCTGTATTTGGTTCTTTGTAATGTATTTTAATCATGTGCCCCATTTGTTAAAATGCCTAAATATTTGAATAACCATCCCAAATCAGAAAAAAATGTGATCAAAAAGTATTAATTGTAAGTTGTTTTCAGTATACATTTTAATTGTAAGAGACTATCAACTGATCTACCTTCTGCAAAGCACAGGAACCACCCAGACACTTAGGTTTAAAGGTGATCTCTACATGCTGCAAGAAACATATACAATGTACCAGCTGTAATGCAGATTACAAGTTTTCATTTGAATTTATTATCTCACGGTTTTGAATTTAAGTAGAGTCATCCATTCTCAGGCATCATGTTACAACTCAAGTGTACAATGGGAGTGACTGAGGTCATTCTTTGAGAAATTTTGGCATTTACAAATGTGGGGTGTTGCTGTAGTCTTTCAACTGTGCTGTACGCTTTACAAACCTAGCATTTACTTTTGGTCTTTCAGTTTTTTATTTTGTAATAATTTGTTTTTTTTTCTCTTTTTGCTCTTGCCAGTGTTTCATGGTGAACAATGCCGTCAAGTTGCTTTTATACCAATTTGCCAAGTTGACTGAGTTACTTTGAGAAGATAACAGATGTTTAGCAGATGTCTAATACTGTAACACTGTCATAGCTACTACCCTATTACCATATGTAAATATGTATGACAGTCTTGTCGTATAAATGTAAAAAGCCTTAACATTATGTAAGTACTGTATCTTACAGTATTAAGTGACACTGTAACATTGGTGTAAATGGGCTTAATATAGAACATGGGGCTAGGTTCACAAATCTGACAACAGACAAGCAGCTAGTGTATGATAATCAGAAGTGTTTATCGAGAAATCCGTTTGCTATATCGGTGAAGCAATCAAAAAAAAAACGATACTGGGGGATCGTTCATTTGTAACCTCCATTAATCCTTGAAGTGTCAAAAGCCAGATGAAGCCACATAGTTGAAGTTACCATAGAGCATTCTGCTTTCCCTCTGGTAAATGACTTCAGGATTAAATGTTTTTTATCACCGCCTAATTAATTTGTAGGCCTAATAGCATTTATTATTTGGAAACTGTTTCAAGCTTTAAAATGTTTCAAGCTTCAAAGATATGGGTGCTAAAAATTGCTTTTATATTTTACTTTGAACTCTGTTTTGTAGGGGAAGTAAGTATACGAGGGCGAATATGACATTTGTACTTCTACCTAATGAAAAAGGCTTTGTAGAAATCAGTAGAATTTCACTGAATGGTTTTCAGAAACAGCAACATTTATGCATAAATCTGATCAGCTAGTAAGAGAAATTCTTCTGTGATATTTTAAAGGTAGTTTTTATTATATGTATAGCTTAATCGTATAATGTGCAGAGATGTTAAATATGGAGGTTGGGATGGGACATAATAGTAATTTGATAAACGTGCTACAGCCATTTGCAAATATTTTTATTCTTGTTGATTGATTCATGTGTGCTAGAAAGATTCCTCGTATACTGGGTTAGCTGTCAGGAAAATCCCTGGCTGGGCAGGTTCATTTTCTGTTCCTATAGTACATTATTTCGGTGCTATAACACAGTGATTAGCACTGTTGTCTCATACCTCTGGGACCAGCGTTCAAGTCTCCATCTTGGCTCTGTGCATGTGATGTAGGCCATGGTTTGTGAAGGGGTTTCCTGTGGGTACTCTGGTTTCCCCCCACAGTCCAAAAACATGCTGAGGTTGTGTGTGTGTGTGTGTGTGTGCCCTGCTACAGGTTAGCACGCCATCCTGCTTTGTGCCTGCAGTTTCTGGAATAGTCTCCAGATTCCCATTACCCTGAACAGAACAAGTGGATACAGAAAACATGGATAACGTACTTTTCCACATTTGCCGAAACTCTTAGTTACTTGTTTTTTTCTGTTTTGCTTTAATCTTATTTACAACTTTCAGAAGTCAGCAAAGACTACTTAAATAATATGCATGAATTCCATACAATTGCACACAGCCAAGGTTATTTGTTTCCAGTGGCTTTGTGTTTACTTTAAATATTTCACTGAAAAGTGATATCTTTTCATGTGTGCAGTTTCGTGTATCTTTAATTTATTCTGGTTTTGAGGTAACGTCTATAGAAATGATAACAGGCAACCGGTACCTTCCTCAGAATTTATAATCATCATAAGCCCTTATAATGGGATGCAGTATTAGACAGATTACGGATTGCTTGGGATTTGAAATTGGCTACATCAACAAAACGGCACAATAATATATGAAGAAAAGTAGATGTACTTGGAGCAAATCAGACGCAAATGTGTACTATGTACACCCCTGCTCTGCCAAAACACAGTCATGTCTGAAATTACTTCAGACTGTTAGCCTTGGCGTGAGGAAGTACGTTAGTATGATTGTGAGTGAAATAAATATATAATAATAATAATAACGCCAATATTTTTTCTTGAATTATTAATCTCTGTGGCACTTTTTTCATACTAGCCCACTGCACGTATTTAAGGAACATATAAAACTGCATAAGAATGCGGTATTATCATTTTCATTTTAAAACATCTCACACTGAGAAGTTCGAATAAATTAATGTCTTATATTTATTAACGTTTACGGTTTATTTGCGACAGCGGCGCAAAACGAATCGGGCTTCGCCGTGGCCACCTATGTGGGGCTTTTCGGGCTCAGTGTCGCGCCACGCTGTTCCGCAATGTCCAAAGCGGACTGTTAGTTGGACCGTTTAGATGTTTAAAATGGTGCATATTATTATAAACGACTGGTCATAAAAAAGCTTTACGCTTTGCTGTCAGAAGGAGTTTATTATTATTTTGTCCCTCATGATAAGGATAATTAGCCAGATAGCTCATTATGTTGTCTCATAGCCGTTTTGTCCTTCAGAATTTGGTCCGGGATCTCAGTAAAGTCACGGTGTCTGCCGTTCAACGCATCTCGCAGACGGCTTGCAAGGTATGTGTTCCCGTATATGGCATAACCAGTAAATTAATGACTGCGTTTTGTAACCCAGTAAGTGAAAGGGAGGTGTATAACTACCTACAATATCCCTTTCACGTTATAGTAGCGCTCGTTTTTTTTTAATGATGTTAGCTTGACATGTATTACTTCCGAAATAATCGTATATATATATATGTATGTGTGTGTGTGTGTATATACACACACATAACATGGACAACTAACCCTTCACTGCCACAGTACAATATGGCTTTCTTTCACTTACAAATTATCCTCGAATACATCATTCGACTAAAGCAATTACATACAGTTAGTAGCACAGTTGTCGGTGTCAACTTCACATTTGAAATTGAACAGATAATGAATACCCTTAAATTTAACTGCTATTATTAATGGATTCATCATTATGCCGTTTACTTTAGGGAAAAGTGTATAACTATGATTTATAATAGGCATAAACTTTGAACCGTAATGAAATAATCGGGATTTTAAATATCTCGGTCATATCTAAGTTCTTAACTAGGAGTATTTTAACAGTACAATAATATGTTATAAACAGCAAAAGGTTCTGCGGTAGTTGTGTATCGCCTGCACCTAAGTCTCTGTGCCTGTGATCCGAAGATCGCTGGGTGAAGCCCGGCCTCGGCAGAATAGTCACGTGTCTGTGGGCCCTTTACCTGCAGCTCCTTGGGCACCGCAGTATGGCACCCCTATAGTGTAGCCCCTCCAAGCTTCTCGTGGGGAGCGAGATGGAGTAAAAGCTAAAAGAGAATTTTAATAAAGTATCTTTATTCTTTTTTATTCTAGAACACAGTTGTGGTTGAAAGATGGTGGCAGGTTCCACTGTCGAAAGAAGGGCGCCCCCCGAGGCTCTACTCCCGTCGACATCGGGTTTATCGACTCGTGGAGGACACGAAGCACGCCACTAAGGCCGAAAAAATGGAGCTCATCCTCACACAGACGGTTCCCAGTGAGTCTGCTAGCCAGGGACTTTCTGGTACTGTTATCCAGTGAAAACGCACCATAAACTCTGTTGGTAATTTCATGAGTGTTGGTCCTTGTTTCTAGAGCTGGGAGGCCGGGGGGACACCGTCTTTGTGAAGAAAGCTTTAGGTCGCAACAAGCTTCTGCCCGAGGGCCTGGCGGTGTACCCCTCCCCAGAAAACACGGAGATGTTCAAAGAGGAGCTAAGGGTCAGGCTCACTGTCTTTGCATGACAGAATACGAAATATAGCTAATTGCAGCAGGATTTGAAATGAATTTAGCAGTTTTTCTAGTCTGATAACTTTACAGTGATTACAGTATTCAGTCTGATGCTTTACCCTTCATTATATTTTGTCAAAGACACACTAGCTTCGTACTAAGCTTGTGGACTAGTTCAGTAGAACTGTCAAATTACTATTAATTGGGTATCACCTTTTTGGGGAAGGGAGTTTATATTAGTATTCAGGAAGAACTGTGCCCCTGCTGACCTCCCCAAACCTGTTACAGCAACTGCGTGAGGGGAAAGTGGAGGACAGGATACAGACGCGCACAGGAAAGTTGGTGAGAAGATTCTTTCTTGTGTCACGTTCTGAGAAGCTCAGCATGGGTTTCCCTTTGATTTTGTCTTCCCCTAGCTACAAATGTTATACACTGAGGTGTGGGCATTTATCTAGTATCGCTGTCGAAGAGAATCTTAAATCTTCACATGCTGCACAAGGTGCAGCAAGTTCCCATGGGACCTTATAGAGTAGTTATACTGCCCCCTCATGGGCATTTCTGTGTTTGCGCACAGACTGTCGAGTACCTGAAACGCTGTCAGCTGGAGGTGGGGATGAAGAATAATGTGCAGTGGGTGCTGTCAAAAGAGATTGTCTGCCGTCACTTCCTGTTAAAGGTAATCGACTGCTTCTCTGCCAGTGTGGGATATTTGACACTTTTGAAATTACCTTCACACCCCCATTACTGTTGGAGTAATATATGTAACTAACCCCCCCCCCCAACTTTCCTGAAGCTGGGAGTGTTTGTACCACCTGATGCCTTGACCCTACCTGAGGAACCAATCACATGTCCGGGAGAGTATTGGTGTGAGGTCAAGGTAGGTCATTTAAAATTCATTTTTTTGAAGGTGAGACCTAGATGGCTGATTGATGCTCAGGTGCTGCTGGCTTACCATATCTGAGATGTTTGTTCCAGCCTGAATCCTTATCACATCTGTTTGTGCTGATGGCCATGGTGTTGAATTATTTTTTTGCCAGCTGGATAACTTGCCAATTGAATGACTTGCAATTCATCGCAAAGTGCAGGCGCTCAGTCGTCTTGTTGACGGTACAGACCGGTGTTTCCCAATCCAGATCTCAGGGACCTGCAGACGATCCACATTTTTGTTCCCTTCCAGATCCCTAGGGAGCAAAAATGTGTACTGTCTGTGGTTCCCCAGGCACCAAGTTGGGAAACACTGGTCTGTATTGTTAACAAGATGACATCTGTGGTTATTTTGAAGGCTATGAGTAATTTAATAATTGACACATAATTAATAATCAATACATTCATTTTAAGAGTCAATTTTTAATTAGAACTATCTAATGATTTAACAAATGTATTATTGGAGATTGTAATGCATTTGCTTCATTCTATTGATCAAATTCACGGCTCAGTGATGCTTAATTAAAGTTCTCAGCTGGACCAAAAACACACCCACATAAACACACAGTGGGTAGTAAGGACCAGGACTGAGAGACACTGGGATAGAGACTTGAAGCCCTCTTCTGTCTTTAAAGGTCCAGCACCTTAAACACTCGCTGACTGCTGATTCTCATCCTGGCTTCCCTTTCCGCAGGTGAACGGGATCAACGCCGTCCGCATCCCAATGTCCGTGGTGAAGTTCACCCATCCAAGAACGCGGCGTCGTAAGAACTGGCAGGAAAAGCAGGGCGAAGCGCAGGATCTGCCCAGAGACGAGGAGTCCTAGCACCGCCCAGGCGTCTCCGAACAGCGGGAGGCAGATAAATGGCATAGTGTGAAAGCGATGCATCACTGCAGAGGGCATGGACTGATTGTTTATACTGGCCACTTGACTTATAACTAAGAATTCCATTAAAAATGCTGATACTTCTATTTCTCCAATGCCTTCGATTCATCAGTATTTTCCGATGACCACCACCAGCAAGGATCTGGTCTGAATTGCAAGTCATACCCCCACTGGCTGGTGTCTTATGTCTCATGAATTACTTATGATTCATCTCTCTGGGCCGCTGGCCTTCCTACTGAAGCAGCACACAGCCCATGAGGATAAATTGGGCATCAACATGTCTGGGTAGTGTGGTGATGTAACATCAGGGATCGTCCTTCTTGTTCGTTAGGCCTTATCCTACAGCAGGGGACTCTGGGCACATCCCTCCTGTGCCAAATTAGCCCGCTGTCACAGAGTCAGACTTTAAATCAGGAAGGAAACAGTGATTGTGTCTATTAAAGTACAGGGAATTCAACATTGTGGAGACTTTAGCTTCACTAATGAGCTCAATGATCTCGATTGTTACAATCTTGGTGCTTGTTCTTTTATTCATATATATATATATGTATAGACACACACACACAGAGGCAGGGTGTAAAGGCATGCACTCTAATTGGGTACAGAATCACCCAGTCCCATCCCACACAGATTTAAAATGACCAGATTTTCAGTCCCCTGCTGGATTGTTTTTTACTGAGAGGCTGCAGACGAGACTGAAAGCTTTCAACAGAAATGTTTGTGTGCTGCACTGAGCCCATTAACTACCCCTGATAACCCCTAACGGGAGTGTTTCCAAACAGTCATTGGGGAGTGTTTATTCTCCCTCCCAGCTCCAGGTCAGGGCAAAAAAGGTGGACCGTCTGAGGTTTCCAAGGATCGGATTGAGAAACTGCTTTAGAGTTCACCCAATAACTCAGTTTTTCAACACTTAATTGCCGTCATCGTTTGGACACAATTTCAGATACAAATTACTTATCCATAAGATCTGCCAACCTCAGCTTTTCACCATGTGCTCTAAATTCTCTGTATATTATTTATATATATATATATATATATATATATTTAAGGTTTATCAGAT
>JAODKM010000044.1:11713476-11731184 GCA_026780845.1 Petrocephalus sullivani | reverse complement strand
AGATCTAAGGTTTATCAGATATAACCTGCCCATAGAATTACACATAATGCAGAAAATTATAATATCATCCCAAATATCAGGGTATGATTGGAGAGAGTAATTTCATTAAGTAACTACTCAGTAATTAACAGAAATTAGTGATTACACCTGTGTGTTGTTAAAGAATGCATATGAAGTACTTTTCTAATAGGGGAGATGCCTTATTAGGATGTAAGCATGTGGAGCTAACAAGTTGGCTACACCAGTAATACATACTTCTCTACCAGCAGTGGACAGGTGAGGCTACAGTCAGCTTAAATGGTATTAGTTTGGCTAATGTCAGAGGAAGTTATGAGTTGAATTACTTTTCATTATTTGACTGCTGTGTTTGGCAGGGCTGGCTCTGCATAAATAAGCCAGACCATACAAATAAGTTACCCCTCTTTGATGTCCTTTGCTTAAGGACATGGACTTTTTTTAAATGCTCAAGATTTTCCTACTGACTGGGAACATTTTTATAGATCGAAACATTCCCTGCTTCGTAAGATGTAAGTCATTAGATCTCCATAAGGAAGTCTTTCTCTCAGGTTAAGTGCTGTGAATTCAAGCATGCAATTGAATTGTCCCCTTCTGGTGTAGCTTTTGGTATCTGAATTACTGATAGTCTAAGCATGTGTTTTCAATATATTACTGACAAATTTATATTGTGTGTGTGTGTAATTCCATTTGATATGCTCTCTGGTGTATATATGAATAAACTTAACTTAACCTACCAAGGTACCATTTTTCCTATGGCTTTCTTTAGGAAACTGGATATTTTCACATCCCTTTGCTTTTAATGTTTTGCATCTCTATTTTGAAAAGGTTTTGGAACAAAGACTTTAAATCTCTCAGCAGTCAACTGCTCAGTTATGCATTTGGCTAACTTTGGTTCTAAAATGTATTTTGAATCTCGTGTAAAGCTACCTACAGATCGTTGGTGAGTTTGCTGGCTTCTAGTATTACTCCATTACACCTTCCTTTACAGTTCCTGTAAGGTCAACATTATGTCTAGGAGACCGGTGGTTTCCCAGCTTCAGAGAGCGATGGAGAGCCTGATCCAGGTATTTCACAGATACTCTTCCAAAGAGGGTGACCAGTACAAGCTGAGTAATGCAGAAATGAAGAACCTGTTGCAAAATGAGCTTCAAGACTTCCTTGCTGTGAGTTTTAATAAAGTAGCACTTTAAGCATCCCGTACTACACTCGTCCAGGTGACTGGCAACTCAATGTGTTTTGACAAGCTTGGATTACTTTCTAAATCTGTTTGGCAATCCAGTCCTCGGGGACCCCCACATGGACTCTCTGGCTGGGATGGAGAACTTGTGGACCGTTTTGGGGGTCCACGAGGACTGGGTTGACGCCACTTCCATCTAGCGGCTATTTTGCCTAGTAGTTTGCAATCTGCATCACTAACGTACAAATTGTCTGCTCCAACTTGTCTTGGCCTTCACTCTTAGGCGAGCCAGGACCCAATGCTTGTGGAAAAGCTCATGAATGACCTGGACGAGAACCATGACGGTGAAGTGGACTTTAAGGAATTTGTTGTTCTGGTGGCAACACTGACCGTTGCATGTAATGAGTTTTTTATGGGGCAGTCAAAGAGCTGAGGAACGGTGTTCAGTTTGCCTTAATAAACAACGGCGGATACTTGATCTTTTTGCATTCTGTACACTGCCAACATGCACTTCCCCAGTCATTCTCTGGCTGTTTGAGGCCAGAACTTGGGAGGGTCCTGCAGGTCGCTAAATCACAGGGAGTCACATGTAGAAGTACTTTTATAGACTTTAATTTTGATACTTTTTTTTTTTTCACCCCAGTCCATATGTTTATAACTTGACAAACATTCATAGGATTTTACGGCTTTGAAAATTTATAGTGGAGTGACTCAAAACTGCAGTTATTTCCAGAGTTTGGGGTTAAACTGGCATTTGTTTACCCCATTTCTACACAAGTTTATTCTGGGTTTGCAGGTTTCCTCCCGTGTCCAAAAGCATGAATTCATGACAATTACGCATTGTGTGAGATTGTAAAGTGGACTGGTACTGCATCCAGGGTCTCCAATAACATGCTCTTTCTGGGATGTGTTCCAGGCTTCCTCTGACCTGCACTGCACTGTACTGTAACATAGCCATAAGTAGCAAAACTTGCCGTGCTGCTGCAGAACCGACAGCTGGGCCAGCAATGCTTTTCTGCTTCCTGTCACCGGTTAGTCTGTCACTTCTGATGGAGCAGCCCATAATACTCATATATGGATGTAATGCAAGCAAACAATCTGTCACTAAGAGAATCTCCCTTTAACCAATAAATTAACTTTTTGTGACAGACTGGAGCCAGAAGAACAAACATGATTTAGTCTATCAATTTAACTGCACAACATGTATCTTTATATAACTGCAGGATATTCAAACAAAAATTAGAATGTCATGGGTTTTTTTTTTTTTCCTCCCTACAACTTCAACGGTGCCAGAGTACAAAAAGCCAAACAAAAAGGTAGAATTACACAAATGGGAAAGAGGAAACGGGCAGACAAAGAGAGCAGATGCCTGATGAGTCTAATCCGCTATCACAGAGTTTCCCGATCTGGTCCTCAGGGACACACAGTCCATGTTTTTGCTCCCTCCCAGCTCTCTATCAGGAGCAAAAATGTGGTCTGTCAGGGAGCTGGGCAGGAGCAAAAACGAGGACCATCTGTGAGACCGTGAGGACTGGGTTGGGAAACACTGCTCTATCAGGTCAACAAGATGCAACACTGAGCCCCTATTACAATAACCTCATATATAAATATGACCCAAACTGAGGGGTACTACTTTAGTTTTAGATGCGTTCTTCCAGTTTAACCACCTCAAACCAGGTCACTTCCCGCCCAAACGGTGGTGACTAGAAGCCGTATTTGGCCTGCGTCTGCCGACGGGTCAGCTTGTTCTCGGCCCAGCTGTTCTTCAGCTCCAGCTCCCGCTCCTTCGCCTGTAAATAAGACGGCCATGTTTATCGTCAGGTACCGAAACAACCTCCGGTCCTGGGCTAACGGAGCGCTGCCTTCGAATAAACGCATACTACATTACATGACCTACTTAAAAGCCCTTGTTTTAATAATTGCATTGAGTAATTTGAGTGAATTCAGGTTGCAAGGCACAATCTCGGTTAAGACAGCAGTGGTCATCTTAGAATTTCATTTTCAACCTTTTAAAATGACAAGTTATCAAGTATAATGTACTGCCAAGACATTATCCCTTCTCTTAAATTTACAGACATTAGCGGGTGTAGTTGCTCCCACAATTCAAATTAAAGGGTTAAACCTGTGAAAATTTTATACGGAAAATTCCTTCATAGTAACACGGTACATTAAACTCTTTTTATGGACTTTTCTTACAGTGTAGAAAATCTAAGAAGGACTGATAATACTGATATTTTAGTAGCTCTGGCCTAACAGCAAATGTCTCTTCAAATGTTTTTAAATTTTTGTAAGACACCCCAATATTTAGTAGCAGTATATTAGGCTTTACAAAAATGTAAGTCCTATGGTCAGCTGCTATAGTTAAATCACACAACTATCAAGAAAAGGGTTTAACTGTGATGGTTTATCTGGAAATAACATTCATATACAAGAATTTTATCCTTAATAAAAAAATGTATCTATTCAACCTTTAGTGCATGAGGATGAGGTAGGCATTTATATAGACGTTTTAAGTTAAGTTTTTCAAATACATAAATTAAATGCATTGACATTTGTCAACCTCGTGGAAAAAAAGTGCATCCTCAACAAAAATAAAGTGTGTTTAGTCTGTTCTCGCTGATCAAATTATGAATGTCTGTGGCGACCAACTCGGACAAGTGGCGGCTTGAGAGGGTGTAACGTGGCTCCAAATGCGCTATTAACTTGCGAGAACCCGCATCCTGTAGCATGGAAAAAAGCTGCTTATCAAGGACCATAAATTCCATTACACTGTCGTTTGTGGCTTTAGCCTTTTCGTTGTCTCTGGAAAACTTTTTATGGTTCTCAAATCCCTGTTTAATGGGGACATTGATGCTCCGTGTTTTAGTTTTACCATGCGCAGGGTGACCAGATAATCCCTGTCATCCCGGATACTGTGAGCTACTTCAGGTTTTACAAACTACTTTAAACCTGAAAGGCTCCTGTGTTTGGCTGAATAGTTCAGTTCTTCTTGTACTTTGACTGGTTTATTTCCTTGATTGAAAGACTCATCCAGACGTTTCGCATTAACATCCAGGTCCTTTTGATTGAAATGGTAGTTTGCAAATCCTGTCCTAGCTCAAAGTGTCCGGGATGGCATGGATTATCTGGACACCCTAACCATGTGTTCACACCGGGGACGGTGAGAGCGTCAGCGCTCACTCCGGCCGCCCTGCACGCGACGCCAGCGAATGCTGTGGACGCTCTCTGGAGTGGGCGGGGACAAGGCTGATCAGAAGGTGAGGCTCTGAACTTTATAAAGCGGCCACAAAGCAAATACGTGTGTAGTTTATATCTTTGTGCAGATTGTCGGTAGGATGTCATTTGTCAAAGCACATGAAATTATGTTAAGACAAACACTAATAAATAACGGTAAAGTTGATTCGCATTGTTTTGCATGCTATGGTGCCAAAATTAGTATGCAATTTATTTTCACTAAAATATATTATGCAGTTCAACAACTCGTCTGGAACACCAATAATTTCAGACACCTTAGTCTATTCCTGATTTTTTAATTGTCCCTCTACGTAAACAGTGACACGTCATAAATAACACTATGTAACAAATTTTTATTTTGTTCCTGGGTACAAAGTGTGTTTTCCTAACTCGTTATGGCTAAAACAAACAGAAAATAGCTATTGCTCCACAAAAACTTTGCTTTTTTTTTATTGTTTTAGGCAAATGGGTTTGGAAAACACACTTTGCTTTTCTGGGCTGTGATCATAAAATCAAAGTTTGTGCTGAATGTAGTCGTTTATCGATAGGTTTTAGACATAAGCAGTTGAAATATAACACTTGGAAGCCAGGAACAAAAATTGTGTTACATTGTGTAATGTAATAATATACTACGTTTTAGTACTGAAAATCCCTTTTTATATTTGTATTTTTGTACAGAGTTGGCATGGTATAAAAATGCATGTCTACATTTGCATACAAAAGTTTGTGTTCCGCGGAGCTCTTTTTAGGGGAGCATTTCTGCATCCCCATTGGTTTGCAAACGGCAGTGGCATTGTAGTCTGCTGCCACAGAGAAAAACATCCAGACTGGCGAGGACATGTGGATAGATCTCAAGTCACTGCCCATTTTAAAAGGAGCTACCTGCCAGCAAGCAATCTCACAAATTATATTAGCCTACATTATCGGATCTATTTATCGGATTTAATTTATCAGAGCAATGAAAATTCTCATTTTACCTCATATCGGCTAATAGTTTATCTGTCCGATAAACATCGTGCATCCCTACTCACAATGTCAATAGGTAGGAGAAACAGGAGCCACACTTGGTGTGTATTATCTCAATGTGTCAATGCACTCACCTGGTGAATGAGATACGTGATTTGGTGCTTACGCCGCTGCTGTCCGGTGGGCTGCTCTCCTTTTTTCTAACGTGAAAAGGACAGAAGTGTTGAGAACCAGCCACCTGAACACTTAACTCTTGTATACTTTGCCTAGGTTTGCTCATAAAAGATACACGTCTACTTCAGGGCTAAGCACAGCATTTCAAACACTATCAGAAAAAAGGGTACACCCCTAACACAGGTATGTTCCAAGATACAAACAATAATAATGTCCCCTCAATTGTACAATTGTACTCCTCAGACATTTACCTACAGCTAGGGTATAACTGGCAGACCCTTGACAGTACAGCCCCAGTGACAAGTCATTGACCCTCAAAAGGTACAAATTGGAACTTTTTTCTGACAGTTCAGGGACACCCCCCCCCCCCTCCCCCGACAGTGCACTTTTTTGTTCCATCCCAGCTCCTGGAGCAAAAATGTAGACTGTCTGGCAGGGAGCAAAAAAGTGGACTGTCTCTGGGTCCCCAAGACCTGGAATGGGACACACTGGCAGAGCAAATCTTAAGATTTCTCTATCTAGACCAATGTCACATTCAAAATCCTAGAAAGTTTCTTGATGTTTAAGGAAACAGGTGGCAGGGTGTTGGGAGACCAGGCCCAGACCTTGCTAAACGATTTGCGCTGCTCCTTCTCTTCAGTCATGTTTTTGGTCAACCACTGCTGGCTCCCGCTGAGCTGGTCATCACCCTTTATTTCGAGAAACTTCACTTCCTCTTTGCCACGGTTCCTCTTGCCCTGGAGTCGTCGGAACTGTGGGGTACCATCAGATGGGGATCAGCTACCATTTGTAGTACAGGGCAACAGGCATTAACAACACAAGGCCTAAACCAGGGAGACAAGCTGTGAATCACATGTGCGCCAAAGGCTGTGTCCACGTTCAAGTTAACCATCGTGATCCTGGCACTCAGATCTCCATTCCAAGACCAGTGGCGACAACAAAAGTCGATATCCTTTGTAAGTGTAATCAGACTTACAACGAGCTTCTGTTTTCCTCTTTTTCTGAAAGAGTATTATTCAAGTTTAATGTTATCAAAAATCTTGCGCTAAAATGACACAAATGCTTTGCTTTACCGCTTCATCGTCAAACAGGGATGAACCGGCTTCTTCCCCTGCCGTCGCTGCACTCTCGGGCTCCTGGTAATACTCCCCAGGGTAGTAATCCTGGAAATAACATTTTGATGAGATTTGTGGCAAGTCACTACCAAATCAGCATGCGGCGGCTGCTCATTTGCCCTTGAAGGTACAAAAAATGGTCTTTGCGTAGTGAAGGACACTAATATGGCTGATCTACCTGTGTGCAAGTCAATCAAGAATATATGGCAGAAACAGGTCAGCGTGTGGCATCCATCTTGAGTTTAGGTAAATTGTTTGTATGCACAGCATTGAAGATACCTGGGAAAAAGACTCAGCTGCTGGAATCTGTCCGGTGGCATCTTGGTATTGAGGGTAGTATGAATCCATCTGCTGCCCGTCCCAGGTATTACTAGGTCTCATGTATCCCTGTGGGACGGAACCAAAATCTAGAGGCGCGTCTGACTGAAAGGGGGCCTCCATGCCTGGGGGTGGGGGCAGGACAGAGGCAGCAGAGGGCTCGGGGTCCGAAACCGGGGTGGCGGGGGGTGGCTCCGCGCTGTCCTGCAGGGAGAAGTAGTTTTCGGGGGCCACCTCCTCGTCACTGCCGTCCTCCTCTTGTGCCATCTGCCGGGCCAGCTGCATGGCGGCGGACTTGGCCGCCGCTTTGATAGCAGAGGGAGAGGCGCTGACCCCCGGGGCCGGGGTGGCCCCCGGCGAGCGAGCCGGTGCCCTGGGTTCCTGAGGACGCCTGGTGAGGGCGTGGGGCACCAAGGGCCGCTGGGTTTCCTTGACGACCAGATTCCGTGGCTGGGGCAGGAGCGATGAGAGACCACCACCAGAGCCCTTCCAGCGAATGACAGACAGGGGGCGCTGTCAGTGCACACCGACAGTGCACACCAATACCTTCCAGATACAGACCCGTTCCAGAGTAACCTTACCTGAGGCAGTACCTTCTTCTTCGCTGGTTCATCCTCATCTGAATCTGACTGTTAAAGGAATGGCAAAGCCTCCATTTAATTCCTTAAACAGAAATGGCGATATTAAAGTAATCCATTAAATTCCCTCTACAGTTATAGTTGGGACAGAACTGACTTATAAATTGTATAATTGAATTAACTAAATTAAGTGACGGCAATGATTCAATAATTGTGGAAAACGCCCGACTATTCTGGCCAGCAACCAGTGTAATTAAAATAAAAGTCGTGCACTAATGGCGAATGAACGAATGTTGTTCCTCATACTCACATCGCCTCTCTGAATTTCAGGAATGGTAATTCTCACGGGCTCCGTGCGCTTCTTCGCTTTAGGCAAATTTAAAAGCGGTCCAGTCGACGACTCTTGACTCAACGTACCTCTTGAAGGTGGAAACCCCAGAGTTACTGTGTCTTCGACGCCTTTCGGCTCCGACTTCTGGCCGGGGCTGGTGGGGGCCGCCGTGAGCTTCGTGGCCCCGGAGACCAGCGAAACCTCTCCGGGTGGCGGCACGTTTGCTCCAGCGCTTCGGGGAGCCTCCGCACCGGCGCTTTTAGGGGCAGGGAGGCTCGCGAAAAGTCCAGCGCCCCTGCCTCCGGCCCCCAAAGGCCTCGGCGAGTCTTCGGCGTCGCTCTCATCGCTGCTGCCGTACGCCACCAAAGACATCGCCGCCGCGCACTAACCGTAAGCTCGCCGCGTTAGAATGCGACTCCCAGGCGCCGTTATTCTCCTACGCGGCCTCGAAGCCCGGAACGAGAGAGCCACGCGTATGATTCTGCATAAAACCAGGTCGCGGTATCTCCCCAAACTCTCCCAATTAAAAGCTCCAGCACACGCCGAGTCACCGAAGACGAACTCCCGCGTCGTGATCCCGATTAATTGCGGTAGGTTAGATCTGCATCGAAATCCCAGGCTACTCTCCCATCAGTCTTATAACGACAACAAGCCGTTTTAAAACCAAGCGTATTCACGAGCAGATTTCCCAATAAAACGAACAAGCGCCTTCGTCTGAAGCGGCACTAGGATCCGGCGACTGCGCGAAATTGAGGCCGGGGATGAGTGCTAAGTAGGCCGCGTCAGCTCGCCTTTCACATCTACTACATTAGATTCCCGAGCACTTCTCATATTGTCCTTTTAATACGCGGATGTTCACATGGCGTTAAAATACGAACAATTCAATATTCCTTTTAGCATGGGGGGACTTGCAGCGATATGTTGTTGTTTGGATTAGCCTACAGCAGCGCCGTTTAGATCCTGCGCAGATATTCGGGCATGGTCGCGTTCGAGAGAATCATTGCTGCGCAGCGCGATTGGGCTGCCAAGAAAGTAATGTTTGTGGGGATCATACTAGCGCAGCGAGTTTAAAAAAAAAAAAGTGTCCCTCTCTGGCTTTTCACAAGCCTATATTATTCAATTTACTTAAAAACGCACACCTGAGTTCCGTAAGTGACCTATTTAAAAAACTAATGTAATTAAAGAGGTAATAAACTATTGATGAAATGTAGATCATAATAAAAGGCTCAAAACTGTGAGCATTGCATAGTGATACTTAAGATTATTTGCAGACACAAACAGTAAAACAGCTCTCACTGGATAGATGGGTAAGAACTGTAAGTTCTGAGTATAAAGGCCAGGCAAGCAAATATTTTAACTATTTATAGCTTATAGCACTGTAGAAAAAGTATTTTTTGGAATCAGGGTCAACACTATGTCTTTGGATTACGCAGAACATTATGCCCTTGGATTTTTGATTATTCTTGGTCAGCAACATTTATATGAAGACAACTAGCAAAAATTATATTGTCCCCTTGACAACGTCACACATCAGGAGCCTTTTATGCAAAAAATATCAAAGTCACATGCATGGTCAGGTTTGTTCTTCCAGGACCATGAGGTATACAAGTCTCTATTTAATCACAATACCCCATGGTATGCTTCATGTTATTAGATATTGCAGTATGTAGGCCATCATTCTGCAGAAATTGCCCTGCAGTGCTGTAATTTTATTTTTACAGTTTCTGTCGGCAAAAAAAGATTAATCTATTAATCTACTTTAGAGAGGACTTTGAAAAAGGGAACGACCCTGATAGGTAATGTTCATATACAATATTTTCGTAATTAAATAATATACTGATAGGGAAATGTGACAAAGATCCAAGAAAATATGAAGCCAAATATCTGATTAGAAAAAAGTGAAGCTATTTATAAATACTACCAGATTCAGTGCAAGGGTCTATTCTACACTGATACAGTAATGATTTTTTTATGTCAAATCCACTTTATTACCAAGTCAAGTTGCCCGTGTTCATCTATAAATGAGGCAAAAGTCTAACTACAGTCAATGACACAGCAATTGCTTATGACTATACATGTTAAATCTCCCTCTTTTGACCATCAGTAGAATGAAGCCTTGTCAGTCAGAACCTATATATAGCATAGCAAATATTAGGTTAAGAATTTTTATTAAAACAACATGCATGTATTATATAATAATATTCTATAATAATAGTCCATGTTTTTGTTGACAGTGAATTTGATCCCATGCTGTACTTGCGTATCTAATTATGTCTGCAGTTCCCTCTAGAAATACATTTAGATATCAGTACTTTGCACTCACTCAAATGTGTTATGGTTTTCATGTTGTGTGCATTATCTGTGATCAAATTCAATATCAGTGAATAAAACCAGCTTGGTATAAAAACTGCAGGACAAAACGCCAGTATGTATTGACAGGGTTTCATGATTGATATATCCACCGCTTGCCGTGAGTGTCAATCGATTGGTGACGCCTTAATATAGAGCCTTCGTATTTCTTAGTCAGGCCAGACCAATCGACCTCGGTGTGACGAACCAAGAGGGGGTGCTTCTGTTCGGAGGAGGGAAGCGGTTCCAATTTCAAACAAAAACAAGGAGATACTCGCGAGTGCGGCTTGGAGCCGCGGAGGCAGGAATTTCCGATAAAAGCGAGCGGCAAAAAGTAACCGCGAGCCGTCGCGCGCTTGTCGCAAATATCGGAAACGGCGCCGCGCGCGCAAAGTTTTGCGAGTCTCGGCTGCGGGCACGTTTGCATTTTACGCACAATTTAATTTGGGATTTTTTTTTTATTAAAAATAAAAGAAGGAAAAAAAAGTTGCTCCGTGCGGCGGATCCAGCGACGCGGCGAGCCGGCTTGCTAAGGGCACGGTGCCCGCCTTTCTCCCGAGGAGCCTTTATTAGCACTTTGGCGTTTGTTTGCGGGGGAAGCGAGAGGACATGCCCCGATCGAACCGGCAGCGGGAGTACAAGCCCGGCGACCTGGTGTTCGCCAAGATGAAGGGCTACCCGCACTGGCCGGCCCGGGTGAGTATCTGCGCCTCGGTGCCGCCGCCGCTCGTTTGGGGCCTAGCGCCGTGCGCCAGCCGGCCGGCCCGGGGGGGGGGTGTCTGGCTCTGCGGCGTTTGGCGTGTCGCTTCTGGCGGAGCGGCGCCGGGCTGCCCGCTAACATGCGGCCGCGGCCTACAGCCTCGCTCGGCGGAGACACCCGGGGGTGCGGTATTGGGGGTGCAAAGCGCGGCACTTGTTAGGAGTAAGGCGGGGGGGCTCCAGGTGGGCGGACGGTTGCGCAACGCGCCCCCCCCGTATCGCTCCGTAAGGGGCGTGTTGGCGCCGATAAGGCTGTAGGCACCGGGTGCCCGACGGATCCAGGCGGCCGCATGTGTATATAACCCGCGGCGAGCCCCCCCGGCCCCCCCTTCCAACGCCAGTCCTGATAAATCACTTGTATGGCCGCATGGAGCCGTTTGCAGGACGCATTCAGCTGGTTCATTCATCCCTGCTCGCCGCGAACAATGGGACTGCGTGCCACATGCAGTTGATTTACTGTTTGAATGGCCCGAGTGTAGCACATTGATTTAATGTTTTAGGTTTTTTGGTTTTCTCTGTATATAAAATATAATGCCGGTTCCCCTATATTTAGGTGGCTATGAATCGCCGTGGAGCTTTGGGACAGGCGTGCACACGAGGCCGGCGTGCTTGCCGGTGTCCTGCGCTGCTCTTTGTGTTTCGCAGCACAGGGATACGGAGACGTTGAGGGTAAATCGAGGGAGGCGATGCAAAGTGCACATTTATTGCACATTTGTGCACATTTACTGGTCGGGGCGGCTTTGATCTCCGCGTTTCCCGGAGTTGCCCTCTGAACCCGTGGCGAGACACGCGTGTCTCATGTCGCCTTTCATGTTGCACTGTTAAGTTTTTGTCAGCCGCAAATTCTGTCCAGTTTTTGTAGTTGTGTGTTTTCGTGAATCTAGATTTGCTTGTGTAAGTCTTATAAGGTGTAAAATGTAGTATGAGGTGTGTGTTGTTGTACATTCGCTCCGCAGAACAATCTTTTTATCAGCCACACATAAGTGGGACATTTTGCTGGAGTTCTGTAAGTGCGGCAGTACTCTCCCGCCACAGGTACTGGGGATTGTTTAGCCGTCTTGTGCCCGCGCTGCTGAAGTGCCCCGTTTCACAGGGAGTCTGACACTGAGCCATGTTATCTTGCCCTGATAGGCGATCTGGGGAGGCTGTTTGTACGTTTGGCACAGCAGACGCCAGGAAGCAAGCTGGCGTGCTGTGAGCGGGCGACTGGTGCAGGCTGCATGACTCAGGCCCAACCGCCCAGTGCCTCCCTCCCCCCGCTCCTGTTTCCTGACAACACTGGAGTGCATTAGGGTGTCCCATTTGGCAGGCTTGGCGAAGCTTCTAATAGTCTGGATAGAACTCAATATTGGGACAAAGCGTCTTCACCAAGGCGTGGATTTCAGATTTGTTTTTATTCTCCCGGGGAGTGAAGTCTTTGCTTGAATGTATTAAAAGGTAGAGTCAACGGCTGTTAGTTTTTTTTTCAGGGGCAATTAAATTGTCCTTTTTTGAATCCCCTGGTTTGGCCGGTTGCCCTTAAACGAAGATAAAATAAGAGCAAAGGACGGGCCGTGTTTCTTCCAGTAGCTCCGATCAGCTACTGTGGTGAACTGGGAAAAGTCAGGCTGATCTCTAAACATCTGATGCATGTTCTCACCAAGGGGACAGAGAAACCAAAGTTGAGCCTTATGCTGAACAATGGAGAAAATGCCTTATTTCACAGGTTTGATTGGAAGGACAAGAACTGTCTGTGTGCTTGTAAATATGGATTTGAACGAGTTTTGCCTGCTTGTTGCCTTGGAGCAAGTTTGAACAGCAGCAGATGCATGCAGGGGGGTGGAGAGTAGAAGTTGTAATCATAATTTGGCAAGCGCAGATGTTGCTGGGATGGGTGCCAGCAGGGCAGGCTGGAGGCTGCAGGACATAACGGCTCTGTGTTCCTGTGTGTGGGGGGGTAGGCTACCAGCAATATGTAACATAAATTGGTTTTCCACTTTCTCGTCACTTAATTTCCCTGCAGGTTTTCTCTGAAAACACTGATATGTTTGGTATAATGCTGTGTGTACATGTTAATAAAAGGTGCCTGTGCTTGACTGATGGTATTTTGGAGAGTAATTTTTTGTTTTTGCATATTAATGTTCTGTAAGAATGTATGGCTTAGCCTGTATACTGCACTGGTGATTCAGACACGTTTGGCTTCATCTTGGGGCATGAGCCCCAGGGCTGTACAGCAGCCACGTTCTTCCCTGGTTTTCGGTGACTTGTGGGATTGTACCTTAATTTCATCCTATAATGCACAGCTAATTTAGCTTTTGTAATGATACATAATGCTTTTATGTTGGTGACAGTTTTATTATTACTCGGTGCTGACAAGTCAGTCAGCTCCTGGTGTATGGCATTTCTCCAGAATGTCCTTCCTGTCCTCTATCTGGGTCTTCAGGATTCTCTGTAGCATGGTTTTTTTTTTTTTTTTTTTTTTTTTGCTTTAAAGATTGAATCTATCCACATTACTGCAGGTTTCCCTCTTCCTCTGTTTACTCTGAAAATGATCTTATCGTACTATTCCCAAAATAAACTGCCAATTTTAGGATCACCTATTTTTTTTTTTTTGTAAACCATAAGAACTGTATTTTTGTTTTTGATTGAGTTTATGCAGTTACTAAATGTAAATGAAACCCATGATGGCAAACTTTTGAAAAGTATAAGAAATGCTTAGAAAATCGATGGCCTGCTCTGCCCTGTGGCATTCTGGGATAGCGCTCGACCTTTGAGCTGCCAGCTGCACACCGTCCCAGTGCCGTGCCTCTAGATATGTGAAATTTCAGCAAGTAAAATTTATGATTATTTATAAAACAAAAAAGGTGAAATTTCCCAAAATAATTAGTTTGGCTATAGTTTATCTACCAGTACAATATGTCAAATAACTTACAACAATCCCACTAACCTGCCAACACACAAACCAATGCCGACATGCTGAAATGATATGGTGTGCAGCCCTGTATTTTTGCTTTGTGCAATATTTGATGGAGTTTCCCCCCAAATTTTTATGGACCCAGTTTTGACCTCACTTGTGTACCTCTCTCCAGGTACAGCAAAATATCCACGTACCTTTATATTAAATTGCCTTAACTGGCAGGAGTAATTATATAACTTCTGGTCTCTGTTAAAATATAAACTTGATACCAGCTGTCTAACTCAGTGGGCTGCTGTCTGCTTCAGTCTAATCCTGCACGCCGTGTAATGGGGTAGTGGAAGTGGGTCCTGCTGCTGGGCCTCATCCTGGGTAGGGTGAATCTTGAAGGCCAGCCTGCTCCTGGCACAGTGATTGGCTAGCCGTAACTAGTCTCTGAGGCTTGTCGCTGGAACAGTGGTACAGAAGCTGCTGTTCTGAGTCCTGTAATCGCGTGACGTGTCTCTTGTTATGGAATATATGGAACCGTTTTCACTCTGCATTCTTAGTGAAGTCCCCAATCCTTATGTATTCATTTATTTTATTTTTATTTTTCAACCAAATGAAGTAACATGGGATAAATGGAGTAATAATAAACAATGCTGCATGGCACCCTCTTGGGTTAAACAGTCCTTGTTCTGCTGATTGACTTGTATATGTTTTTTTTTTTTTGTTATTTGCTTGCAGATTGATGAGCTGCCGGAAGGTGCTGTCAAGTCTCCTTCCAACAAGTACCAGGTGTTTTTCTTTGGGACCCACGAGACGTGAGTATGCTTTCCCAGGCAGAACAGGGCACAAGATACACCCTGGATGGGAAACCATCAGGGAAGGGATGTGCACAGACACACAACCACACACACAGGTTTGAGTATGCAGTTTCTCTAGGAAAAATAGAAATTTAAACAGGTTAATTTTTCGAGAACTATAGCATAGTGTAGTGTTTCCAAATCCCAGTCCTCAGGAATCTGGAGACGGTCCATGTTTTTGCTCCTTCTCACTTCCGGGTAGGGAGCAGAAATGTGGATTTTCTGGCAGGGAGCTGGGAGGGAGCAGAAATGTGGTCCCGGGTTGGGAGACGCTGGCATAATGTATTCCAGAAGGTGATGCAATGGTCAGTTGTCTAAAATAACTAGCCTAGCACATTGCTAATGGCCATGTCTCCTTGGGACCTTACTGATGGTTGGCTTACTCTATGGCTTGGTGTTACCAGTGATTTGTGACTCATCTTCCCAGGGCTTTCCTTGGACCCAAGGACCTGTTCCCATATGATGAGTGCAAGGAGAAGTTTGGGAAGCCCACCAAGCGGAAAGGCTTCAGTGAGGGCCTTTGGGAGATTGAGAACAACCCCACGGTGAAGGCAGCAGGATATGAGGTGAGGCAGCTCACCCCCCTGCTGGCGGTTTCGTCCACCAGGTGGTCTGTTGTGTTTTTTTTTTTTTTTCTTTTCTCACCAGTCTCTCATTTACAGCCGACAAAGAAGGATGCTCCCTCGGAGGGGGCAGAGAAGCCCGCGGCTGACGCTGAGCCTGGCCCCGAAGGCAGCAGTGATGAAGACGAGGGCAACCTCGTCATCGACGAGAAAAACGAGAAGGGAGGGGTCAAGCGGAGAGCGGAGGACTCGCTGGAGGTACAGGCCTTTAGTCAGCCTAGCCAAGGCTTTTTCTGGGCAGGTGGACACTGACTGCTTTATATAAGAGCCTTAGGGCTTATGCACAAATGGGGTCCTGGTCTTGTGCATTTTGTATCGCATTTAAAATGGTACAGAATCAAAAAGCCTGTGACGCATGATCAAACAAGCTATAACCAGTCCATGGTTCTGAAGCTGGTTTTCACTTCCCAGGCCTCCCCCAAGAGATCCAGGGACTCTGAGGGAGAGGGTAGAGCAGAAAGCAAGACCTCGAATGCTGAAGGTGCCACCAGTGACCATGTGGAGCCAAAACCCAATGATACCGCAGGGGTGGAGTCTGCTGCCCCAGGGACTCCGCCTACTGCAGCAAACCCAACCACCACTGGCGATTCAAAGCCAGAGGGCCAGGCCAAGCCCCCAAATGAGAATCAGTTGACATCTGATAAGGTGAGTGGGATGTGGCATGAGCACGGGGAGCCTTTATGCAGTGAACGGCTGGTTCAGTTGAGCCTTAGTCAGCTTACTGAAATAAGTGATTAAAAAAGATGCATATTGTTAGTCATGGCAAGATGGGAAGCACTGCTGTGTCTGGATTTAGTGCAACGGTAATTGGGGCCAGCGGTGCTCTGTAACTTTGAATTGTCATTCAGGTCTGTCCGTCTGGTACCTAATCAGTTCTCACCTTCTCTCTCCTCCTCTCTCCTAGGCTGTCACAGACAGTGCTTAGCGCCACGGCTCTGCGGCCACGCCAAACTACCAAGGCGGGTTTTCGGGTTTGAGTGACAAAATAGCACCGGCATTCTAGGGTTTTGCACCTAGAAGAAAATGGAAGAAAATAGCTACTTAAAATTGTACCAGACAAATTCACATGCCAGGATTGGATATTGTGAGTCTTGGTCGCAGTCAAGCTGAGTTGCTGATATTTCATACCGTAAAGTAGTGATGAACAATATAGCCTTGGTTTAAAAAGGGTACCTACTGGTATTTTGATTTCTTTAAAGTGCAATTACAAGTTCTGGCCACTAGGTGTCAACAAGTTATAATTAAGAGGGAACACCAGCTTCGTTTCTCTGTACAAACAGTAATTAAGAACAAAAAAATCAGTTTCAAAACTTTTGGTAATCAGATATGTAATACTATTCCATTTAAAATAGCTGTTTGCTAATCCTGTTGAAATCCTGTTTGTTTGAATTTGTTAGTTTTACGATTTGAAGTCAACTGGTTGCTGTACGTCGCTGTGCTTTCAGTACGAGTAAATCTGTAGTTGCTTTCTCGGCTTTACTATCTTTAAGTAATATTTTTGATGCTTTCCCATTTGACATGACTTGCAAAGAAGACTTTTCTTGATGCGTTGCACAGATTTAAGGGTGTTTGGCTTCCTGTACCTGTGCGTACCCTCCCGGGAAATTGCAAAGACCACTTTAAGTTAAAGGCATGGCATGCAAGGCAGTGTTGACCAAATATTTAGTAATATATGTCACTTGTGACACTTGGATCCTATAGATTTTCCTCTTTATTTCAAATATTTCTATTTTATGGAAATTTATTCAATTATATTTTTATTTAGCATTAATGTAAAAAAGGTGTTTGACTTTTAAAAGGCCAGAAGGCACAGTATTTTCCAGGCACAGTATTTTTCTGAACATGGAGTTTGAAAATTGATACATTTTATACTAAAGGAGTGGGTGCCTTTTTATTTTATTTTTTTTAACAGTTTCTGTTCTGAGGAAGCAAGATAACTGAGGTTTTAGCAGCACATGGAATCATTTTAGTTTTGTGCCAGCAGGGGGCGGCCGTCAAAGCGGGCGATGACCTTCCGCAGAGAAGCAGACTCGCTGACACCTTCTTTGAGCCCCTTTCAATATAAAAAAACCAAATCCTGTGATGCCAATCATTTGTCGGCAGAAACAAATGTGGTTTTAATTAAAAAAAAAATGTGTGGGGGGAATTTCTGTATGCCTTAACAGGCATGCATTTCAGGGTGAATGCATTTTGGACACTGTCAAACTGCTGCAGAAATCAATCTAACTGCAGTCGTTCTGTATTGATAGCCTGGCTGACTTGGCACCAGTAGATACATGTACTTCAGCTAGCTTTTGGACACCGAGTTTAACATTAGTCCCCATCCAT
>JAODKM010000044.1:11693948-11704855 GCA_026780845.1 Petrocephalus sullivani | reverse complement strand
GTTCCCAGTGGAAAACCCGCCAAAAGTGAGCTGAACTGAACCGTGTCGTGCCGTACTATGCAGTGGAAAAGCGCCATTATAGAGCTGCTTCAAGTCAAGCGTTCTGGCTTCTGTGGAACCAATCCTGAGTGGTGATGCCGCTTAACGCCACTGGGGGCATCGCAACCCACAGAGCGCCACGTACTTAAGCTAGCACACAGGAAGCGTATTGTTGCTGCGAGACAGGCCGGAGCAGGGTAATAGAGGCGTCATTGCTCGTGTTTCCAGGAGAGCGTTTCGGCCCTTTATAGTGAGCAGGAAGTTTACTCTCACTTACTTCACTACTATGTCAAGCTGTATAGATGGGGAGGGAGGGGGGGAATTGTAAAAGACCATTTGCTTCCGAATTTAAAAAAAAAAGAGGACTGCTAAGCAACGGTATAATGTAATGCAAATGAGCTTTGTGAAAGAGTTAAGCCCTTATGATGAAAGGGGACATGGTGCGATTGGAGTTTGAAGCTGCTCGTCCTATGGAGGATGCAGCCTGGGCTGAGAGGACGCAGGAAGTCCCTCGAGCCTCCGCACCGTTCCGTCGCTCCTTTCCACTCTTTCCTGCCCCCTGCCTAGGCTCTGCTACTGGGGGCTGGAGGGGGCTGCTACAAAGGGGTATTCACGTTCCACCCCAGCCCCCCCCCCCCCAAATCAGCCGTCCCTCCTCATTGCTAAGCGACGCCACCTGCATGCTAACCCCCACTTGATATTCTCGCTTAACCCCCCCAACCCAGTAGATATGCCGATTGCTCCTGCTGCCCCCCCGTTATGCTGCACTGCACCTTGTCACTGTCCTATTACCCCCGCCTGCCAACTAAACGCCTTCTGCTTGTGCCCTCACGCCTTTCTGCCACTTTTCTCTGGTACGAAGTGAAATCTTACCTCTGCCAGTCACTCACCTGCGTGTCTAGTTGTTTCACCATCTGAATCCACTAAGTGCAACGTGTAGCCAATAGTCATGGAAATGTGACAGATCAGGTATATATTTGTATTTAGCACCCATGTTTATCCAAACCAATCATGCATTTTTGAGAGAGCAGGGTCAGCTTATCCCTGGAGCAGTTGGAGGCTAAGGGCCTTGTTCAGGGGCCCAACAGTGACATCATTCTGCCAACCCTGGGATTTAAACCAACAACCTTCTGATCACAAGTACAGTGTCCTAACCTGCTGAGTCACACACCACCCCCACAATATAGGTGCAATACCCTGGTTTAGCGTCAGTGAATCCCAAATCAGGGGAGTTAACATATGGCCATTTTTTCTGCTGTTATGTCATGATTGTTATATGTAACTCACCTACTGATCAGTTGCCTTGGTGGCTAACATGCTAGGCATGCATGAAAGCCAATCACACAATGGTACTGTGGTTCCATGGTTCTCCTGGGGTTTTGTGAATTGGGATGGTTGAGGTCCACACCCACTTATCACTCATGACAATATAATTATTTGAGGGGGTTGCATTGGCCAGTTCTGATTATTGGGCTGGTACAACCACTCAATATCTGCCCCCCATAATTTATGTACCATGCTCCACAGTATAAGCTGTATGGTGTATAAATCTCGGAGGGGGTCTTTTGAGCATACACCACAGCGATTTTCTTTTGGATGACTAAGGTGATGTGTGCTGCATCACAAGTATGATTTCGTGTTAGATATGTGCAGAATAACTCACAAATAATGTGTTCTAGTCTGAGGGACCACATTTTATTAAAAATGTCCTAATTTCACGTTTTTTTAAGGTCAATGATAAAACAATGACATCTACTCCTAGAATCCACACTGTTCTTTTAAGGTGGCTTGCTTTTCATTAATGGCGTTTAAGAGGAACCGCTGTGTTGGGATGAGCCAGCCGGAGGGACGTGCTTCTGCGTTTCATATCCATACAATAGTGGGCTTCCCTCTTTTCAACAATTCTGTTTTCAATGGAAAGTCTTGCGGAAATGGAATCGGCATCTTGCTTCGGAAAATTCTGGCGGTCTAAAAATTCGGCTTCTAATTGCCGGCCTCCTCATTAATTACTCATCATTTTTACTATGTGTGTTTTTTTATTTTCTATGCTTTCGAGATGTTAGGTGTGCTTTCCTAGAATATTAAGACTGCTTTTGACTGTTCTTAACGGTTTTCTTCTAAAACAACAGTGACTGGATAAAAAGAAAGATACCTTGTAAATGTTAACCATAATATATTGAAAAGACCCAGTGTCGTATAGGAGATTCCGGGGGGCACAAATTTATAATTTAAATACAATGGTATGTTTCCTGGGGGATGAAGGAAGCCAGATGAAATATTGGGGGAACGCGTCCCCCCGGTTCCTACGCCCCTCCTATCAGAAAAATTATAGTTATTTTACTGCGCCAATGTTTTTCATAACCCTAAAGTTATGAAACCATATTGCCCTATCATTTACGTCAAGTGCGTCTACTCGCCTTATACTTCGCATCTGTAACTGAACCTGTGGTCTTAGTTTTATGGATAATCAGAGTTGGTTTTTTTCCCCCACATTAGTAATAACTGGATAAGTCGAAGGTGTTTATGGGACCCCGAATCTGCTCTGCTCCGGCTGCTCGGCGTGCAGCATCAGCAACTTGCCGGCTGCTGCACTGACGCACCGCTCGAGCCCCGGCCGGTCCCCCCACCCCCCTATCGGAATTGCCCCCGTTTTACTTTCTTACGGTCGAAATGGCACGTATCTACGCATGCACTTACTAATCCCCGATTTCCCTCGTCGCCCCGCGTATCTGACTGCCCCGTTCGCTTTATATTGAGCAGCCAGTACGATTACGCTGCAATTTTTTTTCTCCAACCGTCCCATCGCAGTTTCTCTGCCTCCTCTCCCACCTCCCTCTTTCCAATTAGACAAGAGTGGGTTTCATGTGCAGGAAAAAAAAAGTGGGCTGTTCAAGGTTCGGTTTCAGCCCTGGTCTTTTCGCATGCATCCCCCTTTCTCGCTCCTCGCCCCAGCCTTCGGACGCCCCTCGCCGTCCGTCAGCCCCATCCGCGGTCGCCCAGCGCTGCATCGTCCCACTCGCACTGCGCCAAGCGGAGAGCCGCATCGGAAAGCAAAACGCACAATAACGCAGAGGATAGAGCCCAAAGTGTGTCCGGAAAATGCGGTAGGTTGACTTTTATATTAAAATGTGTGTTAATATTATCTGTCCTATAAATAGTGATGCAAAGTGCGTCTGTGATGGTTTCTAGCACAAACACGACAGGTAACCTACTGCGCAACTAAGAAGCAACGAACATTTATAGACGTCTTTTGGTAACTCGTTCATGATACTTTGATTTAAAAGCTTTTTTTCGTTCGTATTAAATATTCCTCTCCGCCATCGCTGCCTGCGTACTCAATTGAATTGTCTAAGAAGTTGTAAAGGCGATTTGCATAAACCAGAACGTGTCACCTTGTTACTTTTATTGTCATTATAACTTCCACTTCCCACCCCAGCAGTAGGATGCACAATACCGGCCGAAACGATATTCGCTCGATATAAATAGGAGCTTCATGGCATTTCTTTGCAATTATTAATTTTACTGAGCTGCAAAATTTTCCGCTGCAATGAATGCAGATGATAATAACTGGCCAACGAAAAGTTGTTACCTGTGCTTTGAGACTTGTCTGTCGACATGAAAAATGAACGTTCCTGACAGTTCCGGTTAAGTGTGTTGTTAAAGTGTCTTAGCCTTAGATTCGATGTAAATGGCACTAATTATTGAAGCTCTGCTATATAGATCTGATCTAGAGTTTTCCACAGCTTCATAGTCACTGTAAGATTAAAGGGCCAATAAAATGCCTGTTTATATAAATTCAACTTTAATTAAGGGTTCATTCACTAAATGTGTATCTATTCATCCTTTAATCACTGTTTCCAGGTTAAATACAGTTGCCCCAGTGATGTTCTTTACAGTTATGTATTCGTCTGCAGTTCAGGATATACTGTGTACCAACAGACCTTTTTAAGTTCCCTTGTTTAGAGAATCTGATCTGTAATTAGTAGGAAATCTTTACCAAATAGAGAAGAAGTTGGTTGGAAATGATTTGGGAGCAACCAAGTCCTGTGTAGGTTGTAAGGAGAGGGGAGTGCTGAGCTACAGAAGCTGCGGAGGTCTATCAGGTGCCACGGGGGGGAAGAGACCCTGTTCCACCCTAGCTAGCTGTCATGGTAGTACTGATATTAAGATTAAACATTAGAGAGACATTATAAGCAATGATGGCAGACTTCTCTATAGCTTCTTGTGTCTTTGATGACTGTATAAGTGGCAGAACAGCACTAGAGATGGGAATCTTTACAGCTTCCCGGGAATGAGGTTGTTGGGAATTATGGGCATAGGGTGATATCTAAGCCCTCAATCTTTCAGTAGTGAGTCAAGGTCCGTCAGACCCGTCGCCTGAGGCATTTAAGCCTACAGACTCTGATGTCTGGATTAGTGGGTTAGCAGCTAATTAGCGACAGTTATCTGGAGCCGTCCTGCTTTGTTCACACCCTCCATTCTACGTTGGCTGCCGTTCCCCGAGCATCGCTAACAGATGACGGTTGCTTGATTCAGAGCAGAGGCTAGCTGCTTTGCGAAGCCAGCGCTGTGAACAGAAGTGCATTCATGGCTCCTTGGCTCCTGTTAGGCTGTTGTAGACCCCTTTCTTCAGTTCTCAGCCTTGTGTAGTGGGGCCAGTTCTTCACTTCGGCACATTATTCTTCACTCGTGGTGAAAGCCTTCCCCCTATCCATTATTATTTTTTTTTAATTCTCCTAGCCTACAAAGTGGAGACCCGCCCTGCTTTCTGAGCTGCTCCCAGCCTAGCCAGGGGAGCCCTCCTGTTCTCCTGAATCACCTGGTGGGGCCCCGCCTCTCTGCTTTGCTCCTCCCACCTGCCTGTTGAAGCCCCACCCCCTGACTCTATTTCGTACCCAAGTCTGATGAAGGCATGTCCTGCTCCACAAATCCTCCCAGCCTATTTAGCTAAGCCTCCCCTGTGTTCCACCTTATATTTCTGTAACAGAGGTCCACCTCTGATTTATTCCGCATGCAAACCTCTATATCCCAGAATAAAAAAATGCATCACCAGACAGCCGAGGCTTGAACTTCCAGCATTGCCCTGCGGGTGTCCGAACCCCATTTCTCTCGTCATGTGGTACAGGCAGGTGATTACAGAGGCTCAGGAAGAACAATTCCTAGGGAGCGGGTCAGTTTGGGTCAATAATCCGACTGGTAAAACAGCGAGAAGCTTTATAAAACACTAAGTAGACATCCTTCCTTATACCCAAAAGTGATGATGGTGTGCCGATGCACTGCAGTGCAGCATAGCCTTGGGCTGTTCTGTTTTTAATAATGCCCCCTTAATTAATAGTCCCAGATATACAGGCACCTGCAATTATCATGCATTATTTTCTGTTTTTCATGCCCAACAGAGATTGGGTTATTCTGCCAAGTCAAACCTGTGGCCTTACCCACTGAGCCACACACTGCCCCCTGCAGGTAGCCGCCCACCTGTGTATTATTTGTCATTTCTATACAGTCTGACTCTTCTTTCAAATCTGGGCAAACTTAATATGAGAACTCAGGAGGAGCTGAAATGGTTCAGTCAGAAACTGATCCAGCAGTTTAAAGGCCGAGGCATTCAGATTTTTGAGCATGGGCAGAGGGACATGGGCATAATGTAAAATCAGTAAATCTTGTAGAAAATTATTTGTGCATAATTCAGAAATTGGATTCTGAAATTTAGTTCTATGCAGTTGTTTTATAGATTCAAGAGATACCTTCAAATATGCGAGTCTCATGCAAACATCTCACTGTGAGCGAGATGAGGCTGCCTAGTCAGGCTTCCTCGTCCTGTGTTACAGGATCAGGAACTAAATCTCACTCAATCCTCAAGTAATCCAGATAACTTTCATTACATTTCAAAAACTCATCAGGTCCACATAAATCTTCTCAGAAACATATCCCATGTCCTGAGAGTGTTTTAGAAATTTGCTTTTAAATTTGTGGACACTCCTGAATAAATGACAAACAAAAAACAAACAAAAATAGCTAAGGTTGTTCAAGTTTTGGCGCAAGGGTTTTATTTAAAAATGCTCTCCTCACTGAAAAAGTTTCAAGTCAAAGCCTTTGTGGGCAGCTGAAGGTTTCATTGAGTGGAAATGTCATTTGTATTAGATGAGTAGCCCATGACGCAGGGACTTTTGGTCAGCCATCAGTGCTACAGTGCCAAACCTGCGCATTCCCCGATCCCTGCCTCACCAGGCGGATCATTTCTCAAGTTGACCATATAATATGAGGTGGTGCAAGTTCCCAAAATAACCTTAATAAAAGTGGTTGGGTTTGAGGAGCTCGACAAGGCAAGGGGGGTGTGTATAATATTCTGGGCTGATCATTGGGCGAGATGCCAGGGCTTTGGGATAATGAAAGTCAATGTCTGTTAAAATTAAACACCACCAATGAGGCGAAGAGCCATTGCATTTTAAACAAAAAATAATAAAAGACCAGAAGCTGCAAGGCATATCCGATGGTGAAGATTACTGCTCCAGTGAACTTTCCATTCACAGAAACGGTGAATGGAAACGAAACACAAGAACTGTGCCGTCAATCTGAAGAGAAAAATGTTTAGATTTGCAAGCCATAAAAACAGGTGCCCCCCCCCCTTATACTGGGATTTTTTAAATCTAGAAGATCAGTAGATGTATTCCAGTTCTTTCAATACTTTAAGCTGCTATAAACTTTTTCAGAAGTTGAAATTAGAAGGCGTAGGGAGTAGTCGCTTTAAGTAAAATCTAAATCCGTATGTTTACTCATGGTTTAAGGGTGCAGGATGTACCTTGATTGGTTGCTGGTTGTTCTGCAAGCAACTCTGCAGAAGCCCCTTCATGAACTCCTCAGTAGTCCTGAGCATGCCCATTCGCCTCATGCTCGAGTTCATAAACGGGCCAGGCTTTGCCTCCACTGGGTTTCCCCAGAGGGAGCCGCGGGGCCACTCCTCTGCGGAGCGAGCCGGTCGCGGTCAGGGCACCCAGCACCTATCTGCCCCTCATCTGCTCTCCTTCACCTCCTTCTCCCCATCCTCCTTCCTCGGCTGCCCCGCACCGTCTCGTTTTTCCATCTGCGGGTTTGAAAGAGTTGCCCCGGGAGACGGGGAGACAGAGCCATCCGAGGTAAGATGAGGCTGGATTGGCGGGCGGGGCGGGGCGGGCTAGATTGGCGGGCGGCAGCGAAGAGCCACAAAGGGCCGCGCGAACGTGAGGAGGAGGATGAGGAGGGGAGAGAGGGGGAGGGGGGGTGGGGCGGCGCTGGCGGACGTGGCACGGCCTGGCGGCCACATTGAACGGGGGAGAGGAGAATTGACATGTTGGCCGGTGCGAACGCAGCCAGAGGGAGACGTGTGGGCCGGGGGCATGAGCTCATCCGCCGGCGCCCATTCATACGCTCTGAAATGCCATTGCTGTAGGAGTGAAAGGGAGAAGCGGGCCTCCAGCCAGGGAGCAGCTGGAGGAGACCCCACACAGTCCATCAAAAGGAAATTAGGGCCACTGTATTCGGAATTATTATATCGGGACTGCTATAGGCCCCTCTGCCCCGCTCCTCTGAGGTGGCCGCATTGTAGTGTCCATAAATGGAGTTTTCTCAGGCCCCGGGCAGCCCGGCCCGAAGCGTGGCCCCCGTCGAGCTGCTGGTCCGCGCGATGAAGTCACTGGAGCGTCTGTGTGCCTGCGGTGCCTGCCTAAGCACTTCTGCGGTCTCCGCAGGCGAGCCGGAGGAAGTCGGCCCCCGTTCCTCGTGGCGTATGGAAATATGGTCGTGGCTGGGAGCCACGTGCGGCGGCCTGGCCTGGCCTGGGCACAGGCGGTGGGGGTGGGGGGGGAGGCATTCAGGAGAGACAGAACCCAGGATGGAGCGGTTCAAACCACCCAGGCAAGATCAATGTGGGCCAAGGCTTGCAAGGCTTAGAAACTGCGTGCATAAACAGTACAGTCTGTGAGTCTCTTTTGCCTCATAATTATTTATATTACAGTATTATCTTGCTGGGCTGTACAGAAGCAGCTGCCCACCTGTCGCCGGCCTGCCACTGGCCTTCCTAACCCAGCAGCCCTCCTCCATAGTCTCCCAGGTCGGAGGTCTTGGTGTAACTCCCCCAGACAGTAATTTGGGGCTTGGTAGATGCTGGGCGGCGATGCCTTTGGCAGGCCCCACTCAGCCCACTGTCTGCTTTTGGCACTCAGCTGTGCCGCACTCTCAAATTCCCGCAAGCCCCCCTTTCAGTAACCAAAATTCATTTTCCTTGCTTGATTGCGTCATCCCTACTAAGAATATGGCATTAAATAAAACAATTTTGGTCTAAGCGTGATCCATTTGCACATTTATTCCGAAAAAGGAATCACGTTCTGCCAAATGCCCGAAACAATGACTTTTACGAAGTTCTCAACCCTACTCACCACGTCTTTTTTGTCATTATATTGCCTGCTGGTTCTATTTCTGTTTCGCAAATCTGACCTGTGTGCTTTTAATGGGTCCACGCACTCACAGACACACACTGGGCCAGGTAAATTACCCTTCTGTTACTCGTTTTCCATTCCAGTCACTCTGTCAGCATGTGGCCCGAATAACGGCCGAGACGGACCAGTACCGTAATTTGCCAGCCGCACTCATGTCGGCACCTCGATGCCAGGATTGATGTTATGGTTCCTGGTCTCGTTGGCTTGGTCCTGGTTAATCTAATTAAAAGGAGAGGAAAACCCAGAGACTTAATGAACGCCTGTCATTGTGAACGTCTCCTTTCAGGACGCCGGCGGACAAGTCGTGGGCTAGTCGAGAAGATGTTAAATGTAAAATTGAACACGGCCGACAAGACACTGGTCACCACTGGAATTACGGAGTCATCGGTAATCGTTCGGATTTCCTCAGATATTTCCATATTGTCTCGGGAGGACGCGGCTATGTCTCTCTCTTTCCAGAGGTGGTCCTCTTCATGTCTTGGGTCAAAGTCAGACGTGAAGGTAACAAGCCCAGAAAGTGGTGGCTGGCCTCATGCAGCATGAAGTCCTTCCTGTAATTTGTTTTTCTGGTCGCTTATGAAAGAGCTCTTAAAAAACATTAAAGAACCACAACAAGCGGCTCTTATTTACTGCATCCACATGACGGACGCTAATTGCTACCAGTCCGTGGTATTGACCCATTCAGCAGAAATATTTTAAATTTACAGCAAAGAGCTAAATTTCACCCGGGACAATTTGGTTTTACTGTTCATTTTGAATCAGGGTAACAATCACCAGTAAGTCTGCTGTTGGATTTGCCTACATTGATTACATACTGGTTATGTCTGTCTGAGGGCACTGACTACAGGCTTTGTTGTGAGTGGAGGTCGCTTTGGGTAAAGTGGGGTTTTAGCAGTCTGGGGGTCTTGTGCAAGGTTCGGTATACATTAGGGCTCGATCCTGGCTGGCTTTCAGCTTCAGTTGTATCTCCACACATCCGGCATGGGCGCCTTGTGCTCGCTTCTTTCGTGTATTCAGAAGGCTACTTGGCAGCGGAAGTCTTTTGAGCCTCACTGATATTTATAATGATGTATTTGCTGGTCCTACTAGATGCCTGTGCTGCTTGTGGAAATGTAGCCCTTTCTAGAGGCCTCTGGGGGCCGTGGCAGGGGTCCTTGTGGTTAGATGGGTGGAAGGGGAGGGTCGTTGGTCGTGCCAAAAAAAAAGAAGACCGTGTGTGTGTGTGTGTGTGTGTGTGTGCACCCTTTGGCAGTTACGCCATTAGAATTCTCCTCGAGTCCCACAGCACTGAAATTGTGAGTTGGGCCGGCTGGATGATGCAGTTTAAGACACGCACACTCACTGTTCTTTCTTTCAGTCCCTTAAAATATGACCCCTCGATCCTCTGTGTGCCCTGATTTAGAGGTCCCTGTGTCACCAACAGCCAACTTTGTTGTGTTTTGCCTAAAGCTTTAAAGATTCTCCCCCTAGCATAGTCCTTTTTCTTTCACTCTTAATCACCAACAGTTCTGCAACTGCAGCCGTGGGCCTTGCGCTTTCTAAATGCATCCGGTCCTGCCTCGACCCCCCCCCCCGTCTTCCGAGGTGGTTTTGTTGGATTGTCGTCAGACCTGTTCTGTGCCTTTCCCCTACACTACCACGGCTCCTCTGCCTGCCTACGGAGCAGGGCCGGGAAGCCCAGTTTGTCCCAAGGCTGGCCCGCGATCCGGCGCGTTTGCAGGATCTGCGACGTGCCGTGTCACTCATGCGGGTACCTTTTGCACGCAACAGAAAATGCGACGGCTTCACCAGTGAGCTGAATGTGGAACATCGAAGTCCCAAAGGAAAGATTGGTGGTGTTTCTCTTGCATGACTCACATTTCTGAATTCCAGGGCATCCCATGGATATTAAGTCAGTACAAATTCAAGCTCTTCGATTCACCCATCCATCCATCCATCCATCCATCTTCTAGATCAGGGGTAGGGAACCTGATCCATTGAGAGCCTGTGTGGGTGCAAGCTTTTGGGGTGACTTTTGAATCAGCCAATAAGACCGGGCCCCCAGGACAGGAGCTGACAACCAATGCTTTATTATTGGCTGATTGAGAGGTCGTCCCAAAAACCCGCCCCCACACCGGCTCTCCATGGATCAGGTTCCCTACCCCTGCTCTAGATGTATATCGCAGTAGTACTACAGTCTTTTACCACCAGGGTTGTGGTGAGATTCAAGTCCAAGAGACTGTCATTATTCATTCTCATTGTACAAAGAGTGAACTGAAAATACTGTACAGGCTAAAAATATTTGCCTTTTACCCAAAGTTAAAAACTACCACATCCCAGCTGGAGCAGGTGATTGGCTGGTACCCTGTATAAGTGGGCATCTGTTTATTTTTGGGTCATCTTTCTCATTTTGTTGGA
>JAODKM010000044.1:11676756-11689938 GCA_026780845.1 Petrocephalus sullivani | reverse complement strand
CCGTCGGCATGCATGTGCGTACGCACACCTGCGTACATCCACGTGTGCGTGCGTGCGTGCGTGGGCGTGTGTGTGTGTGTGTGTGTGCGTATGCATGGCAGGTGTCGTGTTCCACTACCGCGATGCTTCCGGCCGCTACGCCTTCGACTTCGAAGAGGCCCAGGATGCCTGCGGGGGCATCGGCGCCAGCATCGCCACCCCAGAGCAGCTTCTGGCGGCCTACCACAGCGGCTACGAGCAGTGCGATGCCGGATGGCTCTCCGACCAGACTGTCAGGTGACCCTCTCTCGCGTCGGCCCACTAGATCAGTGTTTCCCAACCCAGTCCTCAGGGAACCCCGGGCAGTCCACATTTTTGCTTCCTCTCCGGTCCCAGTACACCTGAACCAGGTATTCGGTGTTCCTGATTGGCTGGGAGCTGGGAGGGAGCAAAAACGTGGACTGTCCGGGGTTCCCCGAGGACTGGGTTGGGAAACACTGCTCTAGATGATCGAGAACAACACGAGCTAACCAAATGATCACCGGCGTAGCTAGACATTCTGGATAATTTACATTATACAATTTTATGTTTCATAGGCCCCTGTAAAGTGCTGGGCCCCCTGAATCTGCCAGGTTATCCACATTCTATAGCGCCCCCTGCTGACCACATTTTAACTCCCGTTTTGTTGTTGTAGCATTTTGCTAGCCGTAAACGGCCAGGCCCACTTCGCAAGCTAAACATACCACTGCAACGCCAGCCTGCCGGCATCTGAGTGCAGCCGCTTAGCTGGCGTCTCGCTGAGCAGGAGCCCGCGAGCCCCATTACCTGCTGTTTATAGTTTACTCTGCTATTCATGCGTGGCTTAATTAGTGCCGTTTAGGTGGAAAAATGAAGCCCACCACTGGTGCCCTCATTCGTATGCAGGCCAGCCACTACATGGGATGTAAATAAATATGCATGAGGCTACTTGGGGCAGACTCTTATCTGTGACATAAGTGTGACATCAATATTCATAAGGCTGACTGAGGCTAAGGGCCGTCCGAATGACCCTCAAACACTTATAGCAAAGCTACAAGCCGTAATCAAAGCCTATGCGATTCATAATTCCTCATCAAAAGAAATGAATAGGTCACAAAGCCTGGCTTTTTCTGTTTTTTTTTTTATGTTTCATTTAGCCTACAAGTTACAGCATGAAATATTGCTTTGTGGTTACGTTAAATTGGAGAGCCCTTGAGTTACTTGCCCCATTACGCTCTTTTCGGTCGATAAACGAAAGAAATAGATTTCAATTCGGATGGCGATGCGTGTCGGGGTTTGTTTCCAGTAAGACATGAGGCAAAGATACATAGGAATACAGGCCTTAAATGATTTGTTTGTGAGGCAAAGCTTGGGGAAGCAGGAATAAGGGAAACTATTGCTTTGGTTTATTTCAGACGTTGGCAGAGCAGAGCTGTGAAAGGGTCGTACTGTAAATTTTAAGGTGAGCTGACAGTGATGCAGGTACTAAGGGCCCTTAATGTGAGTGCCCATGTGATGCGTGCTTTACTCGCTGATCGCATGTGGCGGCGATGTACTCACTAAGCAAGACCAAATTCCCGCTGAGACTCCGGGGGCAGCGACAGCAAAGTAAGTAATGACCCATCGTCGGATAGGTCTCCTAATGGCGGTCAGTGTCGTATCCTGTCAGCAAACACCTGCGTGGACGGTGTCGCGGGGCCCTCAAGGGTTACGTGAATGACAATGGGACTTTACCTAATTGCGCCCTGGCACATTTAGCATCACGGTAGCTAGCAGAATCTTCATTTCCCAGAAGTCACAGCGTTTTATGTCTCCTCCGAATAGCCTGGCTTGGTTCGAGGTTATCGCTGTTTTGCATCTGGCTGCTGCGTCTGACTTGACTCCGGCTCACTTCAGCAACGTTTGTAATACCTGGGGGAGGGGGCACAGTTCAGAATAAGGTTGCTCAGAATAAGAAGACAGCATGGGGTGCTGGTTTAGCTACATGTACCTTCCCGTGGCCTTGCGCGACCCTCCTGCGTCACACGGAGCCGGAGAACGTCGCACAGCACCTGCGAATGTGCTGTCCTTGCAGTCCGACGCGCCGTTGACGTAGCTGCTTTCGTCAGCATCGCTGAAACGACTGTGAAATAAAAGTGGAGTATGCAGAAATGTGCGACTTTAGCGTTCTTTTGGTAAATTTCACGGCCAAACGTGACTCTTGATCTTCTGGTCCTCACAATGCCTTGAGAAACACATGATGATTTCAGCAGGACTGTAGGGTTACTGCAGGACATGCTGGACCTTATTTCTGTCTCTGATAGCTGGAAATTGCTCCTCAATCTTGTGACTTCATCCACACAGAGATCCAGGTTTATTTTCGGGAGGGTTAGGGTAAAGTTCACGGCCGAAGCGGTTGTGCGTGGTGTGGAACGCTGGCACCTTCATGCTCCCTCTGTGGTCTCCCCTCAGGTACCCCATTCAGATGCCCCGGCAGGGGTGTTACGGTGACATGGACGGGTACCCCGGAGTGAGGAACTATGGGACACAGGACCCCCAAGAGCTGTTTGACGTGTACTGCTACGTGGAAAGCATTGAGGGTAAAGGGATCACCCTCGAATATGTTTTACTTTGAAAGTCCTCACCTGCAAATGCAAAACGTGAAAGTGTATGCATCCATTTTTATTTGCAAACAATACAGTACCAGTCAAAAATCTGGACACATCTACTTAAGAGTCTCAGTCACAGTGTGCTCAACTAGTTGGTTGAAACAAAATCTTGGTCTGGAGTTTTACTCTTTGGACCCAGATTACCCACCTCTGCTAATAATACAATTGATTTGTACAGCGCTTTTCAAAACCCTGATACTAACAATATTCAGTAATGCAAAACACAATAGTCTAATTGTAATAGACTCAAAAATATATATTTACAACATGCACACAGTGACGAGCAATAGAGTGATGTGGAAAATATTCCCAGACGATTGACTCACCATAGCTGATGAGTTTGTGTTGTCGATCGTCAGCAGGAGAATGGCCCGTCCCAAGGTGTCAGCGATATGGGTTTCAACCCAGTATTAGTGTCTCAGGAAAAAGAATCATAATATCATCACAGTGGAGAGGCCCAGTATGAACTGGCCGTTTGCAACTGTCTCTCGGCCGTTTTTGCGTAGGGAATCGGTGCGGTCTGGAGGCCCAGCCAGTGGAGCCAAGGGCTGGTATCACAGTGAGGGACCAGGCTAAGCAGCCTGCCGCTTTGTGCGCGACCTGGCAGAGGCTGATGTGCGAGACCACAGCTGTGGACTGGCAGACACTCAAATTGCACAAAGGGTTTTTTTTTCCCCGCTAGGCAGCCGTTAGACCACCTCAAGACTCGCTTAGACTGTGGGAACCCCATTCTGTCCTCAGAGCTTAAAGCTCCTTTTTCCTTTCCAGTTCTCTTTGGGTTAGCTCATCACATTAAGACCAATTCTATCCGTTACCATGTATTACGGGTTTTAATGGTGCAATTTAGTAGTCCTGTAAAACTCATAAATAGAAGCTTGGCCTGAATATTTTGTTTCTCTGTTAATGTGAGTGTGTTTTTGAGTTATGTGGAGACAGGAACTAGTGCATTAGAATGTAGCTACTTTAGTGCTCCCTGTGGAGCTTTTCACCTCCTCGATCTTGTCTCAATGAGACATAAATATACAGGTGAGATTATGTTTTTGGGTCGGAGCAGAGGGTCAGCCATTGTCCAGTACACCTGGGGCAATTGGGGTTCAGGGCCTTGCTTAGAGGCCCAGTGGTGGAGTCACTCTGCTGGCCATGGGATTTAAACCAGCAAACTTCTGATTATAGGCACAGAACCTTAACCCAAGATGAAATGGACCCAGATAGCAATGTGTTTCTGTCTCCATGCAGGTGATGTGTTCCATGGCTCTGTGCCACAGCGCTTCACGCTGGATCAGGCCAGAGCCTACTGCGAGAATGCAGGCGCTGAGCTGGCCACCACCGGTCAGCTGTATGCAGCCTGGAACGACGGCCTGGACCACTGTAGCCCGGGCTGGCTGGCTGACGGCAGCGTGCGCTACCCAATCGTCGCCCCTAGGGAGCGTTGTGGAGGCAACCAGCCGGGAGTCAAAACCATCTACCGCCATAGCAACCAGACGGGCTTCCCTGAGCCACACAGTCTGCATGACGTGTACTGCTTCAGAGGTCAGGAAGCGACCGCCATAGGCAACAGGTTACGCCAGGGACCCAGAGGGGTTCGCTGGAATTTAGCGACCACCATGACTGCAGATTTGCAGAAAGTCTTGGGATACTTGCTTCATTCAGCAAAAATGTTGCAAATTTATTGGCTTCGTAACAAAAGTCCATTGACAAGCAATGTTCATTTAGTTCTGTTCTTGCCGTTTTGCTATTACTTAATTAAGTAATTAATTGCAATTGTAGTCACTGACTTCCAAAGGGATACTAAACACAAATGTTTAGTGTTTTATGTAGTTGTTCACAATTAAAAATCACTCAATGAGACTACTTGTCTATGAAGTTTTTAGGTTTCAGGACAGCTTTTAGGGCTATAATTATGGTTTCAGTTTATTGCTACTTGAAATGAACATTTTACTTAAAACCAATGTTTGTCTCTAATGTCGTATTAATCATTTTTGTTATAAGACCAGTAAATTCCCAAACTTTTTACTGAATTATGCGAGCATCCCAAGACTTTCTGTGACACCGTATGCATCACTGCAGTCTCGCACTTAGGGGTTCCGCCTGAGATTCTGGGCTCCATGACAGCACATCATATCCACCTCCAATCTAACTATCTTCCGAATGGAATCATCCTGACTTCCCCCACTTTAAGACGCCCCTTGCTCACACCTCCAGAATTCTGGGTTTGATTGCTGCCCCTGGCTCTGTGTGTGTGACCAGTATGCACGTTCTCCCTGTGGGTTTCCAACCACACTTTAAAAATGTGCAGTTAGGTGACTCGGTGTCTCTAAATTGCCCCTTGAGTGCATGCCCTGCAAGGAACTGGCATCCTCTGCAGGGTGTTCCCTGGGATAGACGCCAGGAGAAGTGGGCACGGAAAATGGATGGATGAGTTAGAAATTTGATCTATTGCAATGGTCTCATATTATGTCATTTTAAATTTCAGCTATTGGTGGTGATAATTGCCCATGTGCGGATTCTGTCTCAACATCATAATCAAAGCGTCTTTTATGGATTAAGGCGTTCAAGATGTGGCCATTAGGGTTCTGAACTACAAACTTTCCTGTAGTTATCATAACCTTAAAATAGAAAAGCTTAAATTGTTGATTCAAGGTTTTTGAAAAATATTTTTAGTCTTGATCTTGATTTTTAGTCTTCCATCCCTCCATCCCCTCCATCCCTCCATCCATCCATGCCTCTTCCATAACTGCTTCATCCTGTGCAGGGTGTTGAATTACTGAGCTTCAAAAGCCCAGAGGAGAGTGCATTACTTAGTGCTGGTTCCTCTCTCTCTGCAGGCAATGGAAGTCCTCACACCGATTCTCCCATGGATTACTTTGCCACTGAGCCAGAAGTCATGGGGCAGTACATTGTGACCTTAATGGAGCCTCTTGAGGAAATCAGCCTAGGTCAAGTGGCAGAACAAGAGGAGAGAGAGGTCCAGGGTGCACTTGAGTCGTTCTCAATACTTGAGGGTAGTCAGAAACCACCCACTACCATGGCCTCGGGCAGCAGCTTGCCTTCCCTTGCTGATTCTCTGGCCCCCGCCAGCAGGTCGCCTTCCCTTGCTGATTCCCTGCCCCCCGCCAGCAGGTCGCCTTCCCTTGCTGACTCTCAATCCCCCATCACCCGTTTATCCAACTCCCAGAGTTCACAACCCACCAGTGATACCTGGGCTCCTGTACAGGAGAATAAGATCCACGTTCAGCACCAGCTCCCCCTGGAAGCTAACTTGGACTCTCACGAGTCAGCCCTTGCCTCTGGAAATCCGGGAGACAACCCCAAGCATTACCAGCCCACAGCCGTCACCAACCTGGAAGCTGACGACTTTTCTGAAGAGAATCACAGGCTCGACAGAAGTACAGCAGCGGTCGCGCTGGAGGCCGCAGCTCCCACCTCACTGACTGAATATTCAGGAGACTCTAAATATGACCAAACCATGCCTGAGACAAAGGTAGAACTCGATCACACTTTTGTGACCCTTGATCATAACGGAAACATAAAGCCAGAAGAAGACACAGAGGGGCCCGCATCGGGTTCTCCTCTTCCCACCACAAACCCTGGCATGTCAGTGAGTGAAATCACCTTCCACGCTAGCATCCCAGATGTACATTCAGAAAGTATGGCGCCCACCTCTTCGTATAGCCCGTCAGAGAGCTCTCTGAAGCCACAGGAGACCACCACTGCATCAGGCTGCCTTACAGTCTCATATGCAGTCAATCAAACACAAGATTTGGAGGAGATCATGGCAGGAGGAACTGAGGGAACATCTATAGCTCCTGTTAGCCAAGGTAAGGATCAACTAGGCTGCAGCAAGATTTTTCTGTTTTCGTCTAATAGAGATCAATCTATCTATCATTAAATCTATCTATCTATCTATGTCTATCTATCTGTCTATCTATCTATCTATCTATCTATCTATCTGTCTGTCTGTCTATCTGGCTGGCTGGCTGTCCATCCATGCATGTCTTCCTGTCTGGCGAATGGTAATTCTTCAGTTGTCTAACACATCATTCTTTCTACACAGCTGATAACATGGCGGATGGCCATGCCGCGGCTGAGAGGCCCGCTGAGGTCGGGTCAGGTGATGACATCGGCCCGGATGTGGTCCTAGCCTCCCAGCTTCCCTGTTCACCTCTCCTCCCCCTGTCAATGTGTCCCATCTCACCTCTATCAGGACACAGTGAGCCTCATGAACTCGAAGCCCATAGCCCGGAGACCATTGTCCCACTTGGGTCTGGGCACCAAGATGACCTGCAGGAGCATGCCGTGGACCCCACAGTGGCCGACGTGCTGGAGGCTCTAGAGGATGAGACAGGTGTTGAACACGAGTCAGTTGGAGAGCATCTAGAGTCTACCAGTGAACCCAGTCAGTTTAATGGCAGCACCACACATTCAGGGGAGCCCATAGAGCCACATTCAATCTCTGGTGAAGACTCTACTAATACTGAATCTCTACATCTGTTTGCATTGCCAACATCCCCCACTGATCCTGAAGAGGAAGCCAACAGAACACCCAGCAGCTCAGATGCAGCATCCACTTCCCCTGACCACGAGGAGGAAGGGAGACCTCAGTTGCTTACTGAAGCTCCATTCCGAGAGGCTTGGGTGACATTGCTGCACAAAGGAGCTCAGACACTCAGCTGGGACATGCAGCCATCCACTGCCACGCCACAAGAGTCGCACGCCGATGTGGAATACAGTGGTGAACATCTGGCCGGCGGCCTGGATCTGCTCCCAGAGAGCTCTGCGACGCCCAGCCTCTTGGCCGAGATTAAGCCAGACCCCCTCTTCACTGCCACCAGTTACCCCCCTTCTGCCACGGGCAGTTCCACGGAATGGCGCTCTGAGCCCCCAGGCCAATCCACTACCCATGTACCCCAAGGATCCATAAACCAAGATGAGCATCTATTGGAAGGCCTGCCCAATGTGTCCCCCCCCCCACTCACAGTGGACACGCACAAGGCTGAGATTGAGTTTACAGCCACCCGGGTTCCCACCCTGGGTAACCTGCCCGATGAGAAGTCGATGGTGGGGAGGGCCAAGAATGTCTCAGGTAACGTCTACACTACTCTAACCACCCTAACCACCCTCCTTCTGCTTCTCAACCTGACGACGCACTAAATTCCAATCCCCGAGCCACCTTCCTCCATCCACTACCACACCGTTCTTCTCCAAACTCGCTTTACACCACCCTCCCTCCACCCGATCCCTTTGTCTGTCCCAACAACAGCACTACAAACCCCCCCAACCCCTCGTCATGTGTGACCCCACTTGAACTGGGCAGTGGCAAATGGGACGACTTCCACTTTAAGTGTTTGTCAGACAAATTGATTTTTTTCGCTGCGTATGACACTGTCATTTTGTTAGAAGGCGCAACTTCTGTGAAGTACTTTTTTTTTTGGACCCATGGTTTCTGTGGAAAAAAAAAGAAAGAAAAAAAATTTTTCCTTTCTTCCCCCACTTTTCCAGTGAGAGAGAAGTCCTCTCTGCCTTTGCGTGTCTGTGTAGGTCTCCGTTTCCTGCCACTTGGTGTGGAGCACCAGTCACCTGCAATTACACAAAAATGACAGAAGGGGGCAGTACTAATTTTAGCCGCCTTGAGCAAAACTGGGAAACCAGGAAAGCGCTCGTGACATGCCATTGCGATCGATCCAAAGACGCAGACGGCAGCCTTCTCCAAAGTATCATGCAATAAGAATCGAACACATCTTGAGCAGTTGCGTGGGCTCAGCCCACACGTAAAGGTCGGCGGTTCCCCTCTTCACCTGAACTGACCCGATCTCCCACATCAATTCAAGCATAACTCAGAAAACCAATGGGAATCGTTGATTTTGCACAGGGGCTCAGAAGGTAGCTGTTTGTCTCAGAGTGGTACGGGTTGCTTAGAAAGCGGTATATATTTGTGACATTGTGTAATGACATTGGGTGATACTGATGAATTCACACTTCACCACCTCTCTCATTTTCAAATAACATCACTGAACCGCATTATGAGCGGAACTAAAACAACTGGTCTTTGCACATACAGCTCATTCTCAAAGCTGGGTTGGGTCTAGGCTTTCCATAACCAGTGTAAACATGTTTTGTTTTTCTTTTTATTGCCGGGAGAAGATTGCGCACACGCACTTCAGTTCGGTATTGAGGACCTGTGTCATTTTTTAAAAAGCGTGCGCTCAGCATTGATTTACTGTGTCATTCTGAGGACTGTCACCCTACCGATGAACACCGGGAGGGTTCTGCTGTCTCTGTAGTGGGAGCGCGATTCTTTGTACCGAAAATAAATGGTTGGTTGTGTACCTGCACAATTTCTCCACTTTGAGCGACGACTCTGTCAGGATAATTGTTATATCCCACTGACAGTAAACCCGAATAAAACTTGGGAAAAAAATATTCAACTGCAATCTTGCGTATTGTTGCAGATTTAATTTATTTTGCGTGGATACATAAAAAGTACTGGGAAAAAATATATATATATAAACAGTGGTTTATGACAATTGTCTTGTTAAGGCAAATATTTTAATAAAGATAGAATTTTATAACCTATAGTATCCTTTTTTGTACAGCTCCGGTGTAAAACTGGTTTGATGCTCTTATAAAAAGGTAGGAGGTGTACTTTTAGAGGAAAAAGTGAAAATGTAATTCCAGCTCCATTTGTAGATGCATTTTTATAACTCTCCTGAAATCTCTGTACACTTGTCTTGTGGGCAATTGAGTTCAACATTAAAAAGCGGTGCGCAATGAAAGAGCTCCCTCTTTTGGCCCAAGTATGTACTTTCATCCAAAAAAATGTACTGCATAAGAGAAATACTAAGCCGTGCAAGGCAAGGTACGGACATTACTCATTTTTGACTGATAATTAGTTTCTCATTTGCCAACAATTTTCTATTTGGTCGTTACATTCAAATTTTTTTTTCTTCAAACATTTGCTTTGTTGAACTGAAACTTCCAACTAATTCAATAGACATCAAGGTAAAAGCACAGGTGGACCAAGTTATACGAGAATTACACAATGTAACAGCACTGATATGTCAGCGTGGATACAAATTTGTGGAATCGCATCATAAACATAGATTAGTGAGATGTGACTCGCATGATGAGAAGTCCGGGTGTTGCACACCTCCAGTGAGCTGAAGCTGGCCAGATCACACACCTCGTTTATCTCATAAACGGGTACAATCAAGGTGTCATCAGATGTGAATTTACAAACCACTTTCCAGCTGATGTTTAATGTACCATATCTTGAGTATGACATATATTCGATGGAAGAACAGCGGAGGGCCACTCATGAGAGCACTGGAGGGTGAAATGAGACCCACTGTCATTTCGTCCTTTGGTTTGGTTACTACAAACCAGCGAGGCTTGGGTTTTCATCAAAATGTAGATGTGGAATCACTTTTCCAGTTGTCACAAAATCATGTTACAACGAGTAAACAAGACGGAGATCGTCAGTGAAGCAGCAAAAGTGATTCATGAGGCCCAGCGGTGTGTAAGTCTGCTGGAGATGCAGGACTGGCTAGGCCTTGCCGGCATTGTCCTCCTCTCGCTGTGTTTCAGACCCCTGCCTGGATAACCCCTGTGCCAACGGGGGCACCTGCGTAGAGGAGAAGGGGTCCGTCAAGTGCCTCTGTCTGCCTACCTACGGGGGAGAGCTTTGCCAAATGGGTAAGAATGCAGCCTCTCTGGGACACACACACACAAAGGGGATGAAATGAAAGTAAACTAAGTGAAACGGACAGACCGTGTCGGTATTCTGAGAGAAGGGGCTCACACCGTGACGCGGCACCTGCCTCGAGTCTCACACAGAGAGGCCGCCAAAACTCGCCTCGTCGCCACCGGACGGCAGACGGGCGACAGAAACGCCGCGAATGCACTGTGGCTACAAACCGCAAAAAAGGAAAACAAATCGGGTGTGCGGGGCGCTCGCCAAGCACGCACGCGTGAAACGGCGAGCGGTCTCCACGTCGGCGCGAGGCTGATGGAAAGGAACATGCAGTGAAACCCTGCACAAGACTGCTGCGCTTTACAACTGGGTTTATGAGCACAAATCCATCTAAAGGCTAGTTTTTATACTATTGATCAAACAGTCCTATATTAGGACCAAGGAACCAAAAATAAATTTCTTGAGTTTTAACATTATGGGTTTTTTTTTAAGTAAATGTTAGGGTATAAAACAGTGCAGTAACATCTGAGGCACATTAAGTGTTTTCCTCCTAGAATTCTAACTTCTACCCCTTTTTATTCTGAAGGAAAGAAAAAGCTTTTCTGCTTAATTAAATTATTTGGTAGGCTTTGGGGTCTCTTTCACAGAAACTAAATGAGATGAGACAAAGAGGCAGAGGCGAGCCTTAGGAGAGGTGCTGTAGCAAATGAAGTGGTGCAGTGGGACCCCGGGACCGGGGACAGCAGGCTCAGGGTGCACCGCGTCGCTAAACTCCCAATACTCCGCCGACTTACGTTCGCTCACGCTAAAATACTGGCGGCATGAAACCTTCTTTTTGGAGAGTGGGCAAGTATTCCAGGCGACATGAGCTTCCTTCCCGTCAAGATTAGCGCTTGTCGGTGTGATTGCACGATGACTCTGGCACAAAGCGCGACGGCGCCGGGCTGCAGCGGCAGGGCGCGTGCGGCGTGCTGAGACGGCTCCTTACGCCCTGCAGCACCTCTCGCAGTTCTGCCCTCTCTCTTTTTATCGCTGAAAGAGGCACAGCTGGGTTCTCCAGAGTGGCGTCAGCCTTTTTCAAGATGTGGCTTCGGCTCCTGAGTCAGTTCCCCCTGCTGCCAGTGTTTCCTCAACTAAACTCCTCATTTTTAAGGCCTATTTTCTATATCTGCATAGGAGAAAACTAAGTTTTATTGGCTGGTGGATTGCATGCTAAGCCCATATGCCGGGGGGAGGGGGGATAAGGGAAGGCCCTGGACATGCTGACAGGGGGCCCAGCATTTGATGGAGGCTAGAGGTGACATTTTGTCAGGGAGCCCAAAATTTCTAGGTGCCCAAAAAATCACTATACACATCCATCCATCCATCCATCCATCCATCCATCCATCCATCTGTCTTCAATCCACTCTTCCCGACAGATGTTGATATGCTCAATAAACTGCATACAAAGTCTAAATCCCCCGAATCGGCACCCCCTGCCCATCCGTTTGTGCACCTCAACCCTGTCTGATGCGATGCTTGTGGTCTGTCCTGCTCCTTGCCAGATATGGAGCGCTGTGAGCCTGGCTGGGACAAGTTCCAGGGCTTCTGCTACAAGCACTTCTCGGGCAGGCAGAGCTGGGAGGCCGCGGAGCAGCAGTGTCGCCTCTTCGGTGCCCATCTGGTCTCCATCATGACGCCCGAGGAGCAGGAGTTCATTAACGGTGTGCCCGCGTGACCCTCCGCCATGTCCAACTCGACTTCGGTTATGAATACATGGCAGGCGGCAGGGCCATGGTCTATTTCTTGCTCCTTGCTATGTTGCTGCGGTTTATTCGGGGGTATATGCAGGAGAGCGGGACCACTAGGGCACTGGCCTCAGCTGATTGGCCTCCAGAGTGCCCCCTCCACTGTTACTCAACGAATCAAAACAAATGATTGGCTAATGATGAGGTTAGCCAATCTGTATGAACTATGGTTCCTTTTATGCCTCCCACATTAAAAAATCCTCAAATTGCCTCTAGGTTGAATAGAATAGATGAACGTTGCTAAAACTAATTCCTCAGGTAGCTCCCGAGAGTCAGTGGTAACTGGTTTGGCCCACTATATAAGAGATATTGGCCCCCCAAACAAGATCAATCTACTTATGCTCCACCCACATAGACCCACATGCATGTCATGCTGACACCCCCTCCATGTAAGACTGTTGGAAACAATAATTTCTCAATGATGCTTAATTTTCTTTAGATAATTACAAGGAGTACCAGTGGACTGGACTGAATGACAAAACCATCGAGGGGGACTTCCGCTGGTCTGACAGCAACCCACTGGTGAGCGTGTCTCATGAGCGCTTATGACAAGCACTGCATCTCTAATATCACGATTCTTTCGGTGCAGGTCACGCATGTTACTTACCCCTTAATTCAGTTGGAAAATGAAAGTTTTTCCCATACTCTCTGCATCCCATCATCACTCCGCCCCTTACTCTCTGTGTCCCATACTCTCTGTGTCCCATTCTCTCTGTGTCCCATCCTCTCTGTGTCCCATCCTCTCTCCGCCCCTTACTCTCTGTGTCCCTTACTCTCTGTGTCCCTTACTTTCTGTGTCCCATACTCTCTGTGTCCCATACTCTCTGTGTCCCTTACTCTCTGTGTCCCATACTCTCTGTGTCCCATACTCTCTCCGCCCCTTACTCTCTGTGTCCCTTACTTTCTGTGTCCCATACTCTCTGTTTCCCTTACTTTCTGTGTCCCATACTCTCTGTGTCCCTTACTCTCTGTGTCCCTTACTTTCTGTGTCCCATACTCTCTGTGTCCCTTACTTTCTGTGTCCCTTACTCTCTGTGTCCCATACTCTCTGTGTCCCTTA
>JAODKM010000044.1:11652968-11674797 GCA_026780845.1 Petrocephalus sullivani | reverse complement strand
ATAGGTAATGGTTAATTAATGCATTTACTAAGCAGGTATTACTGCATTATTTGTGGCCCCTCAAGTAAAGTGTTACCAAAAATACTATAGAACAGCCAAATGGAATAGATTTGTAATGAAAATGTACGTAAGCAAATTCCACTAGCGTTTGATACTTGCATAACTTGGGGCTTCTCACAGATGTGCTAGCAGATAGCTAGCAGATATGTGTCAAATCCGACGTGCAGGAATTGCCTTGTAATGCATCGATTGGCGTTATAATGCTGTGCTGTGTCATGGTTTTTGATTAGAAGAGTTTCTAATTCTAATAAAAAGGGGCCAATCTGACTCCGCTCTGCTTTCCAGCACCCCCCAGCTCGGACGGGGGAGAACAAGTCTCGACACCCACTGATGATGTCACAGGCCCGACCGCGGATTTCGCGACAAAGAAGTCCGTCCCGGAATACTATGACATCAAATGGAATTTTTGAACTTCTCACCCACAGCCCATCTCCACCCACAACCCCCAACCCACAACCCAGAAACATGCTGCCTTCATGTCCCATACTAGCTGGGCTCTGGTTTGGAAAGTAACTGACCTCAAGGAGACCCCCGCTCACCTGTTGCCCTCACTGCCCTCCTCCCAACATGCACTTTCCAGTCATCATGGGTTGATGGGGCCCTTTTCAGGGTTGCCATGGCATCCTAGCATTAAGGTCCATTAAATACAATCGTCCAACTGCCAGACTGGTAATGATTGTTCGCGGGTTGCCACACGGGCCCTTACCAGCATTGTACTCACTCATGTGTGTTTTTTTTCTTTTTCTCAAATGTTTGTGTTTACAGCTTCTGTGACCTTGTGGGTTCAAGGCGTAACAGGACGGGTAGGGATTCAGTCTCGATTATCCCAGCAGCCTTTGCTGCAGACGTAAGCTGGGCACCATCAAATACTGCCTAAACCCTGTTCATACGCCAAGCTAGAAAATCACCTCCTGGCACGACCTTTTTGATTTTTTTTGATTACTTTAGCTATTTTACCTGCTTTGTCTTGCCGTTAATGCCTTTAATGGAAATCACCTCTCTGTATGTTGTGGACCTTAATGTTAAGTGAAACTGGATTTTTCCTGCCTGATGTACAATATTATTTACATTGGAAATTCATCAGGAGGACCAAAGCCTGGCTGTGTCATAGCTGTGTAATGAGTTAGGTTCCCCAGCAGGCTTAGTCTGATCTCCTCCATCAGGCCTCCTATGTACCATTAACAAGAAAAAAATATGTGCCAACAATCAGTGTGATCAATATCTACCCTCAGAAGAGGAAACCAGTGTCAAGATTTATATTGTGACTCCTAAGCAAAAATTCTTTATATGACTCATGTTGCGAGTTTCCGAAAAAAAAAACACTTTAAAATAAGTTTAATTTCAGTGATGGATTAAATTTTACCAGGCCTGATATTCAAATAACCACGCATTTTTATATTCCAAGTATGCGGTTGAATTGCCTCTCTAAACTTTTAATTAGGTCTTATATAACTTGTATTAATAATAAAAAAAAGACATCACATTGACACAGTTCTATGGAAAGCTTTATGTTGTAATAAAGTAACATAGAATAATGTAACTCCTCTCCTTTACATAAGTCAATAACCAATGAACTTCAATAGATTCAGTTTTAATTTGTGGTACTTTTTGTAATTGTAAACAACACAAAAATGCTTAAAAAGCACATGTTTAAATACATTTCAAACAGCATAATAATCAATACTGCATGTTGAATTTAAATAAAAACAAGGCGAATTCTGCTTAAGTTAGTTTGTGTCCCAGTACTCTTCTGCAGCGTGTCATACTGTATGACAAATGTTTTCATAAAGAACTTTTCCCGAGTATGCCTGCATTAGGAAATTCTTAATATTTTTTAAAGATATTTTAATATTTTTAAAGATGTGTACCTTAAGGTATTGGTTCATAGTATTTACATCTCCAACACGTAACCTCTCTGTGCTGTCATAAAAATAAGTTTTAAACATTACAGTGGGGTGAATTATATTTTCAAAGTGTTTCACCAGCTGATGTGCTAACTGCCACGAACAATGTTCCCAGAATGCAATGTGCTGTATCATGAGACACACCGACTTTGATAAGGTTATAAAACTGCATTTTCTGATTGTATATCTTGCCCAAACCAACTTGAGGTACACTGCTGAATGCGCTAAACTTTAAATTAGCATTAATGCCAAAACTCTTTCATTTTAACAAACATAGAACATTACATTAAATATTGAATCATTATGATTCCTTTGAAAAATAATACATATGCATGAATGAAAGATATATTTGATCAAGTATGAAATATAACTGATAAAACAACAAGCCTTTTTATATGTCTTTATAATTAAACGAGCACAAACAAATCTGCTTTTAGCAGTACCTAACAGAAGCAGGAATATAGTGGGATCTGGTTATCTTAGAGAAGAGGAATTATTTTTGTCCACTCCAGACAATTTTATAAACATCCTGTTTAAGAACAGGGGCGCACTACCAAACGGTAGAAGTCATATGAGAAGCCTATTTACATCTGATGTTCCGGTGCTACAGAGAGAGACGTGAGTCTCAACAACTAATCAAAGCTTAAGCTGATCTTGAACAATGCAGTTGTTGCCCTGTGAGCTCATTCTGAATGTAGAAAAGCTCTCGCCCTGTATACAGATTGGAGTCCTCAGGTTTGTTTGACGTTTTGCTCTAACGCCACCATCGCAGTGTTTCCAGGCTGCAGCTTTCTGCAGCTGGGATTGTCAGGAACACGACTGAAAATAAACCAAAATCAAATCGACTGCTGTCTGGGTGTCTCTCTGAGTGCAGCGGACTTTTATTTGTGTCTTTGTCCACATTTTTGTCCATCTGTCCATCCGTCTAGCTCTTCTATCAATGCAGAACAGATTCTGTGTGATTCTGTGTCTATTTTGTTATAGTTTTCGGGATAACGGGTTTTCCGAGTGTCACAGTTACCCATCAGCCACTTGCAGAAGGGCAGTGTATTGTCACCGCTCGCCTCGAGTTATCTGCAGGCTTGGTCACTCATCAAACTGCACCAGTCTGCAAAACGTCTGGAAGAAACTGCTTCCATCTGGATATCATGAGGGCTAGTGGTGATTCTCAGTGCCCCCTGACTACCAGTTACTACACCGGGGGGAAAAAAACCTTTTTAAGTTTTCATAATAGTAAAAACCTAATTTCATTAATCTCTTATGAATTAACACCCAGTGATAGCCCACTAATTAACAACATGACTAATTAAAAGTTATTTAATTTGGTAAGAGCAGGGAGAAGAGGGTTCTGGAGGCAGCTAGAATGTGGATAGAGGAGAGTATCGGCATACCAGCATTAGACGCTTCGTTTCTTTGTGTGAATCTGAGTGTTTATGCAAAACACGCCTGGTTCCGGGGTTGGGGTTTGCAGTGGCCTATGTAGGACACTACCTGCACTCCCCTCTCCTACAGAGGGTTACACGAAAACCACACATAAACATACATTCATCCAGAGGTCACAATAGTACTTTTGTAAGGGCTTTTATGGTTAGGCCTACAAAATTTGGGGCGGGGGAGTGGCTGGAACAAGGAGCAAATTTCGGGCGGGGATAAAGCTCTGGAGCAAGGCCCGGAGGTCCCAGTTCCAGTATGGCCACACATAGGCTGACCCTGTGCTGTGGCCCCCAAGTTGTAGAGAGCCGGCCTGGGCCAGCAGAGAGAAGACTCCTAATGTACCCGTGTTTCTGCGAAAGGCAAATAAAGGATTTACCATTTAAAACGGTAGCCTCTGTATCTACCTACAAAACAGGCCCAGCCGTGGCCCAGTGATTTCTTTGGCGGCCCAATGCCCGGCTTCCAGTGTGGACGGGCATTGTTTTAATAATTATTTATGTCCCATGGATGCTGCAACAATAGACTGATTAGATTTGACTAAAATCAGGGTAGCAGACCAGGTCTGCACACCTACAGTGTGCATTTGTTAATCCTTTCAAAATTTACCTCAAGATCACATCAGAAAAGAAGGTGCACTCGCTGACAGCGTTCCTTTGTCGTGAGACGAAATGGAACTGCATCCCACCGTGTTCTATAATTTCAAAATCTGTATGCTTGAAACTCAGCTGCTCCTCTGATTACTACCTGGATGCCTCATTTCAAACTAATATTTTACTCAGCATTTCAAAAATGAGTCATATTAAATCGTTTCACTATAAAATTAGTATGCCGTCAGCTTGATTTTGGAATGACAGTGGAATTCTAGTGTGATCTGAAGCATAATAGCCAATGTAGTAACGAATAGTATTACGCAGGTTTTAACCAGCTCCGTGCAAATAAGCAACGCACAAAATCGCCAGGGAAGCTGACACTTATCCACAATTGTCTGACAAAGAAATCCTGGCAGCGACAGCGAGCTCATTTCGCCGCGAATATCGCAGACATTGTAGCAGCCTTTTTACAACAATGCCAGGTTGTTTCTGGCAATAATCCATGTACTGTTAGAATTCTTCTGCACTCACACAGAGCCTGATTTATTAACACTAGTTTTCTCCTCATTCTTTTATATGAAAGATCAATTTTGTGTGGTATACTAACATGTTATTCATGAATTCATCGTGTTAGTTAATTTAGCAGTCGGGTCTGGGCACAATCTGTAGGACTTGGCTTGGTATATACAGGTTTATACAGTTTATTTGGTTGCTGGCAGGTACCGAGATCTCCTGTTGGTACAGGCTCGCCCTGTATATGGTTGAGACTGTTTTTATTTCTCCTTGTTGAGTTTGGAGTGTCAACAATAGGCAGTTGATTGAGGAAACAGCTATTGTTTATATTATGGCTATACTCAGAATGAAGAGACTGCTCTGTCTCATACCGGTACACCACTCAAAGTCACACCCTTTTCACAATGTGTGCAGTAATGTGAGGCCCTGGCTGGTTAGGTTACCCATCCACACCCTGACTGGATGCATCATGGTAAATGCTCTGGACCTCAAACCTGGGCAATGGGCTGTCCAGACAGCTTCAAAGGCAATTGGCACAGACTGTCTACCTCACCTATAATCAATCTACCTCTCTTGTTGCCATAAGGGTGTTAAGTCTATCATCAAGGATGCCAGCCACCCAGTTTATGCCCCTTTCACACTCCTGCCCTGTGAAAGTGCTACTGCTGCACTACCACATGCACTACCACATGCACCACCACATGCATCGCCACATGCATTATCACATGCACCGCCACATGCATCGCCACATGCATCACCACATGCATTATCACATGCACCACCACATGCATCGCCACATGCATTATCACATGCATCGCCACATGCACCACCACATGCATCGCCACATGCACTACCACATGCACCACCACATGCATCATCACATGCACCACCACATGCATCGCCACATGCACCACCACATGCATTATCACATGCACCGCCACATGCACTGCTACATGCACCACCACATGCATTATCACATGCACGCCACATGCACCACCACATGCACCACCCATTTCAAGTGTCTTTCCTAAGCTATCGGGGCACTAAGCACCTGGTGACCTGCATCTTGCCCTCCACTGCAATATATTGCACATTGTTCATATTTCCCTTCTGCATTTTATCAATATTTATTTTACTACTCTGTAGTCTATTTGTGTCTCTCTCCCCTTCGCACATATTTGTTATTTACTTATTGTTTATTCATTCTTATATCATCTTTTGTCTTGCACTGTCCTGTATTGCACGACTGTTCATGCTGTCCCACAATGCACCTGTCCCCTACCCTGCAGTTGCAATATTTCCTCAGAACATGTAAATGACAATAAAACTTGAAACACAGTAAAACTTGAACTGGAAACATCACAGTTAATAACAGGCTATCTTAGTGTTTGGAGATTAAGGTCTGGAATCCCTTTACCAAAGAAACCCTCAAGGGTATAAACATTATGATGAAGAGGAACCCTGTGGGGGAATTTAAATAATGGGATTCCGCAGGCTGATCTTTGTTCCTCCCTTTGTCGGACAGCAATTTGTATTCACGGTGGCACATCGAGTCCCATCCATCCGGTGTAGTTTTTTCTGAACCTTCTTCCAAAGGATGGTCTTGTCAGATATAACCCCTGTAGTGTAGAGGTTGACTGTTTGCTGTTTGACTCACTATAGCATTTATGTAAGGGTGACTGTCAAGTGAACCTGATGGGTATTTATATCAGGAATGCCAGTCAGATACTTGAGTACTGTGTTAATCATTTCATTCTTTCATCGTACGTTTCCACAGTGTTTGACATATGTCCCCCTCTGTTAATCATGTGCAGGTTAGCTTTTGAGCTTGCTGATTTTGGTTCATTGTCTGTTGGATGGATAATATAACTACACTATGTATTTAGGGTTAGGGTTGTACTAAATGCACCATGACTCTGTACTTGCATCAGCAATTTGGCAGATCGATGGATCGGCAAATAGATATTTTATAGAGAGATTAATGCAGTGACTCCAGTTTCCTCCCACAGTGCAGAAGCACACGGTTGGGTAAATCACTTTGTTCGGTTGTGTTCCCTGCCTCATGCCCTGCTTGCTGGAATTGGCACCAGGACCATTGTGACCCTGTGAGGCAATATTTTATAAATCCGGTCCTTGGGGAGCCCAGACGGTCCATGTTTTTGCTCTCTCCCATCTCCCTGCCAGCAAGTCCACATAAAAACAACTAGCTGATTGAAACAAAATCTTGGTCAGAATTTGTACTTTCCGGACCTGATATGTCCACCTCTGATGATTAAGATGTATTTCATGAATGGGTGGCGGTAGAGATTTTGGCCCCATGAAAGCATATCATATTGGGCCCTGTCACTCAGGGGCCCTTTAAATTGTCCTGACTCCCCCCGTCCCACCCCTTTACAGCACTCCTGATTTTATTGTCTGATGGGAGGGTGGGTGTTTCGGGGGCACCCTGTACTGAGCACAGTCATGTCCCATCTGGCCTGTGGTTAAAACAAGAATCCCAAAATTTGTGTCTGACTTTTGCGGCATGCGGCTTTGTGGGTTGCTGGTTCGAATCCCAGGGTTTGCAGAGTGATGTCTGACCCTGCTCTCTCAATTCTGTGTCACTTTGGATAAAAGCATCTGGCAAATTAATGACAACTTGTTGGCGAAACCCAGCAATTCCATGGTGGAACTTGGGATGAAGATGGAATTTGTTTTCCTCTGACTGATCCTCAGTACGACTTTGCACCTGCTGGTCAGGGTGTTGTTGAGGCTGTTACATGATGGTCTTTAACCTGGTCCACGGTAAATTTGGGGGTGCCATCCCAGCTCTCACTGCATGAATCTCTGGAAAAGCACTGCATAGCTTTGTCTGTAACGTAAAAAAAGGAGAGACAATGAGGCCTTACCTTCCTATCAAAGGATTATCCATGTACTACACAATACGCTTTGTGTGCAGTACTTATAAAAAGGTCAAATTTTGCATGTCCCTAAGCACTAAAAAAACATACAGTTAATAATCTCTTTTGTTAGTAATGTATTTAAAAAACCAAATTATAAAGCAGCTGTACATCTTCCCATTTTGTACTTTAATATTCCTGCTGTAATTTAATCTGGTTTTGGCATGAGCCCAATAAAATCAGTAAGTAGTTAACTGAATACTTCTTGAAAGAGTCAGAGGCTGAGAGTGGGAGGGGTCATCCACCTGTCAATCAGAATAAGGGGCTGGGCATAGGTAGCAGGGGGTGTGGCTCACAGAGGGCCCTGAGTAGCAGAAAAAGCTTATCTCACTGCTCCCAATAGAGGCTCTCACTCCTACGAGAAACAGGCCCGGCGTCCTTAGTGCAAACCCCGGGAGGACAAGGGAGCCATGGCCAGCTATAAGAGCAGCCTGCGGATCTCACTGCCCATGACCTGCGTCATCTTTGAGGCAATCCTCATCATCCTGTTTGCAGTGCTGGTGGAGTACGACCACGAGACTGACGCCAAGTTGTGGCACGAAGAACTGAACAACCACAGTGAGACCAACTACAACAACAACTTCTACTACCGCTACCCCAGTGAGTGACCTAGGGGGGCTACGGGAGCTGGGGGGGGGCTGCTGGCCAGTGGGATGGGTTGATGTCCTGGCATCGATGGAGCTTTATTAACTCCTAGAGACTTGGTTGAACCAAAAGGGTGGGATGGAGGCCATGTGGGGATCAGTTGGTTAGGGAATGAATATGAATTAGGAAATGGTGGAGACCCATCTTGTGTAGGACTTCTCCCAGTGAGGAGATCTACATCTTCCTCATAGCTAGCAAGAACCTTCAATGGCAAAATCTGCATTTACTGCTGTGTTTTATCTCTTAAGGGATACATTGGATGGCTAACTGTAAAATAAGTATGCTTGTTGTGAGAAGAATTCATCCACAACGGGAAAATAGCATGAAAGGACTTGAGAAATAATTTATATTTTAGACTTAGCTGGTAGGAAACAGAAGAGCTGCCTAAATGTTACGACAGTTTTACGGCAAGATATTCCTCAGAGAAGGCTAAAAGAAATGTCCAAATCCCTGCTGGGGGAAATTTAGGGGCATTTTCGGTGATGATTTGTCAAATGTGTCTCAAATTGCTTGCGTCATGATTTGTTTTTTTTAAGCAAAGAATCGAGCACAATACCCCTAAGTGCAACTGAAAGAAGAGTTATCAGCCCTAAATTGTTTGTGAAGGTGGTTCAGCTATACATTGGAAAAAGCTTATATAAATATATAAACACACACTCACACACACAAAAATATATATACATACATATATATAGTTCAGGGAATTACAGTGAGTTGTGTAAGGTGATAGGCCTATTGATTTATATTTAACTTATCTATTGTTGCATTATTATTTTTATTATTAGTAGTAGTAGTAGTAGTAATAGTAGTAGTATTATTATTAGATATGGCAGCTTAAATGTGTGTACCCATCACTGTATTAGATATAGATTTGGTGCATCATCTGAGCACCTCAGTCTGTTCGTGTAATACAGAGTAGCTGGTCATGCAGGTACCCACCTCCCCGGTCTCATCTGGTCTCCGAGCAGGAGCACAGAAGGTGCCTGTTCAGCCTGCCTTTGGGACGTAAGGGAACCGAGTGGGTTGATGGGCCAGATACCGAGTCCGGGACACAGGGGAGCTGGGCTTCAATGGCATTGGGTGACCAATGTAGGTCAGCTGGCATTCACAAGCTTCTCTGAGAAGCTCTACAGTCAGCAGCCCCGGAATCCTGCCCTGCCTCTTTAAAAATCCTCTAAAGGGCAGGTCGTCGGCCAGAAAACGACTTTTTAATTCAGCTATAGATGATATTGTTCTGTCCGTTAACCAGGCAGCCCAGGTTCTTTCCATTTTCCAATGCCTTCAGTTATGTGTATTAGCCCCCACTATGTAAATCTGACGACACAGGCGAGGCTGTGTTTGGTAAACCGTCTGGCTGTGTTCTGTCAGCATATTGATGTTGACATGCATAACAGGCAAATGTGGAGATAAACAACTCTTCATATTTTATGGCCGCTCCACCTTTATGTCCAGCTGAAGGATCCCCGTTCCTTGGATCACTGTGAATTATTGCTTGTCCTCTGCATTGCTGAGTATTGCTGAGTATTGCTGAGTATTGCTGAGTATTGCCTCTGGAACATTTCCCCTGTCCTTAGCTTTCATCCGAACTCTATCCAGGCTGCTCACTCCTTTGCACTGAAAAAGAAAACCTAAAAACTACAGAGTATAGATATACAGTAGACAGAGTATAGATATACAGTACAGAGTATAGATATACAGTAGACAGAGTATAGATATACAGTAGACAGAGTATAGATACATAGTACAGAGTATAGATATACAGTACAGAGTATAGATATACAGGCATCACCACGTGTGATTTTACCGGGGAGTACAGGGTGTGCAGCTGCACCCTTATTCCCATTTGAACATATTGAGTTCAATAAAATTAAATGATGTTGTAAAGTTATATTTGAAAATGTGGCATGTGCTAGTCATATCAGTGTGTAATATATATATATAGGCATAGAGCGTTAGCCATGTTAGCATTGCTAGCAGTGAAAGCAGTGCTAGGTAATGTAACCGAGTGCCCTGTATGTGTGTGTGGGGGTGGCCCTCAGGCTTCCAGGACGTGCATGTGATGATCTTCATCGGCTTCGGCTTCCTCATGACCTTCCTGCAACGTTATGGCTTCAGCAGCGTGGCCTTCAACTTCCTGGTCGCCGCCTTGTCACTGCAATGGGCCACCCTCATGCAGGGCTTCTTCCACGGCATGCACCACGGCAAGATCCACGTCGGAGTGGAGAGGTGCGGCACATGCACACAGACTCATGCGGACATGCGCAGACACCCTCTGCCATGGAGTCTGCTTCCATAGTGCATCTGGAAACAAACACAAACAGAAACATGTAGAAGCATGGGGGTATGAGCAGGGTGAGGAGCATGGATACACAGAACGCAGGTGCTATACCCTGTGGAATTAGACAACCAATCAGATCACACACAGGTCAGAGGTCACATACACACACATACACCTGTGTGAAGAGAAGACTGTCTGATGAGTTTAAATTTTGGCTGGTTCCAGGTTAAGCTACAAAAATCAAGTATTCCAAAGCATTCTCAAAATTTTGGCAGTATCAGTTTAAAAAACAAAATCGATCAGGGAGCTGCACTATTTGGACCCCTATATATACACTATAAAATAAAGATATTTAAAAACCACCATGTATTTATATACTGGAAAATGTTAAATACTGGGACCAGGATTCTGGGTAGTGTCATTTGAACTGAGCAACTGTGTACGGCCTGGGTCTCAAACTCCAGTCCTGGAAGGCTGGAGTCCTGTGTAGCTTCATTTTTTCCCTGTTCTATCACAAATGATTGCGCTCAAGTGCTGTGTGGTAATTAGCACAGTGAGTTGAATCAGGTGTGTTAAATGAGGGTAAACCCAATAATGTGCAGGACATGGGCCCTCCAGAGTGGAGTTTGAGACCCCTGGTGTACGGTGTCAGTGCGAGCAAGTGATTTGGCTTCACCCCTGCAGCATGATCAACGCAGATTTCTGCACGGGCTCCGTCCTGATCTCCTTCGGTGCCGTGCTGGGCAAGACGAGCCCAGTGCAGCTGCTGGTGATGGCCATGTTCGAGGTGGTGCTGTTCGCCGTCAACGAGTTCGTGCTCCTCTCAGTCCTGGGGGTGAGTGTGCGATCGATCGTGTCCTAACCGCGCTGTCGGGCTCAGTGACAGCAGCATCACGTTGCTGTCATCGGTACAGTGTTACTCTAACAAGACACTCATTACTGCTCAATCACCTTGACATTTATAGTCAATCACAGTCATTTCCTTTCAGTCATGGAGCATTATACTCATCGTTACCCTATTACACGTCACGCTGATTATAATCGCTGCGTATCTACTGCTTAATTGTTACATGTTACACTGCTGCGTAGTGATGTGCAAACCGAATCTTTTTACTGACTTGATTCATTTCGTTCAGTTCACTGAAAAGATCCAGTTCTTTGAATCATTGATTCGTTCAATAATAATACTTCACGTATTACTTACTGGGAGGGGTTAGAAGTGAATTTCTGTAAACAATATTGTTTTATGTATTATTATAATAAAATTCTCATTTATTATTATTATTATATTTTCATTTTGTTATGATAGGCTACAAATAAATATACAGAACACAGCCAAACGCATGCATAATAATCAAACATTTAATTAGTGAATATTTTGCAGTAGAAACCGAAACTCACTCATGGCAATACTTATTCTGGCCAATAGATGTCACTGCACTATATAGTCAGTGTAGGGTCCATTGACTCAGTGAACCACCAAAACAATGAATCATGTGAACGAAAGGAACTAGCGAACCAAAGAACCATGTGAATGAAATGAACTGGTGAACCAAAGAACTACTGAACGAATGAGTGAATGCAATATCAACAGGTGTTCTAGTTCAGATAATCATTCTGAACGGCAATAGCACTTCAGGTCAGTGGGAGCGCTCACATTGTGGTGGTCATTGTAGTCACTGATCTCAGGTCAGAGGAACTTAAGCGTGGCAGTTATTGGCTGCATGTCGTCACGGCTGTCTTTCTCATGCTATTTAGTGATAGGCTGCCTCCCGACTTGCTGACATGGACTGACACGAATGGTAGCGCTTAGCAGCGCATGCGTATACAGTGATCTGAGTTCTTTTTTGGCTAACCAAAAGCCACAGGGATCCTCCAACGTTCTGTCGTCTTCTGCTCACCTTCTCCTACTATCATTGCTTCTGCCCTTTCTTGCTGTAATAAGTTCCTCTCTGTCTTTGCTTGGATGTGTCTATAGTTTTGTTCTACTGTACAGTACAGACTCTGTCGTATTATAGTAGTCTTATGAATGTGACTGGAATGTGACTGGAATGTGACTGGAATGTGCTGGAATGTGACTGGAATGTGCTGGAAATGTTCATCCAATGTATCATCCGCCTTTAAATTAAAATGTCTGTACCGTTGATTAGTCTTTGACCTCCTTGCCAGGCAAAGGACGCAGGGGGATCCATGACCATTCATACCTTTGGGGCTTATTTCGGCCTGATGGTAACACGGGTACTCTACCGCCCCCAGCTGGAGAAAAGCAAGCACAAAAATTGTTCGGTTTACCACTCAGACCTCTTCGCCATGATTGGTAAGAGGCTTCGTCGGCCATGGCTTTCAGACATATCCTGCTTGACAGTTGCAGTCAGAAGCTTTATTTCTGGGGCGATTTCTTGGATTTGGCCCTTGGGGGGCCTTGACAAAAAATGGGACACACCACCCCTCCTCCCCCACCACCTCACCCCAGTTTAAGAATTCTATCAAATCAAACTTGGGTGTGATTTATTAAAATTAGACTTTTAATGGGATCCATAAATCCATCCATAAGTTGGCCCTAGCCTTCAAATGAATCACAGACAGAAATAGAATTGTTAACTGTTTGAAGGTCTTTCTCTGTTTCGTGAGTTTAACTGGAAGATTGTATTTTATCCTCATCTTTATTCTCCTTCAAGAGATGTTTTTCACACCAGGTGGTCTCCCTGTGTCTCAGGCACCATCTTCTTGTGGATGTTCTGGCCCAGTTTCAACTCGGCCATCACGGCGCGCGGCGATGACCAGCACCGGACCGTGATGAACACCTACTACTCCCTGGCCGCTTGCACGCTGTCCACATTCGCAATGTCCTCCCTCGTGAACCGCGGCGGCAAGCTAGACATGGTGAGGAATTATAACAGGACAGCCATGGGTTCGGAGAGCTGGACGTTGACGTCGTTATCGGGGGAAAAAAAAATATGCCGAAAATTGACAACGTCTCTAAATTTTACTATTAAAGGATCTTTTGTTTCCCCCAGAGAGACTGGAAATTTCCAGATCGGAAGGCTTCATTAAGTACATGCAGACTAACCACTAAGCTGACTTCTTACTGCCATTTATAGTCCTCTTCAAAGGAACTGGTGACTTATTCCATAGTGGGCCCCAAGGATATCACAACAAGCAGCCAGTATAAGAATGGCCTGGCTGGACGGCCAAACGTGACTTGCGGGGACTGAAAGGAGAGGAAAATGTGTTCAAGTCTGTCACCGTTTATGCACCGGTGGATTTTATTGCCTGAATCGAGTTACAGTTTAAATGAAAAGGAGGGTTATTCTGCAAATATAATGGAGACAAGGGCAGAGGAGAAACTAAAAAATTAGACCATGTCTGGCTTTTTAGTCTTAATTTTACTCTTTTCTACTTTAGTCTCTTTTTACTTAGCGGGGCATCGAGACCCTGGCAGATCCAGGGGGCCCAGAACTTTATAGGGGTCTCAAAAAGTACTGGGTACTGAGTACTGAGTACTAAGGTGACATGCGTTGTCGCAGTGCTCACTACTTGCACCTCAGCTTCTCTTGACTTCAGGGTCACATTCAAAATTCTGATTTACTTTGTTATTTTGCCACTTTTCTACATAGCCTTACAGTTGTCCTTAGTTAAACAGGGCTACATTTTACCGCAGCGGTTGAATAACTTCATAGAAAGTAGACTATCAGGGAGAGACCGCCTGCAGACTGCCAAGCCAGGGCTCTCCATCTCCTTGCTACCTGCTACCCCTCCCTTCAGATACATGGAAGAAACTGCTTAGGGATCAGCAAAAGGTCTGCTCCATCCTTTAAGTCTGCTAATATATCTTGCCCTGCCAACCCAAATTCTAGCAGTCCCTTCAGTGTTGAGTGGGAAGCTGCCTGGGTGTGATCGCCCCCTTTTGACCATCCCCTGCAGGTGCACATCCAGAATGCAGCCCTCGCCGGTGGAGTGGCAGTGGGTACAGCAGGAGAGATGATGCTCACTCCCTTCGGCTCCATGGTCGTAGGTTTCCTGGCTGGGACCATCTCCACCCTGGGCTACAAGTTCCTGTCGGTACGGATGCCATAGACCAGTGTCTCCCATTTTTGCAAAAACAGGACTGCAGGGAGCTGGGGAGGAGCAAAAACATGGATTATCTCGGGGGTCCCCGTGGACCGGGCTGAGAAAAACTGCCATACAGCATGAGGTCGCACAAAAATACCTGGAAAACACTCACAGTTACACAGGAATGTGGAATTACTCACAAGAAATGCACAAGTGCCACAATCTAAAAACTACATGAAGATAGACACGGGCAAAAATACATTTCATCGCAAACCCAAAGTTTTCACAAATCGTCGCATGATAAGAAAAGCACATAGTATATTTCTGTAAGATTCTAAATACGGGTAAAAAAAGCCATCATACAAGGATGGGTGTAACTTCAGGGATGGGCTTCTCTGATGGGTAACTGAAAATAACCTTCTATAATAGCTAAGGTGCAGCAAATGAATCTGCTTGTCACCCGATGCGCCCTATGTAGCAGCGTTACACACATGTTGACGAGCAGGTTAGTGATAGCAGGATCGTGGCAGTGGAGAATTATAGAATTATAGATTCCGACTGATGCCAACCGCGTGGTGTCGCCCCGTCCGTACGCTGTAGCCCGTCATGGAGAGGAAGCTGCGGATCCAGGACACCTGTGGGGTACACAACCTGCACGGCATGCCCGGCGTCCTGGGGGCAGTGGTGGGGGCTGTCACCGCCGCCCTGGCCACTGCCGACGTCTATGGAGAGGGGTAAGTATAAAAAGCCCGGCATCCTGTGTACAGGCAGTCTCCAGGTTAAGAATGGCCGAGTCGCGGGCAGCTTCTACTTAAGAACGGACTGCCATAAAGCCTGCTATACTAAACAATCTGGGTTAAATGCAATGGTTCATAATTATGACATTTACATTTACAGCATTTAGCTGACGCTCTTAATCCAGAATGACTTGTACAGTCTCCCAGGAGCAACTTGGGGGTTAAGGGTCTTGCTCAGGCACCTACTGGTGGTAGGACACAATGAAAACATTGTGTGGCTTCATCAGTTTGTTGGCTTGAGCTACAGTATAATACCATATGCAGTTACGTATTACTGTAGTATTACTATCGTTACTACTAGTTAAGGACTGATCCTTATTCATATCTTCTGAACAAAGCCACATTTAAACCAAGTCGGCCCATCAGTCCAAACCTGATGAATACCAAGCCCAGGGTCAGAGCTGCTTTTGCACTATGTAACCGACTGTACGAAGGAAGTCTGCCAGCAGAATACCACAGTTTAAGCAAATAGAGAGACTTTATTAAGGATAAACAACACAAGAAGTGGTTGAGGTGCCTTTTAAAGCACTGAACTGAATACCAGCTTCAATGAACTCCATTCAGAAATATGATTAGGTCAGAATCCACCAAGCTACAGATGTGACGGACCCTTCCTCTGCCTTTACTCCTCTCCTACGTCTCACCCTAAAAAAACCTTAACAAGGTAATTAATCCACTTAGGACCAGCTGGGTTTTATTAATTGGGTTCTCTGTAGGCAGATGGTGACCCGTCGGCATGGTAACGCAAACATCAGCCAAACCCAGCCCCTTGCCATTCCTGGGCTCCCTGCTGGCTCGCTATAATAAATTAGTTAGAGTGGTGCAATATGCCACTTCCTGCATGCAGACGTGCAGCGTTTAGCTCTGTATTGATGCCACAGCGATACATGTGTGATCCTTACAGCTTCTCTCTCAGATTAACTAACCCATCTAGACTAGGTGTTTGATGGCATCATTTGGATCATAATTTATAGAACATTAAATGCACATCAGAGTGCACGCTTATGCAATCAGCTTATTGTACGTCCCCCCCCAACAGGTTTGTTTGTTTTCAATTGAATTGTACAGGTTATAGGTCACATTAAAGCCGGAAAAAGCTTTAAAATGATTTACTGTGGTCTCATTTTTTCTACATCACAAAAACCTGCCATTTCAACAGGGGGGTGTATGCTTTTCATAGGCAGTCTAGATGTTTTCTGCTAATTAGTATATGTTTGCATAAACATATAGAATCCTGATATCAAATGTCAACACGCTCACCTGTATATCATGACTGGGGTGTCATCATGGACGGGCCATTTGGGTTCTGCCCCTATCAGAGAGCGAGAGAGGACTGGAACCTCACTACTCTTCTCCATTTTAGAATGGCGGACGTCTTCCCAGATATCTACTCTGGGAAGTTTTCGCCCTCCACGCAGGCCGTGCGGCAGGCCATCTCTCTGGCGGTGACACTGGGCATGGCCCTATTTGGGGGCATCTTCGTGGGTGAGTCATTCAGGGCAGGTGGGCTCGTCACATTGCTATGGCAACAGGGAACTTCGCAAAATTTATACTTTCCTATATGTGCAAAATATATTTGTTACGGTGGGTGGAACTGTGAAATTCAGTGAAATTAACGCAAAAAAGATTTTCCTTAAAGAATTTCCTTAACATAAAGGAACTAATAAAACATATGAGATGAGATGAGATGAGAACCCTTTATTGCCATGTCACTGATCACAAGTACCAGCGAAATTACTGGCCATCAATCCGACCATACATATACACAAACATCACAAATTGGGAGACAGGTCGGGAAGACGGGGGATGTAAGAAGAACAGAGAAAAACGGAGTTACAACGGGAAAGAGGAGGTGATAAAAAAAGCAGTTTCCAGACTATATCCAATAAGGGGTACAGTGTGGGAACAGAAAAAAACACCTCAGCAACATAAGCACATAATCACTACAAATTACAACATAAAAATGAAATATGAAATCATATTAAAGATATAAAGTATAAATAAACCAACACAATTAAATAATTTCCATTAGAAAAGTCCAAGATGATATGCTCACTTGAGTCAATATACCACTTCCTGCATGTGGTTTATAACCATGTGATGCACCAAGATCAATTACACGTTACCATACAGCGCTTTGATGTTCTGATTGGACAAGGTCTGTGGTGAACTTACCTATCGCTCTCATCCCAACATAGCACACAACTAAATTTCCTCCCCTATACATCAATCATTGGGGGAACTGGGAATTGTATCCCTATTTTCCAATCAATCAAGGGTGACATTGATAGATGTGTGTACGCAGACTTTAAATCAGTCGCCAATCACATCACCTTCTCCCCAAGCTGTGTTTCCTGCCTTAAGCTATGCATGGCAGGTGGAATCTGAGGTCATGTTCACCTATGCATGCAGAAATGGACGTCATGTATTTCTGCAGAAATCTAGCAGCAATGGTCTGACCAATATGTAGAGTTAAGAAACCATGAATGTCCACAGGTAGATGTTCCGCATTATGGCTGCTGCCCTGGTCTGCATTTGCAATAATATTTTATATTAAAATATTAAAAAATGACTTTTTTTTGCTCTTTACAAGGTTTCGTTCTGAAGTTGCCCATCTACAGTTCTCCCCCTGACACCCTCTGCTTTGAAGATTCAGTCTACTGGGAGGTATGATATGATAACAACCATCTGCTTTCCTTAATATGACCATTTGTGATTCGCTTTTAAATTCAGGCTTCAAATTCTGAGATATTACAGGCAGTTACCATTCATCCATCAATCAGTCCATCAATATATGGCGGGGGGGTTACTCCTGTTTCACTTTGAATGGGATACGAATCCATTAGAAGACGCACGCGCACACACACACACACACACACTGTGCAGTTTAGTCACGGTGTCTGTTGGCCGGCGTAGTTCATGCCAAACAGATTCATGTGTAATATTGTAAATGTCCACAAGATGTCACTGTGCAAAATATAGCGGGACTGGAACTGAAAGAGCATCGAGGATCCTGTGGGATTTAACCACGCAGCAGTTTTCAGAACGTGCGTTGCGTAACTGCATTGAGTAGTTTATTTCTCCTACTGGCGGAATTTTTATAATTTATGAATGGCATAACGTGCCATAACTTGTTTTGGATTTAGATCCATATACGTATCGGTCTTTAAAAGCATTGTAACTTTACGTTCACTTTGACGTGTTTCTTTAAATTTGTGAAAAGAGCTTAAATGGTTTCATGCTCGTCATATAAAATAAATGTTTTAGTGACATGAGTGTGAATTATTCCTCGTAGATACCAGGGGAGGAGGGGTCCCAATTGGAGCTTGCTACTGTGATGGCAGAGGAGGTGCAGAAACCGCTCAACAGCTGAGCTACACGCACGTACGGCACACACACAACCACACACACACACGCATGGACGGCACATTTCACACGTACAAGCACAGACCGACAAAACCACACCACGATAACTCTGATACACACGTAAGCTCACATGCACAGCAACACAGACATATGATGGGATCTCTCGAGATGTTCCAGCAGGTATCTTCTGAAGTTGCCACCCGATACGACGGTACGAAAGGCATGGCCCAAGAAAAGAACAAACTCTCCTGTCCTTTCAATATACGCAAAACTCTGTTTTAAACGACGGCCTCCAATTTTACGACAGTGGGGTATAATTCTAGGCTTAACCCCTGATCATTTAAGACCAAACCAGTAGCACTGATTTAACATCGAGTGTGTTCAACTATTACACTACCCGCCTTACACATGAACACTGACAAATTTGTTAAGTACAGCAGTGCATTTGATTAATCCTCCCCATTAAGCCAAGCGTATAATTGTATTGTCACCGAAAAGAGAACTGTAAATTATACCTGTCATTCGTTACCGCCAGAAATGTGTGTTATTTTATTGTGGATATTGTATTTTGCTACATATTTGGAAACAATCCGTCCCTTCGCTAATTTATACAATGAAACATATGGTAGTGTATCGCATCCTAAGGAACTGTACAACAGCATTTGTGTCATTACGTTTAATATATTTTACTTTTGTATTATTAAATCTGTGCATCAATTAAAAATGTCATCACGCTATTAAATAAAACCGATAGGTTTTTTCATTGTACAAAACAACTTGTTTGTAATACTTTTAACCACCAGGTGGGAGCATTGAACGTTTTCGGTAGAGAATAAACGAAGGAGTGATTCCTAGTGAAAAATTTCCACAGAATTTATGGAAAAGTTATCAATTACAGTGAATTAATTACAGTACGTCATTCCACATTGCAAGGTTGCTGTAAGGCAGAGAGGCGACGAAAACATCTGTAAAGATGTGAACCTGGAATATTACTCTGCAGTTATAAGCAATTTGAATGCATAATTCTTACGTTTTATATTTTACATCGGGCCCGGCTTCAATAATAATAATAATAATTAATAATAACGCAAACAACCGCTATATTTTGTTGTTTAAAATAGTTTAATCTATGTGTGAACTGATGTGAAAGCACCTCTGACATCTGCTTGTTGCAGTTATATAAGAACCTACTAGTTTTCTGAGAAGGAATCCGGGTTTCGGTGACGTTTCACGGGGCTTGGCTGCGCAGTTACCGCTCCGGCATTTGTATAATTCGATGACGTATGTACGCACAGCAGTTCAGATTTCTGAACTGAAGTTTGCAGCTTCTTAAAACACACGTTACTAAATGTTCACGTATATTGCTAGAGAGTAAATGTAAGGAGTAATTAGTGCCCTGCAACCGCCAAACCACGGAGCGACATTGTTTCGAGAAGCGAACAAACTGCCCTTCGGTCCTCCGCAATCCTTTACGCGCAAAGGTAACGTCATTCCCCTAATTTATTGAACATTGTATTACATTCCACAGCCCTTATTGGGTTATTTGGCAGAAAGAGAGCCCCAGCACACTCGCAGTGCAGATATTAACCGAAGACACATAGCAGTAATGAAAAAGAAACGCCGCAAACGAGGAAAGTGGTTTTAATCCCCGCAGTTAATAATTCATGAGGCTGCAGTCTGGTGCGCAAAGGGTTAACGCTCCCATCCAGATGGGGTCTTGTCCCCCCCCTTGCATGGCGTAATTAACACAGTTTCATTTTCTCGGATCAAACGACAGAAGGGAAGCGGGGGGCTTGTTTTGATTGGGTGTTTGTTAGCCGCGCCTGGAGCCTGTGCGCGTTTGTGCGCGGCCGCGGCTGGATGGGGCGCTCGCATGGTGCCGCGGCGTGAACCGGCGCAGCCGGCCTTTCCCATGAACCAGGACAGGTGGGCAGCCGCCTTAATGAATGGGCGCTAATACCCCAGCAGTTAATTGCGGCTTAAGGCCCCCCTCCCAATTAAAAATGCAAAAAGCAATAATGATAATCATGATTATGATAATTATTCTAATGTATGCAGTCTCCGAAAGTACCACAAACAGCGCGCTGCCTTACCACGGGACGGCAGAATGTGCTGGCCTAACCCCCCTTAACAGAAATCAGCGTGGGCACATCCTTTAAATAAAAAAAAAATCCTTGCGGTTATAAAAATCTGTAAAGTCTATATTGAAAAAATGTTTTTGTTGAAAAGCTGAAATGTTCTTGCAAGGTGCCATTTCGGACATGCGAACCAGATGTTAACATTTTGGTTGGAATATTGAATTTAGATTAAAGCCGTCTTTTTAAATGTCAGGCCGGCTGCATTTGAAGGTGTTTTCGTGGTCTTACACCAGCCGAGGTGTGCAAGATATGTTAATTACTGCTCCTATCCATCTTCTACATCCTGGTCACCTTGCTGTCCTGTCCACAAGCGTGCTGTTTTTCCAGTTTATATCCAAGAAGGCAGGTGGGTGGGGGTTGGCTGGGGGTGCAGTAAAGGAGCATTTGGGGAAGGGTCCAAACACCTCCAGCAGCCGTATCGCCACAATGGCACTCTGTTCGGCCCCTCTCAGGCCTGCTGTAATGGGATTAAAACTGTTCCCCAGCGGAGACCTAACCTCCCCCCCCCACATACACCCACCCACCCCAATGGGGCAATTGGAATGTGGCATTTGGGGGGCAGGTGCGGAGTGAAATTCCAGCCTAAGTATGGCTAGGGTAGTCTGGAGAAACACCGATTAAAAAAAAAACCTCTAATTTGACTGAACCTGGAAGCTGTCATGTTAACTAATTAGATGTAATCATGTTCATATATAAAATAAAGAGTTTTTTTTATCATAGATCTATATACTGGGGGCTCAGCAGCCTAAATGCAGTACAGATAGTGAAATACTTTGATAAAAGTGATGTATACAGACAGTCACTGGGGTCTGTGTTTGGATGTTAAATAAACTGATTTCAAGGTTTGTAGTTTAGCCAACTAGGTTAAGGCTGCACTGTGTACTGTGTTCCCTGCCCATGGTTTTGTCTTTGTTTGCATCTGCAAAATTACCAATGTGTGTGTGTGTGTGTGTGTGTGTGTATATTAGGGCTGTCAAAATTAAAAATATTAACGCATTTAACCCATCTGCAGCGCAGAATGACTCAAAATCCCTGAAATGCAGGGTTGAGGTAAGTTCAGGTAAGAAATAGTTGGCAACGCTGCATTTCAGGGATTTTGAGTCATTCTGCGC
>JAODKM010000044.1:11640613-11652868 GCA_026780845.1 Petrocephalus sullivani | reverse complement strand
AGGGATTTTGAGTCATTCTGCGCTGCAGATGGGTTAAATGCGTTAATATTTTTAATCAAATTAATCACGATGCTGGATTAATCCGCGTTAACGCTTCAATTTTGACAGCCCTAGTATATATATATTATACACACAGTATATGATTCTGCATATACAGTAAAGTGTACTTCAGGTGTGTTATGTGCTTCTGGGGAATTTGGGTGTACTGCTTAGACAGCAGTGGTTATCCCTGGCCTAAGGCGAGAAGCCGCGCAGTATTGGTGCCAGTGGACCTAGTCTGTAATGCCAGAGCTGTACTCTAGGGGGCGCAGCAGGGAGGACATTGCAATGAGCCACTGTTTGAATCACCTGAGCTGGTGGATATGTAGGATGGGGGTGCCCAATTTTAAGAGGGGAATAAAGCTGGACATGACAGGGACAATGGTGGGGGTGGGGGTGTGAGTCACCGCATGCCTCTGAGTGGGTGTCTCTATTGGGGGGGAGGGATGACCTTGTGGTTAGGAGGGGTCAAGTGAGGTCAGTCTTTATGAACTCTTAATTGAGTCCCTCTTTCTCCTTGAGCATGCAGTTCCTCTGACCAGGGCCAGTGAAAGGTGGGGGTGCTAATTGAGAGTATTCTTTGTGAAAGTGAATGCCCCCCCTCCCCTCACGCCCTGCTTCTCAGGCCCCTCTGTCGGGCGTGTGAGGCAGACAGACCTGCTGAGTGATTTCATCACTGTAGTGAGTGATTTCATCACCGTAGTGAGTGATTTCATCACTGTTGTTTGGCCAAATCAAGACAGATAGGAGTTTAATGCTTCTTTGGAAGGCTGTGTCAGTTCTAGCACTAATACTAAGCAGATAATTAAATATAATATTATGTAACAGCCATCTCTGTACATGCATTCATACAAAAGTTCTGAGAATTAATATAAAAACATAATTTTACTAGCCATTTATTAGCCATTATGTATTGTCTTGGATTACTGTTTCATGTGATCTGCATGTATGAATTGTGATGGACTGGCATCCTCTCCAGGGTACACCCGGGTTTAGTGTTTTATGATCCCTAGGGTAAGCTTCAGGATTGACATGGATGGTTATGGGAAAGTGGACAGACAAGTGTAAACTTGTCCGTAGCATGTTCTAAGCATGACGGAAACTGGAAAAATCGGGGGCCTATGTGATAAGCTGCTTAGAGTCATGTTAGAACAAGTGCGCCAAGTCCTTTCCTGAGCAATAAGTCAGAATAACGATAACCCACACTGTCTCCTGTCAGTAGCAGTCAAAAAAAAAGGTAAGGCATCAAGGGAGCCAATGAAACGTCTGCCTTGATGGAAGGGATGATGTCACCGGTGCAGTGGGTCCCCATTGGTTCATGAGCTCTGCTGAGCATTCTGCTTGCTGCCATCTCGTCACCATGCTCCATTGGGGCCCCTCTGGACTATAGCTTTTCTGCAGCCTGACCAACTCGCAGGCCGCTCATCAGGGGCTCCCTGCTCCCTGTAACCCGGCCGAGGAGACTCTGGGGTGTGGGAAATCAGCCGCCACGTCTCACCGCGCCGCAGTAAAAGTCAAGAATTGGCAGAGCGGCGAAAAAAAGACACTTGCTCATCCGTGCTTAATAAGCCCGCAGGCCCCGGGAGGAGGGTATAATTCCCTGCGTATAAGATCACCGTGTTCTGGGGAGTAGTGAAATGCCAAGTAAAAGATAAAAACCAAAATGGCATGGCTGCAAAGGGAAGAGGGGAAGGGGGAGGCGGCTTAATTAACGAGTAACAAATCACGGCTAAACGAACAACGAGGTCGGGGGGAGGGGGGGGGCAATGGCAAGATGAGTAGATGTGATGTGGAACCACTCTCCCCCCCCTCCACCCAAACCCACACACTGGCACCGCATTGGCAGTCCCGCCGGGGCCTGATGGGAATTCCAGCGACGTCCTGTCCCCATAAACCCATCCACAACCCCTGTCACTCTCCTGCGCCCCCCCGCCCCCCCCAAGGCACAAGCGGCCTTTGTACTTCCTCAGCTCCTCCGGGTGCCAACCAGCAAAGAAAGCGGCCGCGACTTTCCTGTGCGGGGCGACCTCCACCCCCCCCACACACACACACACACGCACCCACAGACAAACACACACCCGCGGAGATCCCTTTCCGAGGCTGCTCAATATGAGCTGGAAGGTCTCGCACAATTGCCTTTTGTCTTAGGAGAAAATGAGCGAGCCAGGCAGACGGGGGCCAACGCTGCATGTTAATTAAGCCGCAGCGGAGGCAGAAACTGGGTGACGGCGAGGAGGACGAGAAAGGCCGGCGGTGGGGGTGGTGGTAGGTGTTTTTGTGCCCACCACCATGGCAGCCAGCGTGCAGGAAGTGGCTTCTGGGCAGGGATATGGGGACACCAGCCCTCGCTGGGAAATGTAGGCCAGGTGCTTGGGGAATAGACTGCCATTTGCAGTGTGCGCGGGGCATGCGAAGCCGGCCATGTTTGAAGGGAGGCCAGCCGCGTGTGCGCGTCTTCCAGCGCACGTGTCATGACGCGAGCGCGCCATTAGGTGGTGCTGCCGCGTTAAACTCTGCACCTTTTGCCAGGGGTCGAACGCAACCCGCTTTGAATCCTAATCTGCTTTTAATTGATTTCCCTCCTGAAAGCAGGCATCAGATGCTGTAACAGGCATAGGATGTTGCTGTGTTAAATGTCAATATTAAGATTCTTTCAAAGTGAGCTGATGTTTAGTTTGCCTCTGAGACTCTGAGTCGCGCCACGGGAGCCCGAGAAATGAGTCGGAGATGCGGGAACTAAGTAAGATTGTGCATAATCCTAATTCAGCATAATTCGTGGGATTCGGTCTGTCACTCAGTGAATGTGGGTTTTCTATTGGGCTTTTTATATTACTGTTTACTGCTTGCAAACACGACGCAGGCTGAGATTACGAGGTCAAGGGGTCAGTGTCAGTATAATGTGCACTAATGTTTCCATTGGTCCTCCGTGACATTGCCTTTGCTGTGCATATTTGCAGAACAGTGCCGGGGCCGCTGGCTGGTTTGCGGGTTTCCTCGATCTATCTGCCCTTATAAGGACACACCTGTTGATCCGTTTCATGCCGCAGACCCGGGCGGCGGGCGCGCTGTTGCCTCCAGCCTCTGAGCCCAGCGCCTTGTCTTTTCCAGCCCCGCGTCATGTGACCCTCCCATCTCGCCCGCCTGCGGTTTGCTTGAATCGAACTGGGCCGCTGCCAGGATCCTGACTGACATGTCTGCCGGGCCCAGCTCAAGATCCTTCCTGTCGCATCCAGCCAAATGCACCTAAAGTGCCCCCCCCAGAGCATTTACTTTGAAAAGGCCCCAGAGTAGCGATACCGTATTAATTTCAATGCCAAAAAGAAAAAGTGTTGTCTGGAGGAAAATGTAACCTTGTGTTTGAATTTGAGTCCTGAGCGAATTATATTCTTGTGGCACATGGGGGTAAGAGAATAGATTAGTTTGTTCATCAAGCTAATAACCGCTAGTTATTAACGCTTATGCATTAATGTTTAATGTCAGGCATGGGACGACTTGTGGAGGCTGGCCAGTGGTCGGGTTTTTGGGGGCGTCGGGTGAGAGCCTGTGGGGATCAGATCACTTCCAGTGACCTAATGATGCCTAGGCTTCAAGTCGTGTTGAAGGAAGGGTACCCGTCGCACAGCACCAATTAACTCCGGATGCAGAGCCGCTGATGGACAAGTCTATTATTAACATCTAAGAAAGGACTGCAGTCGAGCGAGTAAATAATTTTAAAAAACGCTTTGAAACCACCCCCAATGTGGAAAACGGGTTGGCCCCATTGACTGAATTTTGTCCTAATTGCGCTTTCTTACAAAGATTCCTTCAAGGCGAAAAACGGCCGTATAATGTGCTCTCCACCTCGCAGCGGTGAGACTGCATAGATCTAAGGGGACGGACAATGCGCTCTTCCTCAGCTGCTGTGTTATATATCGATCCTGGGACAGCACTGAGTATATCACGCGCTCGAATGCATCTACGCGGGCGCGTCGTCATGCGTTTCGTTCCTTAGCAGCTCATGCAGGGACCACCTTCGCCGTAAGTGCACCTGACACTTGTTTTAACCACTTTCAGCTGTTCGACATTTCAAAGCGGACTTTGCCGCCGTCTCTATGCCCCACGTTATTCTGCTTTTAATCAGTTTTTGTTTTTCTGCTTTCTAACCGAACCACGCCGTTTTGTTTTGGCCCCTTTCGTCTGCAAATAAAAAGCATTATTGGTCAGGCCTAAATATTTAGATTATCACAGCAATAATAGTAATTAATTACATTAAATGTTTTGAATCGTGCAGCTGGAAATATGCAGGAATTTGTTCCTTAATTATAATTAGTTGCATCACACGTAGATCCACTACATAAATAGAATATTTAAGCTAGCCTCATCAAAGGCGTAAGCGGGAATATTTACATGAAATACATCACGGTCATTCATTATCATTACTGGTGATATCCTGCAGGCCATAATAACTCAGAGCTGCTACTAGTCCCCTGCCTGCTAAGGTACATGGGACACCAGGTTCACGGCCTTATAGTACAGCCCCCCTTTTTGCATTCATTTCCGGATATCATTGAACTGGGAATCTTGTCAAGTCCTCTTCATGTGACGTCTGTCTCGTCTTGACACCATCCCGTCCAGCACAGGCTTTTATTCAGAGACGAGACTGTGGAGCAAGGCCAAATTCGAGATCAGGGTCGCGTTTATCCTTTTATTGCCGATTTCTGCGCCCCTTTTATTTCGGTTCGTCCCGATCAACGCAATCACTTGACCTACCCAATTGGGAGCCCCGTCCCACCCAATCAAAACGGAATTCATTCCTTCTTTGATCTGTTGTTTCTGTTTCCCAGAAGAAGATATGTATATAAAAGCAAACTGAACCAATTAAAAAAATAAAACCAATTCATGTTTGGGCCTTAACATTCCGTTTATGTACTAGACTCTACCGTCGGTGCTGTACTAATTATAAAGCTCCGAAGATTTATCTGAAAGCAGACTGCGGCTACAAAGGGAAAGCGTGGGATTCGCGCCTCCTGTATATATGGTCTTATGCATTGGAGTGTTTTTCCTCATTGCCGGTGATACGGACAAATAGGGAAAAGGGGCTAATCCTCGGTCCTCCCTTCCGCTCCCATTTTGCCGCTGCCAGCTGCCAGCTTTGCCCCACGTAAACGCCTATTCACGGGAAACGGGCGAAGGGAACAGCAAAATGCCAGCGGCAGCTGTTTGTTTACGCTTTCCCACGATTCTATGCCAATTACCCATAACCAGCCCTTCAGCTGCCTGTCGCCTCTCATTATCCACCCTTGACCACACAAGCAGGCTTACTGTACATGTGACCAATGCCCCCACTTTTTTGTTTCATTTCATTTTTTTTTTTTTTTACCCCGCTTGTTCGAGCCTACCCGGCTTTACGGGGGTAATCTTTCCCCATCATGTGTCAAAGATGCTTTGCCTGGTTAATTTTAATACTGTCAGATAGTGATATTTGGCAATGTTTCTATTTTCTGGCCTTTTATTTTTAACACTCTACATTATTAAGATTAGTAATTCATATGCCAGAATAAAATTATGTAATAATGTCTGATTTAATAACATTCAGTTGTGGCTATTAACTTATTGGCTATATATATATATATGTGTGTGTGTATATATACAAATAATACACACACATATATGCACAATTAATTATGCCCTTATTTCATATATATGACATACAATTATATTTACCCTTTATATTTTTTTACATGCAAAATTATTTAGATTATTATTTAGATGTTAAACCGAAGTGATTAATTTTGGCTTACCAGATTGCTCAAATTTCTATTGCTTTTAATGTAGATTAAAAATTGCTGTGCTAATTTTTCAGGTTTGCATAAAAGCAAAGGTCACAATAACGAGCTGTGCATGTATATTGTTATGCTGGAAATGTATTATGTGATCTCGCTATTTAGTTATTGCTTTATTGCATTTTGCAGTGTCAGTTAACGTTTGGCAGATGGCGAAATAATTGATATATGCATGGAAATCATGGTCTGTGAAAATCTGAACTGGCTTTGGGAAACTTTCAGCAATATGAACGTTTCATTTTTTTAGGCAAAGTTTGTAGTCATTGGTAGGTCTGTGCGTAAGTGTAACCGTCACACAATAAGGAATTTGAACTAAAACGCGTTGATTACTTTTACGTGAGATTTCCGAAGTATCCCGCGTATTTTGAACCCCACTAGTCGGTCGCATGGCTGTTCTCCACGCTTATGTGTCGCATCATTTCTCCGGTGCCAATCACGCACCGTGCGGGAGCCTCATTACCGCTGAGACATAACCAGCCCATTGTAGACTTGCACGCAAATGCACTAAAGGAGTTGGTGACAGGATGTTCTTAGGCATTAGGGCCTCTTTCTTTTTTAATTGGGTCTAGATCGAGGTAATGACCGTAAATCGAGGGAGGGTTCCACCTCCACAATGCACATTCTCAGAAAAGGCGGGTAAACAAAGGATCTTTGTTTGGATGAGAAACTGTGCAGAACCATCGCGCGCATGCATCTTCAAGGCCCCGTACCTTTGTGTGTGATGAGGGTCATTAGGTTTTCAACAGTCCTACAGAACTAAACAAGAACTCTGGGTTCTCAGAATCAAAGGAGTAAAACTACTGGGCCCTAATGAGGCTTGCGCATCGCATGTGATGGTTCTACACGGGTAACATGCGGGAGGAATGCAGCTTTCATTTAAGGCCCTCGCGTGATTGGCTGAACTAACAGCTGGCACCTGTCCTCTTGGCCCTATAGGTGACAAAAACAACGACACGTCACGGAAAACAGTCATTTAGTCACTTACAATAGCCCACGTCAGTGTAAGACTATGCTTTAAAAAAGTGCTTTAAAAAAGTTTTTTGTCCTTGTCATAAAGCGACAAGTAAAGAAGGCCTATTGCTTGTATGGCCTTTTAAATAATACGTCAATGCGAAGCTTTAGCAGCCATTCTGTAGTATATATCACGTATATGTAGGTACGTTTTCATTAGGCCTATAGGTTTTATCAAATAATTAATTTTGTCATGTTGAAATTTGGTGGACGATAATCTAATTGTGTATACATATATATATCACAGGGTAGAAAGACAATAATATCTAGCGTTTATACTTCACTCTGACCTCTCTTTACTCAAAGGGAAAAACAAATCCGCATTCACTAACGAACCGCACCGTACCAATCAACTACAAGGTTACAAGTGCAGATATAAAGATAGGTATTAAAGCTTGAAGAACTCAAGGGTCGTATTTATCTAATGAATATTTTGTATAGCGCGGATTTTAACTCATAGACGAAGAATAACTCCGCTTTAACCCTATTTCGACACCAACACCGACGTGTGCTTCAAATTCGCAAATACCTCGCAGATAATACGGTTACCCGCCCCAATGATATATGGTTGTCTTGCATAAATCTTTGTAATCGCCGAAGCTAAATTTTGCGTTTTAGTTTGTGAATCGTAAACGGAATAAATAGGCTAATTATATTAAGTAGACCCTTGGGCCACAAGAATTCTGTCTTAAATAAAATTATCCTTTAAATTGCACATTGATTGATCTTTTTTGTAATCTCGGTTGCCTAACAGCTCACAGATTTTTAAATCCTAGCTTTATTTCTATATTTTTTCAGAGTCTATTCCGGAGCATCAGACATACGTACATTTTTGTAGCGAACCTGCTTATAGTATGAATGTTCATCGGAAGATACTGACAATTAAAAACCTTAGACGCAATCTGAATGGTTTATGGGGAAATTGTTATCGTGGCTGAAACAGGAATTTCGTTTGTGTATTGTACAGGTGCTGCCTAATAAATATTGAAATATGCATGTAAGTGATTATGCCCGTGGTTTAATATTTGCCATACATGACAGCAGCAGCAGCAGTTGTCATAACACGAGTGGCCGGGAGATGGCGCAACTGAACACGGATTGAAGGAACGTCAAGGATAAATGGAGAGAGGGGGGTATGCAGCGCCGTCCGGCCATAATTCATCCGCTCACCTGCTTCTGATTTTTATGTTGATGGATAGAAACAATATTCCTACCCACTTTTTTGGTTGATTTTTTTAACGTTTCATGTCTTTTTGCGGTTCGTTCATAAACCGCGAAGCCAAACAGTTGATTTATCCCGCGTTTCGATCTCACCAGCCCCTCCCATTTCCCGTAACCTGACGAGTCTATGTTGCGTACAATCTGTAAGGGATTGTTGCAGTCCAGTAGGTTTTAGATCGTCGTAATAAATTTGCGGGATTTTTTTTTAAATACAGCTGCCTAGCTACCTAATCGCAAAGTCTGTGCAAATATCGGAAATAGTTGTAGGAAAAAAAGAATGTAACACTACAAATAATGTAAATATGCAGATGAGCTATATGAATTTCATTTAGTATGCTGAACTGCATAGAACATAATTATATTGTGGTTTTTTTTTAAAGAGGTGGTATGATTTGAGAGAAGAAAACTTTGAATTTGTACGAAAAAAATCATAAATTCCTTTGCTTAAGAACTAAATGCCATGTTATTGGTTACAATCAATAAATCGTCTTTGGCAGATCATGCAGGCAAATGACTTAAACACACGATCTCCTGACCTATTTAACATTTAACGTCTGCTTATAACAAAATATACTTTTTTAACACTTATAGTATTCAATTACTGAAAATATTACACCGTTTTGAATAAGCATATTGGCCTGTATTAACATCTATTAAGCACCTTGTAAGAAGGATACTGTCGCAACTTATTTTATTGCTTGTATTAATGTTGTAATTCCTGTCTAGGATAAGTTCTTTTTTGTTAACAGTATATTCAATCAATATTTATTATGTTAATAATTCTTTGCACTTGTAATATTTGTATTGTTTATTACAATTCATTATATTGTTAATCAGAATAATAAATTGCTGTCAGTAGTAACAGGAAGACATTTGATAAATCTTTTATTCTGTTCTATCTTAATGAGATGTTTGAAGCAGGCATGTTTTATATGTTATTGAGGAGAAATCACTGTATCAGGGCTGTATTCCCAACACACAAGCCAGACAGGCACTTTCCAGCTGAGCGTTATGTCATATTACGTGACCTTTGGCATTCTGGGATGCACATGCTTCAGGCAGACCCAGCATATGGCCTGATCACCTGTGGACCGTTGAGGATGCATCAAGTCCACAGAAGCCGTATCTGTTAGTACAGCAGCTACAACTGTGTAATCAGTGTTAGCTCTGATTGGTTCCCTTCTGCTTCGTTCTAATTTGAAAGATCAACAAAACAATCCAAGCAAAGCTGTTTGATTGTTAGTATTGCGCTCCGGAATAAATAATAAAAAAAAAAAATCTTCGGACAAATCAAACTGTTTACTGACTGCTGATGAGGTGCGTGTATGGTAATTACCGTGCGTACCTTAATGGCAATTGTGCAGCTTGGCCAGTGAGCATTCAGTGTGATCCCTGAAAGAGTGTGACAGACATGAAATATTAAAGTAATTCCATTTAATTTGCATTAATTCCCTTTCACTGAAATGAATGGCCGCCGTGGTGAAATTTGCGAGACAGATTAAAAAATATGCCACCGATGTACAGCTACATCTATTTTTTGCTTGTTGCATACTGGTTTTAGTTACCACTCCAGGGCTGCTGTCAACTAGTCTTCATTTAGCCTAGATCTTTGTCACCTTTACTCTAAGACCTGAGGGATTCTTGGAATATCAGAATGAAATATGAGCAGATGTTCTGTACACAGTTACATCCATCTTATGTAACCGGCGTAGGGCTGTAGAGAGCCTGGATTTTATCCTAGGTAACACAGATAATCCGGGATAGGACGCCAGTCCATCGCAGGGTACCGACACAGTAAAATAAGAGACATCAGTTTATTTAACCACATGCTTCACATTGCTGGAAGAAAAGTGAATATAACAGGGAAACCTACACACACAGGTTTGTATTCATATCTTTGTGGGGACTCTCCATTCATTTCTATGGGAAAAGCCCTAATCATAATATGACAACCTTAACCCCTAACCTGCCCTAACCTTAACTATAACTATCCAAATAAAATACAAGATTTTTAGTAAAATTTTTATTGCAATCACACATTTCCCTTGTGGGGGATGGTAAAAATATCCCCACAAGGTCAAAATAACAGGTTTTTATCGCATTGTGGGGACATTTGGTCCCCCTCAGTGTAATGCTTACATGTCCACACACACACACAGTATGGGAATTAGACCTGACGCATGGGAGGTGTGTGTTCACAGTTCTGCCGCTAAGCCACCCTTGTACACAATTGCAAATACATTTAATAATTTGCTGGATAACCTAATAATCTCTGCATAATGTCTCCCAGAAGGGACTCAGCCAGGAGACGTTTTGCATCCTCATAGGAGCGTAACGCTTTGCTGACCAGTAATTAATGATCTTCCCATAGCAGTGTCTTTGTCTTTTAGCATGCTAACATGCTAACAGGCTCAGGATGCAGGACAGAGAATGAAGTTGATTCTGTGGCTGCCTTCGGCGCTAATGGCTAAGCGTCGCTCGAGCATCGCTCTCGTCTTTGGCCGCGAGCCTGACTTAGCTTTGTTTTGAGCGTAGCCTCTCTATTCAGTGGCTGGACATGCTTGCGAAAATGAGCTGTTATTAGCGTGGCAAGCAGGAATCATGTGATAATTATTGTGAGTACTATTAAAATCGGTAATGGCGATCAGTAATTAGAGTAGCCTGTAGCGAGGACGCACTTCAAAGACGCCCAGGTTCATCTCTGCTGCAGTGCTCTCCTTCTGAAGCTCTGCTCCAGTACCTTGCTCAATGTGCCCAATTTCCTGCATAAAGCTGAAGCAGAGAGGCAGACAGAATGCGCATTGCACCCAGTATTCCTATTTGGATTCCAAAAAGATAGTAATTTTATAATTTATCAGGATGGTATAGAAGCACAGCTTGATAAACTCCTAGCGGAAAATTCAATGGCAGGGATTTCTTTTAAATGAAAGTAAAACATGGACGATGGCAACATTTTGAATATCCGTAAGGATTAACTTAGGGTATTGTTTCCCTATCTAGTCCCAGGGCAACTGCAGACAGTCCACGTTTTGTGCTCCCTTCCAGCTCTCCGGTAGTTAGACAGGGGGTTGAAAGTTAGACAGATGATGCTTTCTGTAGCATTTGTACAGGTGCAGGTACATTGGAATGCCTGTTTCCCACATATCCCATCATGCTCTGCTTTGACATATATAGGCAGAGGAGTGTAGTGCAGATCCAGAGAGTAAAACTCCAGACCAGGATTTTGTTTCAACCAACCATTTCCACACTTTGTGACTATGACTCTTTACATTTAGCTGGTTGGTTGAAACAAAAATATTCGTCTGAACCTTTCATCTGGCACTGCTGGAGACGGTCATATGGAGCAACTCTGTTGATATCATATATGTATCTGTATGTATTTATGGTACATATCAGCGTATAAACATGCATTAATAGCGTAGTAGCAGGCTGTCCCTGGAGGATGCCCCACATTCACTGCGTCTGGCCAAGACGTTTAACCTGAATTATGAGCAGGTGAGCCATAAGCTATGTAGGTCACCCAGGATTGCAGTTTCTGCTAAGTAATTAAAAAAAAAGTCATCCAGCACCCAAGAGGAGGGCTGCACTGTCAGCGACCGCAAGCCTGGGTTTTCTGTTTTTGGTCACTGTTAGGTTTCGCTCGTGATTATAAGTTTGATGTGTATGTTTAATAAAATTAAAAAAAAAAGGAAAAACACCCCCGGATGACCCAATGAATTACTGTTGTTGACAATTTTATTGTTTGAATAACTTATACCCTGTCTAATTTACAGCTTACAGATGTGAATGTGTCAGGCAATAGCCAATTATAATATTGCACATGGGGGTGGGGTTGGGTGGGGTTGACGGGAGCCTGTCAACACCAGCACTTTGCGGGGGGTGGGAGGGGGCTTCTCCATTGGGCTTTTGTTAAATTCCAGCCAGCTTGTGAGGAGAGCGGCATGTCCACGACGCAAGACGAAATCAGATGCAATGAAAATTCCAGCGCTGTAACAGTTCCCGCCCTCAGTCATTTCAATGACCCCCGAAACCCCCTTTTCACAAAAGTGAGAAGGGGGGGGGGCTACACAAGAGAACACAAGCCCCCGTCCAGACAGACCTTTCACACCGAGTGGCACGGCTCATTATTTCTCTATCAGGGGGCTTGTGGAGGGCCTACTGG
>JAODKM010000044.1:11612353-11623688 GCA_026780845.1 Petrocephalus sullivani | reverse complement strand
CACCCCCCGCCTCCCCCCTCCCCCCCCCCGTGCCCCGGGGCCCCGGCCCCCCCAACCCAACGGGGGCCTCCCCCTGCTAATTCCCCCGCCCTTGCCTGGCCCCCCCCCCCCCCCCAATTCATTTTAATTGCACACATACACCTCATTTGCAGTTATTTTTTCACGAAAGCGATACGTGTCAGCCACCCTGTTCGGAGTTATAACAGCCGGTTCCCCGTGATCTTGTGGTTCAGGGGCACGGTATCTGGCAGACAATCCTGAAACCGGCCACACCAGGCGCCCTGCTATCTGCGAATCTTAAAAAAAAAAAACTAGACCTCCAAAACTACTATGAACCTGCTACTAATCAACAACTATACCTCTAAATAAATGCTCCTTCTTCTAAAAAAAGAGAAATAAATTGCATGTTACTTACTGAACACAGTAGCATGTTACTTACTGAACACATGCAATACCGAAAAAACAGACATATTATTATTATATTATTATTAATTAATTATTAATTAAGTAGACTACGATAATTCTGTTTGCCGAACCACCAAGTGATCAGGAAAGATGCCCCTGCAAGCAGCAGATATGTGCGTAATAGGTTTAAGACCGAGTGTGAAGTTTATGCGGCGGCCTGTGGCCCTCCCCAGTACCCCAGGTAGGCGTTGGTGCTAATGAGGGGCCCCTCCCTCCTGCCCACCCCAGGCCGAGCTGGAGGTGTGGCGGGCTCCGTGGCGTGCTGGTTTCACAGCGGCACACTGTGCTGCCATTATAGAAATCACGCTGGCCCCGGTGTGCCGGGATTTCCGTAAGGGGCTTACTCCATAAAGCAGATCATGTTCAGCGTGCTGGTATTTGCTTGACCATAAAAAATGTGGCCATTATGGGCTGCGATCAGCGATCCTTTCATCTGAGATTTGCATTGTGAACGATGGTATAAAAGAGCCGGGGTGGGGGGGGGCAGTGGCGGCAGAGGACGGGGCACCCTCGGGGTTATTCATGGCTGACTTGCCAAAATTTGGTCACAGAACAGGCCTGTCCTCTTTACTGGAGCCCAACTAGGGCCTGGATTTAAACTTATGTTTTTCTAATTGATGCAGTTTTTTTTTTTCTTTTCAAATTCTTATTTTTTTCCACCCACTGGAGGAAAAAAAATGAACGAAAACAGGCATCTTGATTGCGGCCACCATGACTCGGATTGTTTCTGATTTAACCTGAGCAGCGACATTTGCGTGAGCGCGGTGTTGACACAGCAGCTCGGAGACGAGGGCTGGGCAGAGGCCAGGCCAGGCACACAATGATGGCCGCCGGAGACTTTTCGTTTCGAGCCGAAGCACCTGCCACAGCGAATACGACGCGCCAGTGAAATACGGGGACCGCGGCCCGCAATCAAATTAAGCGGGCCTTGTTTTAATGCGTGTGGAAAGCTTAATTGTGGCTGTAGCTCGAGCAATAAACTGTGTTTTTTTTTTTCTTCTGGCAGTAATTATAAGCCGCTGAAATTACGCGTCTTTGAATTAACGCGGGAGGGGAGCCAACCGCGTGCAGCCGCGTCGGTCGGCGTCTCTCCAAAATGGCGGTGGCCGCCATTTTCCGAACTGACGGGAAGGCGGGCGTGACTATTCCCGTGCGGCTAGCGAAGGACCCCAGGTGCCCTCGGCGTGCCTGCTTGAAAAAGGGTACCGAGAGGACAGGCTGATTTACTCCGCCTCCTCACACCCCCCCCCCCCCCACGCCCCTATCATCACATTTCACGATCGAGGCAATTAACACGTCGGCAGTAATTAAAACAGCCTCCAGATTGGCAGTGGGGGGGCAGGGTGTGGGACTGAGCGGGCGCTGCAGGGCCAGGCCCCCGTGACTCCACCTGCTCAGGGTCCCTCTTCCATTTTGTGCCGGTCCGTATCCTAAGATGGTGGCTCGGGCGTGAGTGTATGTCGCGATGCAGGAAGAAGGGGCAAGCTGCCAGGGGTGGGGGGGGGGGAGGGGGGGCATTTCCACAGGGGAGACTGGGAAAAGGGAGGGCATGCCGGTCTGGGGTGAGTAGGATCCCCCCGCCCCCCCCCCCCACACCCACCATCCACCACCCATTCTATTTCATTCTATTTCTCTTGCAAGTTCCTTGGAGCTGAGGATTCTGGGAGGCTACAGAAACACACCGCGAGGCGAAAACGGGGCAGTGGGGGAGGAAGCGAGGCCGTGTGTGAGAGAGACTGCAAGTAGGTGTGACATAACTGAGGCGGCGTGCCTGCCGATGCTCTCTGAAATGCACAGGGAAGATGCGCATGTCCGTGTGTGCACATGTGCAGCCACGCAACACGCTCTGGGCATACATGCATGTGTGTAAACACGCAGCACACACAGGCACCTCTTGTGTCTGTTCTCATGGTACAGACTGCCCCTGAGAATGCAAATGACTTTCATTATGCAAATTCATGCAAATCGGGTCCGACCCTCTGAGAATCAAGGCTGGTAAAAAAAAAAAGGCGGGGGGGGGGGGGAAAATGAAATGAATGAGAGGAGGAAAGAAAGAATGAGGGGGGAGAATCCTTTTCTACAGCATGATGGGGGGAGGCAGCGTGAGAGGGAACAGAACGGCGGCCCGCAGAGGACCAGAGAGGCAAACATGGCGGTGTGCCTTTTCCGCGGGTAATGCCAAGCTGCCGTGCCCCCCGGTGCCCCCCAGAGCGCGCGCGCGCGCGCGTGTGTGTGTGTGTGTGCCATGCGTATGGCACCCAGAAAAACAGGCAGTTATTATTTGCGGTGACATGATTTAGTAGCATGCTAGTTACCTTTACAACAGCCAAAATACAGTATCAGCAAAGCCAGTCAATTAAAAAGACAGAAACCACACGCTTCTAAAATGCGGTGTAGTTTGAGACCTTCGAAGGAGCAGAGAGGTAATATTAAAAATAAATAGAAGGAGCTCGCAAGCTCTGGCCCAGCAGCAAAGGTTCGAGAAGCAGCTCTCCCGACGTGTCCTTTGTCTTCCCGAAAAGATGCTCCTTTAGCTACCAATCCCAGCGAGGGCATCCTCCTCCGTCTCGCTCGAGGCTGCGGGTTGTAACGCAGCAGGATGTCGCCTTCCGGCCCCCCGGCCTGTGGGTGCCCCTGAGGCTCTCTGGGCCCGCGACTGGGAAAAACGCGAGCCTGTTCTGTGCGTAGGGTGACGCCCGGGCGCGGCTGGGGCCCCCAGGAGGGGCACCGCTGAAGGGAGACGGGGCCTCTGAATGGTGGCAAACCTCCCCCTAATTGGCACTTGACATTTTTTTTCCACGCTAGCGCTCGAGTGTCCCTACCCCCCCCCCCTCCAAAGTCCTCGCTGGAAAAGTGCCTTATGCAAATTGTGGGAAGTCTGGATGGGGTGTTTAGGTTAGCTGCTGATGGTACAGGCCAGAATGGGGGGCGAGGGGGGGTCCCAAGTGACTGTGGGATGGAAGGCAGGGCTGGCGGTGCATGCACGCTGCCGGATGGCACGGAGGGGTAACTGTAGGCCAAACGGGCTTTCTCAGGCTTCGGCTTGGATGTCAGTTTGACCCTTGTTTATTCATCTGTTCCCACGAAATCAAGGTGCTGGTTTGTAACTGTTATATTTCTGAACGTGCTGTCCTTGGGTACATTAGACGGCGCAGTGAAAGACCAAGGCTGATTGGGTCCAAGATGTCTGCCGTTCACACGCCCTGCACGTCACTGACTCTAAACAGGGACGGCTTAATCTGTTCCACATGGGACCCTCCAATATGGCGGCTGTGTCCCCCCCAGAAATTCTGAGCATCTGTCAGGTGCTAGGTGCTCTGGATCTGTGTGACAGGAAGCTGCCAAATGTGCTGTACTTTGGGATGTAGGGTGGTGGGAAAGGAGTGCCGTGTGTGTGTGTGTGTGTGTGTGTGTGCGCATGCGCGGGAGGTGGGAGTGTGTGTAAGCAGCGGGATTTCTGGGAGCCGGGTGCGGCCTGGACAATGTGTGTTTCACCTGCTGTAAGTTAGTAACTCCTCTGTAAGTCAGCCTCTTTAATTTCCACCCCCCTCCCCCCCCCCGTATTCGCCGACTTCCCATAGAAGCCGTCCCTCCCCTGGATGTCTAGGGGTCGACCTTATAGAAGCCAGATAACAGCCGGGCCCGTTCCCCACACCCCACCGGCGTGGTCCATTCAGGCGGCACAGGAGGGCCCACAGCCAGCCGCCCCCCCCGTGCTGACTGGGGGGGGCTCATTGTCTCCCTGCAACGACTGTACTTGACGAGAGGGCCTGCCGTAAGAGCGACCGGCGCTGGGGCTCCGTGAAGACTAACAAAGGTCGTTTTTTTCCTACTTGACACTTGGTCTAAACGTGCGCGCGGACTGGGAGGAGGCTGCAGCCCCCCCCCCCCCTTTGGAAACATTGTAGGAGACTTAGGCAATTTTTTTTTAGCAGATGCCTTTGATCAGAGTGACTTACATTAAAGAGAGAGGAGGACCAGGCAGTCGCTGCAGCAGTTGAGGGTTTAAGGCCTTGACGTAACTCTGCTGGCCACAGGATTTGACCATGTGACCTGACCATGGGCACAGAACCTACAACCCGCTGAGCCACACACCGCCCCCACATTTACTGAGCTTGCTGTACAGGAACCAGTGGTACATTGTATGTTACCAAAACAGTGTCTGTCTAGAGTGACTTTTCTCAAGGACGCAGTGTACGTTGGGCCTGTTTGTCTGGGACGTTCACTCCCCTGTTCAGCACCATCACCCCCCCCCTCCCCCTTTGCTGGGCCCCCGCACCACCTCTTCTACATGGCTTTCCCGAGGATGCTGACCACATGAGCCCTGAGGCCTGGTGTCTCTGCAATACCTTGTTCGGTCTGTAGGGGGCGTCGTCACTCCGAAAGCCTGTGTCATTCATATGTCATTTGACTCGTTTGACACCATCACTGGCAAAAGTAGTTTAGGCAGCCATGCTGGATGTGTCCCTGAGGCCGAGAGCCTTTCGAAGGATGGGGGAAATGCTTCCCTGAGCGGCAGGTCCACCGGGGAGATCACAGAGGAGCTCGCTAACTGCCTGCCAAGGGGGGCGCTGACGCGGAATCACAGCTCGGCGGGGACGTAGCGGGCTGGCGCCAGGACACTATCAGGCCAGCATATGCTCCTCTTTCAGCATGTCCTAATTGGTCATTGGCACCCTGCAGACACAAACTGACACCTCCCAACTGCCACTCCGCGCGCCCATCGGTGCCCATATGCATGGCCGGGAACCGCCCGCCTTCCCCCCCAACCCGAAAACGGACAGGGCTCCCGGCATGTCCCTGAGAGGGGGGTGGAGCTAAGTGCAGGCGCGTGATGCTGGCTGTGAGCTCCAGCACGCTGCCCGGGGGCCGGGGGCCACATAAGAAGCTTACAAGGGGCTACACTGCGGCAATCTGCTGAAGAGGCCTGGTGGACAGTGGGGGGGGGGGTGGCCAGAACAAGGGGGCCTTCGGCGCTCAGATGGGCTCTAAGGTGATTATACGCTCGTGCTTCCCTGAATGGATGTTACCTCCTGCCCCAGTGGCTTCCAGTGAGCACACAGTCCCAGCACAGGGCACAAAGGAGTGGCACTGAAGGCTAAACGCAGGACGCAGCGCTAATGGGGACAATGGCCGACATGTCCATCCATCCCCAAGTGGGATCGACTGGGACCCGGTGGGCGAGGCCAGAGTTTTCATTGGCTTATGTGAGACGTGCTTAAGTGGCCTGTCACCGGAGCGTGGGGACCTGTGACATTTAAGGACGCCACCTTACCTTTCAGGCTTCTCCGCTGACCATACTTTGACCTCCGGGCCCATCGAAGAACACGGGGAGGGTCCATAAGGTGCCGGGGAGAGAGGGAGGGGGGGTGGGGTGATCCTGTTGCCTTTCAGGAGCGTAATGGGATTCTTGTTACTTTCGGTTATCTAGCTTTATGAAGAATGTACACCACTCATACAGCTAGATAACCAAAGATAACAACCAACCCCTTAGGCTACCCAAACTTCTGTGTGGATGCAGATCTATAAATAAAAAAGAACTATGTGAAACGCGGGACCAGCACGTCAGATATCAAAGGCAGATCGAACTCTGTTAAAACTGAACCTAAAGCATTTACAGTGTGAACTTATCTGGTTAATGCATTTGGGATTTGGGACAGCCTACTTAGTATGTCGTAGTAGATGTCAAACCTGAACAGGAATGATTTGGATAAAAGCTGTTTCATGCCCGAGACATTCAAATGTCTCAAATCTTTGATGGATTTTCTAGTGTAAGTAGCTAGAGCTGAAACAACTAAAATGCAGCCCAACTGCCCGTCTTTGAGCACATTATAGCCCTGATATCTTTAATGAGCGCTGCCCACTCCTAGACCTAATCGGCTTGGATGTCAAGCATCACGTTGGCTTAACGATCCTGATCAAATCTCAGCTGTGATGTGTACTTCGAAGCCAGCCAATGCTGAGGTAGCTGGCTTTGGAGGCTGCCTGACAGCCACAGAGCAATTTCCTTTCCACAAGAAGAACGGGCTTCAAAATATCCTCTCATGAATCTAAAATTGTTCAATGACGCGGCTTATTTTTACAGCCCTGTTCTAATACATAAAGTTCTGATGCACAGAAAGTTTTGACAATGATGTTTAATGCAGATGTCACCAGACGAGACCCGATTACAGACATCACCAAGCGAGGCCCGATGCTAATCCGGGAATGAGCAAAGTCAAGGCTGCCGGCTAAAGATTGCATTCTGCATTTATGTAGGACTGTGAACGTGCAGGCACCATGTGTCCCATCTGTCCCGCTGACCCTCTCGCCAAATGTGCCATGAGCGGATGCCAGCAGCGGCACGGTCCCGCTGCGGCCCACACATGGGGAAGACGGGAGGCCTCCAGCCTGTAGCGATTAGCGTCTCTCTGACAAGGCCCTTCCTGCTCTGCGTGTAAGCGTGTCCACCTCTGGGAGACACACACACACGGGTACAGGGGCGCCATCTTTGCCTATCTACATCCTTTCTGCTCCATACAAGCCTGTGGAGCCCATAAATAATTCTAAAAAAATTAATGGGAAAGCAGGTCGCCAGCGTTTCCGTCCTTCTGGTCATGTGGTCGCTCTTTCTATGCCTCAGGCCTTGCGCACTGGGACACTGATCGCCAGGCCCAAGGAGCATCAATCCCATCCATGCTTTGCAGAAGTGACTGCAATCCCAGAATCCCTTTGTCTGTCCATCTGACTCCTATGCTGACAGCAGGGGCAGATTACTGTTGGCTTTGTCTGAAGTTGATTAGGAGGTGTTGTCACGCCATTCCTGAAATTGTGACGCGTTCCTGAAAGACCTGGCTTTGTGTGTGAACCGAGACAGCCTTTCCTGTGTGACAGACAGAAGAGTCCAAGTTTCCCTATTTGATTAGTGTGCTGACGGCAACTGCGACCGTGTCAAGAGTATGAGTACAGAGGATGTCATTACCAAAGCGCGGCACAGGCACTCTCACATGCACAGCAATCCTAGCATTTTGTTCTTACTCAAACATGCACAAAATCTATTTCTATCAGCGTTCACACATCCACACACCGGTACCCACATTTCAGGCTCCTACACGGGATCCCTAATGATCCCACACACACAAACATCTACAACGAGTGATGAGGGGGCTAATTGTACAGCTTTTCAAAAAGTATCTGAAGCCAAGAGCCAAACCTAGAACCATACAAGCTTGCGTGACAAACCTACATTAACAGCCTGCGCTGCTGTTACCCTCAGTACTGTCTGCCATTTTTATCTGAGTGACACACAGCCAAACTCGACACCTTCAGTTTACTAATTCTTTGGAGAATAAAAAATTCTAATTTTCCTGGCGAGTTTCCACTTTGGAGCAACAAAAAAAAAAACTGAATTTGCTGACTGCTAATAATCATCAGTACATCAATACAACTTATCCATGAGGGACTGGTGTTTGTGCAGATTTCATAGAGTTACAAATGTTTAAATAAACGAATACCCAGCACGGAACAAAAATAATGACTTGGCTCCATTAATACCCCGTACCCTCTTTAGAAGATGTATTATACCTTTTGTTCTGTAAAGAGCCAGGCATTTTAATGGAAGCCGGTATTTAGATGCAGGATATTTCCCTGGACTCAAACCAATAGCTTCCTGGCTACGTCACACTATGCCCCCCCCCCCCCCCCCCCCCCCCCCCCCCCCCCCCCCTTTTTTTCTCCCCCCCCCCCCCCCCCCCCCATGCTCTAATGACCATAGAACCGAATTATTAATTCATACTAAAGAAGCTGATTCCTAACTTGTACAAATCTCTGTGGTCCACAATCCGGCTGCTCATGCACTGAACCTTCTCTAACGTTCTCTGTATCTCGTCACTGCCGGACGAAACACTGACACACATACGCAAGTTTAGTTTTCTTCTACCTGCACACTGACTCAATCGCAGCTTTAGTCCAGAACCATCTACAGTATGTTTCAAAGATGCTGCTGGGCACACGGCACTAGGGAGTCCACGACGTGGCCAGGACTCTGGGACCTGTTGCCTCACAGATCTGGCTGGGCGTCCCCGCAGTGGAAAGTGCCCTTTGCCATCCTGCCTGTGCTTAAATCCGATGTCTGTCTGCAGGATCCACTGGGCAGGCACCGAGAGTGCCACCTGCTGGTGCGGATACCTGGACGGCGCCATTCAGTCTGGCCGGCGAGCTGCCCTGGAGGTCCTAGAGCTATTGTCACCTCACCTGCTGTCCCAGGACGAGCTGAGAGCGGCCCGGGCTTCTGCTGCCCGCCTGCGCCCTAGCTGGGGGCTTCCCCGTGCCGGGTGCCAGCTTCCTGTGTGTCTGGCCACGGCAGCAGTAGGTCTGGGAGCTGCCCTCTTACTGGCCCGCCGCGGTGGGTGGCATGCACTGATTGGCTGGGTCTCAGCCTTCCTGCAGAGAGTTGGCTCAGCTCAGCTCTTGCAGGGGCTGGAGAGATGAAGACGGCCAAACTGACAGTTTCAGATGTGTGCTGAAAGGTACTGTTGGGCTCCAGTAGGGGGCATAGCTGGTAAGGACACACCTGTACTTGCTGTTCTGCCCTTAGGAGGGGTTCTTATAGCACCTCTAAGTCCCAAGATGAAAACGCTATAAAATAATCATGAGTCTGTAGTTCAGTTTGTCTTGTAAGAAAGAGCAAAGGGAAGCAGCACTGGGCAGATTGCTCGTACTCTTGTATAAATAAAGCTCTTACAACCTTTGATATTTTCCCCCTGTAATTGAATGTACTGCAATGATAAATGTGACCTAGATGTGTGGTGGGGTACAGTTGCACTCTCAATGGTCTCCCTTTGGGATCTTCTCAGTGCCACGTAGAAGCTAGAATTGTCTCACACAGGAACAGCCCTGATACAGGGACAGCCATCAACCAGGGACAGCCCTCACGTACACAGAGCCCTTGCACAGGGACAGCGCTCACACACTGACAGCCCTCATACAGAGACAGCCATCATGTTGGGACAGCTGTGACACAGAGGGACAGCTCTTGCACAGAACGAGCCCTGACACAGAGAGCACCCTCAATCAGAGACAGCTCTGACACAGGGACAGCCCTGACACTGGAACAGCTCTCACACAACAACAGCCCTCACACACACAGAACCCTCATACAGGGATAGCCCAGACAGAGAAAGCCCTGACACAGAGACAGCCTTGACAGAGGGACAGCCCCCACGCAGAGACAGCCATCATACCGGGACAGCCCCCACGCAGAGACAGCCATCATACTGGGACAGCCTGGACAGAGGGACAGCCCTCACGCAGAGACAGCCATCATACTGGGACAGCACTCGCACAGAGTGAGCCCTGACACAGAGACCGCTATGACACAGGGACTGCTCTTGCAAAGATACGGCCCTAACACACGGGCAGGCCTCACGCAGAGACAACCCTCACAAAGGGACAGCTCTTACTTACAGACAGTGCTCACACTGGTGTCGCCTCCCAGCCCCAGATGGGTGACACATGAGAATATGTGGATGAAAGGTGGTTGTACTGTGATAGGGCCTGTTTCCTGGGTGAAGAAATGTCCCAATAACTCATCTCTATCATAACAGAAAAACCTCAAGCCAGCACAAGCTGGAGGGTATGAGGAAACCACTTTGCATATTTTTATAGACCAATCTGCACACTGTGCAGGGATTTCAATTTGCTCAAATGTATCCTATTAAAATACTTATTTGGCACATGATTTTAAGAACAGAATGCGATTTCTGGGGATGAAATTTTGTTGTGTGACTTTGACGGAGCATGGATGAGTCAAGAGTATTTGAAACTGATTTGGATGTTAACCAGGGTGACGCAGCATGTGAGTGTTAACCAGGGTGCCGCAGCATATGAGTGTTAACCAGGGTGACGCAGCATGTGAGTGTTAACCAGGGTGATGCAGCATATGAGTGTTAACCAGGGTGCTGCAGCATGTGAGTGTTAGCCAGGGTGCTGCAGCATGTGAGTGTTAACCAGGGTGACACAGCATGTGAGTGTTAACCAGGGTGCCGCAGCATATGAGTGTTAACCAGGGTGACGCAGCATGTCAGTGTTAACCAGGGTGAAACATCTTCTGGGTAACACTTTATTTGCACAAATACTTAGTAATAACTAAGTTACTATTGAAGTACAAATTATGATGAAATCAATATAGTTGCTATTTGAGATAATAGATGCGCCACAAATCATTAATGATGAGCAAGTGCGAGATCAGTATCTTACTTCTGTTAATCATGTCTTGGGAGTTTTTTGTTTTTGCATTTTCTATTTGTTTTTGTGTTTTTTACCTCAGGTCTGCTCATTTTTGTTTTTTCGTGGTTCTCTTTTTGTGTGTTTTACACCAAAGGACTGCTTGTTGGAGTGCTCTGCACTTCAGAGCTGCAAGTTTTTGTCCTTGCATTTTCCTTTTGGTTTTCGTGGTTTGCTCAATGTTATTTTTTGCGGTTTTGCGCCCCAGGACAGCTCTGTTTGGCTTTTTTTGCATTTAGTTTTTGTGTGCTTCTGTTTTGCACCTCAGAGCTGTAAGTTTTTGTTTTTACATTTTCTTTTATTTGTGTCGTGCACTTCGGTGCTGCAAGTTTTTATTTTTGTGTTTTTCAGTGCCACCGTATTAGATAGAAACCTCGCCTTACGTGTTCATTCTGATACATCAAAGGCAGCAATGGTGACATTGATCCGACTGTGAAGGATGCAGTATAATTGAGCAGTTTGGCTGCCTGACTGTGGCCACATATATTCAAACCAGCACAGCACTTTAAATTGGGGGGGGGGGGGGCGGAAAAAAAGATTTTTAATAAACCCCCAAAAAGGAGACAGTTTAAACGGTGCTTCAAAATATTCTTACAGGAAATTTGTC
>JAODKM010000044.1:11598464-11612253 GCA_026780845.1 Petrocephalus sullivani | reverse complement strand
AAAGAGCCAGGCATTTTAATGGAAGCCGGTATTTAGATGCAGGATATTTCCCTGGCCTCAAACCCATAGCTTCCTGGCCACGTCACACTATGCCCCCCCCCCCCCTCCCGCCCACCAACAGCCACTAATTGTATTTCCACACACTTCCCATCTCTGCTTTGAATTAATTTTGGCTGAAATTCTGTGTAAAAGCATTTATGACACAGATAGGTACGATTATGCATAATAATATTTTTCAATATTGACAAAATCATACTAATAACGATTAAAATATTGTTTATATATACATTTATAAATGTATTATAATTACGTTTTTTAGTAATTATCAAAATTTGTAGTCTGAATACATCAGTCAAATAAAAACTAAACAATGAAAACTAATCTTAATTATTAAATAATGATTACATATTGATATTGATGAACTGACCTTTTCAGCTTAAATATTATCTTCAGGTATATAAATGAATGTAGGTGAGTGATACAAATGAAATTAGATTATTATGAACTAAATGATCTACAGATGTGTCTGCTGTCCCCGCGTGTGATGTCTGCCTTGGTGCTGCACGAGCGGGCATTCAGCACTCACGCCTGTGGACAGCAGCCCGCGGTGCTCACTCGACAAAAGCTTCATCAACCTACTACTTACTATACGGCTACAGACAATATGTGCGATTTGCAAGCAGCAGTTCAGGACACCACGTGTTTTACAGCGCACAAACAGACTGATTTCTCATTATTATCCAAATAGAAAAATGAACGGACCAAAAATTAACAACGCAGACGCAGACGCAACACAGACCTTCCGTACGGCAGACTCCAGCGGCCGCTTTGCCGCAGAAAGGGGCACTGATCCCGGGGCACCCGTATTCTCTGCAGCGCGTCGACCCATATGCTGAATCGTCGAGGGGCGCTTCATTCATTCACTAAAGTAATCCATCGCCGTGCTCCCATTGGCTAACTTGCTGGTGTGACGTCTTTTAGCCTAACGACGCGTCTACTTATTTTTGATGGGCATTTTATATTATTCTTATCTGATGGATATGGTAGCGGGGTACTGACTGTAATTAATCTTTCCGCTCCCTGCAACTGAAAAGGCCTTGCCGTTGTTTGGCCAGATCTTGGAAATGGCGATGATTGCCGAAATGAGCAGGAATTGAAATAGGCCCACATCCTAATTAAAACTACGGCAAGTCCACGAGCCTTTTCTCTAAAATGCGGGATCGAGATTTCTATGCGTCACAGCAGGATTCAGACGTTATTATTAATCATAATACACATTTAGGTATGTTTTATGTGACTTAATTATGCGGAATAATTGACTATGATGTTATACACGTAAAGATGTGGACACACGGGGCACTTTTGTGTTTCGTGACTAGGGTTTCAACTTTCAAAAGCTGTACATATTTAGCCGTCGGTATTCAAACATGCAATGGGCCTATTGTCTATTTTTTATTCTTTGTGTCAGTATTTTGACTTATTCGTTTGTTCATCTGAAATTATATTTTCTAAAAAAAACACTCATTAAATAGGATCTACCGTGATATAAAAAAATACTTGCGTTAGTGTACCACTTTAGGCCCCCCCCCCCCCCCCACCACACGCACTTTTTTTTACAACAAAACACTATTTCTTCATATAAAGGCCCAATTCACGTAAACAGAGAACCATATTATAAGCATATAGGTCAGTATAAATCAACAGTCATGTTTAAATGTCCGGAAAATGCGGAAACACTAAGTCTTCAAAACAGGGGACGTAATTACTGTTAAAGGTAGCCCACAATTAATGCTTTTAAATGATGCACCTGGTAAACGATGACACGATTTGCTCTTTTTTTTTTTAAATCTAATTTTTAGACCAATATCAGTATATTTAGAGTAATCGGCTTTTATTCATTGTTATGCAACTAGGGGAACTTGCAAATAGAGAACATTTCGATTAGCTAAATAGCTAAACAGATTATATATACGGACGTTGGGCCTATTAAATCCATGTTTTTTCAGGCAGGGGGTTGCGAAAATCAAGTAATACTGCTTAATACGTAAGTACGGGCAGTGACATGTAAAATACAAAACAGGAAGTATTATTTCCGCTCACTGTATGATTGTTTAAAGGCTGTGGACCACTGAAAAAAAATGGATAAAGAAGAGCACCAATAAAATGACAGTCGGTTATTCCAAAAATAGCCCGATTTCAATGATTTCAAATATGAGAGGTAATTAATTATCTGTGCTTCTGAAGGTTACCTGAATCACGTGATCTGCCAGCTCAGTAATTTCCTCGGGAAACGTCCTGAAATACAATAAACAGCAAATCATATCGGCATGGATCGACTAACATTTTTGTGAGCATATGTATATTCCTATAGTGTGTTAGTGTGCTTCAATTTTGTGACGTCTGTGTCTCGCTTAAATTGCCCACAGTGCTAATTTAATGCAACAAGCAACTTACAGGCCTAGATTTTTGTGTTGCTTCTCAGTTGCTATTATTGTTACTTTAATATTGTGCCGTGTTATTATTCCTAATCAAAATCCCTTCCAGGTAATACACGTATAGCCTAATCCTTGCTGCATGTCTATGGAAATGGTTACAAAGAGGGTTTCATGCAGGTCGCGATCACAAACAGCAACACACGCCCGTCAGGTGGGAGTACACCGTCTAAGCTGCAAAGTAAAATGTAAACCAAATGTGAATAAAGATATTTTTTCATTGTACGCTAAGTAAATTAAATTTCGTATAAATTTTCGTATAAAATGCCAATTCTAATAAAGCGACAGTGTGCTGAAACGGCAAACGGCTCATGACCTTGCAGGTTGTTGACCAATTTGCTACCGTAAGTAACGTAAAATATACTTAGGACACCGAACTGTAGAAACTGAAACAAATCGATATGAACACCCTATGAATCTCGCATGGTGAGTGAAAGATGATTGATATGGCTTCCTGAAAGCGTAGGCCTTATGTATCCCAGTTACGTATCCCTATTAATGTTAAATAATAATTTAACATAATAAAAAGGCTATCTAATATAGGCCAAGTTACATCTAAAATCGTTTTGTTATATAATCTTCACACAGTAATTTTTAGACCTTCTAATCCAAAAATCTCACTAATTCTCATGGTGAAACAAATTTGCCATACATGTGGCTGGCTTTTATCGTATTTTTGTAATTAAAGGCCATTCTCAGGCTTTATGTTGACGTCAGCATTATTTTCTAGATTTTTATAAATAAGTTTGATTATAAAATGACGCGGTTTTCTATACTATACGTGAACATTAGGAACGCATGGCATGTCTTCATGGATTAATAGCACTAGAATGCTGATAGAAATTACCCCTAGGTGTTCCATTTCCAACCTTTGGAATACATAGCAAATTGTATATATCATGCACGACAAATGTAAGACATAATTACATTACTCGGTGGTTCTAAACAGTATAAACAATACACTGACAATGGCTAATTATTATTCAGCGTTGTTTATAATTCATGAATATATTAAGAGTACTGCCCACTGTACTATTCCGTGAAGAAACCTTTACGTGAAAAATAAAGATAAAATTCTTCGCAAAATACTGTCCCAGCAAAATACGATCAATATGTATGGAATTACAACAACAATACGAGGTTATTTAAGTACAAATAATAGGCCTACCCTCGCATGGAAATTTACATCCGTGTTTGGTTTTAAGAATAAGCCCCTGCAGCTGTGGATTCCGAAGTATATCTTCATTCCTAGAACAATTCAAATCCACCATAAAAAGGCGCAACTCTTACGTAAGTGATACTTCTGTCCAGAGGCGTCTTTTGTGGATTGTTCTTAAACCAGCGGTTTGCAGATCGGGTTTGATAACACCAGTTTCCATAACATATAAGCCTAAAGTGTATGCCAGAAAAAGGTCAAATGACACTTACATGTACCTGAATTAATTAAAATATTTAATTGGGGGCGCCACTATTATACAGAATAACAACAACAGCGAGAGCCGTAAAATGATTATTGAAACATTTTACAACAGGGACAAACCATCTATGTCCGCTTATAGCCGCGTCTTTTAAAGGTTAAATACGCTTTACATAAGTGTCCGAATAAGCTTGTTGCTTTTTAATCTCGTGTTACCAAAACGCACGCATTGCATCTTATCTGATTTGATTTAATCATTTTATACAGAAGGTACTGCATGCATTTCTGCAACATATTCCTTTTTATCGTTCCTTTTAGGAATTTGTCTTTGATTAAATTAAATTCACTTATTGTAAAGGCACCGACCACGGCGGCTAACGATTTTAAAGCACTTTCTTTTGAAGTATTACAGATGACAGGCATCTTGTATTTGAAATGATGAAATGAGCGGTCTCGTGAAAATAATTCGCCTAATATTGTAAATGTATATGAGGCGAGGTGAGTCCTGTTAGACGGGAACACCTTTAGGCCATGAATTGGGCGGGCGCAGTGCAAACTGATGACCGATTCTCCTGATGCATGAAAAATGTTTTGTGCGTAGTTGGAAGGGGATTTCTTCATGTTTCCTCATTAGGATAAGCAGCACATTTTGTAGCGCACAGAGGCCTGTTTCGCGAAGTAGTACGGAAGTTAACAGGTGCGAGTGTTTATTCTTTTATTTTATGTAGTTTGCGTGCCCTAAATGCCCGACGTGTGCCTAATGAAAACCCATAAATGTAATCATTTTAACATTTCAGTACCTGTCAGTGTTTACATAGCCAAATAGTGAATCTATTTATATATGACTATGAAAGACCTCAGGTAAAAAGATGAATATGATACCATTCCCTTCACGACGGGTAAAACGGATGATAGACGTGCTCTTTATGGAAACGTCTTTAAAGAACAGTATGAGTAGGGTAGTGGCAAGAATTGTGTTGACGGATTTAACAGTCTCCTTTCTGGAATGAATATCTGAGGGACTGGCAAGAGCATCGACTTTTGTTCTTCGCCTAATCTGATCGCTGAAATAAAAATATTAAAAGTGAATGACGGACGCCTGAAGAAAGGGACGAGAGCCGAGTGCTGCCGGGCGCGATTTTAGTCCGATCGAACGAGAGCCCGCGTTCCTATTTCCTCTTCATTGCAAAACTTAAAGAGCAATCGACATTAGAAACTACTATACCTAGTGCAAAATTGTATTTAGTCACCTTGTTAATTTACTAAACCCTTGCGATATTACCAAAATAACTGTGATCGAGCGTCTTCAAATTTGGTACAAACCACATGTCAAAATAGATTATTTAGTATTCGTCCTATTCAATGAATAGTATTCTATATAGAAGCAGTATGCTTATAAATATTACTACCTCTGTCCTATTGTTATAGGGACCATTTCAGTTTTCTCATACTGCCACGGGCACCTACAGCGCGTGCCCCGATACGCAGGAGCATCCGCGCGTGCCACGACACGGAATCGGGGCTATCTGCGCCCCGTGCGTCGCGTTCCAGCATCTGGACGTCGCGTCGTACGTTATTTTTTCTTAATGCTTATAAAACGCATATTTCTCTGCGAGTATGGTGCACTTACCCCTCCCCGGGGACTTGCGAGGATCCAGGGATTTGTCATACGCGGTCCACAACCGTCAACCGAACAAGCCTGGCGACGTATAATAACTGAGCTCCCGCGGGTCGCCCTCCGCTCGGTTTTGTGCTTCGTGGTTGCGGCTCGCCGTGACGTCGCACTGGCCCCATCCATTCAGCTTTTCTAGACCGGGTTCCCCTGTTTTTTTTTATATTATCATGATGATTTTCCATGCTGATAAGATTCTCCTCCCCTAGGGAGAGGAAAACGGCTCGTACCGCGACAAGCATCGCGACACACTCTCCCCTGTATCGGGGCGGCTGTGGACTTAACCACTTATGCCAAAAACATATATCATGGCTAAGGCCCGCCCCTCTATGACACAATGCGGCTGCATTTCCCCACCCTCCGAAATACTGGGAAGGATGTGGGAATATTAAGATATTCCTGACCAGTTTCCCACCACCTCTTTCCCATTTACCTCTCAGCGCCTGCTTTTCGCTGCGACGCTGTCCATCCCAATTAAGAAGAAGTGAATCTGCGTAAGGCCGAAGACTTCTAGTCTATGTAATACAGAAATGCCTGTGGCGTCCATTCGCCATTGTACTGGATTAGATTTTCACGCTTTAACAAAGATATGAATATCGCCAACGTTATAGTATTATATGTGATCGATTAAATAATAAAAAACAAATAATAATAATAATAATAATACCATTTTAGTATGTATAGGCCTAGATTTAGACACAGGGCCACCATTTATGGTGTAGTAGTTAAAATACTTAAGATCTGAATTATGTCGTTTTTATTTATAAAGTAAATCAAAACGGTTAAAGCAATCTTATTTCACTTAAACGCACTCCTTTGGGTACGCTAATTGTATTGCCTCATTCAGCTCCACGTTTTTATTAACACCAACTTTATGCTTGCTAGTTTTATTCGGTCAAAAAAAAAAACCCTGCAGGGTCCGCACACCCCTTATATGCGTTTCTCCTTGGATATCTCGGATTCTTGGAATGCGAGCGTTGGGTCACTAGGGCGAAACCGTGTAAATCACCCTCCACTGTCAGGACTAAGTTCAGACTCGCAGACATCCGAATCGAAAGGGGTCTAGGTCGGTTGATTATCATAATAATCACATCTCGGGGATAAAACTCTCTTTTGAATACATTATTTTAAATTGGTATTCATCTTTTGCCAGCGCGGTTCCTGACTTCCCTCTAAAACGTAGCCCTGGTTTTCAGCTACCCCCTCCTTAGCCACCCACCCACCATTTTTGGATGCCCTCCTGGAAACCAAACTACTATAAATACAGCTACTGTTTCGTATTTGGTTTAAGCCGGGTAAGCTTTTTCAACTGAGAGGGAGCGCGGCCATGCCTGGTTACCAGGGGCGGACCACGGGACTCTTTGGAAGCCAGGGCGAGAAGGACTAATGGGCTATGGATAAAGCACAATGGCTTCGTTTTTCTCCTTCAAATGCATGGGAACCCGGACGCACCGAAGTTGACAGGAGACCTCCTGAATTGTGATGAGATGCCTCAAGTTCATTATCACCAACTTCACTGCGTCTCCCAAATCCAATACTTCGTTAGCACAAAAAAAAAACTCACGTTGCCAAGAAACAACGTATGAGAACCAAACTTGACTGAATATCATGGTTAATGGCGGAACTTAATGACAGCATACCGCATGCAACATCGTCCTGTTGTTTTCCAGAGAACAATACGCTGCCTGTCGAGTTGTCCGTCAGGCCTTGTGAGAAAGGCACGCCAACAGGGCACACAGAAATAAATCAGCCTCGCAGTCGCACACACTTTTCGTTGGTTCTTTTTTTTCTTTTTTGAAGTTTGCGCAGCTTGATCGCCTACAGGCTGCACACCTGCACAACACACATGCGCACAAACCACGTACAATAGCCTGTACATTCCAGGCTTGCTTGGGTAACACGGTACCCGGAACCTGGTATTTAAGTACTGGAGTTCTATATCAGACTCAACAGTGTAGCGTTTAAAAACTGAAATGCCCTGTGTTTTCATTTTATGCCACGTGGTGTGAAATTTCATGTGAATGTCATTCCCTCGCAAGAATGTATACCTAAATCTACCTTTGGTTTTATTAAAATCATTCTGGAAAGCTGCGTAAAATTTCCAAAATAAATAGCCTACTTAAGTGCATCGGTTATACACTTGAAGTACAATCTTTTCCACGTATGTAACAATCAATCCATCTATGCTCAATTTTCCATGACAAAAACCCCTTTATTATTGAAATTATATATGATAACTAGGTTCTATGGTAACAAACGCGTGTAGATGGTTACATTATCCATATTACTATACTAGTAAACATTTTGATACTCCAATGTAACCTGTGGCCGTGATGAGAACTGTGGTTTAAAAATCCTTTTTACAGTTTTAAACCGTCTAAAAGTTATTCTGAAAAATTGGCTATTTAAAACGTATATTATTATATGAATATAGTCTTGAGGAAGCTTTCTCGAGTTTAATTTGCGTATTTACTATTGTACCAGTTGTATGTTGCCTGGTTTTGTGTTAATTTAAAATCAGTGTTGTACATGTGTACGATAATGCTATTAAATTACAACCAACGGTATTTAAATAGCTCTTTCGCAAACTGGAATATGTGTTATTTTCTAGCCGAAACGAACCCTTTGCTCTCAGTTGCATTAACGTGCTACACCCCGAAAAAATCTGTTAGGTAATAGTTTATGGATTTTTCACTGGAATAAATTACAACCCATACTTGCGTGCATATACGCTCCCTACTCTGCAAACTTTCAGAACGCAATTGAAAGTTGTTTATCTTTGCCAGTTCGGACCCAAATCATTTACTGTCACTTCATTAAGTGAAAGCTTATGACATTCATTTGTTTGTGTATGTATGAGTAATGCATTTTAATCTTGGGCGCCATGTCTTACCATACCCAGTATCCGAGGCTACGTCAGCTGGAAAGCCAGTTCCTCTATCCCAGTGCTTTGTAACAGCCTAGCTTCAGAGTATTTTGTGTGTCAGTCCGAGATTCATTCCAAAGCTTTCTGATGTTAAGACACGCATTGGCACAGTTATTCCTATATAATTAGCAGATGTTGATAACGTATATACAGTACGTAGGAGTAACTTATTTACACTTGGTAAGAACCGCCTTACCACACCCTCACCCTAACATTTAACTCCGTATTTATACTATTTTTTGTTATATCATAATTTTCTTGATACTCAACGAAATGTATAGAAAAATGATAAACATTCCACTTGACCGCAGTCTAATACCCGTGCGACGTACATATCGGGAATTAGACTGCGGTCAGGTGACATTAGCCCAGTGCCTTGGCTTTCATGTTTAAACTTTTTGTTATAGGCCTGCATCTGCAATGACGCCAACGTCCAATAAGTTTACAATTTTGATCGGATCTGACGTAACCACACATACAATGACTGGTACTAACAATCAACTGCTGGAACACTGTACTTAGTCCGCTACCGCCTTAATCAGTAATTATATTTTAATTAAATTAAATTAAACATACTTTAAGTTTACATCCATGTTTTAACAAAACAGTGTTTGGCCGCGTCTTTGCTTGTCAAACGACCTACCGACTTAAATAAATATAATTTGCACCTTTTTTTCGTTTAGTAATGGCGACATAGCGTACTGGCAGTAGCACGTTGCCGTTTAGAGATTTATTTCTGGAAAGCTCTTGTGTTCTTCCTGAATGAATAGAAAGAGGCTCGCTCAGTACGCCTCCCCTCTTCATTGAAGGGAACGGGTTAATTCGGCCAATGCGATTAACTGCACTTTCAGTCCTGACAAGGGTTTGCATTGTGCTCGGTTTATTTAAGCACCTTAACTAGACAACGTCAGTACCATGACCAGACCGGGCCGTCTCCTTTAAAAATGGTGTTTTTCTTTTGTGTCCAACATAGCCATGACGTAATCGCAATATGGTAATATCGGAAAGTAAATTGTATTCGTTCCTGGCAGATTAACACTGAAGCCTCAATAAAAGCAAAATTATGAAGCATCCGAAAGTATCAATGATTGGAAACGTGACGCCACTATTGCTATAAACTTCCGCGTATCTCCATAAACTAGCTGGTGGTGTATTTACACCAAAAGAGCAAATTAGTGGAAATTCATCGGCCTGTAAGATGGACTTAAGTGTATAAATGTTAATTTTATGTTTCCCTCAACCCCACATTTAATACTTAATGAAACCCTTATCTTGAAAGCAAGCACATATATGGCATGGCAGTTAAACCGAACCCCCCCCCCCTTAAAACAGTGTATTCACTTATATAAATCATCCACTAAAACAATGGGAAATATTAATTAAATATTACTTCGAGTTTGCTCTATTCTTTTTTTTGTATTTTAGGGTGTTTTGGGTTGGAAATTGAAGATTCAGTGACCGTTGCATTTTGAACGGCCGTAATTCCTTTACTACAATTTAATTAAGAATCTTAATTGTGTCGTATCTAGGAATCCTTACAGTTGTACACATTTATCATAGAAGATGTTGCTCAAGCGAACAGATAATATAGTACTGAACAGTAGTATTATGTATAATGTCGTCATAACATATAAATCGTCTTAATTTTTGGAGTTTACATTAGAAATGCTGGGATATTAAAGCTGTTATTGAAGCTGACAGTCTGTAAAGGGCTTCAGCTGCCATATTGTTTGTTAAATCTCAAACGTGCTATCGTTTGTGTGATTATTAATATAACTGTAAAAGGACACGTCCGAGTAGTATCAAGTTAAAAGGGTTACAATATTGAAAAATTTACGGGGCAGGGTCGATTTTATGTGACATACATGCTGTAAGAAGTGATCACGAAAGTGTTAACTTCTGCTTACGTTCCAGGCATAGACTAATGGCTTGCGCATTAAATAGTTTCACGGGTATTTTCCACATCGAATATACATATTTCATATATAAATGGAGAGATCAAATAGCGAAGACTTAAACTTGTGACCAGGAGGAGCCAGTCGGCGGCAGATCAGCATCTGCGCCCTTAAGCGTGTTGCTTAACCTGAATGACTTAATTAAATGCAGGGAGGCGAAGAGTGGGCATATTAATAATTAAATAGAGAAGACCGTTTTGTGTGTAAGCAAGACAGCAAATAGAGAAGGCAAAATGATTAGAAACATGTGGGTTATGCTCGGGAAAACATGAGCAAGTGTGTGAGGTGTGTGGTTTCCAAATACTCTATCGGTTTAGCCCGTGGCTGGGAGACCTGGGTTTTCACGTCTCGCTTTCTGGAGATACACACGTAACTTCAGTAAATCGCGCAAAGCGATTCAGGCAAAGCCCCGCTCGTTTTTTTTTCTTTCTTTTTTTTTAATTTTTAATGAGGTAACTGACAAAGTTGTCAGTGCCTTTAAGGAATATAAAATTAAAATGGCAAAAGTAGGGCTTAATCTAAAGGTTTAGAGTTTTTAGAAATTCGCGCTTTAATCCAATCTGCCCTAGTTGTCCAGCATTTTCCTGTTTAAATACGTCGATCAAAGCCACACTGCATTTATTTACTAGTTATCCCCGCGTGATTGCGTTTGAAATAGAGATGCTGTGGGTCCGTTTTTCCCCGAGACCAACAAAGATATATCAGTCCCCTGGAGTTTTCTCACCGCCTTCCAATAAATTTAGTGCCTTGTTGTCTGGGTAGTCTAGATTCTCAAACGTGTTCAGCAACCCAAACCCCGACGCCTTTTGTTCGGTAAGTATGGTCATATTGTCCGCGGGAACCGATATCTGCGCCCCCTCCCCCTAATTCACAGCGAACCACACCCCCACCCGATTCCCCACGCTCCCTTTCCAGAAAGTAGACGAAAATAAATTAACGAAAGAGAAAAGTGTTAACTAAGGAACATTATGGCTTATGTTCAACGTAATCAACATGGTGTATGCTGGTCGTTTTGACGAAACAGATTTAAAAATATCGTTTTTCGAATTGGTTTGATTTCCTGATGTCTGTAAATAACAAAGCAAGTGCCGCAGCATTGACGAAAAAAATACTTATGAAAATGTTCAATTTAAAAATTAGGGCCAATGCCATGGCAGTTAGATTGAATTAAAGTTTGACGAATAACAACATCTCGTGTTTGTTTTAATCCATTTAGTTACAGCCCTAAGTGTGCACTTATTTAATCGCCCCTTGGTACTGAGTTGCCTGTGCAGGACAGAGAGGCATTTTACGCAACCCCGCGGTGTCGCCCTGGACTTGCTGGGTCGTGTGAGATTGGTTCTGCAGGCTATCGGAATCGGGGGTAGCCACAAACGCACTGTCTGCACTTAGTACAGGTGCACAATGGTACCATTCATTTGAATACAATTTTGTGAATGAGCTTTGATTCGCGGCCTTCGGTCAAAAAATAACATTTTACTTACCTGGGAGTATTTTTCTCTTAAAATAAAACCGGGATCCAATATTTGACCGGTTGCCTTGGTACTTTGTACATTTCATGCCATTGATACTTCCCCATACCTGTATACATACAAAGTGTAATGTGTGTTAAGGAGGAACAATGCATAATTCGACTGCTATGAAATAGATTGCTAAACGACACCATGAAGGAAGGGAAGGGTTTAACCCTTACTGAGATTCTCCATGGAAGCAGTAGATGGAGGACACCGAAACAGAAGTGTTGTGTTTTTACTCCAAATTTCCGTTTGCCCATTCTGGCCTGCGCTCTCACCCTCTTTCCGCGTCTCTGTGGAGGGCGGGCAGGACTTGTACCTGCAATACCATATTTCTGTATACACGACTTACCAATACGCATTGTCCTTTTGTATTTAGTCAAGAAAGAAACAAAACACGGCCCCTTTAAAAGGGGGTACGCCTGCAGGGTAATTAAAAGGGAAATTGCGTCGATTTGCATATATGCAAATGGGAGGCAAATTTATGTGTATGCAAAATGGAAGAAGTGGAAGACATTGCCAGCAGCACGGAGCTGCGCGATACTCACAGTCAATAATGAAAATGCGGATGCTGCAGGACCCCGTGATTAGCAAACGAGCGTTTACGTGAAGTCAGATATTCAAATGATTAAGCATTGGCAGGTCTCATTTGAATAAGGGTATTGTGTAATTAAAGTACAAAAAGCAATTCTTGGACACAGATTCATCATCGCATGCAGAAACCGTAGCAGGGTACTGAATACTGTCCTTTACACATGTCAGTCGACGTCCTTATATTTAGTTCAGGCACTGGGGAATGTTTTGAGCCGTCAGTATTTGACAGTTATTGACGTAGCGTAACATTTTGTGCTCCACGTGACAACCCTCAGTATGAAATGATTACAACATTCACTCGTTTATCACACTGCATTCACTCTTGATATGCCGGAAAGGCGCGAGATGGAGAAAACTGATTACACCACAATCACATTTAGTTTAATTGACTGGAGGGTATGCACACTTACCATTATATCACGGTTTTTTATTGGGAAATGCCGTATATGCGCGGCCCGGCAGCGATATGATTTGTTGCTTGTTGTACTTCACGTTTTAAAGAGTACAATTGCGTGCTTTTTCATTTTCATATGTATAGTAATAAATCCTCATGACGAACACAACATATCATGATATGAATTAGATATGACCTAATGCAGAAATAAGGAATATTTCAATTTCCTGTGTTGGCTCTAAAGAGAGGTGTTAAATTTATTACTTTCTGTGTGTGTTTGTGTGTGTGTCCACAATGTGATAAAAACTTGGTATTTTGTCGTTTTGGGGACTAATTTGTAATTACAACAAAAAAGTGAAAATGCCTTTTTGTTTGGTTATTTATGGTTAATGATGCCATAGTTTATTTTAGTAATTAGGGTTGCCATAGAAATGTATGGACGGCTGACACAAAGATATGAATACAATCGTGTGTGTGTTTGTTGTGGCAAATAAAGTAAATATAACTCTTCATTCCTGACTTCTTCTATATATATATATATATATATATATATACACGCACACACAGGCTGCGAATATGCTTTTCATTTGCGTTTCATGGTGTTATTTGTTCATGCAGTTTAGGATACGTTCGCTCGTCTTTTTAGCAATAAGTACATTAATTGTATTCGATTTGTATTGTATGATTTATTTTGTGTGTGGTAAAGACACAAACGCACGCGCACAGCCCCCCCCCCCCCCCCCCCCCCCCCCCCCCCCCCCCCTCCCCCCCCCCCCCCCCCCCCCCCCCACACCCCCAGCCACTCCCGCTCGCCAATCCAACCCC
>JAODKM010000044.1:11541483-11586182 GCA_026780845.1 Petrocephalus sullivani | reverse complement strand
GCCTGTGGGGGTGGATTTGTTGGTTCTGTTACCATGGTGCTGGAGCGTTGCTAGGCAGCAGGCGGGATGCCACAGAACTGGGGAGCAGAGGGTCACTGGCGAAGAGAGAGATCTACACCCACTCGTGTATGTGCTGGACGAGGATGGAGCGGTTTTGGGGAGGGGGGGGTGTGAGGAGAGAGGGAGATGGAGGAATCATATGTGATTGGATGAGGAGGCCAAGAAAGAGTAAAGGGAGAAAGGGAAACTTTTCAATACTGCTGACATTTGTGATAAATACAAGTTGCAGTTAAGGGAATTTCAAAGTGCATAATCCTTACCATTCACTCTCCTCACTTTATCTATACTGAGACCATCTACTTTCCTGACAAGACACATCATTCACACCTATGAGCAATTTTGGCAACTCCAGCTTACCTCACAATGCTTTTTTGGACCGTGCGGGGAAACCAGAGAACCCCAGGATGGCATGACGGGACTCCGCACACACCGCGCCGGGCCGGACACTCAAGCCCTGGTTACAGAGGTGTGAGGTAACGGTACTAGCCACTGCGCCACCCCCAAGCTGAAACTCATTCAGTACGAAACCCTAGGCATGCAACAGTCACGATGCTCCCTGGGAATGCATTTGATTGGTCTTGTGTGGGATGCACCCCAGGTCAGCAGGAATGGATGAGTGTTTACACTGGTACAAAAAGACAACACTAAGCAAATGTAACTAGTGGCCAGAGAAGAATGAAACCTCTATGCTCGGGGCAGCGGGTTACATCACGGGTCACCCAGTCACACCAGCTAACCAATCAGCTGTCATTTCAGCATGTGTGCATATATACAAGCGAGGAACTTAATCCAACATCATTTAAAAAGAGCAACCTTGTTACATAATACTAATTTCATCAGGCAGTCTGGGCTGCTATGAGCCGGGTTGGATTTTAGCCTGTAAATGATCCACGGGGATTCGTTAGGGACGTCGGCTCTCGGATTCAGCCCGTTCAGCAGATCTATACAGGTGGAGAAACTGCACTTTGTTATGCTTTCGTGTCTAGGACAGGCTTCACGCCAGGGCCCATTTTTTTAGAAGCTGGACCCCCTGAATGGTTTTAAAATGAATCTGGGGGTTTTATTTCATGAACCGGCTTGGAAAATCAATGTATTTAAAAAGAATATAGAGAGTTACTCAGCTCAATTACTTAAGACATGGGGAATAATGGATAAAGGTCTAGTGCATTCAAGTGGACTTTGGAGGAGTACATCCTGTGGCATGAAGGAGTTAAAGGTATACATTTAACACACAAATGCTATGTGTGGTAACGCACTCTCAGCATTGCTGAGTGTAATGATTGCAAACAGTCCCACGCAAACACATATAAATTTGAACAGCAGAGCCAAGAGGTGCCTTTTCTTGGGAACAATCAGCGATTAGGTCTCACTGTCTGTACCTCAGTGGGGAGAAAAGAGCCATAAAACATTCTTGTTAACTATAAAGTATGAGTTTAAAGATTATTAAAACCAGGCCCAGCTCCTCCAGCTTGGCCTGGCCAATCACAAACTTGGCCCACCCAATCACGAGCTTGGCCCACCCAATCACAAGCTTGGCCCACCCAATAATGAGCCTGGGCCACCCCAAAGCTGGGTAAATGTCAGCCAATCTCATAATTTTTCTTCAGTTATTATAAATAAGAAGGAAGCAAGTGGACTTTTAAAGACTTTTTGAACTCTTACACTGAAATACAAGCCCCAGACCCTGCAGAGGGCCTTGGAACTGGAGCCAGACCCAATTAAAAGGCAGGCAGGCAGCAGCAGTCCCAGAGACGCATGAAATATCCATCCGTCTATCCACCAGCTGCTTTTTCTGGATTGGGTCACCTGGAGCCTGTCCAATCAACATGAGGCAGGGCTATACTAGGCTGGGATACCAACCCATCACAACATAGAGCGAACATAGAACCCTGCACAACTAAAGCAGTGGCAGGCTTCAAACCTCGATCCCTGGTGATGTGAAGCAACGTCGCTGCAGGCCGTTAGCATATTACACTGTGTTGCTACTTGGCAGATGCTTACATATCTTACGCCTCATACATTTATCCCGCTGTCTCGGTTTACTGAGGTAATACGGCTTGCCTAAGGGTACAACAGCATGGCTATCCTTAGGAGTAGAACCGTCTACCTTCCGGGGTTGTTCCTTAATGGCTCAGACTGCCTGCTGCCTATGAGCACCCAGACGGTAAAGAGGCAGTTCAGACGCGTGACGGAAATGATCACAGCCGCAACAGCTGAAACTGGCTGGCAGCCAAACGGGAGAAACTGGCCAAAACATTATACCTGTCAGAAATTATAGCCGTGTGACAGATTAGACCGGTGAAAGTTTATGACAAAAGGCTGTCTGTCAATCCAATATCTAACCTAGCGTAACGGCTTCTGGATTGCAGCTGCGACAATTATCAGTCGTGAATCACGAAGGCGACGCGGTCCCCGCCACCTAAAGCAAAGATTTCAGGTGGGGGAAGGAGGAAAGCAAGCTAGAACCACTGCTTGTGTGAGAGATTAATTTTCTTCCTGCATGCAATTAACAGCACCTTCAAAACAACTCACGAAAATTGCTGTAATCCAGTCAAAGAGAATGGTTTACATGTCATATGATGACGGGATGCCTGTCTGCTCTGCATCCAGCTTCTGCCTTCTACAGCCACATAAGCTCCATGTATGGAGAATAAAGCGATTCTCCTCTTGGCTGAATCCCTGATTATCCTGCCATCCCTGTGATCTGCTCTGTTAGAATATCTCTTATTATTAAATCACTACTGACTGCAGTGGGATGGTGGAGCGGGTGTCAAGAAATGTGAGTAAATATGAATACACCAGAAATAACTCTGTAATAAAAAGCTTTGATTAAGCACAGTCAGCAATGTATCATCTGATATGTGAATTTATGTGTAGGAGTGTATTGTGACATACTGTAAAGCACTGCAGTGCCTGAGCATAATGGATTCCCGTTCCAGTGCCGAATTGTTTAATGTAATAGTCCCGTACTTAGAAAGTTTTTTTTCACTGCATATAAATTTGAAATGGATTGATGCCAGTTCTATTCATACCATTTTTTTCCAAATACAAAAGTTACAAAAAAAGGAAGCTGCATGTAAAATATTTACAAATATAGTTGCCTCAACTAACATATCGTGACTGTTATTTATGGGAACTGTAGGAACATTCACACAGTGAAGAACAACACTAACATACTTCCAACAGTACATAAATCGTCGTGTCCCTTTAAAATTCTGGCCCGCGCTGTTCCTCAGGTCCTGACGCAGTTGTACCATACGTCAAGCGTTATAGAGAAACACAACGCCAATACTGCTTTATTTTAGCAAGGCGAAGTGCCCCTGTGCCCACGTAACTCCTACATCATTCCAATAAATCCGTATCCATTAAAGTGAACAGAGTTTTAAAACCGTGCCGTTTTGAACCTGTAATTTATTTTCTTTACACTTCATCAAAACATATTTGCCATAAAAGCTGAATGGTAAAGTCCTTTCTTAACTTCCAACGCTGCTTATTTATTTGGTGTGTGTCTCGAAAACTATTTATTGGTGTGATCAGCACATGGAAGTGCTTAATATCGACGAGCGTAAGACGGAAAGAGATGGGGAGTCATATACAGGAGTTAGCAGAATATCTATTCCAGTCTCCCGCGATACTTCCTTTCTCGCAGCACCCCGCTGTATCCTTCCGCCGCAGTAAATGCAGCGGCGTGTTTTGCTGTTACAGTTGCAATACACGGGTGGGTAGCCATGTGTACTACATTAAGAAGAAAAAATGATTTTGATGAGACTAAATAGTTCTCCAGAAACTTCGGAAGCCTTACACTTCGAAATACCCAGCTGCTCGTTTCACTGTTTTAAAATTCGCACTGGCTGTACACTCTTGAGAAACGAATACTTCGATGTATAGTTGCAGTGTACGTTTTTTTTTTCCGCAACTTTGATCGAAGTTCCCCGAAAGCTACTTGACTTCTTTGGTCGTAAAGGCCACCTCCTGTAATTCATTCCTATCGCATACTGTCGTATTTATCAGAACTAATCTTTATGCCGGGTGTTGCCACATTTCGTAGTGCCTAATATCGATGTTGTCGGTGTGGTAAAATGGAAAACACGCCATAATATAACGGTGTAGCGCGTTGTTTATGAGATAAGCCAGAGCCGTAGTATGCAGAGATCTTAGAAGGGTAGCGCACACTGTGTATCGGTGACAGCCGAATGGGAATTTTACAAGGCTATGCAGCACAGCTGCTCTGCACCTGGTCATGTCCATTCGCAAGTCCACTGACACGAGGAGCAATGCCCGTGAACTTCTAAGCAATGCTGGAGTGTAAAAGTAGCTCCCATCATGTTCTTAACAAACAGGTGTGAGTCTTTGGCTAAGGAGCTTCGTGCTATCATTACTACCCCCTAAGGGCACACTCAGTGTTTCACAGCAGTTAGTATAACACCACACGGTGTTACAGTAATGATCATCCACAATCCATGATGCAGAGGTTACTCACACTCTTTTCAGAGTATCTTCCATGACAACCATATATCATGACCTGCTGAATGATAACCTGGGACCTTATTTGGCTGAATTGAAGTTATTTGGATGTCAGCCTGGTTTCAAAGTGGCCAAGTGGCTATGATGTATTAACATTTCCTCTTCCACAACATAATTATGCTTCCTTTGCTCATTTAAGATGCTCATTTGTCATCAAAATTGAACTAACTGGGTCATATTAACCTGTGTATGCCCTTTGGATCTTAGAATAAATAGTAATAAGAATTTATAACAATAAGTATTTTACACATAAAATGCACAGGGAGTCAGTATAATTTGTTATAGCTGTTTGAAATATTTGTATGTTATACATTTGGTGGCCACTGCTTTATGTACAACTGGCTGTTAACATGTAGTGACTACGCTTACAAATGGAAAATCATGTCACTGCACCTGAACACATACAGCATGTGGAAATGGGGAAACTGTCCGTTTCCTGTACAGCCAGGCATTACAATGGCTAAGCCTGGACCTAAGCTATTTTACATGTGGCCTGATCTTTGATGCCTGAAGTGGTGGTTTCAGCATCTCAGAAACAACCTAACCACCATCCTGCAGTATCACATACTCCAGCGTCAGTTGCACGAAAACATCTTTGCAATTAGAGAGGTCAGAGATTGGCCAGACTGGTTAAAGCTCATGGGAATGCCTAGTGCAAACGGCACAGAACAACAATGGTGTGTAGAATGGCTTCTTGCAGACACAGCCAATAAGGAGGTTCTGAAGACCAAAGGGGAACATATCTAGTACTTTGTATTATACCTAATAACACTGGCGTGCACAGATAGAGACGAGGTGGTGCTGAAGCACTTGCCCTTTTGCCCTCAGTCCAAAAAAGTGCCCTTTTGAAAGACGTGATTTTTTAAATTTTTTTTTTAAAGTGCCCTTTTTTCCCCCTGGAGCACTTGCCCCCCAAAATGTCTGTGCACGCCACTGCCTAATAATGTGGCCACAGAGTTTTGCATTTGCATTTAATAATAAAATCCCAAACCCAAGACTGGGCTGCAGTGGGGAAATAGAAGTTTTTTTTATATATATATTTATAAAAATTTTGATTTGACAGGAAGAGGAAGTTGGCAAGGTGACACCCCCACACATGTGATGTCATCTTAAAGTCCTAACTGTTCTCTTTAAGGAAAAGCTGTAGCTAATATTGTGGTATATATAGTATGAGAAATATGAGCAAACAAAAATGAATAGCTGGATCTCAGGAGGATACTGTTTTATCTCTGCCGAGGGTGAGAACCATCTGCACATTGCTAATGCATCTCCTCAACAATGTTTCCCTTAACGAAGATGGTCACTATTGGAAAACGGCAGACACTCAAAACCACAATGACTATTTTCTTTCCCACTCCAGGTGAGATAATAGTTTTCATAGGCAGTTTGGCTGGATTGTTTATGAACATACAGGAATACAAGTTTTTGAATATGATTATTCAATAAAAAACATATCCTAAGAGTAAAATAGGCCTAATTCATATTAAGTGTCTTCCACACATGTATTCAGTAGTTCAACAGAATGTAATTAAACCACATTTCTCTTTATAATTGTAATTATTATTCATATTTAATTAAGCCTAGCAAAAGATTCAGAAACACTGAAACTAAAATAGTCATGTTTACTACATTTCTCCAGGTTTTGATAGTTTTAATACTTACTAAAACGTTCTTAAACTTAAGTACAGCAATCAATGGACCAGGAACAATCAAATGAAATAATAAATATACATAATTACAGTTATAGTCGTCGAAGTATTACAATGTACGCTTATAATGCAGAGTGAACCCCAAGCTTCGCTAACTGACAAGGCGGAGGGATACAGCACACCAGGGCAAGCATGATCATCATTACCCCCTCCCCCCAAAAACACGCACGCCCCTCCTTCTCCTCCTACGCATTCGTTTTCACCTACTAGCTCTCCAATTGGCTAAGTGAAAGAAGCACTTGCTTTTTATTGGCTACCACTTCATCAATCTTCCTAGCGTTCCGATCATGGTAGATTGCGCTTCCACTTCTACATTGTATCGTTTGACTGAACTAAATAGTTACCTTTTACATTAAGCGGAAAGGGACGAGAATTGTTTTTCTATTAAACGCCGAGGAAGAACATTTTTGTCAACATCAACTTTTATATGTCTTTAAGTAAAATAATTAGATTTTATATGTCACAGATGTGGACACACCGTTTCTGGGTAAGTGAAGCGATATATTTTCTTTTTTTGTTTTTTTTTTGTTGTTTTTTTGTCGACTGCACGCCAGTTGTTGTTTTTTCACGTTTTAAAAAAACCTCTTCGGTTCCGTAACACAAGGAGTTCCGATATCCGAACGCGAAGTCGCACGGCCGGACACGGACGTTTCGATAAAGTGCGCAGTTTCTCGACCACTTGCGTGTTTTTCTCTCAGCGTGTCGTATTTGACGGAAGAGTTGAGGCTGATGGGTGTCGGCTTGGTGGCTGATTGTGAAAGGCGGGTGGCTAGGGGTTACGGGTAGGTTACGCGTTTTTTCGCCCCCCTCCATGTTGCCGTGTTGGGGTATGAATTCGGCGTCGGCGCGTGATGGAGGCGCGCGCGGAGCTGTCAGCGGCAGCCGCGCGACGGACGGGCACCTTGGCTCGCGCTGCATTCACGCGGAAGCGCTGCTCCACACTGTTATTGGCACGTTTTATTATCTTCGTCATCATCGTCAACAACAACAATAATGAGTAATAATAATAACAACAGCACTAATAACAGCCGGCAAAATACTATGCACGATATAACCAGTAAATCATAATATTATTGTTATCATTAGTTATCATTATTAATATTATTACGAATTTCTCTGAGCTTAGTGTTAGTGGGACAATAGAATAAATGGTAATAAACTTCATATGTCAGAAGAGATGCCATTCCCGTACAGTACATGTCGTACTGCCTTTAACTTTATTATTGGCCTGCTGGTATAGTATCGTTTTTGCCCTTCGTATGGAAGAGTAAGGGCCTCCGATTTAACGCCGCACGCTAGATCGCGAGGATAAACAACACTGATTTTTTGTTTGTTTTTCCCATTCCCATTCACTTTAATTGATGGTTGTAGATGATATCTGCATATTGTATTGTAATGTCGTGGAGTCACAGTCGAGTGTTTTCGTTGTTTTTAGTTTTTGTTTTAAATCCAGTCGCATTTTTTTTACCTTGAAATTTCCCTGGAAGGTTTGCAAACGATTGGGATATAGGGGGAAGTACAATGAATAGTTTTCTTTACAGAAATGCACTTTTAACTCGCGTTGTTTATATCGCGTCTGTTTCTGGTATTGGTCAACAATATGTGATTTGTTTTTGTACCAAAATGTTTATTTCATAGTGTTAAGCTTATTAAATCAAGTAAAATAGCATTTAATCAAAACAAATCAGTGTTTCAGGGATACCATTCAGGAGAAATGCAGTCGGGAGTCGAAGCAGCTGCTGTGTGACATTTAATGGTTTCCCCATATCATTACAAATTGACTTTTATAAATTACATGTCCCATGTTAAATGAGAAGACGTCAATGTCAAGTTGGTCTTGCGGTTTTGATTGGACAGCCATGGAGCTTGGGAAGCAGAGAGAATGCAAGCATCTGCTGAAGGGTAAAGGAGCACAATGAGCCAGCTCCAGGAGGAGGAATTTACCTCTCCGGATGTGTGGTTTTGGGAGTGCTACAACTGATCGTTCCATTTTGTCAGAAAATAAACAAATAAACCCCAAGGTGCATTAGCTGATCTTCATTAAAACACATTTTGCTGAGGCATGTTTTGTTCGGAAAGGATGCTGGCAAAATTGCCTTTCACCTGTATCCGAGCAGAGCAGGTCGGATACGCAGAGCTTCGCTTGGCTGCTGTTAGCTTCATCTGGACGCACTTTCATGTGGGAGCTGCCGTGCAGCGGTTCCGTGTGAGGGCCGCCGTGACCTTTGGTATTCCAGCGTCGCGTGTCATTCAGCGAGGATCAGAATGCGGCCCCTGCAAACACTTATCTTCAATATGTCTGCTCAGTAACCGTTGGCGCAGCAGATGGGACGCTGCCGTCACCTAAAATGGGAGAGAGCACAAAAGAGCGGAAGGGAGGGGAAAAGGGAGAATAATAATAATAATGATGATGATGATTTGCATCAGGCCTAATCTTTCAAACTGAATTGGATTCGATTGGCCACAGTGGCTGGGGTCTAGAGAAATATTCAGAAATTATTATATCATCACCGCCTTGGTTGTCCATGAAACGTGAGGCTTTTCCTTGGTGAAAAACGGTTTGTTTGCTAGGTAATTTTAATCGAGTCTGCAAAGGGAGACCTATTGTGCCTCTCGGAGGACCCGAGACCATCTCTGTAACCGCTAGGGGAATGTGAGTGATGGGGAACGACAGTAGCATTTCGGGGAGGGGGGGGGGTGGTTGTGTAAGAGGGAGGGAAATGGCTGGCAGGAGTAGCATGATGTCCTGGGAGCGAGAACGTCAGACCGGCAAGTGGGGCCCGGCTGGACAGGTGGCAGGGAACCCCGATCCTCTGCAGGAAGCCCACACGCTGCGTCTGGATCACCGGGGGCCAAATCCTCATGCTGGCACTTCTCTGGCAATAACAGCAAAAAAAAAAAAACTTACGAAACAGCCTACCTGACTTGTACCAGCTGGAATCGATTTAATTGGGTCCGCCCCTCTCTCTGTTGGTGTCATTTTACTTGTTGACAGGACAGTTGTATCCAAATCTATGTGTACAGCTCCCAGCTTCTTGCCTTATCCGTTGATACAAAAGGATATTTGTGTGTGGGGGGGGGGGGGAGCGAGGTAAATTACCCTGGCAGAATCCCTCCTGGGATGTGAACTGGCAGCCTTTGGGTTGAGGAATCCGCCTTTGGCCAGTTCTCTGCCTTCTGCCGGTTTATCGGTAATCGCATCTGTTATGCTGCCGGCCGTTTGAGGTGTCGGGACTCACCAAATGCTGGAACGGCACGCCGCAGCGCGACCCGGGCAAACACCAGTGCCGCCCCACAAGCAAACACCGGGATTAGCACGCCTCTCTTCCTTTATTCTTTTCTTTCTCAAATCTCACGTTCACTACCACTGGCAGTTAACCAACCTCTCGCCTGACAAGAGGAAAGCTCTGCAGGGAGCATATTTCTTCTTCTGACATAACTTCGGGCTGGGATGGAGTGTAGTCTGGATCAGTTTTATTATTTATTGAGATGTGACGCAGGAGATGGTGGTTACGTTCTCTCGTTCTGTGCTCTGCCGCTGGTACATTGGGGGTGGGGCTCCCAATCTGCTCTTAGAGCTGGTGGGGTGGAACTAACCTAGTTAGTGCTTTGGGGGTGTGCTGAGGTTTCCCATACCTTTTGCGGAATTGGCACTAGGTGGCTCTATGCAGCGCAAGTCAGTAGCATAATGATTTTAATGAAGAAGTTTGAGTTCTGGAAATTTTCCTTCCTTTTTTTTTTCTGTGGATAAAGCAAATCGAATAACGGATGAAATTAGATGATTCACGCAGAGAATCTTACTGGTTATTTGAGCTGAAGTTGAAGGCCGTCCGCTGCCATTGGCTTCTTCTTCCCTGGAGAAGGACACTGATAGTAGAGGGAGCCTGGTGTTGGCTTTGCTCGCACTCTCTCAGCCTTAGGAAAGGGGGCTGCCTGTCTGTGCCTCTTGTGGATACAGCCTCCTTCGGTTTGGAGGACTGCATAAAATGACCTCTTCTCTGGAGTCTGCCAAGTCAGGTTCCGACCCCGAAAAGTGGGACTTTCCATGGTCGGCACACGGCTTGCGCCACATGCCACTACCCCCACCCTCCCACAGCCACCACATGATAAACCACCGAGCATCAAGCCCGGCTGTAACAGGAAACACAGACGCCCCCCCGACTCTGTTGAAGCTTCCTGGTGAAGGGCGCGTGCAACGTGAGGGTCATTAAGCACGAGAGATGCTGTGCTGTGGTGCGCAGTACCAGGGCGAGATCATTGTGGGGGTGACGGAACCATGCGGGGTGGGGGGGGGGGGATTGGATCGTAACATGAGCCTGTGATCTAGGAATTAGGACAAAGGGCAAATGATCTCTCATTGTTTTCCCCCGGCTCCCATAATACTGTGCTCTCTGGGTCCTTGTTCTGCTGCTGATGCCAAACGGGACTGTAAACAAACTCTGTATGTATAACTTAACACCGTTCCCACTGCATCCTCTTCTCTGTGTGTGTGTGTGTGTGTGTGTGTATACGCACGCTGTTCTGACCTTCCTTGACTCTGGACCGCAGTATTCCCCAGTGAGGTTAAGTCACTCTCTTGTTTCCCCCCCTCCTTCCCTCGTGTTACAGGATACGCACTGTACAGCAGTTCGCTTTGTTGGTCAAGTGCCGTGCGATGCACGGGGGCACTTGGTTTTCCATGGTGAAAATTTCTGCATCTCGACGTTAAAGTGGAAGTCGGACGAGCTGTTGTGTCGGTACAGCTGGCTGGAAAGCTCTGGGAATAGCCCCCAGGCTCTGGGTGCCGCTGTACCCCCTGCTTTTCATTTTGCTGTGGCTATGTAGGTAATAGCCCTGCCAGAGCCGAAGCAAATGAGCATTTGTACCAATAAAAACGAATGCGTTCTTACTCATATGCACACTTATGTTTAAACATTTTTTTTTTGTTATACTGTACTTGTTAAAAAAACTAATCTGTGTATTGAATGCCTAAAGACTGCATTTATATTATCGCGAGGGAGTTGTCCCCATGGTCTGTTGTTTGTCTTGGAGCATCATTCTCTGGCCTCTGTTGTGGGTCTGAATATTTATTCTAGCAGTCATTTGGTGCTTGGGGGTAAAAAAACAAGACCTAACGTTTTATTGATATTACAGCTGCAGTAAAGAAGCGCTTATTTTAGAAAATGTTTTATTGTCACACTTATCATTTAACTGGGCATCTTTTATTGATGACAACTTTATCAGAATCAATGCTGAGCCCGGGCTGCTGATTTTAGATTTTTGTGGGGGAAAGGACCAGGGCAGAATTAATCCCCTGATTTCCAGTCTGGGTTTTACCTAGTTCCTGCTTCATATACTACTTGTGGGGCAGATTTGGAAGCTGTCTTCCTCTCCTCAGCCAGTGCAGAAGGACGTGTAGCTAGGCCAGCCTCCTGAGTGGGTCCAAAGCAGTGTGACGCTCACGTACGATAAGCTGCCTGTTTGAGGTCGGATGCAAATAATCACCAGGTCAGAAAGAAGTGCCGTGGCATTCGACTCTCTTTGTCTTTATCTGATTCAGTGATTCTCTTCCTCTGTACAGATAGCTAGAGCTATCTACTGGCTGATAGGAGCAGCCTCAGTCTGGAAACCTCGAAGCAGCCAGATTTTGGACAAGGTAGAGGACTCCTGTGTTCCCTGAGCTGGCTAATCTTCCGGTGCTGGTTACAGCCCAGGGCCCGTTTTGGACCTTATTTGTAAAAATAATGAGGCCGTAAATGGTTAGTGGTGCCAGGAGTGGTCAAAAGAGGCCTTTCATTGCAGTTTTTGTTCCTAAATCATTTTGTCCTTTTCAACATCTGCTTGTTCCCCCTTTTTTTTTTTTTAATGTGTTAGACATGCGTCCAGTATATGCAGCAGGCTCTCTTTCCACATATAGGTACACACAGCAGACACTGTACATGTATCCACACATGCAGTAAGATTTTTAATTTCTTTTCCCAAGAAGTTCTTTCAGACAAAAAGCATCATGATCAGCAATAATAAGAACAACGGCAAACAGTTTCCTGCCTGCTGGTAGAATATTCCGAATAGTTCTGGGTATGTTATCTCTGGTCTGGTTAAAGTGGTACGTTTGTCACCTTGCTGTGCTGACAGTATTCCTCAGACACCTCATTACACTCCAGATTTAGCCCGTTCAGATCAAATGGCCATTTTTTTTCTTCCCCTCACTATGGGAAGGTCTGTCTGCAGTTCTCGTCTGCTGCCAGTCAAATCTGCTGCCGGGAGACATCACACAGCCCCCTTTTCCTGCCGCCAGGGTCTACCACATGGCGCTTGCCGATGATTAATTCATTAAAAGGTCAGGGAACCTAATTACATAGTAAACGAAGCGGGGAGTGCTGGCCTAGTCCGGCCCTGTGCTCTCCCAGATGACCAAGCACCTCTCAGTGAGAAGAATGATGTAGAAATGGATTGGCTGCATCTCGGCTCTCGACGGAGCTCTTTCCATCTCGTGCAGGCTGGAGGGTGGAGCTTCGTGGCGTGGCTGGTGGAATTCATAGGACCTGAGAGGGTAGTGAGTCAGGAGCTGGGTGAGTGACACCAGGGCAGCTCAGGCCTGTACCCATGTAACCAGATCATGCTTTATGGCAGCATGTTTGCTGTTTGTTCTCTGCCGCTGTTTGGCTTTCCCATAACTTGCTCGTCTCCATGGCTGAAGACTGGGCTTAAATTGTTGCACCGCAAAGATGGTTCAAGATGAGTGGTGGCCTAATGGTTAGGCACATGCTCTTGTGATCGAAACCAGCAAGGTACTATTGAGGTACCCTGAGCAAGGTACAGCCCCCAAACACTGCTCCCTAGGCACTGAATTAGCTGCCTACTGCCATGTCACAATATCACAAATGGGTTAAATGCAGAGGAACCATTTCGCTGTTGTGCTGTGGTTTGTCAACAGTGACCATTAATCACTTCACTATGTTTTGAATCTCCAGTATTTGTAAGGAAGTGACCTTGGCTAATGTTCAGGTGGAGATCGTTTTGTAATTCAGGCAAAGGTGTTAAATGCAGGGTTTTTGTCCATCAAGGGCCACCATAGCGAGAATCGTGAGACATCCAGATAAGCTGGAGGAGATCTAGCCTATAAGAAAAAGCGTTCATTCAGCCGTGCTCTGACCTGTGACAGGGCCATGGTTTTTGTTTATTAATGTGTCGCAGGTTTTGTTCAGAGGTTTGTTCAGAGGTTTTGCATATCAGGATACTGTGTGCCTGTTTATCTGGTGCACATTGTGCTGTGAAAGAAAATATGAAAATAACTTTGCCCAGCAAAAGTGCTTGGATGTCATTGTGCTGATATATTTATTATCTTATTTCTTTGGCATTTCATTACATTCTGATATTATTGTATCATTGTTTTTATGCATGAAACGGACACTCCATGATTATAGCCCTGCATAGTTTATCGGTTTGGATATTTAACCGAGCTGTCCAGATTAATTACAGGTGCCCTGCCTGCAAATAATCCTGCAGCTTACAGGCGCAGTTGTTTTACCGTGATGCCGCTTTCTGCTCGTACGGGCCCTGGCAGACATCACACCATTTCACAGTAGAACACATAGAACCATTGGCTATGTATTTTCTGTGTATTCTAGGGAAAAGAGGATCAGAATATGTATTACCATATAAAATTCATACCGTGGGGAAAGCAGAATCTTAAGATGATCTCAGAGGATGTGTTTGCGTTTTGGAAGAAACGAGTGGCTGGAGATTGAGAACAGAAATGGGACCCTGAGCAGAGTGGCGATCAAAGGGGAGCCTTCAGAAGGAGCCGGAACGGCAGCGCGCCTGAATGTCTCCTCCTGCCTGGCTTGGCAAACTCACTCTCTGCGTAACCGCCGTGTCATCCCAGCTGCCCGTTTATGCCACTTTTCTCCTAAAAACTAACTGGGAATATCTCTCTGCAAGAAAAAAAAAAAAAATGACATCCTGTCTGAAAAGAGTGCTCAGTTGACCAGGCCCCGCAGGGGGACCTTCAGAACTAGCCCGTCGTCGTCTAAGCCCTAGCAATTTGGTGTCTGCGTCTCTGGCTAAACGATGACCAGCCGCCCACCCTGCGGAAGCCCCGGCCCGCGTCCGTGGCAACCGCCAGCGGCCGGAGGGAAGGAAACTCTCACTCAGACAATCCAAACTCCTCCATTTACCGCCTGGTGCTTTTGCCTAAAAATACATGGATCAGTGTGCTAAATTTATCCAGCTTGCCTCTGATGAGAGTGGGGGGAGGGAGGGGGGGCTCTTAAAATATCCATCTTGTTAACGGAAATGGAACGGAGGGCCGCCTAGGGGAGGAAGTTCGAAAACAAAACAAATAAATGAAAATTGTGAATAGTGAGCGGAGCCTATTTATAACCAGGATTATTGCATGTGAGTGTGGGAGGATATTGAAGCTCTCTTCATCTGGCTGCTTTTAATGCCTGAGATTTCAGCCCTCTTATGTCTCCAGATCCTGTTACGTTTGTTAAGGGTGGGTTGGGCCACACGCCTTATCCTGATTTTTTTTTCTTCCTTTTTTACGTTTTTGCTCCTTGTTTTGCAGAAATCCTTTTGTTTTTGGATTGGGGGACGCCCCTCAGACTTTTTACCTTTTAAGTAAGATGCATGATGTAGGTATAACCAAGTTTGTTTTGCCTGCCGACGTTCATTTTAACTCCATCTTAGAGACGCATGAAATGCACACAGACAGATGAGTACCGTGCTTGCATATTTTCCTTTATGTGACTGTGTCCTGTTGGCTTCATGTATTTCTTTTGGGGGGTGAGGGGGTTATTTGGGAGGGTTTGAGAATTTGCTGGTCAGAAGTTTTGTGACCGAGTTTGAGGTGCCAGGCCGTCTCTCACTGAGCGCAGCTGCTCCTGCTGGAGCTGGGATTTTGGCAAATGTTTCTCCCCTTTTTTTTCTGGGTCCGCGCCGCATGCATGTATTACCCGTGTGGAACAGCTGTTTCTTTGTATGTCGACATCTAATTGTAAACAGGCTGATAACGGTTCCTGCCGGAGCCGGACAGAAGTGTTCGCACTCCAGGCAGTTAAGAGGCGAGTCACAAACGGCACGCAGCTGGAGTTACTGCGGCAGGCCGTGAGTTAATGCGTGACGCGAGCCTCTCGTGCTTCTATACAAATTCACAGCGCTGCTCTTATGAAAGGGCCTTGTAACTTTTCCAGGATGTTTAACGGAGAGTTTTTTTTTTTTTTTTTTTCTTTTTTTAATTATTCCTCCTGAGTTCTCTTTAATCTTGTCTTTGCAAAGCGCATTTTAATCATCCAGATAGATCACTCCGTGGAATAATCTGCGCTGTTTGCGAAACCGCCATGACGTGGGTTTCATAACCAAAAAAGACTGCTCAGGCGTGTGCAGCGTACAGCACTCAGTGCCGCATAGCCACTGTTTAGTCATTGTTTGTAATCTGCAGATTTGTCTAAATACAGATTTATCTTTGTGTGTGTTTTTTGTTTATAGCTGCAGATGAATTGCTAGTCAATGGTTATCTTCTAACTGGCATTTAGTGATAAATCAATCTAGTATGCTTGTGTGTAGCTAATAAACTGTTAACCTCTGCTGTTGGTGGCCATAGAAAACTAAAGTATAGTACAGTATAGTGAAGTATAGTATATAAAGTATAGTGTGTTGGATTGTTGCAATGGGTTGGGGTTGAACCTTTCAGTGACCACCTGACTCCAGAGGTCACAACCCCGGGCCTTCCAGCACAGCTGGGCCAGCAGAACTTCTCTACACTTGCCTCACCTGGGTCCATCGAGCGCCAAAAGTTGGGTATTTGAAAAGGCGCTGGGAGGAGGTGGATTCCTGGTCCGGTGACCCTGGCATTGGGAGTGCTGTGTCCGCCTGAAAGGCCACCCCCTGCCCCCATGTGCTCCCCAGGCTCGCTGCGGGGCCTCTGAACATGACACGCTGCCTCTGCACCTGTCCTCGCCGCTCTCTGGCCCTCTGACACCTGCTCCGCTCCGCTCAGCTGCTGTCCGCATGGCCGTGCGGTCCAGCGGCTGTTCGGAAAGCAGAACCACGCAGAGCTAATCACGGCTCTGGCGGCCGCGGTCTGCTATTTCCGGCCCGTGGCCCGTGTCCTGTCCTGCGTAGCACAGCTCCTGCATCTTCTGTTATTTCCCGGCCTTCTGTCTCTGGCCAATGGGGGAGTAGCTCTCGAAAGCCGCCGCTTTCCTGCGATTTCTCGAATTTATCCATTTACTGATGTGTCTGTTAATCATCTCCCCGATGAACGCTTTGCTGTTTACTGTCTGCCGATCGCCACCAAGCCACTTCTTCTGCTAGGAGCTCTAATACAACGTGACTGCACGCCTTTTCCCCTCGAGTCTTTTAAAAGTCACGCTGTCCTACTTCTGCATAACTCCGCTGAGGTTAAGTTCATCTGGCTGCGACTGTATGCCTCTCGGCTCGCTATAAAAATATATTTTATTTATGTGTTTACCGGTTTTGGCCGAGGCGGTAAAGTGTCGGGGGTAAGCGTTGGGCCAGATGTGGCGATGGGGCTGTCTGATTCTGCAGGGACCCCAGCCTGCTGATGACCGCTCGCGCATAGAAGCACCTTCACCTCTCGGCCGTGGCCCATGTGGAGCGTCTCACTTGGCACCTCCTTGTCCTCCCTGCAGCTCGCTTGACCCCGCCCCTCGTCTTGCTTGACCCCGCCCCTCGTCTCGCTTGACCCCGCCCCTCATCTCCACGCAGGCTCTTTTTTTTTTGTTCTTTGCTGTCGTGCATTATAGTCGCCCCCTAAGCCTCTCTGCCACCATCCCAATCACTGTCACCTCTGCCCCCCACCTCCTCTACTTACCTCCTAAGAATCTCAGTGTACTATGCACCCGTTGCAGTCCATCTGTCAGGCCCCCGCCCCGATGAGCGTTTACAACTGCCCCTCTTCCTCTGACGTGTCCGCCACCCACACATGCGTTTACACGCCCTGGTCCCCATGTTCACTGGTGGTCCACATCAAAGGACGATGCCCCCCCCCCCACACACACACCCTTCCAAACCCCCCACCTTGGTGGCTCCTCGGGGCTCTTTCGGGCAATGGCGCACCCTGTTTACACTGTGCTAATGGATATTAGCGCGTTACCGCTAAAGCCCTCTGCGCCATCACCGTTCCTGTCCATACCGCCTGGGGTGGGTGACGGGCCGGACAGGGAGTGCGAGCGGCCGCTGGTCCCGAGAAGTTTCATCAGCAAAACCCAGCAATATTGTCGCTGTCATTCCCAGCTTTACCTTAATCGGTCCTGAATGGACCCCCCTCAGCCTTCCCCACGAGGCCGACTCGTTAACAAACACTCTATTGCTTAGAATTCAGAGTGTCACGAGTGTTTTTTTTCTTTTTAAAATATTTGACGTTTTACCGCCCATGTCTTGTTGTGGTGCCTTTGTACTTTCAGTTGATGTATCATTTTGTAATTACACTGATGCGGCTTTTAGTGTGAGATCTTCACTAGAATATTGCTTATCGTTTTATCCATGAGGTATTTACTTGCCGGCACCTCCGGCGAGCAGCAGCTGCGATTGGCCACATCCTGCTCTTGTTCTGCTGGAGCTGCGAGGCCTCTCTTTAAAATCGGAAGAATTACCCTGTCAGCAGTGACGCCCTTAGCTTCTTCTGGCTTTAAGGGGCTAGTGCTGACAGTGAATGAAATTGGCCCCCCTGTAACGTCCCCCCCACCCCCGGACACGTGTTAGCCGGAGCTCCGAGTCCACGGTCCTCGTCTCAGGCAGCACTTTCGTTTCCCCTTTCCGTGCTGCCTGCTGCAAGGAAGTGGTTTGGCTGGTGAAGAACTGCAGCCCTCACACCATTGTGACCCCTGACCCCCCCCCTCTCCAAGCCGCAGGCTGTTTCGGCCCCCTCCCGCATGTCCCCTGCCTGAGTCTTCCTCATTTCTTTCTTTCAAGCCCTGCCCCTACTCTGCCCCCTCCCCCCCACCACTGCGTTCTTCGTCATCTGTGCCAGAGAGACCAGCCACGGTGCTGTTGACATATGGAGATGGTGCCTGCTGTTGTTTCCTGAGCGGCCGCGGGCTGCTGTGCGGAGCATCTCCTTCCTTCCGATTGTCTGCCCTAAAGGATTGGGGGGGGGGGGCCTTGTACTGTACTTAGTAGCGGCCGCCGCTTCCAGATTGGCCGTGTCGGGCCATGTGACCCCAGCCACTACATTCCAAACCATGTGAGGTCAAAATGCTGCCCGATTTGCGCAGCCTTTATCTGCAGGTCCGGCTTGTGGCGGCTGCCTGTGTGCAGACGGGCCCTCTTCGCAGCCTTCCTCACTCGCTGACAGTGACTCTCGTGTGCTGACTGAGGGTCTCCTTGCCCGCACTTCATTTTATTCGCTGGAAATGTCCCTGCCTCCACCGACAGCCCCAGATCTTTCCACCAGACGTGGAGGCCAGTTGATTTCCCCCGTTTTCCATCTGGCCCCGACTACGATTCAGCAGGAAACAAAAGCGGGGCTTGTTTTTCGTGGAAAGAAAAAAGAAGGCGGCACCCAGAGCCGCGGCGCGGGCGTCACAGACACCCTGGGCCTTGCTGGCAGCCCTGGGCTGTTAGAGGAGTTTTCCAGCCCAGAACCAGGGAGAGACTGAGAAAGGGAACTGAAAACGGCAGATGCCAGCAGGTGTGGCGAGCGGGAGGTGTGGGGTTGGGTTCAGTAGGGCTGGGTGGGACCCGAGGCGAGCCCCCCACCTCATCCCTCCACCTGTAGCTCGTCAGCTGTTGGGTCTGCAGAGCGTCAGCTGTTTCTGAGTGAGCGCTGTGAAACGGGGGTGGAAGGTGTCTCTGCGTGTCTCTGCGTGTCTCCCTCCTGTGCACCAGTTGGACGTCCCATGAATTTCTGGCCCAAGTCTTGCACAGTGCCGCTCTTACTGCGGGAAGGGTGTGTGTGTGTGTGTGTGTGTCATAGAGATCATAGTCTCTGTGTTTGTATCTGTTAGGGTGGGCTGGGAGTGGGGGGGCGACTTACAGAGGTCACCGAAGCCATCACAGGTGTTTGGCAAAAATGTGAAACGTGAGGCTTTTCGGTGTCAGTATTCAAGTTCGAACTCCGCAGTGACCGCCTGTCCGGACGTTATCGATCTGTCATTCCCGCTCCTCTGAGACCCCTCTGTTGGAGGTGGGCAGAGTTTCCTGAGAAGGAGAGTGCCCCCCCTCCCCTGCGGGCCCTCCTACAGAGCGTGCAGCTGGCCGCCTGGTGAGGAAGGGCTTCCAGCAGGTCGGTTCGCCGCAGGAATATCCAGCAGGCAGCCGGCTGTGTTTCCTCAGACCTATTCAGGTCTCCCTGGTTGGACGTCATTTTATGCTTTACAACCTTTTTCTCTTTTGTGGATGACGTTCTTTCCTAGTCTATGTATAATATAATATACTAAAAAATGACAATGATATTTTATAGGGACGGAGTCATGCATTTGGGCGGCTCCATTAAGGCCTCAGGGTCTCAGAAATAGACTTGATCAGTAGCCCACAGGCGTTCAGATCAGTAATGGAGCCTTGAAGTGTGCCAGTGACGAGGGTGGGTAATCTATGACCCACTACCCTGAGGCTAAGCTGCGGTGATAGAATTTTCTGGAAATAACTTCCTTATCAGGCCATAAGTTGATAAATTAGGGTGAAGGTTTTTTTTTTTTTTTTTTTTACATTAGGGCCCCCAGATGCAGATGAATGGTTGTGGGTTTTTGTTGGCTTACGCACAGTGTTTTCAGTTCATGATTTTTTTTTTTTTTTTGCCTTTTGGCTGCAAATGAGTTGCTCATCAAAGCTCTTCAGGCTAAAAGGGCAGAGATAATCCCCAACTGTACTTTTTTTTTTTTTTAATGATTTCGGGGTGAGGAGGGGGTTAGATTTAGGGAGCGAGCCCAGCACTCGTGACGTTTGCAGTTGGAGGCTCATTTATACCGACTACCGATGTTTGTTTGTTTTTCTCTGTCGTCTGATGGGGAGACGGAGACGAGGGGGACCCATCTGAGTGGCAGAGCGAGAGGTAGAGCAAGTAGGTTCCCAAAACGCTGGAGCCCTGCCGGTGCTCTGTGGTGGGGAGCAGGGCATCACTCCATACGGGGGTGCGGGCGACCGCGGCGGCCCAGCTAGAGCGGAACGGGCCCCGAGCCACCGGCGATGACGGGCATCTCGGGAAGGCCCGCGCCGAACATCCGTCACCTGGTCCCGAGCCCAGGAAGCTGGCACCGTCGCCCGCACCCCACACGGCGGCCCCCAGCTGTCCCACGGCGCGTCACCGGGCCCCACGCGGCAAGCCGGGCCAAGGCGTTCCTCCGGATCCTATGCTGCCCTGTCCAGCTCGCTAATGCACATGTTGCTTACTGAGCATGTGCAAAGCGGTGGGCCCGCCCCCTTGGAGACGTCAGAGGCTAAATAAGTGGCATCGTGGCTCTGTGGCTGTATCTGTGCTCAATTGGTTTGGGCTTAGGAGCCTCTGACATTAATGATGGTAAGTGGTGGGGGGTGTAGGTATATAGGCATGGCTGTGTGTGTCCTGGCTTTGGGGGGGGGGGACAAAAGGTGTCCTGGCAGCTGCACCCGCTTTATAACGTGAGTAGGGAATGTGCACACATGCGAGACTGGGGGGGGGCAGTAGCATTGGCCTGTTCACCACGGCCCCTCCCCCCAGACTTTGATGAATGAGGGCCAGTTGCTGTCGGGCTTTTACAGTCAGGGAGGGGCAGGAAGAGGAGTGACACTGGGACGGGGCACCCCCTGAGCTGGTCAGTCCGCTCGGCAGCTGGCGCAGCAGGACGCAGACGGCCGGCACTCAGGCCCGCTTTTGTGTGACCGAGGCCACCACATCCTTTCTGCCAGCCCCTCAGAAGCTCCTTTGGGTTTGGCTAGTCGCTCTGGGCGAGGAGCATCCTGAGGTAAGAGGGGCCGTGTCGCTAATGGGCTCGAGTTTTTTGGAGAAGAGGGCGCAGAGGGACAGCAGCTCACCAAAAAACGGGGGTCGTTCCTTTCACTGGCGATGCCCTGGAATGCCGACATGTGCTGTACGCGCATGACGCCGCTCGGGGCGGTGCCTCGCCTCCCGTCTCAGAAATGGGCCCTGTTCATCCGAAGGCTGCGAATTTCCATGGTAAGGGGAGCGTGCTTTCCCCTTCCTTTTCCCCGATCGCAGGATGTGCGGGTTTCAGAGATGAACGTGGACGGCCATGCATGCGTACAGCGCTGACCGCGCGTGACGGCTGCATGTGCCACCCTCCTGCTGGCTCCTGCGCTGGCAGGATGCACCAGCGTATTCCAGCGTATTGCACCGTATTGGGTACTCTGTCGGCCCTGGCCACCCACACTGGCAGGAAGTGCCGAGGGACGGAGCGCGTGTGGTTTAGGGTGATCCATCCGGCAGGACCGCTCGTTCCGCGAATCTCTTCTGCGTGAGGGGCCGCGTTTCCGCCTCGTCTCCGCTGGCTTCCTGGGGGGGGTGGAAGATGGGCGCAAAGCCTCCAGGTTCTGCCTGTTCCCACTTCCGATCCAGTTGGATGGTTTTTAGTCTGTATTTTTGATATAATCTTTTTCCCACATGTAAACTAAACTGATATTAATAACTGATATTAAAAAGTGGATAAAATATTAATTTAGCTGCGCTGTACGTGCAGTTTGTATGCTGCTTGGCTTTATCAGCGCGTGTGTTTGAGAGACCTCATTATTTAGGGCAAGGGACACCTAATTATCCGGCTGTCTCTCCCTGTGTCGCCATACTGTGAGGAAGTCAGTGCTTTGGTTTTTTACAATGTCTGTTATGTGTTGTACATTCAGAAAATGGTGGAATGAAAATCCCCAGAAATAGGTGGAGATTTGGTACAGGCTCCCATTTTGAGGGGAGAACGGGTCAGGATGTTGGTAACTTAGTTGGCAGGTTTAGCTAGCCTGCTGTAGCCTTGGTACTTAGCCTTGGAACGATGTGGTCTTTGGCTGGCGTGTTGGCAGATACCTGGGGCCTTGCTGATGCTTTTGTTCGTTTGGCAGGATCACAGAAGCTGTAAGTAAGGTTCCTGTCTGCTGGGTGAGAGCTGTGTGTGGGATATAGATCTCATTTTTGAAGAGCTTTGTAGGACCTCCGCTTGCCTCATGGAAGCGGTATGCGTTACTGGGCCAGTCCGGGTGCATGTTTGAATCATTATGCCGCACATTTAAATGTTATGCACCTCACTGCATGACATTCCTGTGACCATCTCTGACCCCCCCGATTAAAACCCCACAGCCCATTTCTGTAAGCGCCGTTAGTCTGGTTCAATCCGTCGATTCCTCTCTTAGTTTGCCTAGGTTCAGTCGTTCTCGGGGTGAATTCGATAAGATAAGTATTAGTGCTTGACTCTACAATAAGTGTCTCCGTTTCCGAGCACTGCGTTCCCGCCCCCTGGTTACCGAGCTTCCTGCCGCCCATGGGTTTGCTCACGAATGCCTAACAAAGCCTCCGTCCTCCGCATCCGGCGCGGGTATGGTTCAGTACGGCGCGGCCGCGATTTCGTGAGCGGGGCTGCCCGGGGGCTTTCATTAGCTGCCATTATGAGGTCTCTCCCATTGCGGGCTCAGCTTAGGGCAGCTAATAACTCTCTGATTCATTCTGCCAGGCCCGGAGGCGGTCGCCGAGGTTACCATGGGGTGGATGCTACCTGCTTAACAGGGGTCGACACCCTGAATTTCGGGGCTCTTTGTTCGGCTAGGAATTTGGTCATCTGAATCGTACGTCACTAATGTCCATCTGAATCGAAATGTTTGGCTATTCTAACATTTAAGTACAGTATACAGAATGCAGACTGTACTGGAAATGAATGTCTTAGGGAGACTTTTCTTTAGTTTGCTTGTCCATTTTCCTTGGGGAGGTATGCTTGGGCTTGTTTGAGGTTGTGCTGTGTGCATGTCTCGGCACATGAGGGCAGTGGGACCCGTCTCGAACCCGTCTATAAACCCGGCATAATAAGCCGCTTATTTACGGAGGCTCGCCTGATGTCTTGCTCCTCTCGCCATGGCGATAGGCCTTTCTATAGCCTGAACTCTGCCTGTTGTGACAGCCTTGTGCATTTTTTTGTTTGTTTGTTTTTATTTGCCATGGGAGGCTCCCCAGGCACTTAGCATACTTTTCCATTGAAGGGAACGTGTTTGACCGGTACCCACTAATGCCGACTGCGACATCTGAGCTGACGTCGCTTCCCCGAATGGTGAAACCCTTCACGCGATCTGAAGGTGGATCCCTATCCCTGCCAGCTCATGCCCTGCTTGTCATTCGTGCTGCAATGGGGGGGGGGGGGTTCTGAGTGTGCCCGGTCGAAGAGTAGGGGAACCTTTCCATTGGTTGGCCGCTCCTTCGCACTGGTTCTGATCACTGCGGTCCAACAGGTCTGATCACATTGGCCACAGAACTTCACTCGGCCCATGGATGTTCTCACCATGACTGGAGCACATCCTCATACCATTCTCTTCCCGGTTGCTTCATCCCGTAACTGTGGAACTGGTTAAGCGCCGGTCCGCCTCTTGGATGCCGTGGAGCGACGTCGGCCTGGCGGTGACGCACTCTCGCGTGTACTCGCCGGCCGCGGAGATCATGTGACTGCGGCCAGAAGCCAGCATGAGGACCACGGGGGTCACATGATGCCTCTGATTCTGAGAATGACCTGTCCCCCCCCCCGGCTCATTAACACTGGCCCATTCACACGGGTAATCGATGCCCCCCCCATTAGCATGTGCGAACGCTGGCTTGCTGCTGGTCCTGGCCACAGAGGGGCAGGAAGTGGTTTGGTGAGACTCGGTTGCCCTACAACACACCCCCCCCCCCCCGCCCCGGCCAAAGGATGATGGGGAAGCTGCCCTCTGCCTCGTTGACGGGGCTCCGTTCTAACCTAATTGCTTCCACAGTATGTCACAGAGTCGCGTGGATGGACGTAGGAAAGGCCCAGACACAAAAATGTCGCCCAGCGCAGCATGCCACGCTTTTCACAAGCGGGTTCATGATCTTTGCGGAGGACTTGGGACCTTGTGGGATTTCCTTAGTGACTCCGCCCAGAGCTGCCTTCGTGGCCTTCCCCACCTGCAGGCAAGCAGGAGCCTGTATCGGTGGCTTGGCAGAGCTGTGCCCCCCCCCCCGTTTCACCCGCAGAGTATAGGCCAGAGAAATGCCTGGAAGAGGAAGAGGCCTCGCCGCACGCTGCATGCCGCGCTCGGAGGCTTTGTGGCCCGGCGCCCTTTCATGTGTGCACAGCCTAACCACACATGCTAGCGACATTGAGGATCCAGGGTCTGGCCTTGTTCCCTTGAGCTGGGAGGGGGCCACTTGTGCCCCAAGCTGGCTTTTCCTACCTAAATGTGCAGCTGTGTATAAATGGGCAGGAGGATCAGGCCATAAAGCGGCCACATCGGCCTCCTAAACAGATCTCCAGGATTCCTGGCGCCTAAAGACTGAGCAGAAGTGGGGCCCTTAAATAAGAGCCCTTCACCACTAATCACACACTGGCCAGTCCTCTTCTGCACGTCGGCCCGGAACACAATCGATCCATTCACCTCTGATCTGTTCACCTTAGGCCCACTTCCTGCTTTAAGCGCCCAGTGCTTGGGCAGGGTGCTGTCTGAGAGTCACACCAGCTCGGCCAAAACTCGTATCATGGCCACAATTAATAACCAGGCCCCCGCTCTCTGAGCACCTGCTGGCAAACTGCTGACGGCTCAGAGGAAACGAAAGCGGTGGCGGACGTCTATGCAAATCCTGCCAAGGCCCCCCCCCCCCCACGACAGGGAGCCAAGCATCAGTCATGCTGTTCTGGGGACGGGGGTTGCTGTTTGATTTTTCGCCGATGTTAGGGGCCGGGAGGGGCCGGAAGCGTGTGTACACTCCCCTTTCCTATTGGCTGCCTTCCACACACAGCCAAACACGCGCACACGCACACACCCACGCGCGCGGCCCTATGTACAAACCATTCGTATTTATAGATAGCGCTCTATTTTTAAGGCCCCTCCTTTCGTCCACAAATAGTAATTGCAGGTCTTAAAATGATCACTGGCTCCGTCAGCCACCGGGGGTTATGTTTGTCTGTTCGCTCTCTCGTTGGTTCATTCATTCCCTCTCTCTCTCCCCCATGCAAATGAAAAGCCACATGACTCCAGAAACTGGCGCGTTTCTCTGCCCCCCCCCAAAGAGCTGAAGCACAGTGAAAATGTGAAAAGCTTGTTTTTTTTTGATGAATTATTTTTCTCACCCTTCTGGGAGGCGCGCGGGGGTGTTCTTCATGTGCGCGCCCCCTTGCTGCCCACCGCAAACGGTGACCCGGCGGGGGGCCAGAGCCGCCTGCCGGGTGCAGCCGTGCGTCCCAGCGTGTGTGTAATCGAAAGGGCTTTTGTCTACCTGTCCGTGTGTTTGGGGAATGCTGGTTCACAGGGGGCCCGGCCTTGATGACCTTGGTCGTGTACGGGCCAGGCTTAACACGTCTGATAGATCCTCGCTGGTTCTGGGGCTAGGCCTAATAAATCCTGCATGCCTCTGGGGGTGGGGATAGTAAATCCTATGTGGCTTTTGGGGAGGGGGTTATAAATCCTATATAGCTCTGTTGGTGGGGCTAATTGATCCTATATGGTTATGTGGGTGTGGTTAATAAATCTGACATGACTTTGTGGGCGTGGCTAATGAATGTTGGTGTGGCTTATAAATCTTCTACAAATCTTATACAAGTAGGGTCAGTCAGTCCTGTAGGCAACCTGCTTCTGAGGGGACCTCTGACTTGCGTCTGAAGCAGGGGGTGGCAGTGTTAAAGCTCGGCTAGTGCGGCACATATGCTAAGACCAGTACTATACACAACTGTATGGGTGTGTCTGATGGGGGTGTGGCTAATCATATATGGTTAAGTGGGCATGGCTAATGAATCATATATGGTTAAGTGGGTGTGGCTAATAGGATTTATTATCCACATAATTTAGTTTATGTGGATGTATGTGAGTTAATGGATATTTAGCGGTAAGGTTTACAAACAATACTCTACTGTGTGTTTTTGACTTGCTGGTGGTAACACCCTCGGTCACGTCTCCATGCAGCCCCACGGTGGGCAGGCGAGAGCTGCTCACCATCTCTGCCACTCTTTGGCTTCCTGACATCGCAGCTTTAAGTTTGAGGCGTATCGAATGTGGCGGCCTGTCCGAGCTTTAGGAGGTTGCTCTGCGTGAAGCCGGATTTGCTTCCTTGGGATGGCTGTTGCCATGAAGTCTGCATAAGCCCCTGGGATGTAATGAGTCCTTCCCTCTCCTGCTGCCCGTCAGCCTTGGAGTGTACCCTTCATCGTGGTTTTAACATGCCTCTTTCTGCTTGCTCCCCCAGTAACCCTCTGCCCCGCATCCACCGTGAGAAGCTGCCCAGGCCGGAGGCTTGATCCCGCACCCCCCCCCATTTCCTCCACCCCCGCAGACCATGAACTAAAGAGTCCACCGCCCCACCCTTCGCCTACATCTGTTCTCCATCCTTTATTTTTGTCACTCATATAAGGAGGGCCATCCCGCCACAGCCCACTATCGCCAAGCCGGAAACATGGGGAGGAAAAAGATCCAGATCCAGAGGATCACGGATGAGCGCAACAAGCAGGTGAGCGAAGGCTGAACACTGGAATGGTCCCTTTTCGCAAATCCCAGCATGCTTTGCTTTGAGCCACGTACCACGTTTAGTTGACCATAAGGTCCGACTGATCTGCTGAGGATGGGATTTGAACCGGCATCCTTTTTATCATAGGAATAGAGGCCGAATCCACTAATCCGGGTGTGGACCTGCACGTGGGGGTGTACTCAGTCTACATGCCCCCAAACCAGACTGACACCCGTCGGCTAGTGGCTGAGATTTTACAGCAGGGGTGGGCACAGCTCGCCCAAGTGACCTTGGCCTCTTGGGAACAGCAACAGCCGCAGAAACCAGCCAGAACTGGTTATGAAAATGCAGTTCCGCAAACTTGCAGATGTGATTAGGGGTCCTTAGACCAAAAACCGGCTCCCCCTGGTCCCATAGAGAATTGTCATTCTCCATCCCATGTAATCGTGCCCTAACATGCGGATCACTGCTGGGCGGTGATGCGTCACACGCTTAGCCAATCGCTTCACAGACCCAAGTGCACAAGCTTTAGCCAGAAACTACCGGTTGGCCATATAAAGACCATTCAGGGGTGGAACCTGCTAGGTGTCCCTCAGAGAGGCAGGCTACACTGGCCAGTACCATCAGCGAAGTGGGCTGGGGGGCGCCGGATTCTAGCACTCCATAAATGGACCTTGCCTTTTGCCATTTATCAGCCAGAAAAAATAAATATAATTATGTAATATATATAGGTTTAATTACAGTTAGATTAGGACAAATCTTTCAGTGATGTTTTTTTGATATTTAGTGTTTTTCTGACGCATAAAAGGAGAACATTGTGTGTTGTGTTGTACAGAGTTTGGCAGAATTTCATTATTTCCTCTTTCTTTTTTTCCCCCTTGTGTCTTTTTCCTCTCAGAAGTTCTGTCATATAGTGTGCGTGTGTGTGTGTGTGTGTGTGTGTGTGTGTGTGCGTGCGTGTGTGCGTATGCGTATGCGTGTGCGTGCGCGTGTGTGTGTGTGTGTGTGTGTGTGTGTGTGTGTTGGGTGGGGATTGCCGTGAAACGTTGGAATTATGTCAGTATTAAGCAAAAAATGATATTTCTGAGAAGGGGAGAAATGAGGGGGGCTGGGGGGGGCAGAGAGGAGGCGGAGGCCATCCTCTGCCCCGCCGCGGTGCGGTACACGCTCAGGCAGGCAGCGCTCGGGGAGTGAGGCCGAATCGAGGCCTGCCGTGGCAGTGCCCCAGCGCCCCGCCTGCACGCAGCCTGCGTCCCCCACGCCGCGCCCTTCTGCTCCCCCCGCGGTGCCCCGCGGAGCGTGACGGAAACCTCTCCGTGAGGCCGCCGCTCGTCCGGGCCCTCGCTCTGCCTTTCTCACATTCTCCCTTTTTCTCACCACCCCGCCATCGCTCCTCTTTTATCTCTCCTTTTATTTTGTTGTCTTTAACGCCATGCCTCCACCCCTGTGTGCCCCACGGCCTGCAGGTAACCTTCACCAAGCGCAAGTTCGGCCTGATGAAGAAGGCCTACGAGTTGAGCGTGCTGTGCGACTGCGAGATCGCCCTCATCATCTTCAACCACTCCAACAAGCTCTTCCAGTACGCCAGCACCGACATGGACAAGGTGCTGCTGAAGTACACAGAGTACAACGAGCCTCACGAGAGCCGCACCAACGCTGACATCATCGAGGTATGGGGGCCTGACCCTCATCTTGAGGGGGCCAAGCCGAGATCCTGGACCTCAGGGGCGTAATCATTAGGGGCTTAACCCTGTAGCTACCCCTTAGGCTAGCGACCTAACCGTGATCCTGGACCTCAAGGTCCTAATCCCACGTTGATCTTTTCCTACTGAGCTGCCAGCTGTCGCTACGGGTCACTGCTAGGGGAGCTAGACCAGCCATCAGCCCTCCCTGCTCACATTTACATATGGTCTTCCCTGGTCCTCCATGTAGACAGGTCCTGTAGGTTGGTGCCTTGGTTTTGGCCTCAGCCTTTTTATCATGCGGTACCCTATTTTATCATGCGGTACCCTATTTTATCATGCGGTAACCAATTTTATCATGCGGTAACCAATCTTGAGTGTCACCTGTCGGGGGTGCTGAAGTGTACCACAGCCCTGTGTTCAGCTCCTTCCTTCCCGGACTGCAGTCATGGCTCGCAGAGGCTCGCTACCCTTAGCCAGTGAGCTTCTCTCACACAGTCATACCCACCTGGGGAAACCAGTATCTGATGTGGATTTAGGCTGCATTGAAGTATTGTGCAATTTGTACGTACATCTGCCAACAAATATTCTGTAGTTGCCAGTATATTTGTATGTAATACAATCCGTAGCAGAGGCTGTAGGGGAAGATCAGCTTTATGTGGCTTAGGCGGGCGTTTACACATGTAAGATCATCACCTGATGCAGTATCATATGACACTTTGCAGTTAAATGCGCGGTAGTAGTTTTACTGGTAGTGTCACTTTTACGCAAATCAGATGGCCAGTCGTCCCTCCATGCAAAGGCTACTGTGTCCCGTCACGGCGAGTGACGGGTGTGGGGGGCCACAGCACTGCCGGTCCGCAAAGCCGGGGCCCGGTCACGCTCAGCGGGGTGTGTGGCGGACGCTCCCTTTAGCCGGCCAGTTCGTCCGGGTCGGCGTTACTCCTGACATCTCCTAACACATGTCGATGCAGGCGTTACTGCAGGCGGATGATTCAAAGTGATGCCTACGCACAAGCTTACTGCTATGGTACTTCTCTTCCTCCATCCCTCTTTCTTTCTCTCTCTCCTTCCCTCCCTCTCTCTCTCTCCCCCCCTTTTCTCCCACACACTCTGTGTGTGCAGGCAGGCCTGTTCCTCTTGCCAAAGCGCGTTAATCCGCTTGACTACGGATCCCGAACGGGAGACGGAGGGAGAGCAGGATGAGCCTGAGGGATGGGGGGGTAGGATGGGGGGTGATGGAGAGATGAAAGGAGAGAATGAGAGTCTTGGCTTTTGTAAGGAGCTAATAGATATTAGACTACACTGTCAGAGACACATTAGAGGGATATGAAGTGTTATAACGGGTCATTAGAGTTGCACACGTGTCCTGTGCAGGACAGGAACGGTGCTGAATGTAAGCTAATGTGTCAGGGAGCGCCCACAGGGAGGTGCAGTGTGGTACTTTTTCAGGGGGTGGAGGGATGTAAACATTTAAAGTGAATTCTGCTACCAGTTTCTGGAATAAAATGTTTTCCCACTCACCCTGCGTAAAGCAGTAGCTTCCCCGAAATGAGGCACTTGTTATGGTAGGCCCTGGACCGTTGTTGCTATGGCGAAGTGTTTTTTTTTTTTTTTCTCCCCCCGTGGGATGCTCTCCTCCGTTGCCCCGGCAATGCTCCCTCGAGCTAAGCCCGCTTTGGAGTGTCAAACAGACTCCGCGGATGTTACGGCCTGTCATATGCCCACTTTGTGATCCATCTTGGGAGGCGAGCACCGCTCAGGCATGCCTCCGCAGGTCACACGGTGACCCGCGGTTGCCTGGATACGTGCTCGCCTTCCTTGGCAGGCTCGGTGACGGCTCCGCTCCACGCAATCAGACCACTGCGCTTGCCGAGGGTTACATCAGCGGATCTCCATAATGCTTACCTGGCTCACAATTAGATCCTGTTGCCTTTGCTGTCTTCAGCAGATGTAGGTTGAGTCTGATGAAAGACCATATGGCAGAATGTGTGGACCGTGTGACTCATAGCTTCACAGGGGACTGTGGGAAGGGGGGGCAGGTGGAATGCTGCTCTGAAGTATGAACGAGGATGTGGTTATGGGGCCTGGAGAAGAAGGGTCAGAGCCTTTACCACAGGTTGCCCGTGTGGGTTTCAGTTGCTGTTTAAAGGTCCACGGAAGTCCAGCGACCTCCATGGCCTACGAAATGTACTGGAAGACGACGGCCTGCCCAGTGGTTTGGGGAGAGGTTCTCTGGCTAAGCCCCTGGGGTTGCCTCTAAGCCCTGGGCCTGCCCCGCCTCCTGCCCCCTATCCCCCAGAGTGCCCTGGGCTCACCCGGGCCACATGCCAAACTGCAGTGCAGACCCAGAGGGAGGGAGAGCGAGAGAGAGGGACTGACTCAGGCGGGGAGGCCTCGAGTGATTGGCTCAGCTGGACAGAGGGGGGTGGGCCGGGGTGAGGAGCGGACCAGCCAGTCACGGGCCAGTGGGGGCTCCGTAGGGGAATCTTGCCCTGACAACACGGCTGGTGCTGGAAAATGTACACAAGGGTTGGGGGGAGTGGTAGTGGGGGGGTGGGGTGCAGAACAGGTGGACAGGCTTACCTGACCATCAAACGGTTACGCCTGCGAGGTAGACCTCAGGGCTGCAGGACCACAAAGTCCATAGCTGCACAGATGGGTGCGTTTTCTGTAAAGGGGATAGAGAGTGTGTGTGTGTGTGTGTGTGTGTGTGTGTGTGTGTGTGTGTCTGCATGAAGATCTCGCCACTGGAGCAGAGTTGGCTCACATACCCATCTAGGTACCATGTGATATCGAACATTTGACTGGTGCTAATGATTGGAATGGCACTCGCGCAAACGCCAGGCCAGGCCAGGTGCTGCGTCACGGCGCTCAGCCGCACAGTCGCGGTCACAGGAAGTGGGCGGCGCTGATGATTTATTTGTTTTCTTTGTCCCTTTCTGCTTGCGCCGTGGTCTCCCCACTAGCCATCTCTCGGAGTTAATGACAAAGGGGCATCGAGATTTTGACATCGCAGTCCTGTTCACGGTCCGCTCCAGTTCTCCAGCCTTTCTGCCCCCCCCCTGCCTGCAGCATTTATACTATGTGGTCTGTGCTTGTGTGTAAGTCAATAGCCTGTTGCCAGCGTGACCGCTTTTGCAGTCCGGAATGATTCAGAGTTAGCCGCAGCATAGTTTGGTTGCAGAATCAGGTCTTGGGGGCTGCAGTGGACTCTGGCGTGCAGGTATTTCCTCACTGCATGCATGTGGGGGAGATCTGAGGATCGGCTAAACGAGAGACACGTGTGTAATTGGACAGATGGTGGCGGGGGGGGGGGGGGGAGGTTTCGATGAAAATAGGAAAGAGACTAACCGTCGTGCTTGGATCCCTTTGGTTTGGTTTGCACACCTTCACCGACACAGAAGACACACGACAAAAGGCCCAGCCTGTGCACTCTGACATAACTGTTCTCCCTGAGCGTCATTAGGCCCGCTGCTCTTTGATTGGAGGAGCCCACACTCACCTATAGCATGAGACTAAACCTGAAGAAATAAAAAACATTAAATGGCATTATCGGTGGTTTGTCACTAGGCAATTTTTAAATAATGGGCAGATGGTTTGTGTACGTATGTATGTATTTTTATGTTTATATACGCATAGAGGTATGACTAAGGTTCCTTCTTCATAAGTGTAGTTGAAGGGTAGGTGCTGTTAAGTTGATGTATAGCAGGAGGTCAGAGGGTGAGTAGAGCTGTCTGTACAGGGAGGCGGGGTTAGAGTAATAAAACGTGGATAATAGTGGCAATCTCAGCACAGCCCCGTGATGCAGCGACCCTGGTAACATAATGCCGCTGGGTGTGAAGCTTAGTGGGCTACTATTGGTTAGCTCGCCTGTCCGTCATTGCTGTGGAATATTACTGAGGTGTCTATGTAGGAAGGAGTATGTCTAATGCCCTACCTGGAGTGTAATAATTAATAAGCCCTGTGCCTTGCTTGAGACAGCTGTCTGCTGCTTAAAGGGGCGGGCTGCTTGAGGCATCCGTGAGCGTGGCTCTTCTGAAGGGCGCGGAGAAATGGGCCAATTCCCGGGCCCGCTTCTCACATTTAACCTATATTTCAAACTTGAGACTGAGCCACAAGTTCCACCACCAGCAAAAGGGAGAAGGTAACCTGCAGGAAGTGTCTTTCGCCGCACTAGACGCATGATCTTGGTTCCTCCAGCACTGACTGCAGCGTTTCGGCCGCACGCATTTACGGAAACGACGACGGCACTTCGGGCGGGCAGGGATACTGGTCCTTATTTTGGCTTGCTGAGCCGTTTGAAATGGAAGCTCATAAATGATGTGTGAAACCTGGACGTACGGAATGTTTTAACTGGGCCTGACATAGCAAACACTGTCCGGAAGTCAGAATGTCTACATTGGTGTTACGGTTATCGAATTACTTCGCACGGATCTGTAAAAACAACCAAAAAAATTACTAATCTGGCACGTTATGCGTGTCAGAATGTGCCCAGATGTGTCTTCCACTGCTGGCAGCACTTTGAGATGAACCCGTTCAGCTGTGTGCTCTATCCATCCTCCTCTTCCTCTTTCTGTGTCATGGGCAGACGTTGAGGAAGAAGGGCTTCAATGGCTGTGACAGTCCCGAGCCAGATGGCGAGGATTCCATCGACCAGAGTCCCCTGAACGATGACACCTACCGCAAGAGCAACGAGGATCTGGACGTGCTCTTTAAGAGATACAGTGTAAGTAGCCTATTCCCCCCCCCCCCCCTTCTCCACCCCACCCCTTGCTTGAGAAATCTGGGCACTGCAAAATGAAGGTTGCGTCGCTATGGAGTTCACAAGCACCCATTTCCTACGCCTGGCCTTCTTTTTCTGCGGAACACCTCGCACGGACAACAGAAAGATCCAGCACAGCTGCGGTGGCTGGTAGCTGAGTAATCCCAGTGTGGTAGCTATCAGCCAAGATAAACTGGCGTATCCCCAGTTCTGCTTGCTAGGGAGGGAGGCGACCTGGAACTTTATGACTTCTGTTTCCCTGTTTTCGTTTTGTGTTTTGAGGAGACCCATTAATTGCTGTTTGTGTCAGAGACGAGCCAGCGCAAGCCCCGCTCCCGAGACGCTTTATTTATTATTTGTCGTTTGTTGTCATATAGGAGCCCCCTTCAGACCTGTTAGCTGCTACCTGGTAGCGTGACTCAGTATCAGCGCTGCCAACCGTGAAATGACTAATGATGAAGCAGTAGGATTTCGCGAGGTCAAAAAGTTATCCATCTCAAATCATTATTTACACTTCATGAGCTAAGGGTGATATTATTTTAAGTTATTGTGTTATTAGGGGAAAAGTTGCACTGCACGTTTTTCTGAAATGTCCTCTAACCAAGGCGAAAATGACTTTCATGTAGATGGCAGCAATATTGCCCTATCTGCTATGCTACGTGACTGATAAGAGATTGATCGAGACGCTCCTGGAGGCTTCTAGGACAGAAAGTGAATGGAACTAGGGCATCCATTTAATTTGTTTCGATACCCTTGCATGTGGGCAATTCACCAGAGTGGAGCTGAACGCTGAAAAATGGGTTAGTGCTGCTGCAGACTCGGGTTTGCCTTTGGTCCAGACTGCCGAGGGGTTTCGCATCCGAGGGTTTGGTATTTAGCTCGGCAAGGAATCTGATTGGATAGGTGACGTCAGGCTTTGGAGAGATTTCCTCGCCACTAGGGTCAGTAGCCAGTTCATGCGAAGGAAACCAAGTGGAATGTGAAGCAGCAGATTGTCCCTCAGAAGCTTGTGGTCGGGTGCAGGCCTTAGAGACTCCTACGCCCGAGAAGGAAGGGTCTTCACTTGAGCCTTGCGCTTCCCTTTTCAAACCGTGTTCCTAACCTCCATGCCTGGCTGGTGTGTGGTGCTGTATTCATGGTGCGTGATCTTGGCCACCCACTCGTATTCTGACAAGAAGTGACGCACCACTGATTTATGTATTACGGCCCCGCCGAGGCCTTCAGAGAACCTTATCCCGGTGATGGCAGGTTGCAACTGCTTGGGTTCGTTCGTCGTTAACTTCTGCAGAGAATTATTTTTTTTTTTTTAAATGGGGTCTTTCACAGTTCCGTTGAGTGTGGCAGCAAGAAGACGACCTACCGGGAAGTGGTGGAGCTGGAAGTAAGCGCTGCTGCTGCTGATTGGTGATTGGATGGAAGCAGACCCTTGATAAGTGTCCTGGAGGGCATAGGGAATCTGTGACAAAGGGAGAGCAGAGGCTGAGATCCTTCAGATTGAGGCCATAGCTCCACTTCCTCAGTTTCTCATGTCGTTTAGACATAAGGGAAAGCTTAGCCAATTAAGACGAGCGATTAAACACAAATGGGAGGTGTCCGGGAATAACAACGTCAAGAGGGTCTCTTTTTGCTGGTTGGTTCTGTTATATGCACATAGTTTAGTTTAACCTTTATCATTTGACTTTAATGGCTTTTGTTGGGATAAAATGGCGGTAGTGATGGTTAGTCATGTGACCCTTTGTCTCAGGTTATCGATCAGCCTCTGTCAGACACTTGGTGCATTTAACATGCAGATATTTGTTAAACTTGCATTTAATAAAAAAAAAACATTTCATTAACAATTGAAACATTAACCAAAATTTAATTCAGTAAAACAATGCATGGTTATGATAGATTTGTGGCGACCAAGGCCAACATTGTCCATTGAATATCTAGCATGTTGTCTTTTGAGAGATCTCCTTTGGGTTTGGCCCCTCTTGCTCTCCATACAGGTGAGAGCAAGTTTTGGGGTCACAGCGAAATGGGCAGCCACCTTGCGGCGGCGGGGTGGATTTAGCCCCCAGACGTGCTTATTCTGCCGAGGCCGGGCTCAGACCGGCGACCTTCTTACCCCCGACACTGGGGTTTAACCCGCTGGGCCACACAGGGTATACCTGTTGCTTCTCGTTTTAAGTTCACGTTGGCAGATCGACGCTATGTACATTTTTGCTGACGGGGCACAGAAAAGTGCCGAACCTCCAGATCTGTCAGGAAAGCTCCTTAGGGTGTCACGCGCTGATCTAATTCTCAGGTCCATCTGGAGTCGTCATGATGGCTTAAGATTCTCATGGGGGTTTTCATAGAGGTTCCAGTGCAGAAGTGGGTCAACAATTTAACTTGCACATAGTTTTATTCATCTGCAGGGAATTCAATCGATTTTTATCGCTTGGGTTCCCTCTGTTGTGTTTTTATGCATTCTGTTTTTTCTTTTAGATTCTTAAATTATTAATTAACTTATGAGTGGTTTTGCTTTCTGCATTTGTGTGCCGGTTGAGGAAAAAACTGTAAAGACAAATTGCTGTGTGCTAGCATTTGTAATAAACAAGCAAAAAACAAACAAACAAAAAAAATACTTTACTGTAGATAAAAAAAAATACTTTAAAATGAGTAATCTCCAAATTTGTGTAATCTCCCTGTGCCCCTCTTAAGCGTAGTGCTGCTTTGATATTCAAATGTACAAACGGCGAGTTGCTTGTGGAATAAGTTTCAAATTTATCACCTAAAGTAGATGCAGGAGTGCAGCTGAACATCTTAGCATAAAGAGTTTGGAAGCACTGTAAGTCTGAGACGGCCACTGCAAAGGTTTTTCTGTAACGCCGCCAACTCCACTCTGGCTGGGAAAATGTGCATTAACTAGGATTCCATTTTCTCATCGCCTAAAGCTAGGTGATGCGCCCCAGTGAAGGAACCTTCCAGAATATTCTCTTGGCTGTGCAGACTTCCGTACGAAGGATGTGCGACTGGGCAGTTTGCCTCTCGCAGGCTGGTCCAGCCTCCACGAAAGCCATCCTTCAGCGAGGCAATCGGAGGAAATTTGTGAGGGGTGCAGCCGACCACGGAACCAGTCCCCCTCAAACTGGGTCCTGTTCCGGACATGCGAGCCCCAGTCTGTCCCACATTCTAAATATAGTGTCCTTGGAGGAGCGGGGTTGGGGGGGGGGGGGCGGTTTGCCATAATAAGGGAGCATTTGGTGCAGTGTGTTCGGTACAGAGCCCTGGACCACAGGGGATAGGCACGTAACCAAAGTACAGCGTCAGTGACTCAGGCACAGCCCTGTTCAGGACGCCGTCACTGGGCCAACTTCCACCTCCTCGCCTTCATTTCAATAGTCACAATTAATGCGTTTCATCTCTGATTTCTCCCCAAGTGTGAAATTCCAAAGCGGGTCTCATTTATCCAGCGCTGCATTCCCCGCCGTGTGCCCTGCAGCCTGCTTCAGTTATAACCTATTTTTTTCCCCCCCCAGAAATTCTAATTGTGATGCCGAAATAAAACCCCACAAGCCGGAACTGCAGCGTAGTAATATTATTCCACGATTTCTTAGAAAACTCATTTTGCAAGTGTCAAGCCGATGTAAACGTACAGCTCTCTGCGTGCCGCGTAATGGCAATGTGACAGTTGCACATTAGGGATGGAGCCATTTGCTTCGTAAAGATGAGTGGTTTCCTGTTATTTCTGGAGATTGGCTGTTTCTGGATTGCCTACGTTGCTGGGAGCATCTCCAGAGATCTATACTTAGAAAAATTCTGTAAACGGCCGAACATATGCCAGGCAAACTGACTAAGAAAGTATACAGTGAATCCTCTCCCTTTTTTGGTGTTGTGAGAAATGTGGCCATTATAACTAACAAAAATAATTTATACCTATATGCCCCTGTTATTTTTTTACATAAAATCCTCTTGCCTGTGAGTGACTTGGGTTACTGCGAATTCAGTGGCTGTGTCATAATGTTGATTCACTGGAGTGTACCCACCATAGTATACCTGTACAGTATGTAACCATTAGCTGGGGAAACATCCATTTATATTAGGACTTTTATATACACATTTGTTGTTTTATTCATAGCAGATTGAAATGGTTTTGTATCTTACATTTTCCTACTCATTATACATTTTTCTTTTTGTTACGTAACAAGTATATGACCCAAAATGACTAGAGGTAATATGATACATATGAATAAATACCCAACTAGATGGCCAATGATTAGATACCTGCCATCAAGTGTTCACCATTCCTGTTCTTCTGTTCCAGTCGACGGTGGCCCCTCCCACATTCTCCATGCCTGTCACAGTCCCAGTGTCCAATCAGAGCACCCTACAGTTCAGCAACCCTGGTGCGACCTTGGTAACCACCTCCTTTGTGACTTCATCGCTCTCGGATCCCCGCCTACTGTCGCCACAGCAACCAGCTCTCCAGAGGAATACAGTGTCTCCAGGGTTACCACAGAGACCAGCCAGTGCAGGTGAGAAATCTCACCAAATGGGGAGCATCCATTTTTTTTTTTTTTTTTGGTAAAGATTGTTTACAAAGCCAGATCTTGGCCGACAAGCAAATGCAGTAAAATAGCATGACCCAAAAAATTAAGCAGCACAGAGAAGACAATTAAGGGTATTGGTTAATTTAATAAAAATGGGCTGTAATAATCTGGCCCTGTTGTGTGATTTTGAGGATGGGTTATGTTTTCACTAAATGGCCCTCACAGCTGCACAGGCAGCTCTCTGTCAGTGACAGTGTCAGTGACAGTGACCATACCGGCTGTACTAAGAAGTGTGATAACACTGGAACGTGAATCTCGCTCTCCTAAAGCTTGGCACGGGCACTGAGGCTCTCCTGTCTCCTCCACACAGGTGCACTTCTGGGAGGAGAGCTGAATAACTCAAATGGGGCCTGCCCCAGCCCAGTAGGTAAGTGACACGGGGGAGGGGTGAGCATTTGGTGATTTGGTCGGGGGGAGGCACGGTGACCTTTCCCTCACGGGTCTCACCCTCATCTGAGTAGCCGGGCATCACAGCAGACAAACTGGGTCTCAGCAAGTAGGTCTTTATTGTCACACCAGTCATATTCAGGACACAGCATATGGTGGGACAGAATAATGTTATTACAGTGTTATTACAAAAAAAAAGAAGCATGACATCATTATGACATCATAAACGCACAATGCAAATGTAAACAGTGTTGGAATGTTTAGGACTGGCAGTGGTGGGAGCAGCATAGTCACAGATAAATGGTAAAAAAATGACTGAATAATAATTTTATTTAATAAATAAACTTAGTATAAGTTGTCCTGCCCCTATTGTTATATTTGTAGAATATTCTACATTTCGGTACGACTCTCCTCAAATATTGATGCAAATAAGGTTGTGACATTAAGACTTGACGTTGAGGCTTAGGCTTAGATAAAAGAATGCAGGGAGCCAGGGAGGATCAGACGGGCGAATGCCAGGCCGTGAGGCCAAAGGCTACGTCGTTATCCGGGAACCTGGGTCCTCTGACGCACAGGACCTCTGCTGTCTCCAGGCAGGGGCACACAGGGCTCTCGCGTGAAGGATCGCGCAGGGTGTGCTTCTCAAAATATGCGGCAGAGCCGCCCAACCTACTTTTGTGCCGTGGAATGTTTCCTTTAGGGAGACCAAAACAAAGGGCGTCTTTAGGTATTAGCCGTCTTAGGCGGGGACCGCGGATCTGTACGCAAACATGCCACGCGATAGCAGACGGCGACGAGCCGCGGTGACGGCACACGCCATGACTGTAACCTGGCCTCACAGGACCGGGAGGAGCCTCCCGTCCGGGCCCCTGGTCCGTCTGCATCCCCATGCTTCATTGCCAGGTTCTCTCCCATTGGAGCGCGTTCCCGGACGGTTGTGTCCCACGTCGCTTCCTGGCCTTTTAGCGACTGGTAACCCTCAGCTGCTGAACTCAAACAGGTGTGACCATGTCAAACCGGTGAGAGAGAGACCTGAATGGTCTGTGCTGACAACACCCGCCCCCCCCCTCCCATGCCTGCCGCCCTCAGCTGTTCCCCCAGATCTCAGCAGGGAGCGACGGGGCGGGCGGGGGGGTGCGCACACTGTCACCGGCCCCTCCTCAGAGGTGTCACCGGCAGCCAGTGCAAGTGTCATATTTCAGGCTCCTGTGTTGAGTTTTGTTCACGAGGAACAATGTGTGACTCTCGCCATAAAGTCGGTGACACGGTGCCACATGAGCTGTGTTCCTTTTGGTATTTTTGTTCCACAGCTACATCTGGTTGGTTGCCCACACTAAAACGGACCGCAGGCTCCCCGGCGCCTCCTCTGCGGAAGAGCTGCACCTCCTATCTTTGTCTTTTTGATGCGGACGCGGGCGCTCTCTATTAGGGCCAGAGGAAAATGCAGTAGATTTACAGTATGGGCTTGAAAGCAGAGGAAGATGATGGCGGAGTTCTGCGTCGTCGACATCGTCGTTATCGTTTTTTCGATTCGCTACAGCACAGCAACAGGACTCCAAAATAATCTCCCCTTCCTCCCACTGTAGACTCCTCCTACTCCCTGCCCCCCCACCCCTCCCTGCCGAGCTCTCAGCTGTTGCACTGGCCCAAACTCTGGGAATGTTACTGCTGATGTCACTCCCAGCATTCCTGGCATTCCCACACCCTGACCGACGGGAAACGGGAGACGAGGGCGGTCGGATCAGGCCATGAACACGGACGCGCCGGGACACAAGCCCTTGGGGGCAGATGGAAACCAGTGCCGGGGGCCTGGCCATCTTCCTCTCCCCCCTTTCTGTTCATGAGCCTGTATCTGGGTTATGGGTAAAGATCCACACTGGGGCGCTTCTGTGCATCTGTAGCCTCAGTTCCTCTTTCTCCAAGAAGCAGGCTGCACAGCTCACAGCACAGGGCCGTTTGCAAAGTTAGTTTTAAGATGCAGCAGAGATGGAACAGGCACGCCGCGTCGAAAGTCATTCGCGATCGCCACAGCAATTCCTGTGGCCCGGGTCGCTACACCCTGTTCCCTGACCTGAACTTTAAGACTGAGTGCCTGTTCTGCTGCACGCCTTTCTGCCCAACTATCTTGCCATGACAGCTGAGCTTCTCAGGTGTGGTTGTCAATCAGATTGCTGCTCTCTACAGTCGCGTGGCGCTGCGCCGTTTGCGACGCACACTCTGTCCCACTCGTTCAGCCGTTCTCCACACGTGCCCCCCTCCCCGACACATCTCGGTGCGTCGAGGTCGGGTTTTAGAGGAACCAAGACGACTTCTTCAGCTGCAGTACACTTAAGTGTACCGCCTGTATCAAGGCACAAAGAGGGCACAGCGTCTCTCTGGCTCCCCTAGTGGCAGTCGAAGCACTTTTCCCGCGTCTCGGGTTAATCCCTAGGGAAGGTTTTGGTGAGTTAAGGGGAGTTATTCCAACATTTAGTCCCGTTCTAATAATACGCGATATGTGCTCTGCTGTTGTATTCCTGTGGGCAAGCGGAACACAATGTCGAGAGAAACACAATGGAGAGGAACAAAGGTTGTTGTTACCGTTCACTGGGCAGTTCTAATTATGTGCTGAGCTCCTCTGGGTAATAATACGCTGAGCTTTAATAGAGGCAGATTATATGAATTTTCCTGCCTCTGTAATTTATAAATTGTTTTATTTATTTTAATTTTACCCTCTCGTCTCTCTCACAGCAAACGGGTACATCAGCGCCAGGGCCTCTCCAGGCCTCCTGTCTGTCTCCAACGGCAACAGCCTGGGGAAAGTAGTTCCGGCCAAGTCTCCGCCCCCGTCGAGCCCTCAGATGGTGAACAGCCGTAAACCGGACCTCCGGGTCATCACGTCCCAGAGTGGCAAGAGCCTGATGCAGCTGGTGAGCAGAATTGCTTCATTTAGAGGGAACTAGGGCTGAATGGGAACCAGTTATCATTTAAAGTGGCTCTTGTACGCTTCTGTCGGGCAAGATATGCCTCCTTGTTTCCCTCAAACTGTCTGTCCGATTTTAAAAGGGAAAAACATTCCTTCAGGAATTTAGGACAATTATTGATGTCTTGTTCAGATACTGTTTTTTTAACAACCAATTTTCCTTCACTGATCTATTTTTTTTGTAGTTTTTATTTTTTTTAAATTGCCATAATTATAGAATGTTCTATTTTTGTAAAGTGTCACTACCAGGCTTTAATAATTAATGTGCCAGATTAGCACCTTTAAGCCTACGCTGCCCTCTGCTATGTCGGCTGTCATATGTAATGGTGATTATAATTATGACACATTAAATGGGTAATCTGAGGCTCACTAAGGGCTTTAGCAGTGATCGCTGGCTAGAATGCTGTTTGACGGCTCCTTTTCTGAGACTGTGAGGTGTAACCCTCCTCTCAACCCCCTTTTCTATTCTGTTGCCCCCCCCTCCTGCAGACAGATGAGGAGCTGGACCTGGTGAGTGAGGTGAATAGCTTTTGGTCACTATGAGGTCACCAGCATCCGCACGCGATTCCCCCGGGCACTGGTGTAGTGGGCTCACTCTGTCGCTGACCCAACTGCATTCGACCATCAGCGTGTCGGGTGTCTAGTCCCATGCCCATGAGTGCTTGTGTGTGCGCGTGCATGTTTGCAATGCATGCATCAGGGTTACACTTCGGTAGCCTTGTGGGCTCCTTGTCATGTGACACTCCCCTGGCCGTCTGACACTCTATCGCCTAAGACATGGATGCTAAGGGAAGTAAAAAGATATTAAAGGCATGGAGATGCAATGCAGAATTAACTGGGGAACATTTAAATGAATGGCCTAAAACCAAGAATAAGAGACCGATGGCATCAGATGTGTAACAAAGCATGTGATCATGCTGTGAGCTGGTAACAAAGCATGTGATCATGCAGTGAGCTGGTAACAGAACATGTTAACATGCAGTGAGCAGGTAACAATGCGTGTGAACGCGCAGTGATTTGGTAACAAAGTGTGTGATCATGCAGTGAGTTGGTAACACAGCATGTGAACACTCAGTGAGCAGGTAACAAAACATGTTAACATGCAGTGAGCAGGTAACAAAGCATGTGAACACTCAGTGAGTAGGTAACAAAACATGCAGTGAGTAGGTAACAAAGCGTGTGAACGTGCAGTGAGTTGGTAACAAAACATGTGAATGCACAGTACTCTCTGCTGTAATCTTTAAAGACTCACCCCCCTCTGCCTCAGCAAGTGAGGGTGTTTTGGGCAAATGGAATAATGAGAAAACAACTAATAATTGTAGTTCTGTGGTAAAATGTAGATGTATACAGATATTTTTGGCCTTGCTGAATGATCCAAGAAAAATGGTTAACGCTGTAACAACTGCAGTTAGAAACACGGTTGTGCACGTTTATTTATTAAACCAAAAGGCGTTCTGAGTGAAACTGCAATTTCACTGCTGCCAGTGCCCAGTAGTTGGGGCATGAGGGGAGTGCGAAGGAGGGGGACGGGGTGCTATAGCAAAGCAGTGGCCCCCAGAGTGCATGGTGGACCTGCCTGGGGGCGGAGACTGCTGACCCACAGGAGTCCGACCCCTTTCTGGCTCTTAGCGAACCACCCTGCAGGGATTATTAGCGCCCCCCCCACCCATGCTCCCGTCAGCATATCTGCACAGGGCTCATTCCGCTTTCCCGAGCTTCACGTGCTGGTGATGTTGCCGTGGTGACAATGCCTGGCAGGGCTGTCGGGTGTCTATGACACGGCTGGGTCACATCAGACTGTGGGCTCACTGCACTGAATAAGTACCAGAATGGATTTGGCTCCAGCAAATGATACCAAAGTATGACTGGTATTATTCAGGAACCCTTATAGTCAATAAACTCACAAGGAAGTGAATGTAAGTTGGATTTATTGTTTATAACTTACATCATGGAGATCTTCGCATTGAATATGCCCGTCAGAGTGTCATATTTTACTGTGGGCTTGTCAGGGAAGGTGGCAAATGCTGGCTGTTCACTGAAAATTAAGGATGCTTCTACGGCACTGTGCACAGGGAATGTGAGACCGTGACTGCGTCACTGTTGCGCTCATCGCAAGGTGCTGTGTTTACCTCCCTGTGTGCCACCTGGGTCAGCACCTCGGCACGCACCGAAGGCATAAGCAATAAACAGTGAAATATGTCATACTTTAGTGCCATAACTCATCCCGGCAGCCTATCTTGAGAGTCCCACAAGTGCTCATTCAGGAGCTTGGAGCGATGGAGCAGGTCCTGTGAGAGCCGCGCCTCATCCCGCCTGGTCTGTTATGTAACCCTGGCCCTTCCGCCTCACCGCTGTACCCGAAAGCATCCCAGCGCCTGTCACCCAGAGCCCCGGTTGCTATGATGGTGGCGAGCCTGCGTGGCGGCTTCCCGAGCATGTGTCCCGGTGTGCATCCGGTCCAATCCCATACTGCAGTCTGAGCCACGTCCTGCACCGCGAGCAGGCGAGGAAACGGGTCTCAGATCGGCTCACTTGTCTGCACTGAGAGAATTTAGGCCGGACCTCGCATGCGGTGAATCTGCCATTTCACCGAAGTGCTCTCTGGGTCATTTTTAACCAAATGTGGGGGCTTTAAACTTTTCATTCATCTACAGTGTGCCGTCACCCAGCCACATCACGAAACCACCCGCTCACCAATCGGCACACACCTCTCCCGTTCGCCTGTCGGACCAGTGCCTTGACCTCTCCTTTCCCATCTTCCCAGAATGCCCAGAGGCTGGCAGTCCCTCAGATGGCACAGACGCTCACCACGCCGGTGGTCTCCGTGGCGACGCCCAGCCTCTTGTCGCAGGGGCTGCCGTTCTCCGCCATGCCGACGGCCTACAACACTGGTGAGAAGATGCTAAAACCTCTACCCTGTTTTAAATGACAGCCCTGACTTTGCATATTAATACACCAAGCATCCTCATTACATGGAAAATCTGAGGGATTACTGCTGAACTGGCTCAGTAGGTTTTGTCGACTAGGCCCCCTGAATGTGCCAGGGTACCCATGCCCCTTCGATGCCCCTGGCTGCAATGCGCACACGATTGTTGTCCTGGCTTTTGTAAGAATGAAGACTGTGAGGTCCTGCTTCATGAAGAGCTGGGGCTCTGGTCTTACCTTTGATGTTAGTGTTAGCTTTATAAAAGTGCATGACTGCCACACGCACACACACACACACACACAGACACGGGAATCTTAGATATATGTGCCTAAATCTCTTTTATGATGTTTTAGGAACGTGCTCAGGGTAAGTGTATCTATCACAGGGTTAAAATGGGGTCCTTTTGTGAGGTGTGAGCACGTCACAGGAGGCGGGGGGGGGGGGGGGGGGTGCTCGTGGGACCCATGTCTCGTGCTTTCCCCCCCCCCTCTCTAGGTCTTTCAAAAGCTTCCCTAAATAGAAGAACCAGACACCC
>JAODKM010000044.1:11520348-11536472 GCA_026780845.1 Petrocephalus sullivani | reverse complement strand
CCGCAATCTCCAAACTGTATCCAGGCGACATCCTTAACCGGTACATACATCTCATAACGCCTCACCGTGTAACTTCAGAAAATCCTTAAATTCCCCAACCCCCCCCCCCCCCCGTTTTGATATACGCTTTGATATCGTGGGTGATGTCAATTCCGAGGAAGAATCCGTACCGTTGGTCATAGACGGTTTCTTGCGGCGTTCAGATCACGTTTCGAGGGACCCCCTCCCCCCCTTTCGGCAGCCTCTGACTGATGACATCATATCCCGTGGCTCATATCGGTGGCTCTCCCCTGTTCGTTCTGCATTTTTAATATTAATTCGTTCTGTTGGAAAACTTGAATGCCTGAGATGCTGGATAAGGCTCCCTTACCTGCTCTGTATGCTGCGTGTCCTCCTCTGTCCCTCAGGGGGATTAAATACTGAGGATACTTCCTAGACACTTTTTTCCCCCCACTTTGATTCTTTGGATGGGGTGGGGCTTTTCCCAAAGCTGATTAAAACGAAAAGGCACTCTGCTCCAGGAATACAGTCCCCTGTGTCACACCCACTTCTACCCCCTAAACAAAACGATCGACTAGTCACTGGCCAGTGTTACTTTCTTGTACCACTACCCGCCTGCCGCTTCTGCAATCTGGATCTTTCCCTGCTCAGCCTGCCACCAGCTGTCTGGGCCCCCCCACCAAGAGGACGGGCCGCGATCCCGCAGCCGCTGGGTGCCTCTCGCTGTCACATGGGGTCTCGCTCGTTGGCGCCCCCTGCTGGCTTTTTTTTTTTTCCACGGTCGAGAGCGAGAGGACCTGTAGGGGTCGGCGGAGGGTGATGTGGGTTATTAGCGAGCAGCTCTTTTGGGCAGAAGACGGGATCGCGACGCCGTATATGACATGCTGAGCTGTCAGCAGTTTTGTGATCGCATGCCTAGCCCGTAGCGAAGAGGTCTTTATTAGGTCATTAGGAACGGTAACGGGACGTGGTGGCATTGCTGAGGGCATGTAATCCCGGAGCCAAAGTCACACCTCCTGGGTGCATCCACACGCCCGTGCCCGGGGTTGCTAACCGGCCACACAGCTCTGTCTTCAGCGGAAGCAGTTCCCTCTTTCTGAAGACCCCCAGGGGAAGGACCGGGCAGATTGGAACAGCTCCGGACAGATGCAAAGCGGCCACATCAACCTGCCACCACGATTCTCGCCATTCGCGGGTCCTGCTCACTGAAAAACGTCAACATGCTTCTCTGACAGGACTATATAAGGAAACAAATTTATGGTATCGAAAGACAATCTTGGGAAAAAAAGGAAAAACTTGCACCCCTTTCCAGTGTATAATGATGTTTTTAAAATCTCACTCGTTTTTCTAGTGTTACTTTGTGCTGGTGCTAGTTCTATTGTCATTTATTATTATTGTTATTATGATTATTATTATTCAATTTTAACAAAGCAGTAGTAGTAAATAATAATAATCATAATAATATCATTGTTACTTTTCTGTCGTTTTGTGTAGGGTAGCCATCTTGATTTTGGTTTTATTTTATATATAAATATATATATATATTATATATACATATTTTGTTTCTTTTGATTTTGTTTTTATTCAAAGGGGTGTTGATAAAATTGCACGGTTTAATATATAAGTGATTATAGTAATATTAGTTAAAGCAATGAATGAAAGCAACATGTTACCTAACAGAAGTTAAATTTTCAAAATGTTAAATGCTGAAATTTTCGGTTGAAAATGCATTTTTGAAACTTGGGACAACACATTTTTTAATTTCTGGCCATGGAACACAAACCGTAATATAAAGTGCATGGTATTCAGACATAATGTTACATGCATTTAAAAGTAAACAAATGTATTAATAAAAATGTAAACCTCAAGAGAAAATGTAGCTGAAAAAAAATTAAAAGAAGAAATTATAGTTAATATATTGTGTTTGGCTAGTTTGCTTTGAGTTTTGTTGTAAAGAAAATTTTAAATGTTTTTTTTCTGTTGTTTTTGGAGAATGATATACAACTTGTGTATATTTTCATAAACAAAGTATGCACTGACATGTTATTAAAATTCTATACTGCTTTTACAAAAAGTGTTTGTTATTGTACCAAAGTATCCATTTGTCCCTTGATACCTTACCCTTTTGCGTATGTTTTACCGTATTTTATATATTAAATAGACAACTTGACCTAAAATGAAGGATGGATCTTTTGTCTTTTGTCATTTAAGAAATGTTTCCTTAAATATTGTTGATTGTTTACCTATGCAAACTGAACTGTAAAAGATTTTCTTGATCGAGGTAAATAGTAAACTGATTTCAAAGTGTTGTCCCTGGTTATTACAGCACGCGTCCACAGGAGGGAGCTCTGGGGGATTATAAAACGAGCCCGGTTCAGATGTAGGGCCTGACTGGCTCTTTGACACGGGTCCCACTGCAAGACCTAAGCAAACTCGCTTGGCAATTAAATTGACAGGCCAGGTTAATGGTTGTGGGGTCTTTCCTCTCTGGTTGTTTGTGGGCTTTTTAGCTGACGAGTTTGAATGAGTGATTTGTTTTGATAATGATATCTACACATTTTGTGAAGACGTAGAGGTATGTATTCAAAATTTGTATTCCATTTTAAGTAAATATAGTTTAGAAAAATTAAACTTGGGTTGAAGCAAAACTTAAAAACAATGGTTAACAAAGTCATTTGGATTTTCACAGTATGCTTTTTGTGTGAACTTTATTCTGCCAGTTTATGAATGTGTATGATACTGTAATATGAAATAAATTTAAACTGAATCCCACAGCATTCTGTCCTTTGTTAAACGCAAACCCCAGTTACTCTGAACACGTCAGTGTATAGTCACCCAAAGCATGGGTCTGCATTCACAGCACTGCATTTGAAAGTGGCAAATTATATCATTGGGAACTGGGTTAGTTTCCAACCTATTGTTTTTAATGATGCTTTAACCCAAACTATTTATAAAATGTAACGTTACGAGTTGGTGCAAGCTCCACAGTTGATGTGGACACTAAAACACACCTTGACCCTAACCACATCACCAGTAGTAGGTTATAATGTCATTCGACAGCAATCCCTCAAAGAACCCAACACCACAATCATCATAATGCTCACTCATACAAATCACCAGGGAGAAATCTCAAATGCGCAGGTAGAAAGAGACTGTGTGAATTGCAGATCACCCCTCCAGCAAAAAGATTCTTTGAGGGACTGACAAGTGTGATCCGGTAAACAGTCACACAAAGGCATAGAAGGGAGGGACAGAACTTAAACATTTAAATGTAAAGGTCTAGCTTTTTATTTTAGAAGCCTGATTAAATATTGAGTCAAGGGCATAGATTTGAGTATGGACAGTCCCTACCAATGTATTGAGTAGAAGCAGATTCTTTTAGGTCCGGTACTTTGGCGTTCAGTACATCTCAGAGATGCGCTGGACCGTTGTCCTCCCGGTACCGGGATCCGGGCTGCGGTATTTTCATCATCCCGCACACTAGGTGGCGGTATTCAGTTTGGAGAGACCCCAGTTCCTGTCAATGACACTGAACGCGAAAAGGCAAGCGGGCGAGTCGCTCTGTTTGCATGCTTCTTAGGGTTAGGTTTCTTCCGTTTTATTGCTCATTGCACACTAAAAGATACCGAACAACGAACGTTTGACGGTAGTAATCACTTATTAGCAGTTCGGTAAGTGTCTCTTTGAAATGTGCCTAAATAGCAAGTATAGCTAACTGGCAATTCAAGGTGCTAAAAGTGAAATCTGCATGACAGTTTGCAAGTTATGAATAAATGCAAAAACAGGCTGTTATGTCGTCATAATCCGAACTATTTTAAACTAATGTCTTCAGCGTAAGGTAGGTTTTAATTACAGATTGTTGTGTAGAATTATAAGATATCGAGATATTTTCAATTTTATAATAATAATAATAATAACAATAATAATAATAATAATAGTTTGTTTACCATCATATGGATATTGCCTTTAAAGTTACCTGCACTGAAATTAGAGATGGGGAATCTTCATGAGCTAATCGAATGATCCCATTTGCTCAGGAGTGGTAGGGAGCGCCCGCTTGATGTTGGGACTGCGCACTCTGTTGGGGATCGGGGTCCTAGTGACGTCACAAGGAGCCAGAGTTCTCGCTCAAAGGGCATCTTGCCCATTACTTAGTGGCTCGACTGCTCCCCATCTGGAGTGCCCTAGACGCCCACTGTCCATGGCCCAACCATTAAAATACCTTGGGTGAGTCTAAACGTCTGTGCCTCTGTGTCTGGCCCAGTCACTGTATTTAATGAACTTCTGAGAGGTCATCAGTGTATATTTTTAGCACTGATGTATGATTCCCTATGTGTGCACGCGCGCATTTGTGCGTGAAGCCAGGAGGAGGCCCAGCGCATCGACGAGGAGCTCTTCACGGAGTACCAGTTCAGTGTGGACCAGCTGATGGAGCTGGCTGGACTGAGTTGCGCCACAGCCGTCGCCCGGGTAACAGGCGCCCGTCTTCACCGCGATGTTACACTAACACTCTGAAGAATCCTGGTTTCACTTACATAGTCAGACGACACGCCTGGGAAACATTTGGATTCTATTGGTTTAGAGCAGGGGTGGGCAGTCTTATCCGCAAAGGGCCGGTGTGTATGCAGGTTTTCGGGATAACCCTAAGGTCAGCTGTTCAAACACAGGTGTGAGAATTCTTCAGCCAATCAGTCCTCTAATTATTGATCTAATTAGGGAGTTGAAGCGAAAATGTGTGTATGGGGTTTAGTGCATTCTAATGTGTCTGCGTCGGCCCCTGCTGCCCCTAGGCCTACCCCCTGGACTCCCTGGTCAAGCCCAAGCCCTCAGTGCTTGTTGTGTGTGGCCCAGGCAATAACGGAGGTGACGGCCTGGTCTGTGCCCGCCACCTCAAGCTTTTTGTGAGTGAGTCTTTCTTTCTAGCAATTTTGTAGCATCCATTTCTAAGCACTGACACTAGCATCGTTTGTGTGACTTATTTTAATTTAACTCTCTTGTGTATAGTAATTGATGAGGCACTGTAATATTTTAAATGACGCAGTGCTTATAATCTTACATGTTTTTTTTAATAATTTTTTTATATAATTGTTATTGATACCAGTGTTTCTGGACAATCAAGTGTTTTCCAACTCACCCCTCAGGGACCTTCAGACAGTCCACAGCAAAAATATGGATCATTCAGGGGACCCGGTTGGGAATGACGAGTCCCATGTGTCCATCCTGCTGCAGGGTTACGAGCCCAGCGTAGTCTACCCCAAGCGGCCCAGCAAGCCTCTCTTCCAGAACCTGGTGGTCCAGTGTGAGAAGATGGACATTCCCTTCCTCCCTGAGATGCCCAGCGAGGTACCTGGATGCAGCAAGCGCACGACGTACATGGTAATCGGCATGCTCTTGTGCCAAATCCACAGTGCATGTACATCCTGTGTCCCATTTGCCAAGGTGGAATTGATCGACGAGGCCTACAACCTGGTGGTGGACGCCATCTTCGGCTTCAGCTTCCAGGGTGCTGTCCGGGAGCCCTTCAACTCCATCTTGGCCACGCTGAGGAAAACCACAGTGCCTATTGCCAGCGTCGACATCCCCTCAGGTAGGCGGGAGGTGTAGGTGGTCTGTCATGGCCGTGAAGTGCAATGGAGCCCCGTCTTCGTAGGCCAGGTGCTACTGGTCCCACGGTCGCCTTATTTCACTTCCTTAGCTCATGTAGCTCGGGAGTCATTTCTGTCCGTAGCCCCCGTCCTGTTCTCCCAGCACTTCCTGTCTTCTAGGCTGGGATGTGGAGAAAGGAAGTCCAGATGGCCTCCAGCCAGACCTGCTCATCTCTCTCACAGCTCCCAAGAAGGCGGCCGCTCACTTCCGCGGCCGCTACCACTTCCTGGGGGGTCGCTTCGTGCCGTCGGCCCTGGAGAAGAAGTACCGGCTGAACCTGCCGCCGTACCCGGGCACGGACTGTGTCCTTCAGCTGCCCTAGGCCCGCGGGGGGTGCTGAATCCAGCGGGTCGGTCCAAGATCACTGTCTGTTGGAATGCACTTATTGCCTTTCACTGGGCATATGTAAATGATTTTGTTTTTGTGAGAGAGAATTAAACACGGAAAACAAGCTACTTTATGCCGAATTATGGTGAAGCAATTGACCAAAAACCACTTATTTGCCAACTGGTTGCTTCGCTCATCAATTTGATAAAAACGGGCCTTTTTCCGTGACGGACAAGCAGATGCATGTTGTCCGGTTCTGGATGTGAGGTTTTCCACCCCTTATGCTCTCCCCCAAGCTTTGCTGGCACTTAGAGGCTTTGTTTTGAAGTTTTACCAGAAAGTTTAGCTTCATTCTGCAGGGCCTGCGTCGTTATTAATCCTTTCATGGAGCTACGGTGTCACGTTTTCTGTACTTGCCGTTGATGTGCTTTGTTCTGTAATTGTGGGAAAGGCTGGGGTCCCTGGGCCCCCTGGGTGCTCGGTGGGGGACCACAGAGTTAGTACTGATGTTCCCTGTTCACGCATGGGCCAAAGACGAGGGTCAGGGTGAATATCACAGCCATCTACTCGTGCTTATCTGTAGAACTGAAGACAGTGTGCCTGGGATTTTGAGGCCAAGTGAAAAACATACCAGATAAAGGAGAATCAGCAGAGAAATGAGAAATTGTCTGTATAGCCAAAAGAATGTATATACACACATTAATTGTGTGCATGTTTGTATACACATATGAGAATATAACTGCTTGGCTCTGGGTTTCTGTTGTAGGGACAGTCAGAACCCCCAACACCCGTGTCAGAAGAGGGGGGCACTTTCTCACAATTACAGAATAGTTTATACTAGGAAAAAAAGGGTGCAGTTCAGCCAAGTTGGCAGTTTGCGTACAAACGGTCCGTAGGGGCTGAGCTGACACGGCTGCTCAGGGCTGCCGTGTTTAATTTGAGTTCACAGAAAGGTTGCGAGTTCTATGCGCTCTTTCCTTTAAATAATTAGAATAAATTGGCGTGGTTGAAAAAAGAAACACTTATCGCAAGCACAGACCTTGATTCCAAATAAATTACACTGCAAATACAGCTTGCCACCTTCTTCTGCTTTCCTGTAGAAAGCCTGTGGTTTTTTGGAGCTGAAAACTAACCAAAGAGAGGCAAATCAACATAAACCTACACTACATTTTAAACCTGCACTACATTCAAGTAAAAACACCTTTTCCCTATCAAATTACTACACGTAACATTGACATTATGTCAGGAAACTATGGTACTTATTAAGAATGGTAAACTGAGCAGTATACCACAACCTGGGAGGAGAGCTTTGGAGAAATTTACTTCGCACATACGAGATGATTCCTTCCGCGGTAGTGAAATAGGTCAGTCCCAGGTAGCACAGTGCACAAGGCTGAATACGTAGCGTTAATGACGCGTAGAGGTGTCTCATGCCACAAGGGGGCGCCCAACACCAGCGCCCAGGCGTGGGGCTCAAAGGCATGAAGTTCGTGATCCTGGAAGCCATAAACACATCTGATTACTCTAAATAAATGTCCTAAAAGCGGATCGTAAGAATTTCCATCTGTTTTTCTTTTCAGTTGCGATACGATAGTACATTTTTCCTTTGTGTTAAAATTGCGTTCTTGCTTACCTCTCCTAGTGTAAACAGCTGTCAAATACATAGCATGGGGAAATGTGGTTTTACTCCTGCGCTCCCGGTTTCCCTGATAGAAGGATGGACATTGTTGACAGACGTCGCTTACCGTTTATCAGTAACTCCAGGCATTAGAAAGATGCTGTTATCTCTGCCGGCTTATTGCTGAGCAGGAAACCTCCATCCCACTAGAACCCCCCCCCCCCCAAATCCCCGTTACTGCTGTTACTCACATCAGCGCTGAAAATGCACATCGTCAGTCAAGGGGGTATGTGGCGTCTTAACTCAACCCTATTTCTATTAAATCACGAACACACGTATTTTGATAGGACGGGAGTTATTAGCAGGCAGGCAATGGTCGTGATTTAGTCTGATCACCAGCACTGTGGCCCTATATATTTCTGCTCGCAAAAACAAGAATGGAAAGGAAATATATATTCGCAGTAGGAAGCCTGAGAGGAAGGGATCCGTATGGACGACTGGGAAAAGGAAGAGAGACGCGCCGCTCCGGATGCGTGTCGACAGAAACCATAACACGACCGCACGTTTCTGAATAAATCACCATATCAGCAGCTACACGGTGCAACTACGGTCAAGCGCTGCAATTATTGGGATGCCATTCAACTACGCCTATATAAAAAACATACAGGATGCCACGCACAAAATGTACAAAATGCACTATACATATAGTTAATATATGTTATATATGTATATAATGCACTAAACATATAGGTAGTATATTCTGTATCCTGTAATATAGTAGGGTATGGCTTGGTACTGTGGGGTGCAAGTGCTATATTAGTACATGGTGATTCATGTGGAGTGTATTGTCACCTATGCGCGCACAATTAAAGAAGTCGCCACCGTCTCATGCCCCCTTATAAAGCAGATTAAAGCGCTTCTAGACGTCTCCAGTGGTGTCCTCCCTTCCGTGCACGCATTGCATGAAGCGTCCCAGTGTCTCCACATGTGGGTTTTTTTTTTTTTTTTTTTTTTTTTATACTTCTTGTGGGATAGTTTCCTGCCACCGCTGGCCGGGGAGGAGAGGCAGCGGCGCTCGGCGCTCAGTGTGCGGCGGACCTGCGCCCCGATCGCGCTCCGTGAGCACCTGATGGATGTCGCCGCCGCACATTCTATACAATTCGCGATTTATTTACAGGAACTCGGTGGATAGTTGGTGGGTAAATACTTGCGCTATTGTAGCTGTTTCTTTGGATCTGGTTTTCCGCTGCGGGAAGCACTTTGGAGTTCACTCAAATATATGTGAAATATATATACTTTTTGCCGACAAGGTAAGCAGAGAACATGTGTTTTATTAATATCCTCAGTCATCTCTCCCCTCAGATACTTTTAATCGTCGTAGGTCTTGAGTTAATGAAATTTACTGCCTGCTTTATTTATTTGAAACTTTTTTTACAAGAACGTAAACGGTTGGAGTTTCGCCTTGTTCAAGTACCAGTAGTTACGTAAAGCTACGGTGTTTTTGGTGTATTAATAGCCAAACGTAAAAAAATATAAACATATATATTGGGGGACACTGGTGATAAATAGCCTGGCGCAGCCTGGAGGTTGCCTTCACCGCCAAAGCGCTGAGTAGCAGATAAAAAAAAATTCAGGGCAATAAACCCGCATGAATTAACAGACCTATTTATTGGTTTGTGATGCGCATCTGGCCGCTTTGACCGACTGCGCTACCTGCGAGCTGCTGCCTGCGCGGCTCCGCTCATTAAGAATACTGTAAGTGAATTCCCCAGGTTAAAAGAGCCCAAAATGTAACGTGAATCCTGGACTTAATCGTTTGCTTTCTGCAACGTTTTCTACCGACATGCGTACGATTTTTTTTTTTGGGGGGGGGGGGGTGTGAAGAGCAAAAAAGTTTCAGAAGCAGTATCTGACAGTTTGGGCATCCGGTTAATTGAAGGCACGTAACTGCTGTAAGCGGTGTGACTGGCACAGTAAGAGTTTTGCCTTTTTATCTGTCTGATAAGGTAAGAACCTCCTTGCTTTGCCAACGCAACAGGACCTAAGGGTCATATATTAGGCGAGTTACATTTATTCCAAATTCATTGGCTTAATATATCTTGGTTTGGTTATATAATGCTTCCCAACCTCTCTTACGGTCTGCTTAATAATGGAATAGCCACTGAAGTTAATGAGAAGACGAGGTGGGCTGGAATCCAAGCTGCAGGTGTTCTTTCTGCTGAGGGGTGTACACTGACAGAAATATCAGTACCTTTGTATTTGTACCTTTTGGGGGTCCTATTACCTGTCACTGGGGCTGTACCCTAAAGGGTTTGCCTATTGCACCCTAGCTGTTGGTAAATGTACCTTTCAAAGTGCAGAAACGGATTCTGAAGAACATTTTTGTGCCATTGGGGGTATATTATTGTTGTTTGTACCTTGGGGTACAAACCTGTACCAGGACTGTACCCTTTGTTCTGACAGCGTAAGGCTCGTTAGCCTGATTCGTGCAAGATGGTAGGGCGTCATTTCACAGACGCCAAAAGTCAGGAATCCGAGGAATGTCCCGATTTTCTTGAGTTGTATCATTCAGTGATTGTGTATTATATTTACCGTTAGAGTCCAAGCTACGTTCTTGACATGGACCCTTTTCTCACCGGGCAGTGGTGCCAGCAAGGCCACATTCTTCTCGAAATTAAACTTTGAAATAACTTTTTAAAGACCGAATGCTTTGAAACAAAACACAGAGTACCTACACGTAATTTAAAACAAATATTTGTACCGGGACTTTAACACGTTTTCTTGACTTCTGGAAGCCACAGCGCGTGATGGATCTCATATCCTTATTAAGCATAAAAGCCCTTGATTGAACTAATTATTTACATCAATTAAGTTGATTAAGTTTATGCGTCAAACTGTCTCTCAGTACTGAGCCTGAAAATGCACAGAAAGTTGATACTTCTCTTTCCAGTTATATTTCATTGACAACATGTTTTATGTACCTGAGTGCATTTGAGCCTCCTCATGTTGCCCAGCCCCAGAGGCTTGGCATTGGAGGGCGGGAGTTTGGGGCGGGCCAGCTCTTACTTCCTGACCTGATAGGCTCCAGGCCCACGACCTTCTCCTTTCCTGTGTTGAGGTTACTCAGCTGTACTGAGTAATTTTGGCCGTTCTTAGGCGTTTTTCACTTGTGGCGCTTCTGAAGGACAATAGCAAGACGATCAAATCTGTGCGTTGACTCACCCCAAAGGCTTTTCCCCCGCCTTTCTGCCAGGGATATAATCTCAGACATGCTGGCGAAAACACAGCAGTGCATAACTAGCCCCTGTCGCGTTTATCAGCTGTGACACGTGAGGAATCAGTCGGCGTACCACACGGCCTTTTTTATTTTAAGGGACCTCTTTTATGGGATTTATGTAAGAGTCTTGTGTGGTTTGAAATTGATGCCACATTCTGCTGTAGTTAATGGGAATTAATTCAGGAAAGTGATTCATTTCCATCCCAGCATTCCTTTCGGTGACTATTAAAATCATGCAGTCCTGAGCCTTATGTGCACTAATTAATTGGGTGATGGGTTTAATAATAGTGCATGTGGTTGTCGGTATGGTGTTGTGATGAACAAGAGAAGGTCTTTGTCCATTGATTATAGCTTGGAGGGACTCAACCAATCATCTCAACCAATACCCGCTGATAAAGAGATGCCATCTAACATGACATTTCTAAGAAGAGAATTATTTTCCCCACTGCTGATTATGATTTGTTACTGTCCGGAGAGCGCAGTGTAACAAAAACCGGGATGCCCATCGACTTTTGTAGGATGTGCCTGAGACCCTTGTCAGAGCGCAGATATACCATGGTGGTGGTTTAATTCATTATCACAGGTGCCATTGGGCACTCTAGGTGCATTGACTGGCGCGCGTGTAACCGATGAGCAGCCCTCTGACGACGCTCTCACTGGGGCCCCACTCACTCTGCTCGAGTTTGCCTGATCGAGATAAATGTGACCAGCTGGGGGGGGTTTCAGATACGGAGAGCTGCGAATGGCTGCGTGACAGTGTGGCGTCTTTGCGTTTCTGGGTTCGTTTAAAGCGTCTTTACACCCTGTTTTGTGTCTGGCAGTAAAGTCGTGCTTTTATTGGAGCCCTGTAGCTCTGAGACGTCTCTCTGCCGTTCGTCTTGTGCAGCTTTGCCACAATTTGCTGCTGCTGTTATCTGGTTAAGGTCAACTAATATATATATATATACACATACATACCATAGTAGTATAGTTCTGTGTAGTATTTGTGTAACCATAATCTCCACTTTGTTTCCAAAACACTTATTTTACATCTAGACCCATAGCAATTGCAAGCACATGATCTTATATAACGTTATGGAAAGGAATGGAAGATTATATTGCGTAAATACGATACTATACAATACACAGTACTATACAGTACTACACAGAACACTTAAGTCTTTTATCACGTTATTATAGTTCTGGGGTCATTGTGCCTTTAACCATCCATATGTGCTATAAGGATAATTGTTTTGTTTCGCTGTTCCATGGTTTTATGATATAAATACATTAAAACTCAGATTACTCAGATATTAAGACTTAAGTTTACCTCGTTTTAAATCTATTTCGTAGTAGCATCATGTCCTGGAGAAATGTGAGTTTATTAAAATATTAAACTTGATGACAGAAAACCCTACAAAAAAAAAACAGAAGAGTGGAGTGATGTTGAATGCCTTGGTTTCTGTCTTTTTCATATGTATAGCTTAAACATCGCTAAAAATAGGATGGAATATGTTTCCAGTGTAGTGGGAATCAACATTCGTGCCGCATCTTGGTGTCATTTAACGTATTTGAATATGGCAACTTATGCAGCAGTGGGCTTCCCATAAAAACAGGCACAATTTAAATTAGGCTGTGGCTTTTAATATGGCCAACTGCACTTTTATATAATCAGTGAAATTCAGGCAGCGTAGCCATGGAGAGGGAATGCTCGGAGCCTGAAGGCATGCAGTCAGTGGTTTGGGGGTAACAGACCCCGTTTTCTCTGGGCCCCTGTTTTCTCCCTGGGATGGGGTCTGGCAGAGTGACCGTGGTCAAACAAGGGTGAACACAGAGGTACTTTCTTGTGTACCGCAAAAACCCCAGAGAGTGGTGTAAGGTCTCTCCTTCAGTCTTCATCTCGCTCTTGGGTGGGGGGGACGCGGCGGATGAAGGAGGCTCCGGAGATTAAAAAGCGGTGTCTCAGCAGGGCTGTGGTTTCTCTACAGAGAGACTGTAATAAATGGGGCGGTGCAGACCCCGGTCCCCCGAGACCAAAGGGGGCGCCATCGCTGACGAGTCTCGGCAAACGCTTTCGCTGTCTGTCGCTTCATTACGGCTCCTGTGCTGCCTGCTGATGGGAGTCGTGATAGCATTCCGTTTTCTAAAGTTAATTAACTAACAGCTAAACTGCTCTCCTGATCGGGTTATTCCTAAGTTAACCATTAGAACTGGCCCAGAAAAGTAATTTTCTGTGGAGTGTCATGCGAAACAGTCGAGGACAATCAAGACAGTATAACAAAAATAATGCACATAAATAAAATAATATGCCCAGTGCAAATAGTGTCTCCAGTGTTCATGTTAGCCTTGTTTAGACAGTGTTCTGCATTCTCACTGTGGATCTATTTCCAGTTCCATTATTTTATCAATACGACTGAAAACCCGTATTCTTAATCACTGTGAGGATACAAAAGGAATTTTATTGTCCTCTGTATTTTTCTGTACTGTGGGTTCTGTAGAATAAGTAGTTTGCCATATGGCAAGTGATTTAGGAGTGGCTGGTGAGACTAATAATAATAAAACAATATTTAGCTCAAGAGTAGGTCTTTCTGCAGCTTTTTACCGAATTGTCTCCAGTTGCCAGTCTCTCTCTCACACAGCCTTGACCAATCCTGCATCGAGCTGCTCAGATTTTACTTTTGTGCCGTAAATTTATGGCACGTCGGCCGAACTTGACCCGTAAGTCGCACGAAAAAGAGGAGAAACAGTCGGCAATTGCCCTTTTAACGGAATGGCAGCCTTATGGTGTTAGTCACCGGGCAGGAATGGTTTTCCGGGACAGAAGGTGTTCATATGCTGGGGCATCGCGGAATGTGCCGGCATAGCCCTGCACTCTATCAGCACTCCCCCGTGTGATTTGAGCAGGTCAGGCTTAGACGCACCAGCGGGGCCTTGTGATGGCATAGATTAACCCCCCCACACCTCTGACGACGAGTTTTTGCTGTGTTTACTACTAGCCTCAGGAAAAGGATGTTTGGCGCTGGCCCTGGGGTTTACGCTCAGGCTGTGTCCTATGGGTTTATGTAGGCCTTTGTCCCAGTTCACCACCAGGTGCAGACCAGCCAATGGGAGAGCACCGTACCTGCAAACCAGGATTCGCCGTGAAGTTTGACCTCTGGCTGTGTCATCCGAGTGGCCTGTTCTGTGAGCTCAGTGTTTGGCTCTGAGAGCTCTGAGTCCTTTGAGAGTTTTAGCAGCTGCTGAGACTGATATTTATTGACGCCCGGCATTCTGGAGGAATTGTGAAGTTCCCAGGAGTCACTGCTGGACCGAAGTGGAGAAGGTATTACACTTGAAGAAGACCTCGGGACTCGGGTTTTTTCGAACTACAGACCTTCAGCCAGAGACGCATTAACATGGTAAGAGGCCCACGGGCTGTTTCAGATGTCAGGGCCCCCTACCGTTTTTTAAGATAGCGTAACAAAGGAGGTCGAAGCAGTGTTGGTCGAATCCCATGTCACCCTTGGTAAGTCTCTCTGCCAGCACCTCCCCCCAACCCCCGCCCAATTTCAACCGGTTCTGGGGGAGCAAAGCCCAGCTGCCTTCAGCTATTGCATAACGCGTAACATGACTTTCATTAAGATATTTTAAACAATTTAATCCATCTACAGCTTAGGAGAAATCCAAATAAGACCCCATGGTGGGCTGTGTGCGCCAAAGTTAGGAAATGCTAAGAAATGCTGATGTCAGCCACGAGGGTCTGGAAGACTGTTCCGGCAGGAAGCGACCCATTTCCAAATAAGGCAATCCTGTTGGTCACATGATCTGAGCACTCTTTACACCTGGTCAACTTCCCGCAGATACGCGTGTCCTTTTAAAGTGTATATGGCCCCCACTTCTTTGTTAAGCAGAGTGCGAGGCGGAAGAAAGATCCAGAAAAGAAGAAAAAATAAAGTCAGGCCTTATTATACTTCCAGCTTTGTAGTCGCTCACATCTGCACAGTTGTTTTTTTCACCTCTGTGCGGCATATGGACTGTGATGATGCAGAGCAGCTTTCCTCTCCACCCTCAAGAAGTGCGGGCCGGGGAGTCGGGCGAGGAAGCGCGTGGGAGAGGGGCTTGCAACCCCAACACTTATCAGGGAATTTCCTGGCACGGGATCAATGTCCTGTGGCCAAGTGAGCTGGTAGCACATGGCACAAGATATGCCATTGTGTGGGCGGCTTTTCACTGTAACTCCCTAATTAGAGGACTGATTGGCCGAAGAGTCCTCACACCTGGGTTTGAACAGCTGACCTAAAGGTATGTACGCAAAAACCTGCGTACACACCGCCCCTTTGCAGATATGATTGCCGACCCCTGGGATAGCTGGTGTTTTAACACGCACTGGTTATGCTCTAAGGCAGTGTTTCCCAATCTGGTCCTCGGGGACCCACAAACAGTCCACATTTTCGCTCCCTCCCAGCTCCTGGTAGGGAGCAAAAATGTGGACTGTCTGGCAGGGAGCTCGGAGGGAGCAAAAACTATAACGATGTTTCACATGGTAGACTAATCCTGCATCAAAGGGGCTGTGAGGTCCATTATGATCTTAGGTTAGGTTTCCTAGGTGTGGCCATGATGGACCGGTAACAGTGCCAGCTCATTCCCGGGCACGTGTCTGAGGTGCCGTGTACGGGAACCCCGATTCAGCCTCATCGCCAAGCAGTTCTGCTGAGGTAATCTCCCAAGCGGGGCAGCGTTTACTGTCCAAAATAAAATAACGCACAGATCCGCCCGCTAAATAGCTGCGATAATAAGTAAATAAAAAAGTTTCCCGGTTTTTGTACATCGCCCCCGAATAAATGTGCCGGCCAAAGCAGGCTGGTAATTGGCTGATCCGGACCAGATGCAACGGCAGTTGCCGCTTGTTAACCTGCAGTCTATAGAGCTATTAGTTGCTCCTTGGCTTCCCAAGCCGGCTGACGTCCTCCATTCATAAATCCCCAACCCCAGATGATGGGGGTGGCTGTGAAATAGGTTTGGCCCTCATACTGGATGTGGTAATGCTTCTGTACTGATCTGGACCTTGGACAGCACACTGTTGTTAGTGCTGGGGGCTACAGTCAGGCAATATGCTTGCCCATGCTACTTGCGTGCATGGTTCTATTGGGTTTTATGAGGGAAATTCTGATTGGTGGGATAGTCCAAGCCCCCCCCCCCCCCCCCCCCCCCCCCCCCCCTCTCCCCCCCCCCAGCCCCCCCCCCCCACGCACCCCCCATCCAAATACCGCTAGCAGTGCTCTGGCACCTTCTGCCGCC
>JAODKM010000044.1:11507687-11520248 GCA_026780845.1 Petrocephalus sullivani | reverse complement strand
GGGGCCACCGAAAAGAAATTTCTCCGCCCTACCTCTTTGGGGGCTGGGTTTTTTGGGTTTTTTGGGGGGAATTGTTGGTGGGGGGGGGGGCCCCCCCCCCCCCCCCCCCCCCCCCCCCCCCCAAGTTTCTAGTGGGCCACAGTAGGAGGAAGAAGAGGACAAAAGAGACCTTGAAGTTTGAGCTGTGTCCTGTAGCACCATTGTGCTGAGCAGACAGATGTTAAGGACTGCATGGGTCATGGACTCTACGGGCCATCCACAGGGTGTCCACATATTCATGATCGCAAAAGTTGGTATTTTCAAGTGTCCAGGGAGTCACACCTGGGCAGTCTGTCATCCCCGAAGCATGACTGTGACTTGTAGCAGGATGAGGGCAGACGTCCTTGCTGTGGCCACATGCCTGCCCTCTCCAGGGGGACGCAGGGAAGCCGGATCTTTGATGACTGCACCATTGTTCCTGGCTTGCAGACAGCAGCCCTGCATCCTTTATCAGTGTTTTTTTTTTACTACCTCGTTCATATGTTCAAAACACAAGAGCTGCAGTCGGGCTTCGGCCAATCAGAAAGCTCCAATCTGAGCCGCTCTTAGTCGATTGAGTGATTTATAGCCTACGAGAAGGAAATGGTCGATGTCTTGCCAGCTGGACAAGTTTCGGCTACAGATGTGCGTGTTTGGATTGTAGAGCTGTCAGGTGACCATTGTTATAAACTCTGTTTATCTGTTGTTTCAATCCACGCTCACCCCAGTTTGAGTCAGAGTCCTTAACATTTCACAGCCTTGCATTCCTCTGGTGCGTGTGAGCAGAAGATTGACCTTGGTGTTGCTGACATGGTGGTACGATTGAGCTGCGACAAACATGGGATTTGGGCTTCTGGAGGCTGGTGAGCGGGTTGAGGTCATCAGCCGTTCCTCCACACCGATTTGCTGGTCCTCTTAGGTCGGGCAAGGTCTTGAACGTTGAGGAACAGTACCACCAGGAAGACCTGCTGGATAGACAATAAGAGTCAACAAGAAGGGTGGGCAAAGACGAAAAGGGGGATGGGGGAGAGACCAGCTTGGGCCAGCCGGTGGTGTGATGGATGCATGGTCACTTATACCCCAAATCCTCCCAAGTCCTCTGTGTTTGTTTGGAGCCTCTTATAAAGAGGCCAGTGACAGGACACTATCAATACAAACATCGAGTGCCTTGCGTAATGTTTTCAGTGTCTCCATCTTCCTCGGCAGAGCACGGTATTTACATTTTACTGGAGCGCCGTGTTTTTTTCGTTTCCTCCTGGAAGGCGCCCACATGCCTTGGAACCGTGGCTGTGCCCACAAATTATGAAAGCTGAACGTGGTTGTTGTAACTGGCGTGTGAGTGTGCTGTGTGAATATCTTAGCTTGAGTCTGATCCTTGAGGATCAGCTAGTTTGAGTATAACGCTTGTGCCTGTATTCATGTTATAGATGTTTGTTTCTGTCCCTTTCGGTGTGCTTTGGTTAGATTTCTGGTGCGTGTATAACTTGCGTGTGCATGGTCATATGTGTGTAGAAGCGTAGGTCTGCATGTGTGGTCCTCTCCTATTAAGTTTGCAGTGTGACCAGTGCCGTGAAACCACCAAGAAAAACTCATTGGGGGATCTCTTGTGGGTTGGAGCAGCCTTTTACCAAAAGTGAGTCTTTTGGATAAGCGTAGTTTGTTCTACAACTTTACACTGCTCTGGAAAATGTAGCTTATTAGAGGTTTTGTTGTTTACTTATCTGTGTATGTTTTAGTACTCAGTATACTTTAACTCCAAGCATTTGTTTCCACTAACAGTTGAACAATAGGGTTGCACCGTAGCCGATATTAGTCAAATTGTAACAGTCTGAATTTGGGTGTCTTTGCTTTGTTCTCTGGGAAAGGAAAATCGTCCATAATCACATACCCAATCCAGGGTAACACTGGAGCCTTTCCCAGGAATCATGGGGCACAAAGTGGGGACAACCTGGACTGGATCCCACTCCATCACTGGGCACCCTGTCAATCACACACTAAGGGCGGAATGGAGACGCCAGTCCACGTAAACCACATGTCTTTGGACCAGGCAAAGAAACCAGCAGAATGGCGAGGAGAACATGCAAACTCGCAGAGCGCTGAGCCAGGAGCTGGAACTGAATCCCAAACCCTGAAGCCACAGTGCTGAGCTTTCCATGTATAACGAGCACTAATCTGCTGTCTTAGTGTCTGCTGGATGTTTGGCGATGTTTATACCTTACATTGTGATGTGTGGTGGCAGCTTTAAAGGACAATGTTGTGACTGTTCATCCCCCTTCACTCTCAGGAAAGTTCTTTGCAGGCCCTCAAAACTGGTGGAAGCTTTGGAGACTCATTGGTTAGTCAGTCACAGCACAAAACAGCTGCTCCTTGTGAGTTTCCTTGTCAAAATGGACGTAATTCTTTAACCTGTGCTTCACTGGGTACCAGGGTTTACAGTCAGGGAATCTCATTGGACGGGACTCTGAAATACACACCAGTCTGCTGTTTCCTCAGTCCATGATCTCTATCCCCATTCAGCAGACGAAGGGCAGTGTTCTGGGAGGCAGGAAAGGTGCGCCCAGGGCGTCTCTCGCCCTCACATTCCATGTGCTGCCTTGTTTCATCTTTTTGGAGTGGCTCCAGAGCCGGACCCAGATACCGCGCTCCCGTTCCGGGTGGGCGGGGGGATGGGGGTGTACATGCTGGCCAGGGCGGGGGGTCGGCGGGAGGCCCGCATCCTGTTATTTGTGTTTTCCTTGGACGCAGACGGGACACGAGCGCGATTCGGCCAGTGCGGCCGCACAGAGAGGTACTGTCTGACTCCCCCACCGCCTGGCCGCCCGCAGCCATAACTGTCACGGAACACAGCCATTATAGGGGTGGGCTGTTATTTGGCATCAGGAAGTGAGCTTAGCTCAGGTTTATAATAAAAATGTGCGAGTCCATGGAGCATTGTCACTTTGAGAGAATGGTATGTAGTCTTAAAGGGGAGGGCTGGGTTCAGGAGAATGGTACATCACCTTAAAGGGGAGGGGTAGGTTCAGGAGTATGGTATGTTGTCTTAAAGGGGAGGGCTGGGTTCAGGAGAATGGTACATCACCTTAAAGGGGAAGGGTAGGTTCAGGAGAATGGTATGGTTGATGGCAGGTTAAAGGGGAGGGGCATGTTTAGAAGAATGGCAAATAGCCCTAAAGGGGAGGGCTTAGTTCTGACTGAGCTATGCGACCACAGTCTCTGATGTGTCCAGAAAAGGGTTTGAATACCTGTGACTAATCTTTATGACGCTCCATGTGATGACCTTCCTAGCGTGACTTACACATTCTTCAGCAGTGACCAGGCTCACTGCTTATTGCTTTTACCTCCTCGTCTTCCTAAGGTCAGACCTTCTCACTTAGAGCTGTCTTTCTGCACAAAAACCACAAAGTAAAGTAATATACATTTCCAGTATGCTTTTGATTGTGTATTGAATGTGTTTATTTCATTTATGAGCATGTAATGGACAGCCCTGACCTCCTGGAATAATAACTATAATGAAATCAGGCATCATTTACCTGCCTTGTCTGTTGAATGAGTGTAATGAGACTCACAAACCCCCTGTACATCTAAATAATGTCTGTGTGATATGCAGTTTGCTCCCTGCCTGTTAGTGCTGCTGTTTTTAATTAACTGGCTTTAGAAAACACAAGCCCACGCAGAGGGGGCCCTGCAGATTCCTCCCGTTACGGCACAGTGCACCGATGTTACGGGAGGACGATGCATCGCAGTGCCAAATAATAAAAATTGCTTCGGGAAATAGACACGTTACATTATGGGGCAGTTTGTACAAAAGGCCGAGTGGCAGCATGGCAAGGTGGGCAGCACTGCATGGGCTGGCGAGGGATTCCTGCTCCAGCTGTGAAATGCAGTTTTTTCAGTTACAGTCCAAGAGCATGTGGTCCAGCTGGATTGTGTGTGTGTGTGTGTGTGTGTGTATGTGTGTGTGTGACGGACTGACCAAAGGATCTAAAGAGTACTTAGCATTCATTATTAGTTACATTTTTTACATGCTTAAAACAGGGATTCCCAAAATAAGGGCCAGAGTATGTTTATAAAAATTTTAAAACGTGAGCCCCCCCCCCCAATCAGTGAAATCTACTGAGCGGGTCATCAGCTAAATGGGGGTCACTAGTCTCTGGCACTGTTATTTTGGGGGTTGTAAGCTGGCATATTGTATGGCAGGTCTTTTTTTGGGTTGGGGTGGGGGGAGCTCTGTGGAGTAGGACTCTTGCCTGTTATCAGAAGTTTGTTAGGTTGAATCCTGTAGCTGGCCTTTGATGCCTTTTACTGCGTTTGCTCACAGTGACTGACCCTCTCGCTTTGGGTAAAAACACCTGCCCTGTAAATAAATGCTAGTTAAGGTTTATACTTTGGTAGTGGGACAAAGACTGCTTCTAATATTTTTCAGGTTGAGCTCAGTTAGCAGTAGTAAGAAGATCGAGTAACAGGTAACCTGCAGGCGGCTGGTGGGCGGGGCTTATGTAACTCAGAGTGCCAGTCACTGGTTGGATTGAAGCAACAGTTTGTCCATCAGGAGAGTGATTTCCCTTTGGGTAAAAGTCTGCAAGGTTTGCAGGAGCTGTGAGTACACCTGTCTTGAGAAAATGGTCATTGATTTCCAAAATAAATTTTGAGTCCTGTAAACCCAAATTTTAATAGTTTTCTTTGGAACTGAAACATGACTGTCAGTCAAATTTAGGTTTGTTTTTCCACGACATTCCACGGCATTCCCTGAGGAGGTTTATACGTCTAAAAATATCTGTTTTTCATGGAAAACATTTAGCGATGCACTGTGAGTAGATCACTGTCAGTTATTTTGCTCAGGGTACAGGCTTTTCAGTGCTTTTGGGTTACCGGAGTAAATTATATGTATTGACATGTCAAAGTTATGATGTAGACAGAAATCAAGTCCTATATTATCAGTCATATTTAATCAGACTGTAATGATCTGGCCTCCCACCCCAGCTGTTCCCTGCCTCATTTTCTGTGCTATTGGGAGAGGCATCATGATCCTGTAATGCTTAAGATGGATGCATGGATAGATGCATGCATGCATTTTTGTGATGAGGGGGATTGAAATTCATTCCTGTTGTAATGCAATTAAAGAATCCTAACTCATCCAAAAAAATATGAGTAAAAAAGAAAATTGACCAAGAGAGCAAGATCTAGTGTTTGTTTTTTTGCATGGTTAAAAATATTATTTTTGGGTGGATGTCGCTACAATATTTTCCAGGTCTTATTGGGCATCTTTTCAAAATTGTATCCCCAAAAAGCCTCTCTCTGTCTCTCTCTTTCTCTAAGACACACACACACACACATCACCCTGTCACTTGCCGGCCGTCAGCTGCTTCTCCCCTTTCATTATTTTCCCCTCTTCGAACTCCTATCCATTCCAAAACGTGAGTAATATTTTCTGCCTCAATTAAGAGCTCAACCCCACTAAAGAAGCAGGGTTGAGACACAAGAGCAGCGGTTTGATCAGTTCCATGTGTTCGGAGGCATATATTTAACTTATTTGCTAAAACAGGGGGAGCAGCTCCTATTTCTCCGGTAAGACCTGGACGTCTCGGGACAGATGGGGCACTTTTAGCACTCACAGAAATAGAAGCAGTTTATGCCATTTTATTTTGTTTTTAAATAAGGAATGTCATCTTTGAAGGAAGTGATGTCGATGGTCACATGTCTGACTCTGAAACTGGGCACCACATTTATGGGTCATGGGGGTCGAAAGCGTGTCTGATGAATTTGAAGCAATGATGCTTTGGAGATGAGACTTGGAGGCGGGGTGGGTGGGTGGAGTGTCGTTTTCACGGTCCGGCATTATTGCATCTGCTGCAGTCACGCTTGTCCATTTGGGGAATCCTCTTTTGTCTGAAACTGAACAAGATTCATTGCTTAAAGTTTTAGGACCAGAACTGAAGTGGACCTCTGACCTTGTTCCTAATTCCTAATTTGCAATGGCTGGAGTGAATGTCTTATTTGAATGAATATTTACATCTCATGGCCGTTTCATTTTAGTAATAGCTTAAGCATTCTAGTCTGTCTTCATGTTGTGAAGTTTACATTTCACCTAAAATATGGATATTTCTATATCTTAAATTCATTGCAGTATGCGAAACTGGGCCCTGTACAGTCTGGCTGTGGCTCCACGCAGATCTGGAACAGGGAGCTACTTGGGTCTCGTTCCCTTCCAGTAGTGCAGCTGGCCTGAATGGTTCTGGTTCTGTCGACCCGCCTCCAGTACCACGGAGATCCGGCTCTCGTCAGAGCTGATTAATCACGCAATACACTGGCAGCAATGAAAGTGAATCTGCTTGGGGAGAAGACTCTCTGCTAACCATTGTCGGCTTTTCCACGGTGCATCCCGACTCCATGCATCTCACGCGATGTTTGTCTTTCTGTTGTTTTACTTCTTAGAATATAAAGTGAATTAGTGCCAAATAAACACAAGAATAACATAAATACCAGAGAATAAGGACAGCAGCAGCCATTCATAAATAACAGTAAATCACAGTGCTGTCGACAAGCGAGCACTTGTGCAAGAGAAGAGGGTTATGAGATGCTGCTGTTTCCCAGTGCCTCTGCATTTAATCTGCAGCCCACAGGTGTCAATTTCTAAGCATCTAATGCACGTTTGGATCATGTGCGGCCATTTGTGCATCTGATCTCTGACCTTTTTTTTCCTTTTTGATTTGATTTTTTACAGTCCGTGTTTGTTTTGCACGCGGTTCCTGTTGGCACATAAGAACCCAAGTGCGGTTCAGAGGCATTCGCTAATAAAATAGTAGTAATGAGGGGAAAAAGTAATTAAAACATTAAGTGCGTAGTAAATAAAACCGGCGCTCTTAATGAATCCCGTTTGCTCCGGCCAGTAAAAGCGCTGTTTTTCCTCCGCTGCCCTCCTGCTAGAACGTGCAGCGCGTTCCCAAAGCTGTCGTAATTTACTCCGCCGCGCCAAGCCGAGCAGAAGGTCGTCCCTTATCCCCATCAGCTGCACCGAAACGTGTGCGATTCCCCGCCTATGCTCCCTCCGCCGGCTCGCAGCACAGTATCAGCAGCCACTCGAACTGGCGAGTGCGACCCGCCATTAATCACGCGCGACCCTCTTCCGTCACGTGACGCCCCACAGCCAATTGGAGCAGAGCTCGCTTATTTTGGCAGCGCTTTTGGACGCCGGTGGACAGCACACATGTGTCCAGGTGCTGACCGAATCGCTGGATCAGTCAGAGAGCGAAGAACGTACAGATACTTGAGTCTTAAAGCCTGATTTAATCATTTGAACACAAACATTAATATAGTTCTTGCTTTTTTAATGAATTTGATAGTTTTGAGTGGGACGGATTTGTATTTTTCTTTTTATTATAAGACACTGCATCACCCCTGCAGGGCTGGGTGATTGATTTCTGCCCCCTGTTCTGCATATGTCATTCACTCTATGTTTCAGCTGTTTCCTGTGTGCACCTCAGGGTCCAAAGCTGTGCAGTTAGGAGGGTTGGTGTCTCCTGCTTTCATATAGTGTGTGGTTGTGAGTGTGTGCCCTGTGATGGACTGGCATCATCCAGCCTTGTACCCTTTGTTACCTGGGATAGGATCCAGGCTCACAGTAATGCTTTGCTGGATCACTGGTTATGGTAGATGGATTTTGAGCGACAACTTTTCCCATAGAATGCAGCAGGGCCTGCTCAGTGATTTCCAACGGGGCAGCCAACTAACAGGACTTTCTTTCATGGTCCCATCTGGGAAGAGGGGATAAGAAGCCCCCCCTGCCCCCCCCCCTTTTTTGCTGGATGTGGCCCCAAGGCGGTCGCCGTGGTGATGAGAACCAGATGGGCAAGGCCAGTGTGTCGGTTGGTGTTGGCACAGAGACAGCGAGAGGAGGTGATGCCTTGGGGCTGCAGATAAACAACATTCTGCAAGTGTTCTGGGAGGCAACATCACAGGACACAATGGCCCTGGAAGCTTGTCGTTTGCGGCCTCGGTGAAGGGACTTATGGGAAATGCAGCTTAGCAGCTGTGTGTGCACACGTGACCTGGAGGACGCCGCGAGGTGGGCGCGGCTTTGACTAAGACGGCTGTTGGCACTGGGGAACTCGGGTATCAAATTCTTCTCCGAATTTCCCGCTCGAAAGTACGAGCTGAGGAAGCGTCCGTGTGCAACTTCCAAATCAGCAACTCATATTTCCCATAATTCCAAGCACATGTGAAGGCGGCAGTAGGGGAAGATATATGGCCCATTCATACATCGAATGCTCATGCAGACACCCTGATTTCACGGGCTGCACTATATCATTTGGTAAATGTTGTTGTAAAATTATTTCAAACTCCCACATTTTATTAATTTATCGGGCACTTTTATCCAAAGCAGCATATATATATTTTGAAAAAGCAGAGGCAGACTGTTCCTGGATCAGCTGGGAGTCAAGGGCCTTGTTCAAAAAAGCAACCGGTGTTGACATTGAGCCGACAGCGTCCTTTACCAATGAGCCACGCACTGCCCGTCTTCCTAGTTAGCTGACACACTAGTCCATAAGCAGAGGCTGAATTTATCTTGGATTTTATTGTATAATTTGTGCATTTAATCCCAACTATTAGTTGGGTATAGTGTTATATAGTGACAGCTTTACTGGGAGAAGTTCTTCATGGTAACACCACTATGCTGCCTTCTGGTCAGTTGCTTAATCACACAGTGGTACTCATGTACTGGTACTCATGTGCTGGTAGTCATGTGCTGGTACTCATGTGCTGGTAGTCATGTGCTGGTACTCATGTGCTGGTAGTCATGTGCTGGTACTCATGTGCTGGTAGTCATGTGCTGGTACTCATGAGCTGGTACTCATGTGCTGGTACACATGAGCTGGTACTCATGTGCTGGTAGTCATGTGCTGGTACTCATGAGCTGGTACTCATGTGTGCTGTTTTGTTTCCTAGGATGGAGTCCTTAACATGGGGCTGGAGGGTCCTGCTGATCTTGGGCTCCCTGCCTGACCTTGTGTGGCCTTTGAACATCAGTGACCCTAACGTGTGCAGCCAATGGGAGAGGTAAGACTCAATGCTGCTGACACAGTACACTATAGGTGTGTATTTTCATTCCTTACTGAATTACAGCCGGTAGTGTTGGAAGTCGGAGGGCTGAGGGCGCATCAGCACCCTCTCTGGTTGTCAGTGGTATTGCAGTGTCAGAATAGCAATGGGCAGCCTACTGATACCTGTAGTTTGCATCAAAGAAAAACAAAGAAAAATGCAATGGCTCAGGCTTTGTGGTCATTTCTTCCAAAAGGACTACAGTTGCTAGCCGCTGATAACTACCAATGATAGAGAAGAACTTCAGTCCAGCCAATTGGTCCTTCCAACCTCGACACCCTGAGCTCAGAATGCCTTGCCACTCCTGTGATTATGTCCTTTCCCCCTCCATGCAGCAGATTATTTTAGCTGCAGCATGTCAGATTACATACCCTCACAGGAACGTAGCACATCATACCAAGTCCAGTTCCTCCTGTGGCTGGCTCCCTAGCGGAGGATAGTATGCATGCCATTCCTGATGTCGATAACGGCATTCCGTTACACTGAGAGCAGCCCCCCGCTAATGTGCCTAATGCCGTGTGAAATGTGCCCCCCCCCCCCTCCCCCGGGGCTGCGCTTCTCACTTCTCGTTGCGCTGTATCCCGTTCCCGTTGCAGTTATACGACCTCCGTGAAGGAATCTTATGCCCACCCGTTCGACCAGGTCATGAAGGAGCCATGCGCCGATGCCTTCAGCCTCTATACGTGCACCAGGCACAGGTGAGCGTCGACCGACAGAACCCCCTAGGGGGCGCCACCTGCCCCAGAGGGTTAGGTCTGTGTGCAGCGGGTGGGAGTCAGGCGTGTGCATGCTATAATATCATGCTGAAGGGTTGTCGTGACTGTTTCCCATGTCCCGGCCAGCGTCACGTACAGGACGGCCTACCGGCAGGCTGTGAAGGTGGCTTATCGCAGGAGGCACCAGTGCTGCCCCGGGTATTACGAGAGCAGGGACGTGTGTGTCCGTAAGTGTCTGTTCAGGGCGGGCCGCTGTTGTGATATATATATTGCCACTGGATGATTCCTGATGGTGGCCATTAGCTTTGCCATTAGCAATAATTAATGTCAGTTGAGCGTGCAGGTTGTGCATCTGTGATTTACTCCATGTGCCGTCTGTCATCTGTTCTCCCGTCTGCCCCTTCGTCCCCTCCTCCCTCAGCACGCTGTACCAAGGAGTGTGTCCACGGCCGCTGCCAGGCCCCCGATCTCTGCCAGTGTGAGGCCGGCTGGCGGGGGGACGATTGCTCCAGCGGTGAGACCGCCACTCCCCCACCCCATCGACGACCAATGGCATGCGTCATAATTGCCTAAAACTGCCTCCTCATTGGTCAGAAGCTCAGCGTGGGTGGTTTAGCTTTGTAGAACATATCCTTTATGGGTGTACTAATGGCATGCGTCATAATCACCTAAAGCTGCCTCCTTATTGGTCAGGAGCTCGGTATGGGCGGTTTAGCTTTGTGGGACATATGCTTTATGGATGTACTAATTGCATGCGTCATAATTGTCTAAAGCTGCCTTCTCATTGGCCAGGAGCTCGGTGTGGGCGGTTTAGCTTCCTGGACCATGGCTCCTTTTGTCGCCCTTTATCTGTCTTTATAGAAACGTTAGCATCAAGAGGTTCATGCATTTGACAGGGTCCCACAGGCTTCTGAGGGCAATCGGTCAACAGGAAATGTTAAAATAACGTGCTCGGCCTGGGAGGTGGCCCATTCTGACAGTGTGACAGCTTTGGCCTTAGACTGCAAAGCCTCCCTAGATCCCACTGGCAGAATCCAAGTAGGCCCTTCCTGCATGGGTCGTGAGATGGTTGGGGGAATGGAAAGAGGATTGGAGTTAATGCCGTCTGCACTGGGACGTTCTGGCATTAACTGCGTGCTGAGAAAAGCAGGAGGAAGGGAGGAAGGGTCACACCATAGCGTGGTACCGTCACCCCGGGACGGGACGGGCCACCATTTTCCCACATTCCGGAATGCGTCCCTAAGGAGTGAGAAAACGGCCCCTGTTTTCGTGAGACTCGTGCCCGACCTTTCTGTGCAGTTTGCGATTCCTCCCTCAGTGGCTCACTGCAGTGTATGTGACAGAGGTCGCCGGCAGTCTGCTTTGATATTTACGTTTGCGTGGGACCGCGCCGTGGTCCGGTGTGACGAAATGGAGATATCCTGTGTGCATTAGCTGCTTGGCTCAGGCTGCAAGGGCTCAGGCCCAAGGCTCAGACCCAAGGCTCAGGAAGGGGATGAAGTTAGCGTGGGGGTCCAGCACGTTTTATATCTTTTAAGGCTGCAGAAGACAGAGAGCAGAGAGCAGTGGAAAGGTGCAGAGAGCTATTTCTCATCCCGCCCGGCGCTTGGAGTGAGTCTGCATTTTTCTGCTCTCCAAACTGAATTCCATATGTCAGGATCTGTATCTTTTTTTTTTTTTTTTTTTTAATAATTTGCCAACCTTTTCAAATATCAGCGTTAAGAATAGGGAATGGATAGAGTTACCGAAGATGTGCGCCGAGTTCTCATGGTACGGGGGGCTCCCCCTGGGGAGCGCCACGCCGGCGGCTGACGTGGCCTGGAATCTGGCCCCCTGTCTAACATTCCTGATTTTGGCCTCATTTGTCAGTGGTGCTGTGAGAACACCGTGCCTGGGGAGGACGTCGCGCTTCGAAAGTCGATCCGGGAAAGGCTGCCGAGGGTCAGGTGCGGGACGTCAGTCACGCTGGCTGAGAGTGGCGTCCCTCGCATACTTATAGGCTGTTTATTCCCATTTCTCCTGGGAGGTGATAGCTGAGGCACATGACCTCGGGACACCAATCAAATTAAATGATGCCCGTTTGCACAAGCACAGATGCATCGGAATGCTTCTTTTCCCATGTTCCATCATGCTCGCCTCATACACGCATGCTGAGTTGGTAGTGATGCTTGGGGTTCAAGTGCATGGTCAGGCCATTTATCTGGCGGCCCTGGCAGCATTGTGGGGAGCTGGGGGGGGGAGAGGTTAAGAGCCTTGCTCAAAGACCCAAAGGGTATATGACTATTCTGCTGAAGGTGGCATTTGAGCCAGAGATCTTCCGACGAGAAGCACAGTGGTCTAACCGATTGAACCACTCAATGGGGCCTGGGGTCCCTGGGGTCTTTCCTGTCCTGTTGTCCTGAGGCCTGACTCTGTGTCCCTGGGGTCTTTCCTGTCCTGCTGTCCCGAGGCCTGACTCTGTGTCCCTGGGGTGTTCCCTGTCATGCTGTCCCGAAGCCTGACTCTGTGTCCCTGGGGTGTTCCCTGTCATGCTGTCCCGAGGCCTGACTCTGTGTCCCTGGTGTGTTCCCTGTGCTGCTGTCCCAAGGCCTGACTCTGTGTCCCTGGGGTGTTCCCTGTCCTGCTGTCCCGAAGCCTGACTCTGTGTCCCTTGGGGGTTCCCTGTCCTGCTGTCCCGAAGCCTGACTCTGTGTCCCTGGGGTGTTCCCTGTCCTGCTGTCCCGAAGCCTGA
>JAODKM010000044.1:11458523-11482500 GCA_026780845.1 Petrocephalus sullivani | reverse complement strand
ATCCCAAGCACAAGTGTGACAGGAGTGCAGAGCTGATGGGGCGGGCGAGCGATGGCGGGCAATCAGTGCAGGGGTAGGGGCTTTTGGTAAATGCTACAACTTCAAAATGAGGTTTAGACGGTATTCTGTGAGGTATTCAGATTTATATCCCTGGGACCCCCCCGCAGAGGAGGAAATCTGCTTTCTCACAGAAGACAGAGTCATTCAAGGTTAAAAAAAAAAAACACAAACACACAACAGCGTCTGCCATTTTTCCAAAGCAGGGCAGCTCACCCGAGACAAAGACCACAAATCTGAGCGGCGGTGCTCACCAATACCTCCCGTCTTATTCAAACACATGGCCAACATCCTGGCTGATAGAGAAGCTCAGGCTGCTTAGTGGGCTGCCGGTCAGTGTGGCCAAGCAGGGCGTGTCAGGGAGAGCCGGGAGGGCACCGCACACACCATCCTATTATACCGACAAGCTCGGGGAAAAAGGACAAGAGGACCGCACTACTGTCTAAAAGAGACTCCAGTTTTGTTATCAATTTAATTAAATCAATGTAAATAAAAAGACTGGAATGCGCTGTCAGAGAGAAAGCAACACAAACAGCACAGACACACAGGGACTAATAAAAGCCAAAATGCAGGATGAGTCACAAAAGAGACACATATACACCGCCATCCTTCCTCCAGCACCTTCCGGGGCACCCCCCCTTCAGACAGTCTGTCATCCTCCTCTGCACTCAGCCCACCTTCCACATGGGGTACATTTGCCGGACCACCCGGAGAGGAGTTTCCCGAGGAGTGCCACGGTGCTAAAATACACTGGTGGAAAAAGAGGGGCCCCTTCATTCAGAAAGGTCCTGCCCGGAGCAGAACGACCCGACAGAAATAGAACTCCTCCGTTACAGGCATCTAAATCCACTGGGTTTAGACTGCCATTGTCGTTAAGGGACTGAAAACTTCCACAAAGCCGCAAATCCGAGCTCCAGCATTCTGTTTACACATCAGTAATGTTTCCGTCCTATTTGCAAATAATCTGGCCGGGAAGAAAAGATATCGATTCAGAATTATGGATACATTTCCTACACCATCAGTGACCGAAAATCTAAGTCTTTATAAATAGTATTTTAATAATTTAAACCAGCTCAATTCATTGAGTTTTTATAAAACACCCCTGCCAAGGGAAGGACAGGGAGGACTAGGCCCCAGATACGCGGTGGAAAATGGATGGATGGATGGATGGATGGATGGAGTAATGAATGGACTGTGCCAACATTTTGCCATAGAGAGCTTTACATATACATTTACAAACACACACAGTACAGCCCCAAGGGTCAGTAGACGTAAGTGGAAAGGAATGCTAGATCTGCAACAGTAGTCAGACTAGAAAGGGCATAAAACTCTGGGGGTCCACGATCAACTGGCTGTCCCCCCAAGCACACTAATTATTCACAGGGGTTGGAACCAGTCGGGCCAAAGTGAGAGAGAATTACTTGTCCTGTGGTGCCTGCCTGAATAATACAAATGTCTACAAAGTGTCAGGAATCATATTTGTGCGACAGTTTGGACGCCATGGTGTCCCTTTAGTTCGGCGCCACACCTCCAGGATATGAGACTGCAATGCTTACTGGAGCCGCAAAGGCACACCAGCAATCCCACTAAAACAAAGGGTAAAACAAAAGCAAAGACGTCTGCACATCCTTCCCGAAACACCATGGAACAATAGCAGGCGTCGGGCCTTGGGGGACCGGTAGTGCAAGACGGCCTTTTACATGACGTGTTCTGCTGCGGTTTCAGCCATGCCAAAGACACATGCCACACTTGACATATATGCTACACCGGTGTTCCCAATCCGGTCCTCGGTGACCTTGGCGACCCGCAGTCCACGTTTTCGCTCCCTGTCATTTTTGCTGGGAGGGAGCAAAAACATGGACCGGCTGTGGGTCCCCGAGGACTGGAGCGGGAAGCACTCTGCTACATCCCTCTGCTTCATACATAGGTGATGGAGGAAGACAAGGGGGGGGGGGGGGCTGAGGGAGTCTCCATGGCAGTGAAGGGGTATCCCCAAGTCAGCAGACCCACAAATACTATGATCTACAAGATGAGCTAAGGAGGCTACCAGAACCGCATGGAGTCACTTTGGGCACGCAGCCACACAAAAGAGTCACTGGTCATCTTCAAATGCCACCGTGAGCACAGTTTCAAGAGCACCTTCATTAATATCTAACAGCTACTAGTGATGATGTTAAACTTGACCAGCAAGGAAAGGACACCCACAGCCATGTCTTGGGGAAATCTCCCTGCAGATATAGGTACTGTGCCTTTCAGCAGCATGCGGAAGCTAGCAGGAGAGGGCTGGGTGTTGCCCTTCACCATCAGGAAGTGTGTGATTCATCTACCGGTGATAATCCCAGAGAGTCTGCTGTACGCTCGCACTGCTAGCACTGCGCCCCATTAAGTTACCCACCCTGATGTGAAAGGGTGTGACACAAAGCAGTGTACAGACCAGGGAATTCGATACATATGGCCACGAGGTCGAGGAATCCGCGCCGTCTTGCGGCTCCCAACCGCCGCGATTTATCCAGAATTTTGAGAAGGTCGTTTCGGCCATGAACGAGACAAAAGGGTTCATGCAAATGGGGAGACGTCAGCGAACCGCTTAGGCTCACAAATGCATCGACGTCCCACACAGCCGACCCGAGTGGAAACAACGCAGCAGCCTCTGGAGATGTTTGTTTAGCATCCAGCGCTAATCATACACACATTCTGGAATTTCAAGCCCATAAACGCAGCCAGACGCTCTGGATCAGGGGGCCTCTAAGCCGGGAAGGCGTGTGTGTCGAGGTCTGCAGCAGTGCCAGCAAGTGTGGCTACAGCTGGAGGCTGCGCTCTCACGCTACACCACATGAGCGCCAATGGCACTGGTTGGGGATAAGCCCCGCCCTCCGAGGCCGATCGTGCCCTTCTGCCAAAGATCTCCAGTGTGGGGAGTCATTGGCTATTTGCTTTTGTTGAGTTGGAGGATTAATTGCAGTAAAGAAAACATTTGCATACTACCAGGAAGGAACGCTGTGCACAGAAATATTTTTTGCACAAACTTCTTGCCTCATAAAGCATACCACGCCATCAGAGGTGAAGTGAGTCATCGTGCATGGATTTGCCCAAGATGGATCAAAGTTCCATGGAAATTCTGACCCAGCCTAGTTCCTCACACGCATGAGACAGCCAGCCAGCACTGCTATGGAACACCATGTGTGCCATCTGAAGGGAATCTTTTCTCTACACTGACACAAAACCACCCCCCTTTTGTCCCTGTTACACATCCCCGAGAGTCAGTACTATATGACATGGCACCATAGGGACCATGTTGCCGTCTTTGATGGAGGCAAACTGGGACTCAGACGTACATTCTGCTGGATGGATGTCACTGTTGTAACACCGCCCCCTGCAGGCTCGTCATATATTTGCCGTCCAAGCAGCTCCCCCCCCCGACCAAAAACTTAGCCGCAGGAGTGAAAAGGGTAATGGCGTGGAGTAGAGGCTAACCATGGGGCAGCAGGCTCTGCCATGATACTCAAATGCACCAATCACAGCCTGAGCAAAGTTGCAGGGGCGGGGCTGTGGTTTCCAACATGTCCACATGGCATGGGGACTTCCCCTCGGGTATTTCTGGATGCCCAAGAATCGAAATGAAAAAAGCCACTAAAATCAAGAATTACCCTGAGCCTGCCCACCCACACCAAACAAACGCGACAGCCCCAGCAGATTCGCTCAGTTTCATAACCCAAGGGACGTCTTGACTGTTTTCTTCCTCGCAGATTTACTTTGTAGCTGGGAATCTTACAATCATTAGCAGCTGAAATGCTAAAGGGTAGTTGCTAGAACGTAAACTATATAATCTGCGGATTCCGTAATTCAATGTATACTTTATGGCAGAAAATTCAAAGTCTGGGGTCGAAAACAAAGTAAAAGACAGGCCTGGATGCCATGGAGACCGCGTGGTCAACCGGGGCGATACAAACACTTCCTTCTGAGTTTCCTTTGATAGCTTCAAAAGTACAAAAGGAAACATCCCCGGCATTACAACAGCTTCCAAAATAGGTTTTAGAGTTTTCTGTAGCCATAGATAAACTTTTTTTCGGAGGGAGAACCCCTTCCTTAAATAGTACACCCTAAACATACCAAGGAGAACAGCTGGCTGTTTGTAATTAGCCAGAACTAACTCACCAAGCTAACTGAAAACGTCAAGGTGCCTTGAGCTAGACGCATTTGAAAAAGTTAGTCCCCAAACGGGACCAGAACTCCTGGTACAGTGGCGCCACACCCACCTATGCGAAATCCTGGCACTCGCGTTCATGAAAAGCCCGACAACGTCTTTGGCTCCGACAGACAAGGTGCAGGGTTGCCATGGCAACCAACACACGGCGGGGTCGCGCGAGCTTGCACGCTAACGAGCAAGGCCCAGAGTAATGAGTCGGGCGGGTCCCCATGTCACCTCCTCGGATTACCGAACCCGCCGCGGCTGCTCCCCGCGCCAGCACGTGCCGTCACGGGGCAGGCGGGAAGAGCCAGGAACAGCACGCGATTCCAAGGGGGCCCGGATCGAAGCAGCCGCATTCGGTAAAGTGCACCGTGCTGTGCTACAAAGACTGGCACTAGCGCAAAGCAAAAGTAAAAGGCATAAGTATGCAGTTCTGGTCAGGTTTTGGTTGAAAACGCCTTAACACACCTGAGTGCAGGTGAGGCATTAATGGGTGCTTTCACAGGGCTTCAGGTTACGCTTGACTTATTTCATTTACCCTTCCTTGAAGACACTGTGAGACACCATGAAAATATGACAGAATACAGTATGGAAACTCAACCCTCAGTTCATATCCCGAAAACATAGTCGCTCTGGACAGTTTGGCCAGGGCCTTGCTTATGATCTTGCTGTGCCTTGACTTTCCCCGAGAAGCTTATTATTTCGGCAGGCCTCTGTGTCCCTCATCAATGCCTTTGGATTCATCAGGAGATGCCTGAGGCTGGCTGACAGACCCGCTACCAACAGCAGCCTACATGGGATACAAAAGAAGGCGGCAGCACTGACCCCGGACAGACAGGCCAGACCCCAGGGACGTGTGCGTTTGGGAATTCGCGCGACGAAACGAGATCGGGAACGGAAAACTTTGTGAGATCATGCATATCAACAGCAAATGGGGGTGGCCTGACAAATTCTGCATGGAGTCAAACATAGTTTTAAACGGTTTCTGCGAACATGGCAGTCAACCCCCACCAAGTCTACAAGCGCAGACAGAGGGGAACCCAAAATCCTTCTTTAAACAGAAGATCAAACAGGAGCAGCAAACGTAGAGATGGGCCTACCTCGCCTTGAGCTCCATATAGTCGCCCTGCACCTTGCCCAGCTCCAGCTGCAGCCGGGCGCGGTCTTTGGCCACCGAGTCCAGTGATTTGCGGGCGTCGGCCAGTTCGGTCTCGTAGGCCGCCTTCACGCCGGACAGCTGCCGGCCAACCTCCGTCTCTGACACGGAGACGCGCGCCCGCAGCCCGGCGTTCTCCAGCTCCAGCGAGCGCACCTTGTCGATGTAGACGGCCAGCCGGTCATTGAGGTTGCACAGGTCCTCCTTCTCCTGCAGCCGCGTGATGCGGTTTGGGGTCAGGGGCGAGTTGATGCTGAGGATGGGCTGATTCTGTCTAGGGGTCTCCATGGCGATCAGAGCAATAGACTGCTGCCCGTTCGGGGACAAAGGAATGAAGGATTATTAACCTTGAACCTTAAGACCATTTAAAACAAATAGGAATGGCACAGCACAAGCAGACTAATGAGTCAAGGAGCTATTTTAAGTTTCCACAAGCAAAAAAAAATAAAAAATTAAAATGTAAAAAAAAGTTAGACTATCAGCGGTCACTGACCAACACCATCTGGGACACAGAGATTAAAACATTTTCAAAACCTATTTTAATAGTCCCTGTGACCCACACCAGGAGATGCAGTGGGACAGTGATGATTTAAAATAGTCTGGCCACGCTTTGACCAAGGTCACTTCTCTGTCATATTTAGCTTTTTTTGCACTTTTTATGAATGAAATTTGCTTCATGACTCGCGCAGAATTTACACTCTGGAGACAGCATGGAGGGAACTCATATCACACACATGCCCTGGTGAGCAAGTTCCTATTTACAGAGAAAACAATATTTAAAAGAAAATAAAACACAAAAAAAACAAGCAAGTTTACATTTTTACTCGGCAGTTAGACATGACTTCTTAGGAAAAATGACAAAATCATTTACGATCACATTTTATGCAATTAATAAATTATAATTCGTGATTCTAAAGTGTAAAAGTGAATTAAACCATAATATAAAGAATATCCCCAAGTTTTCAGAACTTAGAGTAGAAAAACACTAGAAATCTCCAACTTCAAAGGAGTCAAAAGTATGCAAGGGTCACTGCTACCTCCCCTGAGGGGAAAGCGGACAGCTGTCCACCTCTGACCCAGAGAGGGGCAAAGAATTCCACCCGTTCAGTTTATGGTCACCACCCCCGCTTTTTAAAAAGTACCCAGCAACTTTACCTTGCAGATTCAGGCAACGCACAGGCGTGTCGAGGTCTGCGCAGCGGGACGCCTAAGCTGGAGGGATTGAGCTGCCGTGATGTTCAGAGCGGACTGCGCTGATTGGCCGGTGCTCCTGGGCTTTTGAGTCAGTCCTGAGCCTCTGGCTTCCGAGTTTGACTGGCTGTGTCTTGGGCAGTTACAGCTTATGTATTTCTGCAAGAAGGGAGGGAGGGAGGGACAGAGGGAGTGAGTAAGAAGAGTAATAGGGAGGAGTCACACACTCACCAACACACCAACCATCCAAACAAACACAAACCTTCCTTTGCTCACATGTGTAAGCGCCAGAGTGACGGTCAGAACCCAACATTATTACAGAGGAGGAGCAGAGCCCTTAGGGGCAGCTCTGACCAACGGCTCACTCACATTCAAATAAAATATTTTTTTTTAACTAAGAGCGCATAACCACAGACGATCCCTTATTTCCCACTATACAAGCCTGCATTGCTATACATGGCAGAAATAAAGCTATTAACACCATGTTTAGGCCCCAGACTAACAGATGCAAATTCCGCACATATAAGCTTGCTGAACATCAGCTGGAAGAATGCGAATAAGCAGGAAAATGCCCAGTTCCTGTTCCCCGATGAACAGGATGAACGCATTACCTGCCGACCACACCCTACCAACAACAGCCTCCCCCTGTGGCCATTTGTAAGCAAATATGTATTAAACCGACATTTCCATGTTAAGCTTCTTTCAGCTTGTGAAACGTGGAAGATTCAAGACTGCAAAGACACACACAGCTCACCGGTACAAATATCTTTCCAGAAGTCTTCAGATTAACACCCGCACAGTATATACAAGGAACATTTAAAACCCAGAACCTGGGACTTCTGCCATTAGATCAGCCATCATGCGTACAGTAGAGTTGCTGCCCAGTCATGCAGGTTGAGAACCATTATGGGCTGTTCGTTAGCCTGGGACGATCCAGGCACTGGATCAAGTTGGCAGGTTTTACTCACAGTGCTGGAGAACTGGGCATGGGGAAGCTAGACTGAGTTCTATTGGTGAATCACACTTTCAGCTTCGCCGTTTTATCAACTTAAGGACAGTTTTTTTTTTGTTTTTTTTGCAGCCTCCCTGCTGTCTATCACATCAGGAATTACGTGAGAATTGGGAAAGCAGCCAAAGCACAAACTGGCACTGACAATTCATATTTAGCTGGTCGGTTGATTCCGTCCCCGAAGCTGGTTGTTCTACTCAAGACATCTAAGGTATGTCCCTCAGTCGAAAATACAACACGGAAGCCCTTCTGGGAGTTCATGCTCCTCACTGTTACAGGACACCCCCCCCCACCCCTTAAGACAGTGGCGATGCTTCACGGCACAAAATGCAAGTCTGCTTCCTCAATGGACACACGGCAGGTCACCTGACAGGTGGGCGTGTCTTGTCGCGAGCAAATCTGGCAAATTCCACATCTGCACGGGCTACTCTGTACCTATAAGATCCAGAGAGTCAACAGACTAAACTAACGAATGTGCGCAGCCTGAGTGTGGCACGCGGCAGGCATGGGAAATGGCCAGGAGAGACATCGATGAAACCGGAAAAAATCGGACACCTCAGCGTCCAGAAGACAATGAATTTGTTGGCTGGATATAAGAGAGACGGACAGTTCTGCAGGAGAACCCCAGCCTTTACCAGCAAATGCAGTCCATCATTACAAGCAAGCCACAGACAGCATTCCTGCGGAATCTCGCTCCGAAGATACCGCGGAATAAATCGCACCGCACGGCAAACAAAGACCCTCCTCAACTCCTGCAGTCAGTCTCTCTCTCTCTCTCTCTCTCTCTCTCGCTCGCTCTCTCTCTCCCTCTCTCTCTCTCTCTCTCCCCCCCTCTCCCCCTCTCACACACACACCCACCCACGTGGAGCAGGAGCCCAAAGCCCGCACCCTTGCATGCGGTCCCGCTTTACGGCTGCCTGGCTCCACCCCCTCTGTACAGCCACCCGCTCCTGTCAGACCCAAAGTAGTGCCACCCCAACAAGAGACTTTCCAAGAGGGGTGGGGCAAATCAAGCATGAATCACTTTTTACTGACACCGAGCACGATGTCGCCCACCGCCCCCCAATCTGCACCCCACTCTGCCAACTCCGACATGCGCAGTCATGCTAGAGCCCCCCCCTCCTAAAAGATCATCACCCATAAGAGAAAAACAGTTAAGGGTCCACTTAAGCCTCTCCTTTGTAATAGAGCTTATTTTGTTCCGCACGTAAATGTATGAGGACACACTTGGAAAAGGGTTCTAGAGAATAAGAGTCAAAATGAATAAAAATCTCTCAACTGCATGCATAACAAAAAGGTACTTTTCATCAGTCACCTAAAATGCAAAGCCTAATTTCCCTTAAGCCGTCCTTTCATTCTAAAGTAGCCCGTCAGCCATTTGGATCTATTCAAATGTGTTCAAAATATTATCTTTTGTAACTGAAACAAGTAAATGTTTACTGATTAGCATTGCCTGGAAAAAGAGGAAACGCAACAAAAGAACTACAAATTGAAGTACACGTTGATTGCCGCTACAGTGCAAACACGATGCCGTTAAACAAAAAAATCATAGCTTTGGCAACACACTCCCATATCCATGGCAACCAAACCCCATCTCTGTTGCCAACACTGTGGTTAGTGCCTGAGTGGAAACCATTACTTATGACAAAGTAAGATGGGGGGGAATCAAGGAGGGCTTAAGACTGACTTTCACAGGAGTAGAAAAAATCGGCTTTGTAATGTGTAACTCCTATAGACAATATGAATATTAAACTCAGCAAAGGATCCCCAGTACAGCTGGACAGTGCCAGGTTTTCACCCAAATTCGTGATTTACACAAAAGGTAAACAAAAATGCATTTTTGCACAGGATTTCCAATAACCTGTTTTTTTTTCCCCCTTTTCTGGGAGGAGGGCGCAAGGCAGCAAATACCACCGAACCTATTCTTAAAAGATTTCATTGATAGTTTACCTGGGAATAATTTGGTCTACACTAAGGTGAATTACATCTTTATTCCAAACCAGTGGATAAATATCAAAGAAGCTAAATTAAAGATTAATTTCAACAAAGATTACAGTGACGGGTTTTTAGTACATTATCATTTTTCCCCTAGATCACACCACATTAATTTGACTGAAAGAAATCATTAACCTCATTAACGTTTAGACATAATGTACGAAACAACATGATGGCAACTAGAGGAAAAAATCTCTGTTGATAATTTCTGCTTTAGTGGTAGGCCTGCATTCAGAAACATCTTCAGCTATGAGGGAAGATGTGTTAACTGATTAGATAAGTGTTATTTATTCAACATAGGTAGTCAGAGTGTCTGAACTGGAACTGCTTTACCGTTACTAGTTTAAATTTAGGAGAAGTGACAAACTCCGTCAGACACTGCAGTCACACTACACACTTTTCATGAATTCGGCCGGTAACAATAGACTGACGCGACATCTCCCCCTGGTGGCAATCAAAGACAGCGACCTTAATTTGCTAGTGGGGACAACCCTCCTCTAACAAGGAGCAACAAATCTGCAGTCAGTAAAAATTTGGCTTGGATGTTGAACATATTCATAAATGGTAGCGCTGGGAGTCTGTGATCATTTCTTCCTGCAGGAGAACAGGAGAACAGGACACATCAGTGCTCAAGGGGTCAAGATAATGTTATATTCACAATAAGCAAACACTACTGTTTACATTCAGGTAGCTAAGCTTATACAATATAACAGCATGTCCACAAACTGAAAGACAAGTTCAGATATGTACTCTGCCCCAAAGGTTCAACATTTTACTGTTGAGTCTTCATACATTATTCTCGACTGTATGAACAAATGGTCAAGAGTAAAATCAGATATGTTAAGGCACAGAAAGCATAGAAAGTTAACATTAAAGTTTTAATGAAGAGCTATTCCCAGCACCCTCGATGTATTCATACTTGCGCTGGATTTTAATTCTGTTAATGTTTAATGGGAGTTACAGTCTTATGAAAATTAGTCCCTCACACCTTATTGCCCTGTAAATGTACTCTGTAGGGTGTGACTGGTATAGTACATGGTGAATGGTATATGGCATGGTATGGAATGTTATATGGCACAGATAATACTCAGTTAAAAGACAGTTAAGACTCAATTAGGCAGACTACATACCTGTACGCAGACCTGTATAAATACCTGTATGCAGACCTGGCTACACTACGCCGCAAGCACAAGTTCGTTTAATAAAATGACAGCCTTATGCTACTGTGACTTATATTATCGACCATACAGCGCCACAGCATAAAATATATCCCGTTCCCTCTAACATTAACTCAAACGACTAACATCAGACAACAAACTTCACGCCCACATACTCAATTTATTAAACCATTAATTCATTAAGCAAATCATCATTTTTTATTATAATATGTTAACCAAAGGACATAAATTTTCAGCTGCTCTGAATAAACGCATAGCCTGTTCGAAGCCACTCGGGATATACGGAAATGTCTTCAGTAACAGCAGTCGGGGAATGACATTTTAATAAACACTTCACCGCAACTCTGCTAGCAACAACACAGCTGGAACGCCATTCCCAAGCAATTGCTCAAGCTCACTGCGCTCTAATGACCTATGCCACGATTTTCTTTTCAATTTTAACTTCAGGTAATTAGTTTAAAATGGGTAGAAATGTCCACAAGCAACAATATACATTCGGAAACTTAGAAGAAGCATGCACTTACCAGAAAACAGATTAGTATCATTATTACACCAGATTTTCATAAAACATTTGTCTGCTTGCGTATATTTAGGCCTAAATAACTTTCCCCGAACATTTTGTGCACGTGCTGATAACGTCACTCACGAGCGTTCAGAAAGACAACGTCAAGTTATCTGAGCAATTATTAATCTTGAGATAAAGTCATAATTTAAAATGTGCAACACTGGTTTAATCTACTTCGCCAATACATAAAACGTGTTGTTCAGCTGCTTAAAAAAAACCCCGATGTAAGCGAACCTGTAGATTGCGATTGTTTTATATAAACACGGCATGCATAGGGAAATTTCGCCCCCTAGCGGATATATCATTTGAGGTCAATAGAAGTATGTTTGCTTTTGGGTCGGGGTAAACTTTCACGATTTACTTAATGAACCGCTAAATGTATTTTAAAGTCAACTCAACCATCTCCCTAAGCTCGTCCAGAACACTGTTTCGTGGAGACCCAAGAAGCCAGAAAACAGTAAATAAAGCAGAGGAACAGCTTTTACGGGATGCCAGTCCATCGCAGGGCATACACACACATTTAATAAAAAATAAGCAAACATAGGCTATATTTATGAATTTCTAATATCAAGTGCAAAACTGAATATAGAAAAAAGTTATTCAATCCAAACAGAGTGAAGTAACGTACGTAAGAAGAAGGTCGAATTGGCTGGCATCTCTCTTATAATACGGTTTGTGAAACTGATAATCAGGGAGGGCACGTTGAAAGCTTGTTCACATATGAAACGCAACAGTATATGTTTTCCCTCTTATTTTCTCTAATTTCTGCAGCCATTGTGATACATGTCCTCCGTCTGGGGGACTCTAAGGTAAATCCCCGGAGGGCTGGGAGTCTGTTGGTCTGATTGCACGCGCTCCATTATGAGAGCAGCGCTGCAATACGATCGTGCCACCTGGGTATCAGGTTATGACAGGTGGGTCCTGTGAAGCTCGAGGACAGATCCACAGCGTGCATTTGGTCATAGATCCTGTGTTTTTTTTCTTTTTACTTAATTGCTTCGATGCATTGATCCCGTGCGAGCCAGATGTCGCATGTAAATCTGGGTACTTCTGAATAAAAGTAATTATAGGTATGGCGGTATCCTCGTATCACCAAAAGATGGTTTATCTCATTCGTTGCATGAGCTCTTTATCTCTGGTGCATCCCAGCAGTTTGGGTGACGTCTTAAGGTGATGCACTGTAAATTTCAATCACCACTGAAGGTATGTTACCAACTGCAGTTCCCAGAAAGATTATCATTGGCTATTTGCAACAAACAGGAAGAATGAGCCAATATCCCAGTAAAGCGATGATGTCACAGCCGTCTGATTCATATTCCCAGTGGAGGACCGAGTTCCTGCCTTGTTTAAGAGTATTAAGGATGTTTTTGAACCTTACGTGCTGTTTGTATTCTGACCTATACCAGCTGTTCAGTGCAGATGGAACTGGGAGATGCCTGTGTGCTTTGGAAGATGCTCATGTACATCAGTTTTGAGGAACCTGTGCTGCAAGTGAATCTTTTTAGGTAAACACAACAATTTGGACCTTCAGAATAACAGAAATTTGCTACCACCAAGTCCCCAATGCATGTGGCACATTATCGATAAAGAAAAAAGACAAATGTGTCATATGAAGTGTGTCTCCCCTCCAATCTGAGGTACAGTAGGTCTCCTGTAAGCTGTCAGGAGACTCATAGTGTGATAAACCATCACTAGCCAACAGCACCCGTCACAGCCACGTGAAACTGATAAGAAAACATGAGCTAACAGTGCAATCAAGGGGAAAAAACAGGCTGCTCCATACCTACTTCATTTAGAATATCTAATAATGCATCCCCGTGGCATGTAGTGGGCACAGTGGGGAAGCTCAGAACTTCCATTTAAGGACATCTAGCCTCCAGCAAACTCATGTGATCCTTGGGACGATTGCCCATTCTCCCAATTTCATCCCTAAACATTGTTTTGTACATGAATTACCATTGCGATAAATAAAGTATCACCACCACTGTACAATTGTTCCCAATTGTTATTGGGAAACCGCTAGGCCAATTGTCACAGAACTGGGTGGATTGCGCCTAACTGCCATTATACGTCATGAAAACCATCATTTCAACCAGGACGGGCATCACTTAACCTATACCTTCAAGCAGATAGAGAACTGTTCTTTTTAGTTGCTTAGTCATTATTATCCAGATTTAAGTCAACTTATTACTTTACACTACCGGATATTTTTACCGAAGTAGTTCAGGCCGAGCACCTTGCTCAGGGACACCGGCTCCTGCTGGAATTCGAAACTTGCTGCCGTTCGGCTTCTCTTCTGCCCCTAAATTCACCTATAAAGCTTACATGGCAGATACAAGATCTGATTTCCCCAGCAGAAAGATCTACCGCTCAAACAGATGGTCAAATAAAGGAAGAAGGAGAGAGAGCCAGAACCTCAGAACAGGTCCAGAGCTCACAGACAGACTGCAGGCGAATGGGAAACCCAATCCATTATCTATACTCGCCATTGATTGGCACACTACTCCTGTAGACGCCATTAGTGGAGGCAGACCCTTTTGGACAGACTGACACTATGACAGAGAACCTGGCCCTGCGCCAATATTCATGCCCCCGCCCCCTAAAGGCCCCCGCCCTGCTTTTAGGCCAGCCCTACATAGCCATGCTGTTGTTTTTCTGTCCTTTTTTTTTGACACTGAGTGCAAAGGGTGGGTGGACTTATAAATTTAATCCTGACATCCTCCCTGGTGACATTGATCCCTCCTGGCCCACACTGTAACACCCCAGGGAGACCCTCTCTAATTAGTGTCTGGGGAATGTGTCTAGACAATGATTATGTCCACGCAAACTACCCACTAAAGTGACATTGCCTCCTGCAGAGCGCCGATACCCTCCTTTTGGGGTTGTGATGAAAAATTGGCCGTGACCTCACACTCCTGGTGTAACAGAAGACATTCATTCAAATTTAGACACAGCAGTGAAAGTTTCACCAGCATAGATGCAATGTCCTAACGTCTTCAATAAACAAGACACTTATTTATATTTATATACACATGCTGATCCCGTGCTGATAAATAAATCCACTGTTTGCAGCCATGCTCTAAATGGAATAATACCCGAATCGCGAGTGAATTTTTATCAGCAAAAATGATTCATAATGTATACTGATTTGAAGTGTAGGGTGCTCACTCTCAGTATTATTTTTCATAGAGACTAAGCACTCCACAACGCTATAAAAGAGCAATCTCATTCGCGTCTCCTGTTATAGTAATTTTTAAGTCAATACTTATCAAGTTATTAAGAACTGAAGGGGATTGGGCGTGTTTCAATATTATTGCAAACCAAGTGCTTGTAGCGTTCTGTATATAAAAATAAACACCACGTACATAAGGGAATAATATGACTCGGATGCGTTCAACGCAAAATAATCAGATTAAGGGTACGTCCAAAACCCAGCCAAGCTGTCCGCAGTGGTCTACGAATATAGTTTCACCCAAATAAACACATCCCCGTTTTAATGAAACTGGAAACGGGTGATGGATCGTTTGAAGCCACAAAACATGCCTCCGCAATTACAAAAAAAGGGGTCCTCGGAGAGTGTGTTCGGAGCATAGGTGGACGCCTGTCGCATAAGACATGGCCCATTGCAGACCCAACGAAGCGTCGCCCCTCGCGCAAATAAGCGCATTTCCAGAGCGCGCCGTCTGACGCGCCCATTACGCATGTCTGCCGCGCGCATGTGTGCAGCCAGACAGCTACTGTAAATGTTTCGGCGCTGTCTGTCAGCATGACGTTATATTTTTATGCTATTTTTATTCGTCTACAATCCAAATGTGCAGCGCGAATGGAAAATATTATAACATGTTAATGATGCTACATAACCTTTCAATTAGCAAATTGTTAATTAATATTCCGCATTTCCGATTAGGCTACCGCCTTGACAGTCATTATGATTTCATTATATTACTTGACATTTGTATTATATTAGCGTAATATTATATTGTATCTATGGTGCGTAATATAATATATTACAACTTTAACTATCAATACCATTCGTGGTTAATATCTTTGTTATTATTTATTATAATAGCAGTAGTAGTATGATTCGAGACTTGTCTGCTGCAAGCAGGCGTGGTTTCAATTGAATCCAGAGGCGGTTGCTATTTGGTACAGCGCGCTGGAAGACGTTCTTTGTTCGAGGCGCGAACTAGAAAACCCACTGACATAAAGCGAAACGAAAGTGTTAAAATTAAAAGCGATGAGCTACTGCAGTGCCGTGCCAGCGCCTCGCAGACAGCTTCCCTTCCACGTACACGGCGCACACTACACACACACCATTTCTTCCCGAAATCCCCACCCGGAGACAACGCCGCACCAGCGCTGACCCTCAGCAACCTCACTGAATGCATATTGTAACGGCGAGGGAAGAGGGGGGGGGGGGTTTGGATTTTATCCCGGGTCACGCCACTACCAGTCATAGGAAAACACAAGCGTTAAAATTCCCTCCAGTAATTCCTATTTGCAAAACAACTTGTTCCCGAATACGCCATTTCTACATTTCTGTTTTAGGGTTATTCAGAACTACCTTCTTCATCTCCTCCAAAAACAGCCGCAAAAGGCTTTCCGTGGTATCACTTAATCGCCTTTTGTATCCTGCGTTATTTGTGATTATTATATTCGCAGAAATGTATGGGGGGGACACGTCGGTTTTCTGAGATTCGCGATTAAAATATATAAGTATAATATATAAGTATATATAAATATATGTATATATCTTGGTTAGACAAAGCCAGAGCGCGTGATGGCTGGGATTTTTTTAATGGGAAATGGGTGGGCTGGTGTAGCTGGTTGCAGCGATGCTGCACGATTTATGAGCTCCAGACGAAATAGGAGAACGGGGCGGCTTTAGTATGTCTGCATTGGAGGGAGCGGATTTAACCAGACGGGGTGGAGTCTGACATGGCCCTAGCCCTCCAATGTAGAGAGGGGCCGTCGCCTTGCGAGTCGAGGGAGAAGAAAGGAAGGGAGCCAGGCCGGCAGGAAGGGGGGGCGGCCCGGGGGCGGGGCCTAGGCAAAGTGGGCGTCGGAGAAGGAGGGGGCGGGGAGGCGGCGCGCTGATGCTGCTTCTCGAGTCTCTTTCTCCTGTCTTTGTTTCATACTCTTTGTTAGCCATGCCGAGCCTGCTGGTTCTATCAGGGATCATGGAGAAGAATGGAGGCTATGGCGGGGATCTGGCCGTCCCTGGCTTCGGAAGCGAGGGACTGCTGGTGCCGCCGGACGAGGAAGAGGACGACTCCCGTGCTCTCAGGGTCGCCCTGGGCCAGCTGTCGCTTTTGGGTCTCGGGGAATCTGAGGACGGCGGCGGCGGGACTCCCACTCCTGGAGTGCAAGATCGGAGTAACAACAATAATAATCATCACAACAACCATAATAACGGCATCGGAGGAGGGAGCGCCGGGGACCCCGGGCATTTGCAAGGGAAGAACAAGTTATGTGTCCTGTATGAGGGCTCCTCCGCTGAAACCAAGGGACGTGGCTGTAACATAACCGAATGCGTGCCTGTGCCCAGTTCTGAACATGTGGCCGAAATAGTAGGCAGACAAGGTAAAGATAAAGCGGATATGTTTTATTTCAAACCGACGTATTGCAAGTTGTTTTTTTGGTGTGCCAGTACTTGTAGCATAGGAGCAACTTGCTCTCATACTTTTGATCGGCTTTGTTGTTGTAGCCCGCCTATATTTTCGCCAGCGCATCACATTGTGCATGTCAAAAGCCACGTTTTCCCCCACACATTGCTGGCCAAGTGAACTGTTTTATTTATCTCGCGAATGCAATGGGTATATTAGGGAAGATCGAGTAGGTGTGACCTTCTTTCCAATATACTTTGGCGACTCCGCATTTGCTGCAGGTCTCCCCAGTGTTCAAACAATGAATTGTAACGGACACTTCAGGCATGGCAGGCATCCGCGCTTGCTCCCTTTGTCATGCGTGCGATCGCCAGTGTTTCAAAATCGCCGAAAGTAGCGGCTGTTGGCCTGGGACGGACCTGAATATTAACTGACAGTTCATTTCGTCTTCGTTGTTATTTTTATTTCCCACGACACAGGCGTTTGTTAGTTGAAAATCTAATGCAATGTGCGTAGCTGCAGTCCATCCCGATTTGCTGAATTTAAACTCAGGTCGTTGTTTACAGTCCAGATCATTTACAGGTCTGTCGATTAATCGATTTTTTTTTTTTTTTTTTTTTTTTTAAACCGACACGTCGAATATTCGCTGCGACGCGTGCGGTTTTAGCTTGGCACGTGAAGTTAGAACGCACGCGGTTTAACTTAAATAACGGCAGCTGTCAGGCTCAACTCCAGCGTCAAATTCGCACTGGCATTAAAAGAAGCCGGACAAATGGGTAACTCCCCTACCACTGTAGTTAAAAAAACCACCACAGAAACCAAGTAGGTTAGCTTCCCCCTCACCCGCTCCCAAATCGCCTCCTTTGGTGGAGAAAAGCTGCGTAATTGGGACAGGCTGGTAGTGTTTGCAACACTTCGGCCGGCCTGTCACCTTCATTTTGGAGTTTGACCCCTAGAACCGGAGAGAACAAAAGTCCCCTTTCTCTGCGGGGGCTAGGTTTTGTGTCAGCTGCCGTTGATGACGGAGTCTGTATTAACATGGCCTTGAGGGGGTTAGGGGCAGCTGAGGAAGGGGGGGGGTGCGGAACATTCAAAAGGAGGCACGCCCAGTAAGCCGATGCAGCACCCCGACATCCCGCTCCCAAGTCCGCCCGGGTGGCAGGAGATTAAACGAGGCCCCCGAAAGGGGGTGTCCCTCCTCCGTTAACGATGCGACCCCTCAAGGGTGGTGCACCTACACGGCATTTGTATCGATGCGATGATTGAGTTTTGCTGTGCAAATAACTGCTCCGGTCACAGCACTTGTTCGCCAGATTATTTCGAAGCGCATGCCCGGATTTTAATAACAAAGACAAGTGTTTGGAGAATCCGCCAATGATCCGCGAATTTGCTGCCTTGGAAAAGAAAAGTTTTGACAGTGTATTGTGGTCTTATGTCAACTGTATGCAGTTTTTGTCTTAATTGTGCGTATATTTATTTCTTTAGTAAGATGGGAAGGAGTGTTTACACCAGTCTTTGTTCGGGCTGATTGAAGAGCCCTTTAATAACTCTCTTGGCTCTTAAATGAAACATTAATTTGCTCGTATTGATACCTGTATTGTATACTTTTAGCTGCCGTATTCACGGTAAGGTTTACCTAAAACGCAAATTAGTTTCTACACTGGCCTGATGGAGATAATGACATTTTCAGGTAACATTTTGCATAAACAAGGGATGAGTTTGCCACAGCACCTGAGAAGGGGATATATGGCGGTTACCGAAATGATTCGTTCTGGGGATATCTTAACGCGATTTAGCTCTGTGCTTTTTAACTCTAATGTAATAACACAGTCTTGCACATTTCATGAAAATGATTAAGTTTAGCTACCCTTTACAGTACTAGTTGATTTGATTCTACAAAGTAGCACAATCAGCATGTCATCTTATCAGTATTCCATAACTTGTTGGTCATTTGGTACTGACAGGTTTCAGTGTCACAATTACACTGCTTATTCAAATAAAATAAAGTTTGGCATGCTGGTGGGCAAGCTAAGCTTGTTCTTTAAAGAATGGACTTAAAAGCAGAGTTTAGGAAAGCTTCACCTCCACAAACACCCTGACAAGCATTTTACACTAATGCCTTAATATGCATGTAAGCATTTAATTGGTGTATTTGTTTTTCCAAAAGCGAAACCATGAAAATTAATTTTTTGTGGTGTTCTAGAACATTTTCCAGCCGGGTCATCTATCACTCTTGAATAAACAGTTTCTGAGCCGTAAGGTTTGCCGGAGGTGTGAGTAAAGTTTTTTTTTTTCCGTCTGACAGTTGGGGGAGCAATTAAGACCTCCACATTTCAAGGCCAGCAGTTCATTGAGCAATTCCTTGTGTTGTCGTGTTCCGGGAGTAGGGGATTCCCGACCTAATGTTGTGTGGCCTGGCTCTTGGGCCAGACGCTAGCCAAGAAAGGCTGGTTTGAGGATGGAAAGTGTGTCAGACGAGAGATATACTATACGGTCAGGTGCTTTGCTCAGAAAATCCTTTTTCATTATTTTTTACAGCATGGCCCGTTTTAGTTACAGATGTGTCACGCTGGGTTTCAGGGGTGCCTCTGATGCTTTGGCCTGTCCCACTGCGGATGGGCCGCTCCTGGCCTCCGCTCGTCACCCCCTGACGGATCATTTTATTCCCATCAGTCGCTGGAAGGTTTTTTGTTCATCACACACCACAGTTAAGGAGGCATGCCGTATGGGCCTACATGTTGGAATACAATGCTAATATTAGGACAAACACAGTAACCCCCCCCCCAAACTGCCTCTGCATTTGGGCTATTAATATTAACCACCTGCAGCGGCTCTGCGCCTCCCAGATACAGTCGTATGTTTTGTCTTTTTTTCTGCGCTCTCTCGTGCTTAAGGCTCCGCACAGAGACGATGTAGCTGTTAGCCCAGCCGACAATGACCTATGTCCTCTGCCATTGCATTCATTGAATCTTATTTTGCTTTACATGTCGCTGCTGCAAATGGAATTAGGGATGTTCAGGGTTCGGCCCCCTTGCTGCAGCACCGCGGAGCTGTGGCGGGTGAGCGGGAGGTGAAGTGGGGTCCAAGGCTGCTGCTTCTCCTACTTAAAGAGCCACGTGTGTGTGTGTGTATCTGCGAGCTGTGCATGGCCATGATGGATCCGTAAATGAAATCCAGTCATACAGTGGCCCAGCAACCACATATATGCGTGTGTGTGTGTGTATCTGCAAGCTGTGCATGGCCATGATGGATCCGTAAATGAAATCCAGTCATACAGTGGCCCAGCAACCACATATATGCGTGTGTGTGTGTGTATCTGCAAGCTGTGCATGGCCATGATGGATCTGTAAATGAAATCCAGTCATACAGTGGCCCAGCAACCACATATATGTGTGTGTGTGTGTGTGTGTGTACGTACACAGGACTATGCAAAATCTTAGGCCACAAAGAAAAATGTTTAGAGCTGTTTATCTGGGTAGCAGGCCTAAGTGTATATTTGTTCAGAAAAAAAAACATGATTCAATGTTAGAATATTTTCAAATGTGGATTTTCCCCCTGGAAAGATTCTCTTATCTAAATGAACAGTAACATAAGATAAAAAAAATAAAAAGAATTTCTTCTGTTCTCCAAAAAGTTACTGATATCTTATTGGATGGCTGTAATACCACCTCTATGCTTCCCAAAACTCAGGGGCACCTCAGTCATCCCATGTGATGTTAAATTTCACCATCAGCTACCATAAGTAATTAAGTTACTGGAATAAATGAATGAGGTATTGAATGGCCAAACTTGGTATGCTGGTGCTTGAGTCAGCAAATACATGTGTGTATTGGATGGTCACTGCAAATACTTTGGATGTCTTTCAGAGAGGTTTTGAAGCTAGCACACTTTGACTGACAGAACTGTAGTTTTACACCAACATAAAGATAATTTTATTTAAATTGTCTTTGGAAGCCTAAAACCTTTGCACAGTACTGTATATGGAATTTCAGTTGTTATACATATGAGGTGTAATGGAATGATAAATATCTAGATTGATATAGAAAATATTTTAAAGTGATTCGTTAAGAATGTTTGAAGAAGAGGAAAATGACCAGATGTGTGTTGAGTGCACACATAATGCAGAATGACAATAAAAAGCTTCATAAAGTGTCCAAATGTTCTTATCAGTAGAGATTCCTAACTGTAATTGAATTCCATACCATTCCATAAACACCCATAAATTCCTTAATCCAGTATCACACCATCTACCGTTTTGAGTCACATCCCTGGCTGGTAAAAAAATAGCACATTTATTCCTTCTTATTTTGCTTTAATCATTTTTTTTAAATATGTGGGATTATTTAGTGGATATCTAGCGAAAACCCTAGCTAAAAAGCAGGGTTTGAAGTTCAAGTATGCTAAAAGTAACTAATTATGATATCAGATGCTCCTAACATTACGAGGACGTGCGAACCAGGAACTCCGTCAGTACAGGAGAAACCGTCAAAGCTTGTCTGGTGTAGGTGTTTCTAGCCTAAGGTATCAATAAATCAGAGGATGAGCATGAAAAGAGTTGTGTTCTGCAGCCTCACAAAACATCGCCCCCCCTGTGTTCCTGTCCCATGTTTCAGGGTGCAAGATCAAAGCTCTGCGGGCCAAGACCAACACCTACATCAAGACCCCAGTGCGCGGCGAGGATCCGGTTTTCCTTATCACGGGTCGGAAGGAGGACGTATCGCTGGCGCGGCGGGAGATCATCTCAGCCGCGGAGCACTTCTCCATGCTGCGGGCGTCCCGTCACAAGCTGGGCGTGGCCTTCAGCGGCTCACCCCCCGCGCCCCTGCCTGGCCAGACCACCATCCAGGTGCGGGTCCCCTACCGCGTTGTTGGGCTGGTGGTCGGGCCCAAGGGCTCTACCATTAAGCGCATCCAGCAGCAGACTTCCACATACATCGTCACACCTAGCCGTGACCGCGACCCCGTCTTCGAGATCACCGGCTCGCCCGGCAATGCCGAACGCGCCCGGGAGGAGATAGAGTCTCACATCGCCTTCCGCACAGGCGGCCTGCATGACCTCAACAATGAGAACGACTGCCTGGGCCCCGAAGGTGGTGGCGGGGCCCTGGAGAGCCGCATGCAGCACGTGTGGGGCGGCCCGGGATCGCAGCGTAAGCCCCTCGCCAGCAGCTACCGCCAGAACTTCTCAGACGGCCTGACTGGCGGGAGCAGTGTAGGGGGCAGTGGGGGCGGGATCTACAGCAAAGGCGGGGACTTTCCCGCACCCGGAGAGAAGCCGTGCTCCTACTTCGGCTCAGACGGGGCCCCGGGTTGGGGGGACCCCGACTTCCCTAAGCAGGCGGCCTACTATGCCCAGCAGCGCTCCAAAAGCTTCGGAGGCCTGCCACTGCTGGCCAACAGGCTATCGCCAGGCCTGCCCGAGCCCAGCGGAGGCACCGCGGCCAGCGGGACACCCCACGCCCAGGCCCGGCGTGCCCATAGCGAGCCCATCTCAGCCAGCATGGGCTTCCCTGGCCGGCTGCCAGCGGGCGACTCTCAGCCTACCGCCCACCGCGACTGCATGACCTGCTTCGAGAGCAAGGTGACGGCTGCATTGGTGCCCTGCGGCCACAACCTCTTCTGCATGGAATGCGCCATCCGCATCTGCGAGCTCAACCACCCAGAGTGCCCTGTCTGCCACGCCCTGGTCACGCAAGCCATCCGGATATTCTCCTAAAGCCTCGTCTCTTCCTTTTCTATTTTGTTCGTACACTTTGGGTTTTTTTTATCATGCTTTTATAATTATCATTCTGATTTTTTTTTTCAGAAAAGTATATTAAAACGGGCAGAAGGTCCTGCTTGTTTTACTAAAAGTATAATAAATATTTTTTAAATTTGTTTTTATATATATATTTTATAAAAGTTTTGTTTATAAGAAAAATAATAGTATCCAGCTAGCATTTTTCCTTTTTGCTATTTCTTAGTTGTTAGATAAAATATGGGGCAAAGAGAAGTGGAACGATGTGAGAGTTTTGTTCCTTTGTTTAAACATGGCGCCGATTTGTGGCTAAAGGGTTTGGGGAGTGAGGAGGAGTAATTTTGGTCCAGGTTAACTTTTATCTTCCTACAGAAACTCACATGTCCTGCTGGAATATTCTTTGATTCTATGGGAGAACATTTCGTCGAGGGCTTAGATTACAGAGGCGGGAAGGAGGATCTGTGTGTTTAGCATGGCCCCGACGGGCATCATTTTGGGTTTTGAATTCCGCAGGCGTTGAGTCCGAGAGGCCAGCTGCTTTGAAGCGGGTTCTGTCTGTGCTGCGGTTGATTTGAACGCCCCGGCTGTTTGTCAGCGTCGTACAATGAATCGGTCACCTAAAAAGACCCCGGACGAAGCGATCTGTCAACCAGCAGCACAGGCAAGCTCCTTTGGAAGCAGAATTAGGGAATGCCCTGCTCTCATTTGAGTGTTTTTTTTTGCCTCTCAGGGTCTTTTTCCTCCCAGAACAAAAAAAAAAAACTTCAGGGCTAACACCCCCCCCTTACCACCAACACCCCCCGCCCCCCCGACAGCCGGTGGGAGCTGCTTTGTGATCACGAAGTGTCGCTATAAAAGCAGGTGTTTTATAGTCAGCCTGAGCTGGGACCTAAAATCGCTTAATTTCTTTTTCCCTTGTCATTGCTCCTCAGTCACACACAGAGCTCGTCACAAAGGGTAAGGGGCGAAGTGGGGTGCCCCCCCACCCCCCCCGAAAAGAACACCGCATTCTACGTGCTCGGCAGTTGTCCCGGAGAAGGCGCGAGGCAGGCTCTGGACATGGCCCCCTCGATGAGCGAGCAGCAATTAGCCAAAAGAGTCGGTCCAGGTGCAGGCAGTGGCAGATGGGGGGTGGGGGGGTGGGAAGAGGGTCTCCCCATCACGCTCGGGCCATGGCAGGCGGCAGGGCCCAAAATCCCCCCCCGCTGCCATTGCGGGGTGGACGGGCAGACTGAGGTGCAGCTGGGAAGGGTGACCCCCCCCCCCCCCCCCCCCCCCCCCTGCCCCCCCCTCC
>JAODKM010000044.1:11436387-11458423 GCA_026780845.1 Petrocephalus sullivani | reverse complement strand
GGGGGGGCCGCCGCGCCCGCGCGGTGGGTCGACGCTCCCCCCCCCCCCCCCCCCCCGCCCCAATCCCCACGGGGAGCAGGGTTTCCTTTGTCTTGAGAGGCAGAAAGCCCTCAAACACGAAAAAAAAATCCTCTGGGAGAAACCGTGGGCTGGCTCTGGGCTTTTCTCTGCTCAGCAAAAAGACATTGTCAGCCGTTTATATAACAACTGGCATTCAGTACGTATATAACACAAAAGCAATACCTAAAGGAAACCGAAACATAATCAGATACACATTAGCCTAAATATTGTGATCACTGAATATGTCTAAACTAATGGGGAGAAATGAAATTGTGGGGGTCTCTCCAAACTTCCCTGCCCTCCCTCTCTCCCCCCACCTCCCGTACCAGGACCCCTGCAGCTGCCCCCACCAAGATGGCCGCTCCGATATAAAGGGCCGTGGCTGCAAACTCCGGGACGGAATCTGAAGATGGTAATTGACATAGACGCAGAGGCAGCGTGCCATTTAGCCTCCATTTGCGTGGAATCAAATTACACTCCCGCTCCCTTCCTACTCAGCCCAGAGGACATAGTATGGGGGGGGGTGGGGGGGCTTTCGGGGATAAAAGGGGGTCTACTTTTTCCCTTGAAAGGGCCAGTCTCTTGAAAACTGAGAGGGGAAAAAAAAGATTTTTTTTTTGTGGCTTCACTGAGCCCCTGTGCAGTATGCACAGCGCACTGCTTATGTATGATCGACAGATAGTGAACAAAACCAGTACACGGGGAATAAGGTGGCGTGGGATGGGGTTAGGAAGCATCACAATATCCCGACACTGAAAGATGGATTTGTGAAACAGAAAAAAACAGCTTCCCTTGGTCAAAGGGTTCCATAAAGTCTTACATCCGCTGGCGAGAGAATTGTTCTTAACCCGGGGACGGCCCAGCGCGCGACGAGTTTTGCTGCGCGGATGTGTGGGGAATTGTAAAACAAGCACCAAACGATGGTCACTGCTGAATTCGGACCCTCGTCGGTCAGTCCTCACTGTTCAGACTGGATACGACACTGACCGAAATATCCATTTAATAGGGTTAAATCATCATTTGCAAGACTCAAAATGAACAGTAATTATTCTAATTTAAATGATCAACGTGAAGGCAACGGAAGAGGGGGAATGGTATTTTAACGGAATACATTTCAAACATTGTTAATACTTTATATACAAAAAAGCACCTTATTACTTAAAAAAAAAAGATTTTGAAACCAAACTAACTTACATAGGAGAATAAATACACTTGTTACATATATTAATAACTGCATAAAAATGTCCCTTTTCAGTTTTGGGTGAATTTTTTTGCATGAACGAATATGGAGCTTTTCAGTTAAATACAGCAACATAATCACACTTGATCCCATCCTGTCTGCAGAAGAAGCTCTCCTGCTGTTTTCCAGAGAGCCTCAGAGGGTCTGTGTTTCACTGCTTAAGGCACGGGTTCGAATGCTTGCGCCTCTTAATACAGTGCAAGTTTGCCATTCTTACTATCAGCGTATGAAGCGCCCAGAGGATCAGGATCATTTTAAGATGCGTTATGTGCAAAAAATGCGTTTTGAATGTATACTTATCTTCCATTGGAAAGAAGAGTAGTCGCAGACGACACTGTAATGTCACCTATCAGTCTTTGAGTTCAGAAACACGCCGGGCATTCCCACTTACTTAAGCATGACTGTCTCTTAGACCAAAACTGAAACTATGAAACTAAAAGGGTGTTTTAGGTTCAACTGCAGCCAAATAATCCAACTGATTAGCAAATATAAAACATGCTAGTACTGTGAAAATCCATAAAGAAGTCTTGCATAGAATAATTACACCAGTACTAAAGTGTGATTTGTAGCCAGTCTCTCCATGCACATCAGTCAAAGTTAGGGTATTGAGAATTATTTTTTCTAAACACAAAACGACGGAAGAAAATCGGAACAACACTATGATCTCCTTTTTGTTTGTAAAGAAGCAATAATTCAAATGAGGAAAAAAAACACAAATAACCCTTCTTTTTGAGTGAGCACTTAACATTTGATGCAAGACGTCTATGCGTCGGTCTTGGACCACGAGGACTACAAAAAACTCAGTAACGTTGAGTGTGAATTTTTATTCACAGTTGTTCTTAAGTAAGCAGTAAAAGCAAAAATATATGGCAAGCATTCAGCTAGGGATTATTTAGGACCCTACAGACATATACAGTTGTTTGACAACAGCACAAAAAACAGTTAACAACCTGTAAAACAAACATACAAACAAAAACAAAAAAAAACAAAAAAAAATGTAGGAATGGCTTTTCATTACAGCTTACTAATCACATTTTCATTGTCTGCAATAGTAAGTCTGGTCATATTCCCTGCTTTAGTCTGCTTTTGTTGTTTCATATGAGATGCACTTGGTATTTAGATACTTAGAAGTTTGCAGTTGTTTTGCTAGCAAAGATTTAACCTACAGTCGTTTTCCGATACATATGCTTGACATGTCTGTTTACATTATATTTAAATTGAAATATTGTTTCGCTTGACTGTTTGTACCTCAGACTGGGAGATACTAAAATATCCAGCAAAGAAAAGCAAACTTAAAAAATTATGTTTTGATAATTTAATAATAATTTGGTGCCATTTATGTGATCTATTTAGCACTTATTGTGCTTGACGCCGAAACACACCCCCATGTTGTTATGGGCAGGGGGCACACAAACATCAAGGTGTTAGGCCTGCTCAGTACCTCAGAATTTATGAGAAGCACAACATTCAGATAGGATTGGAAGAAACGGAGAAAACTGCTGATGTCATGGGTAAAGTTTTCTTAGAGCTGTGCTGTGGAGGGGAAAAAAAAGCCCGGCCGTTCACAGCACAATTCACAAATTAATGTATATGATAGCATGGAAGCTGTGTATGTGTGTGGGCGTGTGGCAGGTCTGTATAGTCAGGCAAACACACAGTTAGGTGTGGCTGCGGAGACACTGTTCTGCTCTGCGGCGTGTTGGAAGACCCCATTTTAAACCTCGGGGGCCAATTATGTCTATGAGAGTTTGAAGGCTCCTCTGTGTATGAACATTGGATCAGTCTGCATTTCGCTATTATTTTGCACTGATTATTCAGACTGTGTTAAACTTAATAGTGGTTTGGATATATTGAAGCCCTCTTCCCGTGCTGTTCGATGAGACTGGACATTGATGCCTTGACATAGTATTGAGCCAAATGTACCACTTTGAAAAAGTAGCATTTATGAAACCTTTATTACATGATATTACTTGCATTAAGGGAATATTCCAGACGCGATAAACAATATATAGTGTTAGCATAAGTATGATAATATTCCATAATATAATATTAAGAGAAATTGTTTCAGTGTTTTTAAAACCTTTTATAAAGTTATTTGTTATTACAGATGTATGTTTTGCTATTCACTAAGATTGTTAGTGTGTCACGTTTAAAATGTTTTATTCTTGGTTGCAAAATTACAGGATAGATGTGAACAAGAAAAGGTAGCCAAAGAATAAAAGGGTTAGATGTGAGGTGATGTTTTGGGGGAAAATAAAAACATATAATTTATTTTTAAGTCTTAAGCCTATGATTCTCTCAGATATACCTTATCTGTAGTTAAAAAACTATTATTGTCAAAGTTTGTGCTTTGCTTATACTGGGTTTTTAATTATAGAAAGCTGGTGGACAAAAAAGTTGCCATTTTTATTTAAAAGAGTTATTTTTAGTGGATTTAAATTATATCATTGGTTAGTGTTGTTTTGAGTTTTTTATATATATAACCACAGTGTAAGATCTGAAATATGTATAATATTCCCCATTAAAACATTTGCTGATTTATCATTTAAACACATCTGTAACAAACATATCCTATTCGCATCTACAAAATTGTCTCCCAAAGATTTCCGTCTTAGGCTAAAAAGTACCTAATCTGAGGCATTTATTTTCAATGAAGTAATATTAGTGAAAAAAACACACCTCCCAGTACCACTATAATATAGGTTACAAACACTTTTGATATATTAAGCTGAAATAATGATGGGAGGGAGGGGGGTGGATGTGGGTGTTTTTTTATGGTAATCCATGTAGAATTATTGCTTAAGGGCTAGCCTGATACTTTTGTTTCATAGCTGAATAGTGGGGAAGGTGAGCGTTTATTTAAAGTGATCCATAACTACTTGTGAGACCTCAATATCGGTTGTATTTTCTTTTCTTTAAAAGAAAGAGTGGCCTGTATCAGAATAATATTGCAATTATTACAGTTCGGTGAAGGGGAAAAAATCTTAACTGATTTATGACACGAACCTGCTGATTTTCATCCAGTTTTCCAAACAGACTGTTTTTATTTATACTATTGTTATTAGTTTTTGTTGCGTACCCTCTGCCTTGGGTTCCTCACCCATGGTGAACAGGAGACAGCAATATATGAGCTTCCCCCCCATGTATAGGATAACTGCACTGTACGTGTGCTCAGTGTTAGAGCCACCTATGCCAGGCGCTGAAAACACAATAGTACCACGGTATACGATTATCATAACAAAACCAGAGAACTGAAGGCGATGCCTGTACGATAACTGCAATTAAAAAGTGATTGTAGAGTAATGGAAAATATTGACTTGTGTAATGTACTTCAGGAGGGAGAGAGGCTCTTCAAAACAGTCTCAACTTTCAGTGAAGACACGCAAGTTCTGCATTTGAATGTAGAAACGCCCATCAGTCTGATGCACACTCCTACATCCTTTAAATTATTCATCAAATACTATTTTCTTTTATGACTAGTTCATAAAAGGGTTTCTTGGCAGAACGTATTTGGATTAAACATTTATAGAAAGCAAAAATTTAAAGCATTTTACAGTTTCGTAAATTCTATTTTGCTAATATGCATTATTACTATGTGTCAAAATATCTGAATGGTATTTATGAAAATTAAAAGAAATGTCTTAAGAGGTTGCTCGTACTTTTTTCTAATACAAAAAACATTAATATATTTCTAACAGGAAGCTGGTTTTTAGGAAAATTTAAAAAATAAAAAAGTTTTATTTATGAAGGTTAAAATAAATTAGACTATTTATATCTCACTGTAATAGGAATAAGTGGTTATGTCTGTTGTCCATAGTTTATATTTTATTCTCAGTAATATAATGTTTTAAAGGCAGTCCTGTGCATTTTAATTAGGGTAATAGGGTAAAAAAGACAATGATAGGTTTTAAATGCCTTTTTGTTTCACTGAGTGTTTAGTAACTTCTGCCTTCGATGTTCTTTCTGCACTCTCTTTGGATTTTATTTATTCAATACGGGGGAAAATGACATTTGCAGACATACTGGACATTTTCCTTTGCTGTGCAAATAATATTAAAGACATTTCTAAAATTAGAGTGCTTAAGCCCTTTAACATTTGATCAGTGAACCAAAAATGCATATTTGTGTGTTTCTTTGTTATAAAATATTCTATTCTACCCATTAATGGAAAAGGTGAATATATTTTACATGTCCTATTCCCCTACTCTGAGCCAATATCAAAATATATATTTTTTTCCTTTCCTCTAGAGCAAACATGGCATCAGTTGTGATTTTGATACCAAGTTCGGCATGTAACACGAGCAACACAGGGATGGTTACATATGTAAAGAAACAGCACTGATTTTAAAGAAGAGTACATTCTCTTAATAACACATTGAAGCCTTACAGCCCATAATCAGTCTGCTGTCCGATACATATCCAGCACACCGGTCATTCCAGACACATTCCGTCCAACTACATTTCCCAGAGGGCTTGTGGAACGTATAGACACAGGAGCGAACGCACGTGCGCACGCGCGCGCACACACATCCATACATATCCATGTTAGTTTTGCATGTTTCTCGTTGTGTGGACTAGATAGAGGAGCAGGCCAGCACCCTGCAATACTGAAGGAGTCAAACAGAGGCGCTGGAGTCCTTATGTAGATTCTCATAGTAGGCTAACTAGTAAAGCAGGGAGCCATTTAGTCGCCGATATAAACGGCAGAGGTCCATGGGGTGCTTTTGGTCCCTAGTCCAATTACTGTTACTTTAATGACTGGAAAGTACAGCACTGTTAATTTCTACCATTGAGTGTTTGATCAATCTGCTGTGTTGGTTAAGAAGAGCAACAGAGGTGACGAAGTAGAGGAGTTATTCTGCTTGGACATTGTGGACAAAGTTTTTTGGCGTATATGCGTAATGTTCTATTACCGATGTGTCGACTGAATTCTGGTTGTCCACAATGGAATGCCATCACATTGGATTATCAAGCTTCTTTGGGACTGGAGCCTACTCCTGGACCCTACTGCCACATCATCTTCTAATGGGTTTCCTCCCCCCCCCCCCCCCCAGTCTGACAATGTCTTTGGTACATTTCAGAATCTTCCAGCACTGTAAGAGTTCAGTACCGGTCTCATAGTGGTTTTAGTGCTTTGGTTCGGGTTGGCAGATGCTGATCCCATCATCACTTTCTTTTTTTTGTTGTTTTGCTGACTTGTCTTTGCTGAGAGAGAGGGGTCGGACTTGCCGCGTGCACCTGGCCCAGGGTTCACATCTTTGAGCCGGCTGATCTTTATAGCCTAGCACAGGGGTAGACGACTCTGATTCCGGGGGTCCAAGAGACTGGTCAAGACTATGCTCAAACTAAACCCTCAGTTCAATTAAAAGAATCAGTTATGCTGAATTAAATGGAGCAGCTGCTTGTTGCGGGTGTTCAGAATTCCGCAGCGTAGGCAGTCAGAGACATTGCAGGACTACGGCACTCGTGACAGAGGGTGGGCTACCCCTGACCTAGCACATGTAGTCTATTTTATTTTAACATATTGTATTAACATTAGTTTTGGTATCATGTATTTTTATTTTTTGCAAGATGGTTTCAAGATGTATTGTAAATGTTTCTAATAAAAAGAAGTATGAAACGAATATATACTTAGTTTTTTTCCCCCTTTTTCTCAAAGCACCAACACAAATGGGGTGGCAGAGGTCCGGGACAGATTTCTTCCAAGTCCATCCCATCACTACCAAGATGGAAAGAACCAAACTGAATGTTTATTTTTTGTATATACATACAAAGTTTCAGCCAAATATACAATAAACATTTAATCACACATAACAAAATAATAATTATAATAAAAATTCAAACCACATCAGAATCTGTCAGGGAAGCACTCAAGAGGGTGGCAAGCGTGTACTGAGGAAGCAGATCTTCTAGGACCACGTGGATCCTGAGATGGGGCTCACACAACCATCTGGTCCGACTAGGTAGCCCAACACCTCCCCGGGCCTGGCCCCACACACCGAACGCCAATTATTGCTCCAAAAGCCCTTTTAATTAGGTTTCAATGAGCAGTTAATTGAATGCCAGTTTGAATTAGACAGTTATTGGCAGCTGACTATTGCATTTTGTCAAATCTATGTGTTTACCGTCTCCATAAATCTCAACTTGGTGTGCCAATTACATTGATAAGAGTGTGATATTGAAATGAGGGATAATTTGGCTTTTACGTTTTTGGCCAGGACAAAACTGTTAAGGGATTTAATCCACTTGTTCCAAACATCCTGAAGCAAATTCATCCAGTTATACGTTCACTAAAAACTATTAATTATCTAAATGATTCTGTGCTCGGAAAAATACAATTATTATAAGCAATGACATTTAGGACCAGGGCTGGGAAATGGTTTATCAGGCTAAGCAGGTTTTAAGTACACTTTAGTGACTGCTGCTTTCAGGCAGCCTTAACAAATCCATGCAATAGCACTTTTGTGGCTATTGAGATTTACGGATGTCAAGTACCCTGAGCAGCAGATCTAACATCAGCCACCCTCATACGCACGCAATAAGGGACTTTTTGGGCCAAGAAACAATGCATCAGGAGGAGGACGGGAATCCAACTGATTTTTTTTTTTAACCAAAATCAGATAGACTACAGAATACTCTGTTAAACACTGGGATGCAGAAACAGCTTGAAATGATTAGGGGAGCCATCCAATCAGATTCCAGTGGAATTATAAAGCCAAACAGGGAAGCAAATTCAGCACGCTAGTCTCCCGTCTTTATTGTAAGCTAGCATACACTTTGTCAAGCTCCTGTAGATGTTTCACAGGGCATTAAAAACAAACCCCCTTTTTAATTCCTCAGACAAAACGTACTGAATCTGCAGCTAGGTGTGAGTCAGAGGCACCCGCTCCATAGACTGACCGGAAGAAAAATCAAACTAAACAACTTTCAACTCCAATGGCCTTTTCACCAAATATGCAACCCCCCCCCCCCCCCATCATCTGTTCCCCTGACAGATCATCTGTGAGAAACACCCTATGCCCAGTCCTCTCAAGCTGACAACTATGAGGAGGAAAAGTACATGTGATGGGCTACTGCTGGTAGGTGTCCCTTAAGTAGATCAAGTATTCTCCATATTAAATACAGTGTAGCACAGGCAATAAGGAAATCGTTTACAACTTGGGGCGGGCGGAGAAAAAAAAAAAAAATCACCAACGAAAACAGGAAGCAGCATCACAACCCAATATTGGCTGGCGAGTAAGCCAACAGCCTAAGAGTGATGATTAAAAAAAAAAAAAAAAAACACAGGAAAACAGGCTCTGGCACCAAGATTCAAACATACCTACAAAGGCGGGAACTGCCAAGGAGCTGCTAGCTGTATCTAATAAAGAAAGGCGGAGTGAGAGAGTCCCTCAGTAGGAGTGGTTTTGCTTTAAACTTCAAAAAAAATAGCTAAATTAAGGCCGTCAAGAAGAATTCCAGAGCAAACAAATTTAAAATCAGATTTCAGGCGAATGAAGACACTTACATCAGAACTTTTATACAGTTACACATTATCAGTCAAAGGCTGATATTGTGATGGTCCAGGAATAACATATTTGTAGAAAATCCCCATGTTAGCATATAGGTCATCCAACACTGATTATGGAAACCTTACCCCCACTGGTGCCATAGGAAATACCCCCTGGTGCGGACAGATCCAGGGAACGGTCCAAGTGTGTCAAAATACTTCACAGATAACTCAAAAAGTAGGCAAAAGAATATTTTATGTATCCCAATCAGTTTAGTATGGTATAATGCAGGTGAATACAGACTGCTTGTTTGAAACACTGAATCAAAATGCATTTCCATCAATGACTTCTCAATTCTGTGAACCATCTGCAACACTGTCACCACGTCACCAAGATCAGAGCATTACTGGCTATGAAAAGGTTTGGAATGTATCTCTGCCTGACCAAAATGTAACATACACAGCTCATCTTTAAATAAAAAAAAATCCTCTCTAAACATTGAACACTTGCTCAATTACCCTAATTAAGTGATTAAGACCACACATAAGGATGGGCGACACAATCAGACTAAAATGTAACGCTAATGATTCATTAAAAGTTGGTCTCTATTCACATCATGTCTAAAAGCACATTTAAAAAAATAAAACCGAGTCAAACCTGGAGGAGGATGAAGAGGGATTTGCAGGCAGGGTGTAAATAAGGTCGAATGCGTCTAGCTGTGCTATATTATCATTTTACATTCACATCCAAGACCATTCATGTTTCATCCCACTACCGGACACAGAACAAGGGGACACTGTCCAGTAGCACGAAGCATTAGCTTGTTTGAAGGTGCTGCAGGACGGGCGGGACGCCAACATCAAACTTGCCCCTGTTCACGCCCCTCCCGTGCCTGCCCCTTTATCTGCTCCGTGCAACTAACAGGAATGGCTCCCATGAACATCTGCCACCCACCCGCCCCCTCCACAGACCCCCCCTTCCCACCATTCCCCTGTGCACCCCAACCCCTCCCCGGCTCCCCATTTGGAGGTCTCAGTTGCCCTGGCAACAGGAGCTCTGCTTGGGCGTGTGCTGGGTGGGCTGCACCGTGATGGGGACCACGTTGGCGTTGGGAGAGAAGTCCGAGTCGTTAGGGCTGGATATCTGTCGCTGGGACACGATGCGGTAGATGGCTATGCGGGGGGGAAAAGCAGGACATGGGGGAGACAGAGCATGAACAGAAGGTGTATTTCGGGAATTTGGTGGTGATTATTGTATTTTGGTGTATTTTGTATTGCATAGTGTGAGACAGCAAATAGAAACTGCATGTGTCCAGGCCATATTCTGACACTTCCTGTCTACCCTTGATGACTGGTTTTTGCCATTTATGCATGCACCTAAATGTTTTTGATGTGGTTTGTGAGATTGCCCTGAGGTGTAGGAATGTGGCATCTCATTAACAGTTACAATATGGCAGCCGGCCATCATTGGCCGTGTCTTCCTCGCATCATTTATCGCACACGAGTCGGTTTTCTCCTGCGTGACGTCAGGCAGCATCAGCCAGAATGGAGACTCTATGGACCGGTCAGAGGCCTGCATTCCTCGCCGAGTGATTCCACCCTCTTCGGTTTCCGCATTACTAGGCAGAGCCCCCCGCTACCAGCCAATGAGACAGCAGGTTCTCAAAACCAGAGCCACCCTATGACTCATCTCCTCTCTTCATCTGGTTCATTCTACCTAATAGACACCTGACAGCAAAAGCATGTCACGAGGCACATCAGCCATGTGACTCCATGCCAGTAGAACCCATCTCCCTTTGCTGATGATGCAAAGCTGTCTAGGGCTTAAGCTTAATTAATACAGCGGTCAATTAAACTGGCAAAATGGTAATTCTCACAAGGTGCTATTACAGTTCATAAACATGACAAACGGCATTTACTAGACACTCCGTTAAAGCAGTAATGTTCAAAAGGCACACTGACACTAGCGCTTTTGAAAAACTGTGTCAGAGGTGTGTCCTAAAGGGGCTGTCACCATTATAAAAACAGCAAGCTCAACTATTTCATCACTGAGTACTTGATGCCACCTAGTGGTGAATGATGCATTAGGGAAAGATGCCACTTTTGGTTAAAGACAAGCATCTTGTGATATTGTATCAATGTGATGGTGAACTTCTGAGACCTCTCAGGCCACATGAATATTTAAATTATGCTGGAAAGTCACAGCCTAAAACGTCATCATTTAAAAGTACACAGTATAGTTTGCTGTCTGCTATTAATAAACCCTGAAAGCTGGGTGCTGGGCGTATGGTGGTGGAGGTAAGGAGAAATTCCCAGGAGAACTTACATGTTAGGATGGTATGGAAAGCCAGCTCCACATTTGACGAGTCGAGCGCTGAGGTCTCCAGAAAAGACAGCCCATGTTTCTCTATAGCCACATACAAAGAAAAAAAAACATTCAACAAAAGAAAAGAAATTAAACAAAACTTCCACTAGAATAACTACCTCCACTAATCCCGAACTGACAAAAAATTGTGGGACAAAGCAGCACATAATGCAGCATGTTACACTTCTGAGGAGTCATTGCCCTAAGAAATAAGTTAAGTTGCCTCAACTAGAGGTGTGCAGTGATTGGCTACACAGAAGTACAGGAAATTTTCACATTTTCTGCAGAATGATCCTTAAAATTCTACAACAGGGTTGTAGAGGTACAAATATTCATCATGTTCCACTTAGTGTTCTCATTTTTGGTCTGGTACACAAAAGTACATTTGACACAGGGGGAAACCTTCACTAATGACCAAAATTGTGGAAACACTACCAATTTTTCAAGGTTGCAGAACTTGACACAATTGTTGCTCCAGTTATTTAAAATCTCGCAATGAATGATATTTGTAACGGTTTTGTTTATAAACATTACAGCTAATATTCGTGTAGTAATTTTGAAAGCATAATGCCAAGAATGCTGGGCGTTTCCACTATTTTAGCCACTAGTGTAAATTCAGAAGTAGATATTCAACACAGAAAACATTAATCTAATTGTAGCTGTGAGTTGATTACAGCTAATGCTGGTTACATTCAATCATAAATCGGCGGTTTGGTTTCCCAATAAACTGCACCAACACTGGAGAAAGAGTGGCTAGTATGACCAAGACTGTCGCCTCTTATACCGAACCTGGATATGTTGCTGGAAATACATCCAACATTTTAATTCATTTGAGACATAATCCAAATTTGTCTACGACCAGAGGAAGGCAGAACCCGCCCAGGCAAACTACTCTCCCTGCAGCATCCTGGTTTTGCCAGAAAATTCAGACCAGGCAAAAATATATATATTTACAGCTATTGGGCTGTTTATCGCTACAGATATGTGATCTTTGTAGTAGGAAAAAAAAATGGATTTAGATGAGATTAAGTTAATTATAAAAGTTAAAAATGTACATATTTATTTTCACAAGACAAATAAGTATCTCTTTGGCACTGTTATTCAGACATGTCAGATGATTTACAGCTGTTCCTAGTTGTGTTTGCAGTTTTAACAAGTAATTTCAAAACAAATTCTGTTTTCCCTACTGTACCAAAGACACACAGACCCGTAAACCCAAAACTGGCATTTGCACCAAACCGTGAATGTTGTTACCCCCCCATTTCACAAAGGTTAAAACAACAAGACCAAGAGCTGAGAGCCTGGAGAATCATTTGTAATTCATCCGCAGGGTATCTAGGGCAACGACAGATTCGCACAAACCAACTTATACTAGCTAGCCAATTTGGGAAGCCACCTGCCAGGCACCTACTGGCCTCCGTGTGCTTTGATGTACGCTAAGTGCCCGGCGCTCACCCGCAAAGGCCCGCGCCTCGTCCGTGGGCACGGCCCGCAGATGGCGCAGGTCGCTCTTGTTGCCCACCAGCATGATGACGATGTTGATGTCGGCGTGGTCCCGCAGCTCCTTCAGCCAGCGTTCCGCGTTCTCATAGGTCAGGTGCTTGGCGATGTCATACACCAGCAGCGCCCCCACTGCGCCGCGGTAGTACCTGCGGACGAGAGCTCCAGCAATGAGGGACAAAATATCAGATATCCCACCTCTCCAGGAACTTCCAGGAGTCTCCCACAAACTGACAGCGGCTCCCTGACACCCGCACACAAGGACCGAGTAACAAGGCGGCATGTTTTAATGCTGAGACCCCCCCACACACATACAAATATATCCATTCAATTCTATGGGCATAACCCTAATATCAGTTATGACAACCATAACCCCAACCCAGCCATAACCTTAATCCTAAATAGCAAAACTAAATATGAGACTTCCGGCATTTTTAGTTTACTGCATTCAGCGATTTATATAAAATGAAGGTTTTTCAGTCCTCACAAGAATAAATGTCTCCACAAGGTAAAAATGTTCCAGGTTTTTAATCACATTGAGGGGAAATCGGGCGACCCGCAATGTAATAATTACAAGCACATACACACACGCACACACGGTCAGAAATGCCACTTTTCCCCTCATCCGCCTCCCTGAAATCTATCCATCTAAGGTGGGATGCCTGAAACACGCTATGACACTATAAAGCGGTGCACTGGGTATGTCTCTGAGGTTGTGGGCACAGCCACCTGCGCTACGCAGGCAGATTAGCGTAGCCCGGCAGGGCCGCACAGAGGGATGCTCACGCTGAGGTGATGGCACGGTAGCGCTCCTGCCCTGCTGTGTCCCAGATCTGGGCCTTGATGGTCTTGCCTTCCACCTGGATGCTGCGGGTGGCGAACTCCACGCCAATGGTGCTCTTGCTCTCCAGGTTGAACTCGTTGCGGGTGAAGCGGGACAGCAGGTTGCTCTTGCCGACGCCCGAGTCTCCGATCAGCACCACTGAGAGAGACATGTGACACGGCTAGGGTACGGTGGGGAAAAAGGTATGGCCACAGAGTAGCCTGTCCCACAGAATGTGACAGGACAGAAGCAATTAAAATAATACTAAATCAATGTTAACACTTTAAAGTGTGTGTGTGGGGGAGGCTCCTGAGTGAGTACAAGTACATATAAAATAAGGAAGCGTTTCTTGCAGTGCAACCCTTTCTGTCATTGTGCTAATAGCACGATACCCTGTACTTGTTAACATAAGCTGGGGGCTTCCCTTATACTCCAACAGCGAATGAGCATCTGCTCACAAAGCCTTTGGCACAGCAGGGAGTATGTGAATAAGCTGTAGTGCCCAGGCCATGTGCAGCACACCCACAGGCTCTCAGGAAACATGGGGGGGGGGGGGCACAGGCCTGCTCTCCTTACACAGATAAAAGTGCTGATTCCCTAGTTGGTATGTAGCCTTGGGATGGTAACCTCCCCCATAAACACCACCACCCCCATACACACAGCGAGAAAGTCCAGGTCATTAAATTTGCCTCCCGATCTTGTGTTAGAAAGGCTGCCTCTCTGTGTCCTCGTTCCTGTATGTCACTGAGGTTTTTGAGTGAAACCGCTAACGGTAAGAAGAAACAGCACATTTTAATCACCAAACCAAATGTTATGGTGCATTAATTATTCTACTCACTTCCAGGCAACTGGTTAAACATATGATCCTTCTAGGACCCGCTGAGGTCTCTAAGAAAGGCAGTTTGTTTTAGGCATGTCACAGATGAGGGGTTATAACCCACTAACCCACTTAATGTGCAAGACTATGTTAATTAGCAAACCAGCCAAAACTTAGCTGAGCAGATTGCTGGGGCATAACTACACACAGAACTGCTCAGAGAAATTCTACCTTTACCAAGACTTCCCCTTCATTCGACTGAAGTGGTGGTAAAACATGCAAAGTAACGTGCAAAGGGTAACAAGGCAAGTACACAAACTGGAATGACCACTTCTGCTGTGCCACAGCTTAGCTGCAGCCAGAAAGCATTCAGGCCACTGAGGCCAACTCTTAAAGGGGACACTAAATTATTTCATTTCCTGACAGTATTCTGCACAGAGAATATTTTTAACAAACAAAAAATTGTCATTTAAGAAGTTAATATCATAAGACCATTTAACTGCTTGCATTTTTATGATCAATGTCAAAAGCAGTTCTATTAAGGGTACATTTAAGTGTTAAGAGCATATTTCAGTATTGAAACTGAAATCAAGGATGTGCTCTTTCCAGAAACCTTTGGCATTATAAAAAGTCAGAAGTTGGTCTTGATGTTATAAAATTGCTGCCTGGGAAGTCAAGATACCACCAAACAGCTTTACTAAGGACCAAGCCCAAAAAACAAGTGTCACTTTGTGCCTCTTTTCTAACACCAAAACTGTACCATCAACAAGTTCTTGGATTTGGTGGAAATACCCCTTCTGCCATTACATTTGCAACAAATTGTTTATGGAAACTAAAAACGTAAAATGGGACCAATGAAAGTGTGTATTAGCATGAGGAGCCTGACCCGAAACACAAAGGCTACACTTTCTCGAGGCCTTCGCAAAATTCAATTAAAAAGTAAAGGTTCTGGTTGATAGCAGGTGTGTGGCAGGTGTGCTGTGAGCCTTTGGCCAAAAGGGTTTTGTTGAAAAAGCAGAACAATGAGCCACCTCATTACCTGACTCAGTTCCCAAGTGACGGGTGCAGCCCGAGCTCAGACATAGGCAGTTGAGCAACCAACAAAGGCGGAAGCGATGGCTGGATGCACCAGTGGGAGAGAACATGGACCAGAGGGAGGAGGGCCACATTGTCTCACACATACCGACTCCACCTTTCCCCAGTTACCATGTTTCCCCAACAACATTTCACTCGGGTAAAGCAGAGCAACATTTCAGTCTGCTCCCCTTCAAACAACTCTCACCTGCACTTAGGAAAACAGCAAATGGGATCACCACATTCAATAGCAAAGTCCGAAACTGAGATTACTGCTGATACTGGTACACGGAATATTTAGATTACATGATCTGCCTGTGTGTGAACTACTATAGATTGCTTTCAGTGATAAGGAATTTAACTGTAATGCCTTCTGCCTTAAGGGCATCCCATAAACTAACCTCTGAATATCTGCTTGTCTTTCCTGTTTGACAGAAACACAATACCACAGATAAAAAGGTGCCGCGTTTCCCCATTTCCTCCTTAAATCCACAACATATCCCAAAACACAAGTTAAAATATGCATCGATTAAAATATATGAGTTAAACGGTGCATCTTATGAGGATGTCACCTTGCTGGCCAGACACTGGAAGAGCCCCGGGGACTAAGGGAGAAAACGACAGAGGGATTATAATGGCCAGCTGGCTTGGGTACATCTGAGAGTGCCCCAAAACAAGCCATAGTGTCAGTGGCCAGGGTAAAAGAGGCTTAGTTTGACCTGTTCGGTATACAAGCCACAGCAACCTTCTCCAAACAAGGAAGTTTGAAGATGAAGAAAATGCATGTTGAAGGGCTGGGAAGGCATACCAGATATTAAGGTGTCATCCAGTCACCATATCAAAGGCACAGGAAATGTGTGCAGGGAATAATTATAGAGCTTAGAGCAATACATTTTTTTTTTTTACCTCTGCTGCTTGAATTTCTTTCGATAAGAAAAGGGGCTGATGTTCACATGATGGAAAAGGACTGATGTCAAAGCTGAGAGTCCAACTTGCTCGCAGGGGGTTGCCCCTCATTCTGTTACTTTGCAGACCATTAATCATCTTGTAATGGGGCATGTCAGCATTTGCCTCTAGGTTCCATTTTTAATCATGACCACGTATTACAACACAGGCCTAAAACCTACTTATACACCGATAAAATTTCTTAGTTAACATGAAAACCTAAAATGATGAAAGTATTACTTTGGGATTACTACTGGCTACCATAAGCAACATGCTGTTGTCTCTATGCACAAAGATATGTTGGTAAATGTATGGTCTATTACAGTCATGGCCAAATAAAAGCAGAACTCAAACTTGCCATGTGGGAGAAAGAATCACAAGACAGTCAAAACACGAGAAGGGATCTCTACATCATCAGAAGCAGCTGTTTGTTCATTACTGACACAACACCTCACTGTGAAGTTTCACAGTCAATCAAATGAAGTTTTTAATTCTTCGGAGACAAAATTTACCGCCACCATCATCTCATATTACCATATTACACAGGCCCTGGGAATGCTAGGCCACACAGAGAGCACCATTTCCGTGAAGAGATACACAGTTAATATAACCTGTGGGAACCTATGTAAACAGTACACCCTGGTGCATATTGCCTTTGATCCGTTTTCCGGGTGTAACAAACTCGAGGGCACTGACGGAAACCTGGCATGGATTATATTAAAAGCTGCACCGCGCCGCTGCTGCGCGGGCGCGCGGGGAAGCCGCACGGCGCGCGGACGGAGCGCGAAGCCGATGACGTCGGCGAGCACCTGCACGTGACGCCGTGGCAACGCTCGGCAGACAGACCTACCCCTAGCGACGACGACAACGCCAGCGACTTCGCAGAACTTTTTACCCGTTTCTGCGAGACCCGTTTAAATGGGAACTGGTTATGTGAAATGCTTCCATTCCACACAAAAAAAAACCCTATAAAATCTACCACTCAGCATCCAGAACAACACGATATGGGCATTTAATTTAAGTTAGCCAGGTAGCTAACTTCAGATACTTGTCATTCCAGACCATCTTGTATTAACTTAGGTGGCACCATCAGCAGGAAGTATTTCTATCGGCATTAGATGCAGTACATAGCCTAGGCTCGTTTTGCTAAAACCCTCCGTCATAGACTACCGTGTTTCGGACCGACAGCTGAGTTAGCTAGCTAGCTACCTGGTGTGCCCGAGCTAACATGCAGCAGGGGTCGATTTCAAGTGGAATAAATAAATAAATCCGGCGACTAAGCACATTAGCGAGGTATACACGGGCACTTACCTTTAAAAAGATAGTCGTATTCGTCTTCCCTGTTCGTCATTTTACCACACGGCTCCGCAAGCTACGGACTAATCCTAATGTAACTAAAACAAGAAAGATGAAGTTGCGAATGGGTGTACCGTATGGTTTTAAAAGACAAAAAAACTTGTCCAACTACTTTGTACTCACGTCACGAGCAACACTTCCTTGCTTGGCCGGCCAGCCACTTCACTGCTATAACGTATGAGAAAAGTTACCTTGGACAGATGTCATCTATACCATACACGGGCAGTCTACACGTATGACTACTGCTTTTATTTCAATAACACAAACTTTAAAAGCAACAGATTAAAGTTTATTTCTTTTTTTGTGTCTCCTAAACGGCTGTCCCGTCCAGCTTCCCTCCTCAATTGGGTAACACAGAGCAAGGGCATCCAAATGGCTGCCGTGTGATTGGATGAAACTACCTGCCAATCATTTGCATTGCGCGGACTTATTGAACAACTATGCTCATGTCCCACCCTCGAGCCCCACCCACTTTAGGCCTATCCCCATGACGTCACGCTCTCTGGGTCTTTCAGTGCACGGAGTTACCTCATCCACGGCGAGGAGATTAACAAGCGCGACTTAAATGCCACGTATTGTTAACTCTTGACTAGATAATTAAATCTGCACGTCGACAACAAGACAAATTATTTTTTATGTATAAAATAAATTTTATGAACTGTCACGGTGGATATTGTGCGCTCTGTTTCTAAATACAAATGCGGATATTATTAAAGTGAAATAAAACGCAGGGGAATGAAATTTGTAGTTAAGGACCGTACAACCGGTTCAGTGGGCTTTTGTGTGATCAGGTTAAATCCGTAATGTCACACCAGAGAATGTGAAAACAGCAATTGACATACTTTTTGAAATGTAACACTACAGACATAAGATAAGTATCCTCATAGAAAAATGAGGGTGAACCACCCCGGCTAAAAAGCTCCCATACACAGCAAATATGTAAAATGTATTACATGAATGACTGAAGAAACTACAGATTTACACGTTTAAACGATAATATAAGAAGTAAAATTTAATTGTTATATTAATGTTCCAGTAATTTCAGCACAATGTATAATGGAAATGAGACCACCCAAAAATTAAATGGGTTATATGTATGTACTATATCAGGCTGATATGATGTAGAAAGCAGAAATATTTTTATAACGGATAATATAAAAGGGGTAATTCATATAAGGGATTAGGAAACACGTATACAAACATTAAAGAAAACGTGAAACAAATTATACCAAGAACTATAATTTATTAAATGGATACATGCTGAAAAAAACACAATGATCCAAAACCTTTAATTTCTCATGAACACCTTATGCTTACATATAAGTAGTAGTTGTATGTTGGCATGCCAGTCTTTTGAAATCCAAATTCAGACATTTTTGCATAACAGTATGAAAATGACCAACCCCCCTATCGCCACCCTCCACAAAGCAAACATCAAATAACACATTTTTATTACATCTCTGTAATATACTTCTGCACATCCTAGACTGTTTGCTCATGAAGTTTACTTAATTTCAGATTTCATACTGCTCAGCCACTGATTAATGCAAATATTCATGTTGTTAATTTTATAGCCAAGCCTAGTAAATGGCCAGTGAGTAAGTGTAAAATCTTAAGTGTAATCCTTATCAAATAATGACTCCTCTTATGTAAAATCTTACTTTCTTCATACTGCATTTGCAAGAAAAACATCCAATAATATGAGCAGAAAATCCAGGATAATAATTCTATATAATAGTTATGTTGTTAAAGTTTATTCAAACGTAACCTTTTTCAAGTAGTTTTCATTTAAGTACAGTGTAAAATTGCCCCTTGTTATTTTTTTTTTTTAAGTAAAATTTTGTTGAAGTAATGGTTTTGTACAAGTTAGCAATGGCTTCTGATTCTTACCACAACAGAGAACAACTGCCGAGTTTCACAAGACCAATTTGAATCATTAGCAGAGCATTTAAATTCTTTACATGCACCATCCTCTTATAATGGCAACCCATGCCAGTTCTGTCATTGCCCACAACGAAGTAAAAAAAAAAAAAATACAAAACACTCTCAGTTATGTCAAATATTCTGCTAGCCGTCATTTTTTTTGGCCCCCACTGCTGGAGACGGGCCTCAACAGCCAAAACTTTTGAAGGAAATATTATATCTTTGGGTATGCAACCGTCTTTACGTTAAAACAACGTAACCGTTGACATCACTCATTTTTGAACTCTGTATGACATCAGTAACAGGACTGCACCAAGCAGATGCAAAAAAAACCTTATTAATGAGACCCCAATATCCAAGGATGGTGGGAGGAATAGGCGCTCTCCTCTTCTGGCTGTGGTTGGGCACACTGCCCTGTCAGAGGTTCCTACAGCACGGCTTCTTCTCCTCCTGCTCTCCGGCATAGGCGTTCGGGTTGGACAGGGTCACGGCGCTGATGGACCCTCGAGTCACTTCTTTACTGGCCACCTTCTTATGGATTGCTGCAGAAACAGTGAAAAGGCAGTTTCTATGAACCCGCCAACCCCGATTACTCTTGCTGAAAGGAAACCAACAAATATATTATAGGCCGTACTTTTTATATAGAGGGAAAAAAACAAGCCGTAGATGCCTTATTTACAAAGAGTAAGTATATCGAAAGCAGCTGGCAACATTTACCGCTTTTCCACACTTCAGTAGCTGTTCAGAATATCCTTACTTTTTAGATACTGTGCTATAATGGGTTCATTGTAATCTCTAGGGGGGGGTTTCTTTGTTTCTATGACAACTACTATCAGTTTTTTTTTTGTCAGAGTTTTGAAAACAATCAGGTGTGTTTGCAGTGTGTAACCTCAGGGTGCAGCTCAAATCTTATTCTAGCCTTGAGTAACTATAATTCTATGCATCATGCATCTACAAACTGATAAAGCGGGTTACCTACTAATGGCCACATTTAAATACAGATCATATGTGTATGTCTAACTAGCATTCTACAGCCATTAATGATTAACATCTAGCAAAAGGATAATGGTGGCTTGCTATAGTTCCGTAGAGAAGTGTTACATGCCAACTTGGTAATGCATGTATGATGCATCTATAATAGGGGTGAAGTGAAATATGATTAAACAGATATTATACATATTAATAGAATTTCAGTTCTGTACAAGATAAAAAAAAATCAATGCGAAGAGTCAAATTTGTTATGTCAAAAATAACAATGCGTCTAAAATGCTGGTGAGGAAGTTACCTTTAAGAACATCATTGAAAGCAGATTCCACATTTGTCGATTCCAAAGCTGATGTCTCCATGAACAATAAGCCTTTCTTCTCTGAAGTTGGAGAGAGACAAACATTGTTGGGTGTCTGTTCACAGTTGGCGCATGATTTAATAAACCCGGCAAAGCATCTCCACAGCAGATGCCAGGCGTTTAGAGGGAAAGCAGATTTGGGAACTCTTTTCCACTTTCCTCTTCAGTTTAATTGATTTATGACAGTGTTTCCCAACCCGGTCCTCAAGGACCCACAGACAGTCCATGTTTTTGCCCGAGGACCAGATTGCAAACAGTGATTTATGAAATTGAATCTAATTGATTAATTATGAAAAGCAAACGGGTCAGAAAGGGAGGTCAAATCTTGTACCTACTTTACTCTCAGTACAGATCCAAGACAAACTTCTGCCCATCTAGTTTCCATCAGAACTAATCGGATATTTATGCAAAAATGGGCAATACACAAAAGGATAGTGGGGTTATAAAATAAGCTTCCTAACAGTGAAGATCAGACATAATCCTTAGGTTAATTCAACAAAACATTTAGGCTCATCAAATATCCCGACTCAGATCCTCATGTTTACAATATTCCATTTCATTACAATTACGGTCCATAGCTGGCAAACTGGTCAGCTGGGGTGTTCCTTATTATGAATTTCCCCACACATGTACGGTACAGCTAGATCGCGCTTAGTGATGCAGTACACCTGCCGGACAGCTTGGAGGATCTCCAAGCTGTCCTGGTCTACGCAACACCTGATGCTAGGAGAATCCGAGTCGGACACCTGCGAAGTCCTTGGCCTCCTCGGTGGGGACTGTCCTCAGAGTCTCCAGGTCAGTCTTATTCCCCACCAGCATCACCACGATGTGGGGGTCGGCGTGGTCGAAGAGCTCCTTCAGCCAGCGGTCCACGCTCTCGTACGTCAGGTGCTTGGAGATGTCGTACACCAGCAGGGCCCCCACCGCCCCTCTGTAGTACCTGTGGGGGGAGCAGCATGGAGGCCGCAGATGCTATATTACTGTGTGTGTGTGTGTGGGGGGGGGGGGGCTCAACAACAAGGGTGGCCTTTCACAGGGGAACCATTTCTTCATAAAGGTATTTCAAAAGGCCAAAAGCCCTACCAAAGTCTTAAACAGC
>JAODKM010000044.1:11414401-11427939 GCA_026780845.1 Petrocephalus sullivani | reverse complement strand
CTCTCCAGCCCCCCCTCCCCCCCCCACACCACAGGTGGGCTGTTTAGGAGGGCTGCGAGCCCAGCAGTCTCTCGATGGCAGCATTAATGTCGCCCCCCGTGGCGATGAGGGCCTGCAGGTTGGCCTCGCGGTTGATGAAGCCCATGGCGCTGAGCTGCTCCAGCTGCTGCTGGAAACGTACCTCCGGGGTCTGGCTCTGAGCGGCGGGGGACGGGGAGACAGCCAGAGTTAGCACGCGGCCTCAGGGGATCAGCGCCGGGACAGTTACAGCTTCTCCGGCACACCGTGGCCAGAAATGGACAAACCGGACGCTCTTCCCAACTCACCGAAGCACTGCCTCCGGCAAACATCTGCAGCATCTGCTGCATGAGCTGCTGCTGGGCAGAGCTGGGCCCCGAGGCGGGGGCGGAGCTATCGGAGGCCGCGGCGCCGGTGGACAGGGGAGTCGCCGGGATTGCTCCGGGGGTCAGGCTGCAGGAACGCGGCGAGGCGGAGTTCGGTTACGGCAGCAGACATAAGCCAAACGTTCAGGTCATTCGCAATAGGAATAGGAAAATAGCTGCAGCTGGTGCACTAGAAAGTACATTTTAAGTTTAACTTAACTGTTCAATGAGCATAAATGGACAAAGTAAATCTACGGGCCCTTCTAGTTATTTCATTTAACAGTATGTCAAACAGCCAGGTTATTCGAAATCATAAATGGTGCAGCATGAGGTTGGGATGCCGTGGTTATGATCAGAAGGTTGGTGGCAGAGAGATTTCACCGTCGGCCCCATGAGTCACTTTCATAAAGCATATGCTAAGTAAATAGAATGTAAATACACTAGTTTGTAATGAGATCTTCCACTGCAGTAGGAAATAATCTAGCTGGTATCCTACGTAGTTGCTCCTATATGACGTGGTATAGCATTTGACCACAGACTTAAGAAACCATGTGTTGCTGCAGATGGCGCTGTTGAGCTCACTGGGTGCCAACCGGGCAGATGGATGTACCTGGGCATGAGCCCCGGGGCCTCGGTCTGTAGCGTCTGCAGTCCCTGCTGGATCTGCAGGAGGGCCTGCATGGCCCGCGGGTTGGTCATCACGGCCAGGGCCTCGGGGTTCTGCATCTGGGCAGTGACCGGATGCAAATGGTTGGTCAACAGAGAGCGTCTCGCAAACACAGAACGTCTAACAGTGCTGAGGTGAGGCCCAGGATACCGCCAACCTCCACATCTCTGAGATACAAATACACGTGACCCCCCCCCGGATGTCTATACCGTGTAAGACTGATCTTATGGATCAAAGGCCGGAAATTAAGCAATACAATAAGACTTGGATTTGTCGGATTGGCCAGGGTTAGGGTTAGGGTTAGGGTTAGGGTTCCACAGATGGAAGACTAGCCCACTAAGAGCTCACACACCCGCCACCTGCGACCGACAAGAGCCGCCGTACCTGCTGCAACAGGACTGGCAACTGGAGCCTGAACTGCTCCTGTAGCTGGGGGTTGCCAGCAAAGAGGGGGTTGTTCATCATCACCTGTGAGAACAGCGGGGAAGGAAAAACATGCACAGTATGAAATTATTCAAACAATACAAGGATGTCTTCAGCTGCAAACACTGATTGGGGGAAACGCTGCCCAATCAGACCACAGTAACTGACTGTACAGAGGTGTCCAATAATTCTAGGCTTCTGGGGAAAAAAAAAAAAAAAGAGCTGACATCATTCAGGATGCGGAGACCTACAGTACTGAAAGACCCCATTGAAATACCTCCTCCAGAGACAAACGGGCATTATTTTGTGTTCGAGGGGCTCAGTTTCCTATCCCATAATAGCTGCTGGGCATATTGCTTGCAGTTTTATCCTGCGTGGTTTGTCCGGGAGCAGATTTCCCAGCATTGCAGGGTGGGGACGGCGACTGCGCGCAGACCTGCGACGCGATGTCCGGGTTCTGCGCCAGCGACTGCATCATGCTGCGCATGTAGGGGGCAGACAGCATGTTCTGCATCAGTTGCGGGTTGTCAGAGATCTGCTGCAACAGACTCTGCATGCCGGGACTGCTGAATATGCCTGGCGAGGGGGGAGAGACACAAACTGATGTCAGGGCGAGGGCGCCTTAAACACGCAGGCAGTCGTACCGGGGCGGGGTATGGCTCAGTGGGCAGGGACTCTGTGCCTTTGGCCGGAAGGTTGCTGGTTTAAATCCCATAGGTAGCAGAGTGATTTCACTGTTGGGCCCTTGAGAAAGGCCCTTAACCCAAATCCTAACATGAACGTTCGCTACATAAATGTAATGCAATGCGAGTCTTTAGTTCAGATAATGGGCATCCCAGGTCAAACAAACAGAATAGGAGAGAGTTTGATATTGGGGCGGAGAGGGGGACACACATTTTAAATATAAAGGACTATTTCCTGAGGGGGGTGAATGAATATATATTAAATATTGGGAGGTACATGTCCCCCCAAATCATTAGCCCATCTGTTTCCATCCCATCACAGTTGCAAGTTCACCAAACCTCATGTGATCCCGATTAGGGTTGCAGTATACTGTGTACTGATTTTACGGTATACCATGGTATGAAAACTGACTGTTATACCATGTCCATTTGCTAATTACCAGTATTGAAAAAAATGCAACTTAACGGAGACTCATCTGTGTGTGTGTGTGTGTGTCTCATGCCAAATTGCTTCCAGCGTGACACTAGGAGATCCGCTTGCCCGATTTGTAGCTCCCACGCCTGAACATGCATTTGCGAGCAAGCGTGCACCACATGCCCTTGGTCCTGCCCAATCCGCTCATCCTGCCAGTTTACGGCAAACCGTGATGTCGACAGTAAAGGCAAACTTTAGGCAGTAAAGGTGTTAACGTTTCCGCTGACTGAAAAGAAGATCTCTTTGCTCGTCATTTTAACCTTTCGCAAGTTTCAGAATTCACTCCGGTAATCCATTTCCAGTTTTGGGATCAACAATTTAACCTAAATTTCCCACATCTGAAATGTTTCTTTATATTTTCATCCCTTGAAGTTGCTGCTACCCACCGACATAGCATTTTGGTATACTTATAACTTTGGTTCACTCCAAACTGAAATATGAAGTTGGGCGTATTCTGCCTATGCAATATCCCCCCAAAACAGTGCAATCAGGAAAAATAAAATGTTCCAGCAAGCGTTTGCATCGACAAAATACGTTTACGAATGATAACCCCTTCGGAAAAAAACCACCACCATAAAAAAAAAATCATTCGCATTTATCTTGATCATGTGTCTATGTGTTTTGGAGCACGGAGTCGGGTGTACCATTGCCGAGATTGGTGGCGTTGATGCCCAGGGGGTTTGACACGGTGGGGGCGGTCCCGCTGGAGGAGGACGGCGGGGCAGCAGTGCTGGCTCCGCTCGAGGAGGCTGTCGTGCCAGGAGGTCCCCAGGGGTTGGGGAGGGGTTCACGGTTTTCTGTCCTGGACGGCTGTGCCCCAGAGCCGTCAGAGTTCCCCCCCAAGGCAGAGAAGGGGTTGCTTCCAAACTGACAGGGAAGGTGATCCCCGATTATCATCAGATTGTAATGGACAATATTAAAACATTAATTCGAAACCCATTTAACACAACAGATGCCTGGTTACTGCAAGCAAAACAGGAGAATCATCTGGTGATGCCCCCCCCCCTCCATTCTCCAATCAGAAAGCAGAAAGGGCGTGGCCACCTGCTCGCGGGCCGCACTGAACATGGGCTCCTGGATGTCGGTGTACATCCTGCGCAGGGCGTTGTAGCCTCCGGGGATGCTCTCCAGATTGCTGAGTGCCCGGTCCTGGTTCCGCATCATCTCCTGCATCATGGCCGGGTTCCTCGCCAGCTCCATGGTCTGCCGTGGTGGTAAATGGGCTGGGTTAAGAAACTGGTTAACGGGCTGCCAGCTGGCAATTCAAATCACTGGTCTGAAGGTACTGAACCAAAACAGATATTTAACAAGTGAGGTTATGAGGTTAAGACTGTAATCCCTATACAGTTATGATAACCAATAGGAAGATGGATGGGTGGCTGTGGTTCAGAAGATCTCCAGATGTAAGCAGCCAGTACCTCACCTGTCTCATGAGCTCGGGGTTGTTGAGCATGTGCGAGATTTCCGGGTTACGCTCCATCAGCTGCTGCATCTGCGGATTGGCCACAATCATCTGCCGCATCAGGTCCGGGTTGGACATCATGCTCTGCACCAGCGGGTTCTCCATGATCTGCGACAGCATCTCGGGATTGGACATGAGCTGTCTCTGCATCTGCTGCTGCAGCTCCATGAAGTTGGCCGAGCCCATGCCCAGGGAGCTCAGGCTTGAGAGGTCCCCGAAGCCGGCTGGGGACGCAATCAAGCCGCCATTAGGGGGCGCCAGAAGGTCTCCCAAATGCATAGCATGTATTAGCACAAGCTTCTGCTTATCCAAGAGAAGCACGAGACACAGCAACTTGGGTCAAAATCAGTCCCCAACCTCTTTTCCCTCCCATGTTCTAGGATGCATTTGATAGAATCCAGATGTGTTGAGTGCTTCTCAGGGGTCCCATCTTCAGGTGTCCATCTCTGTAGCGCCATATACTAACACCAGTAGGACTCCAGGTCTCAACCCCGCCATTAGGATTTACTTACTCAGTATGCTGGCTGGTTGCGGGGGAACGGGGGTGGTGCCGCTGCCATTGGGTCCAGTTGATGAGGAGCTGACTGCTGGGCTGGTGCTCCCGGGGGAAGCGGTATTGCTGCTCGTCTGGGGGCTGCTGGAGCTCGAGGCGGCTGAAGGCTGCGCACTGGCGCCATCTGCAGTCCTGGAGGCCCAAAGTTTGAAAGGTTTAAATCAAAATGAAACTTTTGCTAATGGTTCCTTTACGAGAGAACCTGAGCTCAAATGATGTCAGTATGGAGGACACTGCTCGAGTTGTGTGGCCTTACTTGTGTGCGGTCTTGATGACTAGATGGACTGTCAGGCCATCTTTGATTCCATGTTGGTTCAGCGTGTCCCCATCTTTTAGAATTTTCCCCGCAAATATCAGCACTAGTTGGTCTTGCTTGGCCTTAAACCTTCTTGATATCTCCTCCTTGAACTGCGAGGAATAAGAAGAAAAAGGTGGAATAAGGTGTACGACAAATTCGAGGCACAGCAAAAGAACCTAAGACAAATCTAAGTCAGAGGATGGGAACACTGCAAAATTTAAAGAAATACAACAGAAACAAGATTAACATAAATGAACTAATATTGCTTTGAAGTGCACCTTGATGAAAAATACAATTTTCCGTTCAATATAAAAATATTATGGTTACACGTATACACAAATACCCCTAAAGTTAAAAGGAATTTTAGTTTGACAGAGACATTCAAGCAAGTTCTTTACTACATCAAAGCTTAAATCAATTCCTAAGATTGTACTGGTGAAAAAACAACAATAATCCATAAGAACAGTGAAGAACAGAAGTACACCCTGCCGCAGTCATTTGAAATGATCACATCTCCAGGTGACATGTGATGTTTTACAGCTCAGCATATTACAGAACGTTAAAGTACATTTACAGTTTAGCATCCCTATTTTTACATCACAATGCACACTCTCCAAAGACAGGCAAAGCGCAGGAGGATAGACACGACCAAATACATAAAAAAAATCGTCATACATAAAATATCCTCAGTTTTGTTGGCAGAGATCTGCACCCTCACATGTAATAATTAAAGACCACAAATACAAATCTTTAAGAAAAATAACAGAACAAAATATTCTGGTACCTGACAACAGAATGCTAATTCCGGCAGCATATAAAGAATAAAAAAAGAGGCAAGCGTGTCCAGAAATCCAGAACCTGCTGGAAGTGGACATATATGTGGGACTGTGGAAATCAGCCTCGGACTGTCACGGCAGGCGAGATTACCATGTGCTCAGCACCGGCTGCCTTCATTCAATAGGAACAGCAGAAAAGCATGTTAGCTAGATGATGGACTGTCACACCCTGGTTTCCGAAAACTCAACTCTTTGATAAGCACAGCCAGGCAACAGAGACATCAGCAACCTGAGAGCTGTATCACCTTAGCAAAACAGAGCAAAGATGATGCACAGGAACTTAAATACTAGCCAGGATTCTTGCTTTAAAGCTTTTATCCTGCAAGCAAATGTCATCCGCAAATGTCAAACGCTTACAAGCAGCACTTTTCATAATGACCGAACCTTCGCTCAAACTTTAAAATTTTAAAATGTCAAACATAAGCAGCTTGACCTGACGGATCCAATTTAGTTACCATGACAACAGGAGGGTACGTAGGTAGAACCCATTTTTTATAAACAAAACTGTTTTCCGAAATTGTGCAGAATAATTTACGTGAATTCTACAATTCACAGCAAGGATGCAAAGAAAGTTATCCGAACACAGCTATTTATATTCGCCGGACAGACTCCTACCACACATCCTAACCATGCTTACTACGTTAACCAAGCATCTATCTAAACAAGCAATGGCGATTAAAAAGCAGACACTGCTTCTTCTGACAGCATCACAGTTCCTCAGGACGCCATAAGGAACAAGGCGGCCAAAGCCGGTCTGATTTACTACCTCGGTGCCCTGGCAGGATATACGGCTAGAAGTAGAAGAAACTGAATAAAATGCGCGTATTTTAGCGTAAGACCCAAACGGCCGTGCAGATAATACCCAGGACTATCAGCGGGGGTGGCTGACAGAGGCGATCGGCGCCGGGCAGCCAGAGCGAGTTCCGGGCGGCGCACCGGGCCGGCCTTTCCAGCGCCTTTCCGGCACATTCGCCCGGCGGAACCTTCCAGAAGCACGGCGCATGGCCGGCAGAGGCGGCGCGGCCGCGGCCTTCGCCCGGCGCCGCTTCCCGACGGCCGTCCGCGATCGATTGCGCATTTGATTGCACATGACTGGGGCGCGATCGCCGTCGCGCAGAAATGCCCCGGCGGCACGATCCGGCGCACGGTGTCAGCGCCCACGCCGCCGGAGACGCCTCGCTGCGCTCCCCCCACCCCGGCCGCGATTCTCACGGAACGCCGCAGCCCGCCATCGCTAGCTAGCTAGGGTTCACACGGCCAGGCGGAGGGGGGGCGCATAGCAGCAATGCATACGCAATTAACGCAATAAAACGTGATTCGGATAATAGACCTGTGTGACAGACGCATCCTCCGAGATCGCGATTTCCTCCTTATCCTTTGGGGTTTTTACAGTGACCCTGATTATAGTGCCCTCCGGAGCGCTATTCTTGTTGTTATTATTATTATTCACAGGGTCCGAACCGCCGTTGTCCGCCATCTTTACTCCTCCTATATTCACTGAGTCACTGACAAAAAAATTACCGTCGCCAAGAGGTAATAATTTCCCAGTAGCTGACGCGAGTGGGCTGCACTGGCTTAATGCTGACGCCCCCTAGTGGTGTGGAGGCTTTGCTGCAGTTGTTTAAATGGACACCGCTGTACCAGCGCGTCTGAGCAGAGGCTGTGAACAGGGAATTTGTATCCATTGCAGTGATCGCGGAACGCATCCGAACAAGGGGGGCGTGATTTTACGGCAGGAGTGGGAGAATATTCACTGAAACAGACATATTATATTGATGGATAATTACAGAACACGTATTAAATAAAATAACCGATATCGTTTGTTCGCCAAAAAAAAGAAAAAAAATCACAAAACACGGATATAACCCGGCCCTGTAGCAATAAAATTTCATTGGTTTGCATTAAATTAATTGTCCGTAAGACTATGAGCATCATTGTTTATAATTATGATCAGTTATTCCCTTATTATTCTTTTCTGTCATTGTCTCTGGTGCTTGGATGAATTGCCATGTAATTAATGATTTTACTGAATATTTTACTGAAGCATTCCTCCTGAGATTTAGGCTATCCATCATTTAGCCAAAATGTGTAGGCTCTTAAACTTAGATGACCCACAATTAATCCAATATTTTTACTTCTCTTGTGATGAAAAAGGTCTGCGATTCAAGTATAGACCAAGCAGGTGTACTGATTTACCGATTTAGCAACCCCCCTCCCCCTCATCAAATGTCACTCTCGGTGCCCCCCCCCCCTAACATGAGGTGCACTATTCAAGACTAAGTGAAACTGGGCGTACAGGTTTGCTGGGTCAGCTCACTGGAGGCGTCACGAGGACTTTGACCAGCCTGACCTGTGGAATAACATTGTTTGTGAACCACCAGCTTTGTGGTAGTTTGTGTAAAAGCTGGAATGGGCACCACCCTAGGCGAAGGTATTCTGAGACATAAGTAAAGGGTTTGACTCGCTGGGGTTAGGGTTAGGGTTAGGGTTAGGGTTTTCACACTGTCATGTTATACCATTAGATTATTACATCAACCCATTAGGGGCAATGAAGTGTCTCAGTGAGCTAGTCCTCTATGCCCCTCATAGAGGGGTCCCCAGTTTGGTCCTTCAACTGAGCTGAATAGTCACATCCCTTTGGGCCCTCGACCCTTAACCCCTAGCCTGTGCTGTGACCCCCCCCCCCCACACACACACACACAAACAAGTTTTATTTCAACTTTATGCATGCTTCTTGGAGAGCAAAATGGGGGGGGGGAGAAGGCACTATTATTCACATATTACATGCACCAGTTGCTTTATTATGAACCAATGTTTTAAAATGATAAGACCACAGTCAAATAAAAATGAAGGTTATCTTGTTTGCTTTCTTTGTCAAATAGCTACAATTTAAAAACAATAAAACCGCGACACACACTCACACTCAGAGCTATTAGATGTGGAAATACCCAGACATGTGTAAAAAGATCTTCTCTGGAAATAAAAACATAAAACTTGAAAAACAGGTTGGCTATTATCTTCTCGCCTTTAGTTACAGGCCAATTATCAGACGGTTAACACCAGAGAGGCCCTGAAGAACTTGTCCACCTGCTTCAGTTTCACGTGTCAATTTTCAAGGATGCTGGTGTCAGTTTAAAAATGTGACGGGGAGAGTCTTTCGAGATAACCTCTGAGCTTAAAAGCGACTACCCTCAGCGTTGCCTCTCCATGTGAATGCGATGTGTCAGTCACTCACCGCTCAGCATTTGTCCGTAACTGAACCATGGAGATTGATTTCACCCATTCATTGTGACATGGCTAGATATGATACTAGTGAATGTTTTTGCTGGGAATGTTCAATACATGTGGGGCAGGCAGGTGGTGTAGTGGTTACAGACGCAACCATGTAATCAAAAACAAACGCTGTCTTCCGACTATCGCTTTTTTGAAGTGTTTTCCTTATTCTGCAGACTAATACACAATGCAAAAATATCGTCTCGAAGCTAAGCTGAGACTGCGCTTATTGCGCCATCTAGCGTTAACATTAATAAATAACTTCATGTCGTTGTAGGGTGTCCTCCGGTCCCCCCAACAAATAGCCCCAAAACATGCAGAATGATTCGCAGAATGGTGTGAGTGCCCTACGATGAGCTGGGGGTCCGTCTGGGGTTATTGTTAAACCGTATTAAAACCTTAAATTCACAACACTACGAGACACAATTTGTACTGCCACAATATAATACGACCTAATTGTGACCGTGTGACCGAACCCCCTTGACAAACAAAATATATATATTGTCGGAAAATGTAATCGCCGTGACCCACCCCGTTTGACAACCATTGTAGTGAATAGCCTTCTGACAACTTAAATGGCCCAAGGTATCATGACCATATTAATACGATCGACGCTGGACCCACCCTAGCTGTCACTACAACATCTGAGTCAATCGTGTTAAGCTATTAAAGTGTTAAATTGGTCAAGTAATAAAGGACTTCAGAGCATCTACCAAACCTGCCCCCTTACCAGTTACAGAAAGTTAAGGCCCATCCCATGTATTTGCATATATTTTCATAAAATGACTAATTACATTTCATTGTCTGTATTGACACTGGTAATGCACCTCACAGGACCTGGACATAGATTTGTGCGCTTGCCTTGCTTTTAGTTAGTTTGTCGTTTTTATGTTTTTAGTTGCTGATGTATTTGGCTTGCGACGTTGGCGCATGCGCAGCTCAAACCCGGGTCTGACTCGTAAGCTGTAGTGACAAAGTAAGTGCTCACTCAGCCACGCCCGCTACACAGGCAGCTTCGGAGACGTGAGCTGCTTTTCTCTTCCTGTATTGTGTACATGGGCACATTGTGTCACGATGAATCATCCAGTGAGCCATTAATGTAGTTAAATAAAGGTTAACTGCCACTCAGACAATCACTATAGCAACTGGTTATGACTATGCGTTTATTACACTGCAATATATTATATTGATATTAGTAAGTAGCTATATCCTTACATCTCTTGAATTATTTAGATTTTGGTGACCTTTTTTCAAGTGGCGAAGTCCTTGCCCATTTTTGGCAGAATTTTTCGGCATTTAATAAAGCTTTTGTGAAAGAAGAACCATAATCAGGATGTGACTAGCGTTGTGTGCACTTCGAATTGTGGTCTTGTGAAACCAATTCATTACATAACCTGCTTCGGATTCTTGGATTCTGACTCCAATCTATTCCAAGCAATTTGTGCTTAAAAACAATAATGTTATACTGTTATTTTCTGGTAGAACAAAAGTGTTTCTAAGTGTATATGTTTATTAGACAACCTTGCAGCGACTAATCACAAATTCCTTTTTGTGTAGTGGCGTGTCTGACTCTTTGTGTGTGCTTTCCAAAGCAATAGCAAATATTAGACTGATAGTATATTTTAAAAGGATTTTGAAAATGCTTATGGAAAGGACACTTTTTCATAAGCTATGAATATAGGCCACACATTTACACATTGTTTCCTGTTCATGCAGACATGCTTTTAACAGGAAAAAAAATATTATAAATCAGTCTACGCTACTGCTCCTAATACAAAGATCTCTAATGTTTACATCCACGATTCCTTAGATTACCACTCAAATGGGTGTGAAAAGTACAGTATTAATAGGCAAATATAGTGATATTGATCGCCTTCATTATTGAGGAGGTAAACAATTGTGGAAAATAGATGATTTTAAAAAATGAATTTATGATTTATCTCCTCTAAACTGATCCTTTATAGCGCTTGTGTTATTTTCATGAAATCCTGACATGCATTTGTATCATGCATTTTGTATCTAGTTGAACCTGGGCTTGGACGTAAGACTGTCCTCTTAGCTACCAGCATTTTAACTTGCGATATCACCACCTGGTTTGGAAACTGATCTGTAGTAGGCAACCCTTACCAGTGAATCATCTGGAATGCAGAGAAGATCGCCGGCACTCAGATACCTTCCCTGCACAACGTGCAAACCCCTGTATCCTCAGTGATTCATCGCATGCTGGATGCCATTTGTTTGAACTGCTACCACAGTAGCAGATTTACGAACAGTTCTTACCACAATGAAGTAACGAGGCTAAACCAGGCACTAAGTGACTCTCATTAAAGGACCTTCATAATGCACTGCACCACCATATACCATTTGTCCATTTGGACTTTGCACATACTGTACACCATATGGTCAAAATTATGTGGACAGTAGCTTGTCCAACAGCTCATCACAAAAGCAAGGGTATTAATATGAAGGTAGTTGCATTTTGTTGCTGTACTATCCTGTTTCTTCCTGGAAAGGCTATCCATTAGATGTTAGATCATTGTTGGGGGGATTTGCTCTCATTCTGTTTGGGTACGGACGTTGGGTTACCCAATAGCTTCTGTGACCTAGTATTTGACTGAACTTGCTCCCAGACATTTTCACCTTCGCAATCACTTCACACAGGACAGGAATGTGAAGAAGCAACTTGTTGGAAGGATGGTAGCGTCCTCTAATGGTGCCCTGAGAGACACTAAGCTCTTCCGTACAACCGCCCATTCTGCTGCTAATGTTTGTTGCAGGAGATTCTGTGACTGTGTGCTTATTAATCCACCTGTTTCAGCAATGGGTGTGGCTTTGTGAAGCAATTCCTCTAATTAGTAGGGGTGTCTGCATACTTTTGGCCATATAGAATACAAATTGACTATTTTGTACATCAGTCTTTCAATGCATTGCTTGGGAAGTTACCAACCCATTGTTATTGTGCTTTTCTATACAATGACAATAGAGAACTGAATCTTGAATCTGGAAACTAAACGGTAAACGAGTGCATACTTTAACATAACTTAACATACCTTCCATTCTTTGTCATGATAATTCTTTCCCCCAAAAATCACTGATAGATATCCATATACGGAAAGCATCTTTCTTCCTAAGTATTCAGTATTATTTTAATGTCTTTATAAAATGAACAACACAGAGACTACCCAAGACAACAATGATTTAGTTTCACTACAGCCAGAAAGGTTATAAAGTCTTTAAAAAATAATGTAGCGTACTGTTGTTTTTTAAAATACAGATGCGTTTCTAGGACTTGGAGAGTACAGAGAGTATTAAAAACAAATAAAATACAATTTAGTGTTCAGTAAAGTGCTGCATGACAAGAAGTAGGTAAAAGCATATTAGGAGGTTAAGTGAAGCATTTGCATAGGCAGTTGATGCACTTGATTACTGAAATATAAGGTAAATTAAGATTTGCGACAAAACAATAAAACCAGATTTGACTTAAACTAGAAAAATCAAAACCAAGAGAAGCACTTGATTAAGCTTTAGCCTTTATATTATATTCAGTAAGAGATCATTCCGTGATTCTGCCCCCAACAGCGAGCAGCGTGAGAAAATCTTCAAACAACTGCTCAGGAAGAATGGACACAAACACAAACGTTCTGAAAGACCTCCCAGAAGTGCAGCTCATCGGTGAAGCTCCAGGTGCAGGCCAGGTCCTTGGTCACCTTCACCGTGTTCACCGAACAGACTGGGAGTGCATTAAACAGCAATTCTGCTGTGGCTTCTGGAGCAATCTTCTTTTGATCCTGAATTAAATTCTGTATTCGAGCTTTGTCCAGAGGCTCAGGGGAGGCACTGTAGGATACCATTACATTCAGCTTGTCATCTTGTGCTGGTACTTTAAAGCGACTCTTTCCTGCTGAGCAATCAAAGTCCTTTTTTTTGGCAAAAATGCCACTGGGTGAATTATATACACGAACAGACCAATAGACCCAGTCATACTTCCTCTTCAGAGCTTCTATAATGGCATCTGCTAGCTGCTGATTGGTGCTGGATCCCCCCTGGTCCCTCACCAGTCGTCGGATGTCTGTCAGGGCCTGATTTGGGAAACTGTTGATGCAGTCCTCGATGACTACATTCATTTTGTCCTGGACCACATTAATCTTCTCGCTCCAGTCTTTTAGAATGCTCTCCACATCATCAGACTCATTCAGGGCAGAGTAACCCAACAGAGCAATGAGGCCCACGCAGAAAAGGTTCTTCAGCCGGGCGCAGAAGTCCTCCATGACCCTCCTGTTCTTTTCTTCGTAATTCAGTACAATCTCCAACACCGACTCACCGGAGAAGTTGTCTCCAGTCACAGCACCATACAGAGTATGTAAGTTTTTTTCTCCTCCAGTCTTTCCAAAATGTTCCAAGAAGAGCTTCTTCTTGACCTCACGGAACTTGGGCTTGGCGTTGAGGATGTCCATGTACTTGCGGAACTGATTGGTGAGGTTCTCT
>JAODKM010000044.1:11354659-11366231 GCA_026780845.1 Petrocephalus sullivani | reverse complement strand
GCCAAGCTCCACAATTACGCGGTTCCGTTTGGCGTTCCTGGCGAGAGGCGTTCTCACATGCCAATTAGCGGCGATTTGACCCTGTATGTTTGGGTCAACAGCTCTCACATCGGGGACAAAAAAGCAGACCGGTCTCCGGAACCCGGGTCCCCAATTACGCCGCTTTCGGCCGGGGCGGCCCGCCGTGCCGCAGGTGAGAAGTTGCGTGGGGGCCTTTGGCAGGGGCACAATGAGCCACTGTGGCTGCGGTTGGGAAACCATTTGCGTCCGTCACAAAAATGACCACGCTGCCGGAGGACAGGCTTTCAACTGGCTGTTTGTTTTCCGGGCGAGGGACGAGTCCTGCTGCGATGGCAAGTGAATGTATGCTCGAGTCATCGGGCATATAAATATCCATCCATCCAGGCATCCTTTCATCCATTCAGCCCATCCATTCATCAACATTCCATCCATACTGGCTCCCATTCATCCATCCAACCCTGCACTCATCCATTCATCCATGCGGGCATCCATCCAATCCGGTACTCATCCATCCATCCATCCAAGCACGCATCCATTCATTATGGCATCCATCCATTCCAGCACTCATCCATCCATCCATCTATCCATTCTGGCATCCATCCAATTAAGCACTCATCCATCCATCCATTCCAGCACTCATCCATCCATCCATCCATTCCAGCACTCATCCATCCATCTTTCATACTGCTTACCCAGTGTAGTGTTGCAGCAAACCTGAACGCAAGGCCAGGGACACCTGGGACAAGATGTCAGTCCATTGCAGGGCACAGACTCACACACACAAACACACTTTGGGCATGTAGAGCCACCAAATGGACTGTGGAAAGAACCCGGAGTACCTGGAGGAGACCTGCAAGAACACAGGGGAATGTGGAAACGGCACATGCAAAAAACTGGCACAGCCATCAAAGCCACCAGTCAAGTGGCCCAGGGCTGGATTGGATGCCCCAGTGAAATGTGGAGTTACTCAGCACTGTACTCACTAGAAACAATGTTTGCCGTTGCATTCTTTTCACTAGCCTCTTGTTTGCTTTTTCATATGTAACATCAGCATTAATGAGCCAAAATTCAAGTTTTGTTTTTCTAGCAACGGTCTCCATGGAAACAACACCAAATTTCATTTATTTGTTGTTGGGGGAATTTTTTCTCTTGATGTTTCCACGGCAACCAATCAATTTTAATTCCTCGATAATGTAAAACTTCGAATTAATCCTGGGGAACCCAGGGGGTCATATTTGACCCTACCGTTTATTTCTGCCTTACAGTCAACCCACTCATCAAAGTAAAGTAAAGCATATATATTTTTTTGCTTTACAGCCCAGTGTACCATATATGACCCAAAACCAAAAGTGAAATCTTAACTTTGATGAGTGGGTTGAATGTAAGGCAGAAATTAAAGGTAGGGTCAAATATGACCCCGTGGGTTACCCAGGGTTAAAATCATCTATCCATTGTGTTTCAGTTGGTACAGCAGAAACATGTGTACACCTATGGGTGCATGAAACTAGAAAGGCAGAAAGAAACAGCTCAGAAATTCTCGAATAGTTCGGGCAGACAGAAGAGCAGCTAAACTTTTTCCTCTTGTTTTTGTAGATGGGGGCAGTGGCCACTAGGACAAAGGGCCAATTCTGTTTTCAGTTCTCTATCTGTTTCCAGCTGACAGTCCAGGAATAGCTCAGTCTGTGACAGCTGGCCACCCCCCCCACCCCCACCCCAATGCCTTTGGTGAATGAGAAGAGATTTAATGCTTCTTGCATGTGACCTAACGGGCCACATCCACTGCTGCTAGGGCATGAGGGCATGGCTGGTAAAAAGATGTAAGGAGGTGCGTTTGCTCTTGCCTTGAAGTCACAAGTTGTTCTCCTAAATGCTGCTAAATCTAGGTGCATGCAAAGGTGTGACCAGCTGGCTTGCAACTTCGAACAATGTTGGAAGATACAGCATGAAATGAAATAGTCTCAGAGACTTAAGCCTCCCACCTGAGGGGCCATGTGAGAGCCTTTGAACTCAGCAAAACAGTCCCAAGTCCCCAAGATCTCTGGCCCAAACACAGCCAGAGGTCACGACTGTCTGTGGAGACACTGCCCTTGAATTAAAACATATGGACTTGAGAAAAGATGCATTCATGTTCAATGTTTCATCAAAACATTTGATGAGCACATGATACAAAAAGTCTGCCAAAGATGGTTGTCTGACCAGACAAATTACGTAATAAAGGAGGGAAATGTCAACATACTTATGTCCACATTTCTGCATATTGGGAATGATTCAAGCAGGATTAAGGAACAAAGGGCCGCTGTTTCAAATAACACAAATAACACGTGGAGAAAGAAACACAGGCGTTTGACTCACAACTCCTGCATAGATGATGATGATATAGCAAGGGTAATGTGATATCAGATATCGGAGTTTTCAAGAACAGAAATACTTTGAAAGCTAGCTCAAGCATTTCTCTCACATATGAATGTGATTTGCTATCAATATATTATGGAATGTCATAAAACTACATATGTAATACATTGTCTATAAATTACAATGAACAGCACTGTGAACATACAAATTATTAGATGAATGATAGATATAAATATAATGAATATATTGCTAGCAGCCGTGATCACTTACCCGCTGACGTCTGCATGTAGCTTCTGATGATGTCTACTAGATTTCCAGAGCATACATAGTGAATTTGTAATTTCAGCTACCTGAAAAATTAAACGGCACCATGCTTCCCCATTGAGGCAAACTGTGACTCGTTCCTTAAATAACAAAAAATGTTTGATCTTCAGCAATGTATATATAAATAGGCAAGCTTCACACTTTGAGTTTCCATCCATCCATCCATCCATCCATCCTCTAACTGCCTACCTTTGTTAGGATCACAGGGGACTTTGATTTTATACAATAATATTGTGACAGTAGAATCCATTTCAGTCATCGCACTTTGCTCCCTTCCTTATCGTGTCTCTCCCCATTTTCAATCTTTTTTTTTTTATCAGTGATGAGAGTTTCTATCTAACGTAGCATGTTCATACTCTCCAGTGTCTGGCAATTCCAGCTGGCCAAGCCACATAAACCAGCATGAATAAATCATCCCAGAGGAAGTTGGGGGGGGGGCAGGGATTAGTGTGGAGATGAGCCACCCGCTCAGCTCATTCCCTCTCCCACCCCACCACAGCTGACCAGCCCATCCCAGGTGCGTCTCTCATTGCCATCGCCTTCAAGCCACACCGAGGTAGATGGTCTGGACCTCAGCTCCATCAATATTGATGCTGTGCCTCCTAAACCAGCTTTGAAAATAGTTTCTCCCACATAAATATTGATGTCATTGCTATATGTCAGAGTCCCCTGCTCATTAAGCATTTATGTAGGGGAAACACCGAGCGTTTTGGAAGAGGAATGGGAATTTTGGGGGCTGCGCTGCCACAATGGAAACAATTTTCAGTGGCTCTGGTCAATTTCTGCACGTTTCTTGGTGGGATTTGCGGCGCGAGGCAGATCCAGCAGACCTGGAATCTGTGCCTCTCAGTTTGTTGTGCTGCAGGCACATTGGATGTCATTAGATATGCTATCACCATGCATTGTCTGAAGGCGATTCAGCTGCAGGGATGCCCAAGACGTTCAAGTTCTGAAAGAATCTAAATTTATCATGCAGTAAGAGGTGCACTATGTACAGATTGCAACGACGTCTTTGAGGATCTGAGGAGGACAGTTTAATCGCATAGTCATTCCAGTACGTTTTAGCAAACTGAAGTGAAAATATCCAGGGCCTTTATTCATTGGCTGGAATCGACAGTAACTGTACTGCAATTCATGTTACTCATGTTGAATTCAGTTTGCTTCCCAGAGGGGTCAGGCAACAGTGCTAAGCACTGTGCCACCAGCCCATGGAACCACAAACTGTGTACATCTGTGGTTCTTAGCCAGGCTAGCCACAAGCGCCACTTTATTCAATAAATCAATAACTATTGAATAATAAGTTCATTAATAAGTCAATAAAGCACAACCTAAATTAGGGGACCGGAGGGGTGGAAGGTAGGGTAGTGATGGTGGTAAAAGATGACCGGGAGGGTTTGTTTTTTTTAAAAGCACACACTATGCGACCCACTTTAGGTCATGACCCACCAGTTGACAAAGACTGGTGTAAATGATATGCAGAGTTAGGATTACTGTCCCACGTGATAGCATTCGTGCCTCTTTTATGCTTACACTATTAATCGTGCAAAATTAACAGAATTAACTCAAACTATTGGATAATAGAAATCAAGAAGAACACAGCAGGTATTTACTCAGCCATCGTGGCAGAGGTGGGAGCCCCTCAGAGGTCAGTATCAAGCTTAATGTCAGAATCAGAATGTGCCCCTCCTCCCCCGGTATGGAGGTAGCTGTCTGGCTGAGGACCCCCAGGCCTCCAAGTGCCTGCTCGTGGCTGCCTGTGCACCTGGATGGATGTGCACCTGGATGGATGTGCACCGGGATGGATGTGCACCTGGATGGATGTGCACCGGGATGGATGTGCACCGGGATGGATGTGCACCTGGATGGATGTGCACCTGGATGGATGTGCACTGGGATGAATGTGCACCGGGTCTGAAGCGACACCAGCAGGCCCACACTAGTCCCGCTTGACGCCTTGATTATTGATTATTGATTTAGACATTCAATGAAACCTCTAGAGGGAATCAAATTGTCACTGTTGCAGACATGCAAGATAATACATACTGTAGCCCCCTCCCCCATTTACAGTGTCTGTACAATATTAAGGGAATCAGACTAGCAAGGAATATATCATCTGCAGAAGTCGAAATTGAAATCAACTGAGTGACAAGCATGTGGTGGTCAAAAACATATTGCACTCTTGTACTGTGATCCTCGATGTCATATTCTAGGCGTAGCAGATGTCGGCCATTCAGCCACAAATGGATTCAGTGCACTGAAGGTCCCTGACACTTCAGGGAAGCACAGATTTGAACTTCACCCTTCAACTTGGCCAGATCTGCATGCTACCAAAAAGGAACTCATACACCGGAGCTAAAGAATGCATATAATTAAAGCATTACGCAAGCTCTGTTGTACATCTCAGCCGCTTCTGTAAGAAACAAGAATGCTCGGAAAATCCATTTTCCATGTAAGAAGTGTGGTAACACAAAGGTCTCTTCTCTGGCTTTACATTCCAGAAATGGATGAAAGAAAGTTGGAGACTGAAGCCATATTCCATATAATAATGTACACCCAGTATTCCACAGTAGGCAGGAAGGCACTCCTATACATTATGTTGGCTGGGGGGTTACAGTCGAGAAGTGTAATTATTGCAGTGCGTGACCGAAGAAGCTTTGGTAGAAGCTGTGTAATGAGTGGGTTATCACTGATAAACCCTAAAACAGTATCATTAACCTGATTTTTGAATAAGTATGAAAGCCACTGAGGTGTTGTTATTATCTTCTAAGCCAATGTTTCCCAACCTGGTCCTCCGGGACTTGCAGTCCAGTCTGCGGATCCCTGAAGTCCGGATTGGGAAACACTGTTCTAAACGGCTCAATTAATATCTTAAAACCCAGATATATGGCCAATCACAGATGTCATCAGCACCTGTGGCAGAGCCAACCACAACTAGCCACCTGACACTGAAGCCGTCCTGACCGGCATTAAACAAAAAGCACAAGAAAGAGGTGTTACAGAGTCAAAGTGAACATCATCAACAAGTCCCTTTTTTCTAGATGCAAATCTTCAGTTGGGCAAGCAGGGAGTTACAGTCCAAACAAATCAATCACAGGTCATTCTGAGAGTCACCCATTTTTATTCATGGATCCACTGCCTTTTTATTCAATGCATCAGTCCTCATATAGCATTAAAGAGAAGAAACACAATGTCTACTATAAACATTCCTCAAACTAAGAGCAGTAAAAGAAAGAGTCCTATCTACGGTCCAAATGGCTTACAATTCCACTTATCAACTTTTCCAGTTTTCCTTATGATGCTTCCATGCGTCACAACAGGAGTCCCCCCCCCCACTCCATTTGCATACTTTGATTCACTGAGTACAACACAAAAAGGGACACCTATCCTACAACAGGCAAACCCTACCTAGCCAGCAGGCTCTGGAGGCCATCAACACTGTAACGGAGGGCGAGCAGATGCACCTCAGATGCTCGGAAATGTTACCGGTCACTTTTACCCTCCATGACCTGTCTACCATGACCATTATTTTCCCAAACTATAGCAATTCTCTCCTGTCACATTTAACATGGGACTGGTCACACTCGAGGGGGTAAAACAAAAAAGAAATATGTCTTTTAATTTTAATCATTTAGATATTCATTTTTCAAGCCCTTTTACCCAAGATGTACTCCTACATGACAGCTAAGAATAACCCTACTCCGACTGAGCCAAAGTATGGCCCAGCTTCATTCACTGGTTCCGGTGACCATCCGACTCATTATCATGAGTGTTCCATGATGTTGCTGCAAAATAGGCACTGGATTTGAGGTTTTAGGACTGCATGGCGGGATTGGGAACACAGACAAGGGTCGGTATGAATCAAAGTGTCCGAGTCTCATGGTGACGCCGTGGCCACTGCAGTCCCGAACAGTCTAAGTGGAGGCTTCATCAGTAAGTCACACATCTTCATAGGAGACATGACCTCATAGTGATCAAATGATGCCTTTTGGGTCAAGCAGTGCTGTAGAATGAAGTAGGTGATGGGTGAGATGTGTCCAGAGGGCCGGGTCCCTGAGCGAGACAGGGTGTGGCGACACAGGGGGGAGGTCAGGGTCCGTTCTCATTGTAGTGGAGGGACAGTGGCCGGTCCCTCTGTACGGGCACATAGGGCCAGTTGTAGCTGGAGCCGGACAGCAGCATGTCACGCAGCAAAGTCTCGATGGGCGTCTTCCCTACCAGGCGGACGAAGAAGAGCTGCTCGATGACCGGCGAGGAGACGATGCGCAGCGATGGCAGCCGCAGCAGCAGCCGGCCAAAGCGGTTGGGCTGGCTGGGGTACTGGTTACGCACGTACTCCTCTAGGGCACACTGGGACTTCTCCTGGACGCTCTCCACGTGAGCTACGTCCGAGAGACCCATGGCATCTGTGGACAAAGAACGGGCACCATTAGAAGCTCAGAAACATGAGTCTTTTAAGCTCTTGCTTTCTCACTTGTGTAGGACCAACAAAGTCCATTCTTTGGAATTCAAATGTTTGTCATCATACCTCCTTCAGTAAAACAATAAATCAAACTATATCAATCCCTATGTCTACTGTAAAGAACACTGATACAAATCTAGAAAAATATCACACTATTACCTATGTAACATTCTAGTATCCAACCATCCATCCACTCATGCTGCGAGATCAGCTCATAAAGCATGCAGTACAGTGGGATAGCTGGCAGAAGGTGGATGAAAGTGGCTAGTTACTGCAAGTTCATGTGACAACAGCATGGTAAGGGATGGGTGGCCTGGGGTAAAACTTTTGACCCAGGAGGACGATGAGATTGACGTCCTCGATCTACCCAGGATTATACAGGCAACAAGCAGGGTGAGTTTAATCCCATTTGCTGCCACAGCAACCTGCATTATGCATCTTCAGCGAGGGAGCTGATGCTTGCTGCCTTCGACAATGAATGAAAAGACTGAATTTAAACAAGATTTGACCAAAAAAAATAAATCCCGAGGGAGGTACCGGCAAAGGGATTCTAATAGGCTGAGCAGGGAGACAGAGAGTCACTGTAAACACATCAAACTCCTTCCCCTGAAGCGGATCAGAGGGAATCTAAATGTCAGATGCGATCTGGGCAACGTGATCTACGCAGACATCAGTAGCAGGAATGCCAAGGAGAAGGATTTTTCATTTTTCATTTCATTCAATTTTTCATGATAATAAAGAGGCCTGACCAAAAGGAACACTGGCCAATTCAGCTAATAACCAAAGGTAGACATAATAACTCCTTCTTCTGGTAATTGACTGTCCCCCTTTCCACGGGCATCAGAAGCATTTTGAATGTGGGGGGGACACACTGGCGGGGTGAACTAATATTTTATGTTAAATGTGGAGGGGTCCAAATGAATAATTATGAAATGCGTCTCCCCCTCACATTCAATGGTGGCGACGCCCATGCCCCTTCCTAATAACCACCCGTACCAGTACTGACCTGAAGTGAACAGCACGATAGACTTGAGGCAGGAGTATTCGGCCGTGTCCACCTGCAGCGCCTTCAGCTTCTCCACCTGCTCCTGGAAGACCCGGATGTGGTCCATGAAGGCCACCACGCGCTCGGCAGACATGGGCGAGGCGTGCAGGCCGGCGGCCGCCAGCAATGGCGCCACGTGCAAAGGCATAGAGCACTGTGCGGCGTTTAGCACAAAGAGCTCACTCCAAGACATGCGCAGCAGTGCCACCTAAGGACAGAGGGGGGCGCCATATGTTACAAATGGCCTATATTGACCATCCATGAGTTTGATCCAGTAGTTAAAAGTGGGATACATGTTTACAGGATTAATGAATGAATCGTATTGACAGGTCCCACCTGGTCCATGAGCTGAAGGTCTGGGAAGAAGGGAATGTTCTTGGCCCACTCCACAGCGCTGAAGAGCAAGCGGGCGGCCAGCTCGCAGATGTTCTCGATGCCCATCAGGTTGTTGGACTGCATGCACTGGGCTCCGTATCGAGACGTGGGGTAAGGCTCGGCTCTCAACAGCAGCGAGATGAAGCCTGATAAGTAGGGCTGACTGTTGTAGGGCTCGCTGCCATTGGGCAGGTACTGGCCAGGGCTGGACTGGGTGTTGGACATGCGCCCCCGCTGGACAGCTGGGGAATGACGAGGACAGAAATGTGGCGAATGTTAAAAATTATACTCAGGTTAAAAATTTCATCAGCGCAAATTACCTACTCAATCTTTAACTATGAAACCCAACTAACGCAATATACAATGTGTTTATGCTGACCTTGCACTTCTGCAGGGCTTGAAGGGTCAACAAAGTCAGACATGAAGAGCCCATAATCAGACAAATTGGTATTGGCTATTGGCCATATTAGGCTGACTGATTATTGGGTTTTGCCTGGCAGACCTCCAGCTTGCATTTAAACCTTTATCTTGCTATTCAGTGGAAAGTAATCTATAAAGAGCAGGCTGTTACTCTGTCATGTTTATTGCCAAAGTGTGTGCCATCATGGCATCCATAAGCATATGTTTGGATACACCTACCTATAAAGAGGCTATTCTCTACATGTTATAATAACAGAGTGATACCCTCACTGGGCCTTAGAGCAAGGCCCTTAACCTCAATTGCTCCAGGGACATGCTGGCCCTATGTTCTCCTCTACATCAGTTTCATGAGGTGGCCTACTGGGATTTTTTTTCAGCTGTCTTGAAGGAGGTCCCACATATATGCTGAGGACTCATTGGCTACTCTATCTTCACTCTCTGGTCAAACTCCTCCAAAACCATCTGTACTGTGTTTAGGTCAGGTGGCTGGGTCATGTGATGCAACACTGTACCACTCCACTTTGTAGGTGGCTTGGTATGTCCTGAGTTTTGACTAGTACTGTATATATCTCCTCAAAAATGTTTACTACACTATATGCACATTTTAAGGATACCATACACAGATACAAAGCAATAATAGACAGATTTTTTTATTAAAATATCCTATATTTTTTGTGAAATGTTTACTAAATATTTGCTTTTTATACAAACTACCCCGGAGGTAGCTTATACATTTATTAGTTTTTTTAAATGTAAAGAGTAGAAAGACATTTTTATTTAGACATTTCCTTAAGTAATTACAATAATGTTTTCCGTCATCACCTTGCAGGCCCCATTTCAGCACAGAAACTATCAGCTGTAATTCTCAGCATGCAATCTTTGTCACGATCAACCCGCAGGGACCGTTTTTGCATCATGGCGATCCTTCGCTTGTGAAATCATCTCCCTGATAGGCTGACTGTCCCACTGTGGGCTCAATCGCTCAATGAGATTGGGTGACAGTCAGAAGCCAAAAGCAGAAAATACTTAAGCTGTAGGTATGTGACCGGGCTGAGGCTACCGCCATTGGTCGGCTGGAAAAGCTCCCCGCGATTGGCAGGAAGAGCGCCAACCTGGGGCTTTGTGAAAACTTAACAGCAAAGCATGCAACTGGTACACATTCCATTGTGTGTCTGGGGTTTCAGAATGAATGGGCTTCCTGAAGATGTTCATGAGCAGCTCTTTCTCCAGCCCCATTTAACCCCAAGGGCACTCCCCGTGAAGCCAAGACGCAGCCGACAAACACTTTAAGGTGTGGTGCAATCCAAAGCGAGGCCCTGGAGCGAGAGGGGTGGGCATCGAGATAAAAATGGCTTATAACCAACAAGCCCAAAAGGGACCAAACCCTTTATTATGGACATCTCAAGCTGGGGGCTGGGGGTTGGGATTGTTTTATTACTACAATAGTGACTAATTTTACTCACCAGTGTGATCACCTTTTCTACATAAAATACCAAACCAACTCACGACTATAAAACAGCCAAACTAACGATTTGCATTAAGTGCCACGCTAATTTTTGCAATATTAGCATCGAAGATGCGCAGACTCAGTACAGGATTAAATACTGTCACGAGAATGTAATCTAAAAAATCTCCACAAAGGTGGTACCTTACAGCACCTATGAAATAAAACTAATGAGATACTCTACCACTTAGAACAGTGTTTCCCTACCCAGCCCTCGGGGAACCCAGGACAGTCCACATTTTTGCTCCCTCCCAGCTCCCAGCCAAACAGAAACACTGAATACCTGGCACAGTTGCGCTGGGAGCTGAGAGGAAGCAAAAACATGGACTGTCCAGGGTTCCCTGACGACTGGGTAGTAAACACTGACTTAGGATACAGGAGTGTTCCCTGTATACACATTGAGAAAGTATATTCCAGAATAGTTACATCTTACTATTAATACACATAAATCATGCAAATTAATTACAAGGTGATATAGTAGGGTGACCAGATAATCCATGTCAGGGAGGACACTCTGAGCTAGGACAGGATTTGTAAACTACAGTCCCAGTTAAACGGACCTGGATTACACAGCGCCGAGTTGTGCTGATTGGTCAGTCTCCTACAATCATGCATGTGTCACTAATGTTAATGTGAAACAGCTGGATGAGTTTTTCCCAATCAAGGAAACAAACCATTTAAAGCACAAGAAGAACTGAACTATTTAGCCAAGCACAGAAGCCTTTCAATTTTAGTAGTTAAGTATCTTAAATAGTTTGTAAAACCTGAAGTAGCTCAAAGTGTCCTCCCTGATATGGATTATCTGATCACATAGTTAAGTGGTTAGTTTTCTACACAAATTCTCTAGTAGTGCCTGAAGTATAAAGAATCTTTAGTACTTAAATGGTAAAAAAAAAAAACATACAGTCAGCCCAAGGATTCCATCAGCAAGTGTGCTGGCTCACTTTGTGGGTTTAAGTTACACAGTGATAATCCAGCTAGCGCATAGCGCCACTGCCAAACCCCCTCCCTTCCCCCCTCCCCCCCCTCCCCTCCCAACCCACCACTCCCACACCACTCCCCCCCTAATACC
>JAODKM010000044.1:11342815-11354649 GCA_026780845.1 Petrocephalus sullivani | reverse complement strand
AAAAAAAGCCCGCCCACAGGCTACATCAGAAGGTGCGGTGGCCCCATTTGGGGGTTTAAGCTCAACAGGGATAACCCAGCAAGCGCCACGCGCCCCCGCCCCCCCCCCCCCCCCCCCCCAAAAAAAAACACACTGAGGTGTCTTCCTTCATCTTCGGACATGGAAAATCAATTTCCTGTCTGATCTTTCCAGCCAAAGCAAATTTGGCTGCATATTACATTGTGGTTGAATCCAATGGAATGGAGAACATTACACACATTTCTGTATTCCTCCTTGGGGGGGGGGCGTAAGAGAGCATAAGATCTTTACATTTTAGTTAATAACATTGATTGCTGGATATATGGACAGCTGGGGGGGGGGGCAGTGATGATCTGAGTGTAGAAACTGATTTGGCCTCATGGTAACCGTGGGAACAGGTGGTGTGGAGGTAGTACTAGTAAGGGTCCCACCTGGCTCAGGATGGATTTGACGGGACAGCATCACCGCTGGAGATTCCTGTCCTTCTCACTCTCTCCCTCTCAAGCTCGGCCTTCTTAGTTTGTGGTCATTAACAAATAACAACAGCACTGCTGAGTCCATACCCCACCCAGAAGCTCCGCGTCTAGACCCACATCACCCACTGGCAGAGTGACACCCCACCCCCATGCCCGGGGGCAAAGTTTCAGCCTGTCAGGAATGCGTGTGTGTAACTTGGGGCGAGATGGAGGTCGAGCCACCCCCAGTGAGAAGTAAGTGTTTCAGGACCTGTATGAGCCAATGAATGCCTATGAGCCTGAGGGGAGCAGCCAATCAGGAGAGTGACTCTCTCAACTGACTCGTTGTACAGCTTACGGTACACGGAAGGTGCAGAGCAGGCGGCTGAAGTACGTACGACCCCCTGCAGGCCCAGCACGCTGTCCTCCACAGGAATCGGTCACATTCCAAGGAGCTGAACGGTAAATGCGGGAAATGGATGTGAATCATCCGTCAGCTGACCCCAGACCCAAATATCCACGATGGCGTGGAGTTTGTCCACGTGGACCACAACCTTAGAGAGACCCAGACCTCCATTTTTGCTGGCCGTGTATCAGAAAACATAGTTGCTGAATGGATTTATTAATCACAGTCATTATCTGTAGATGATGACAGTGGCAACCTTTGCACTAAAGAGACCTAATAACAAATTGTATTGATGGTGATTAAAATCTTACAAATTTACTGACACTTCCGTAAATCGCTTATGAAGGTGAAATTTTACATGGCTAGACTGCTTTCTGCAAGTCTCCCCAGTGCTGATTGACAATCCTCAACTGAAACCACGACTCAGCAGCAGTGAAGCGGTACATTCACTACCGGGGTGCTTTCACAAAACTGCCCCGCCCACCCAAAGACAATCACTGTCATCTCACATTGTTAGTCCCTTTTGTTTTGCTTTTGGGTCCTGACACTTTAGGGCACCTGCTTGGAAAATGGGATGCTGGAGAGTGCAGCCTCGTTGCCACGGTGCAGCGCCACGCACAAGTCCACCCATCAATGATGCACTCCGGCCAGCTACAGAGCGGGTCAAAGAAATGGTCAAAATAATTGAATTCAAAAAGAAAAACCTCAGAAGCATAGGCATTGATGCACTCCACCCCCATTGGTCACCGCTCCACTGGGGGGTGGGGAGAGGTGTGAACAATGCAGAGGGTCAAATGACAAATATGGGCAAATGTAAACAAAGTGAATCTCTTGAGCCAGGAGAGCGTGAACAGGGCAGTTTTGTTTAGACATTTCAGAAACCTTTCGGCAGCTGAAACCAAGCATGAATCTGCTTTAGTCTTCTGCGATTTCAGGGTTAAAAGCGACACCCTTCTGTCGAATGTTTGCTCTGTGAATCCTGCACATGGAGCTCAGCGATCTCCAAGCACGACATGCCTCTTACTCACATCCAGATTCTCTTAAACTATCATCATTAATGAACTTGATTAACTTGATTAATATTAATCTCCACAAAATGCTAACCCACCCATCACAAAAGTTTGTTATATGCCACTGCTGTTACCACAGTCTGGCAATGCAGTCTTACTTGATGTTCTGAGATCATCATTGGTTCTATACTCATTTTATTCACTACCCTGGAGCTTCAAATGACATCACGAGACAGCAGACAGGCTTTTTAAATTATTTATAATACTGAATGAGCAGAGGAACATATTGCTAACAGTTATCTGGGACTGACTGCGTTGATAATTGATATACAAAACGGATTGTGACCTGAATCTGCAGTTTCAGTTAGTGGTGGATTCAAATCCTTTCGTTCAAAAGAGTTTTCTTGAAAATAATGCTGGAATTGAAACTTGTGCCACATCCCTGGAGGACCTTAATGTTGCATCCTTGTAATTGTGATCTCTTCACGAATAGTGCTCTTTTAACTCTGCATCTTGACTGTGGTCCTTTGTGTCCCTTAAAATCCTGAAGATCACCCCTAAAGTAACTGTAAAGAGTGATTTAACTTAAGTTGCCCTCTGGGGTCACTGGCCGACAATGGATATTGTGTTGGAATTGGCTATAGCATCGGCAGGAGCGGAATCCCGGCCTGTCAGCTAGTCACACAAAAAGAGCCCTGTGTCCTTGTGACACACAAAGCATCTTCCGGGAAGCTTCGTTAAGTGCCACGTCAGGTGACCCTCCCGGCATCTCGGAAACGATGTGACTTAAGTATAAGCGCACAGCAGAAGGGAAAGACGCGAGGGTGAATCGAAATGCATTCAGTGCTTTTTAATGGCTAAGCGACGATGTTGCTATACATGTTAATGCAACTGGAGACCTACCTTACATCACTGGTGCAGTATTCTAGCAGTTACTGTATTTCTGGTTTAATAATGAAACAATACTTTTAGAGTATAAACTGATCCAAGCATGCATGTTGTCTTATTAAATACATACAATCTATAAATTTACAAATTATGGTAAATTTTTCATCAGCAAACCACATTTTTACATAACATATCATTTTACCTTTGGTTTTATAATCAATGAATATATTGTATTCCAGACTCTATCTAAAGTAAAATTTTAGTGTTTACTACATTAAACTAAACATTATTTAAAGTTTAGAACTTGCAACAATATATAGGCACTGCAAAATGAGTTTCTTTTGCATTAAACAGGTGCATGCCTCAAGCTTATTTCTCTTTTTTGGCCCAGACTCATAACCTAATAAACGTGTTTACTTAGATCTGCTAAGCAAGGTCTGTTTCAGAGTAAAGATCCCATATGCGCAAAGCGCTTTCCCGGGGTTTAATTCAGGCTGAAGTGTTTACGCATAGCGGACTCCCGGCAGCAAACGCAATCTAACACAATTAGATTATGTAGCGCTATGCTCCGCTTCTCCCAGCCAATAAGCGGCCCGCTAAGCGCGTCCATACTACACGAGAGGGACCTCCACACGACCGCGGAAGCGCCAAGCATCGCCGTTTCTGCTGATCTGCCGCCACGAAGCGGCTCTAAAACTATAGGATGATATTTCATAATGAAACTGGACAGGAAAGCGTCTGAATCTGAACCGTGCGCAAACTGCGTTTTCGAGAACTTTCGCTTCCGAGCATGTCATGCACACTTTTTTTAGACACAAGCTGAAAGCAATGCTAACTCTAAAATCTGCAACGAGCGCCAATCAGTCATAATCGTCTCTCCAATGAAACCGACGTCGTCATGCGTGGGAATCTATATAAACACTGGTTTTCTCTATTAAAATAATCACATCTGAGGAAATAAGCACATCAGACGTACAGCTTCTGACACTATTAGCGGCAGCCTTGCACCACTTAGCTATTGTGTAGCGCGTTATAATATCTTGCGCGTATCCAGTACCGTGCTGCCCCGTGTTGCGCCTCTTAAATTGCGTCGCTTTCAGGTCATATACGTACTTCAATTTATGTAAAAAGCAGACAGCTGCACATCTTACATTCTTCTTTCTTGCCGATGCCGTTCACGAATTGTAATTTCTCTTAAAGATGTGCTTTTCATCGAAAATATATACAAATGTGCCCATATGAAACACCAAATGAGGCATTTTAGGGCCAAGAACTCCCTTGTGTTAAAATTGACACACACAGGCTGATTAAACACGATGGGACTGAATAGCAAATGTGTTCTGCTTACACTTCGTCATTGTCTCTCTTTTACACGAGTTGACCCGTTCTTAATCATGCACAATACAGTAAATGTAGCGCACTGCCGCGGCGGCGAACAGGGGTGTCGGGGAGCAAACAGCATCATTAAGGCGAACACAAAAGGTCCCCTTTCCAAGATGAACACAATGCGGCCGCACTTATGAATCGGACAGATCCGGCAAGAGGCGCAGTTCAGATGCAATTAGCGCCGCGCTATTTTCGCGTCCCCTTTCTCCATAAAAAAGACAATGGTTCTTAATTGGCTTTGCTTTGCTTTAATGCACGGGGAATTAAACTGCGGATTAGTGAACTTTTCTTTCTTGAACACCACGGGACACCTGAAATAAATTGGATCTAATGCGACAGCGACTCACCCTCTCTCCGCATCCCGACTTTTAGACACTTCTTCAAGCGACAATACTGGCATTGATTCCGATGGTGCTGATCGATAGGGCAGTCGCGGTTTCCCCGACAAGTGTAACTCAGATTCCGCCGCACGGAGCGCTTGAAGAAGCTCTTGCACCCTTCACAGGTAAACTGACCATAGTGCTTCCCGCTCGACTTGTCCCCGCAAACCATGCAGTCCACGTTAGGGATTTTCTCTCCGGAAAGCACATCATTCCCCGAGGTGGACCCGGAGGGTGTTCCCGGTGTGCCACCGGGCTCTTGGCTGCAGATCTGCAGCTGTGACCCGGGATCTGCCGAAATGTTCTCCTGCCAGGGGTTTACTACCATTGCCATGCTACCTAGCAGCAGTTTGTCTTAGACGAGAGATGCAATAAGTTGTCTCTTGGTGTAGCGCAGGAAGGTAAAGCTCCTTCCGTACGAGACGTGATAAAGCTGGGTCGGAAGCCTTTCCGTCTTCATCCAGAAGCGGAATCCCCTTAAAATGTTTACAAATCGCACTTGAAATTTGTATTTTTAACTTCAGTCACGAGCTGTTGAGATGAAAGCTGAGCGATGGTATCTGAGAGAATCCCACAAACAAGCAGAAACACGTTGCCCTTTTTTTCTTTTTCTTTTTTTTTTTGCTGTTTGCACTTTGCCACAGTTCAGATCGCCCTGACTATAGTCCGCATATTCTCGGTTAAAGGCAAGGCGTCGGCAGTAGACTTCACCAAACTTCAGTTCCCTAAAGCCAGCTTCAGAGGATAGCGAGGAATCCAGCCTCCGGCTTCAAAATAAATATCGAAGCATCGCACATTTTCTTCGGTCTGCGAAAGTTGTGGACGTTAAAGCATGTGTTTTACGACAAGCACACAACCAAAAGCAATATATTAAATGTACATATGCTGACCACGGTTACGTTTATATCAGCGGACCAGCATGCATTTATATGCGTCGCGAAATACCAATTTAAAAACGAAGTCTTATAATAATATCCACGCCTCTGTAAAAAAAATTCTAAAGTTATGCAGCCAGCACTTCCAACAGCACACACCGATAGAGCCGAACGATGTTTATCCGTTGGATGTCAGTCCCATCTCTGAAACACATAATTACGAATCTCTTGAAAGTGACACTAAACAGTCCAGTAAGGTCGTGCTCTAGAGGACTTGTACCTTATTAGGACATAAATACCATTTAAGGATATGCTCCCTTTACTCAATTCCCAGGGTTGCTTACGCTACGGCCACCCCCATTGGTTAGAACAGGACAAGGGAGCGGCTCCATCCAATTGGGCTGCTTGTCAGTGCTCTTGCGTGGACCTCATAGATCTAGTGATTGTTGACAAGTTAAGAGTTAACTTATGGAGGACCACTAGTGAAATTCATTTTCCCCCCTAAAAACGCAATTTCCACAGGACGGGGTACAATGTAGCTGAGATTTCTGCTGGTAACAAACAAAATAACAACATTTATCAAAATCACAACATGCCACTGCCCATGTCGCATTTGCAAAAGTGCTGCATTCTGTCCCGCACAGAATTTCTTGTTCCGAAGGCTCATCCCTGGCATCAAGTTAATGCACTCGAGTCAATTTGCAATTTACAGCTATAGGGTGTTACATTTTATTTGTTCTGAAATACATATTTAGTTTTTTTTCGGAAAATGTACAAATATAATTAACGTAACTTTACGAATATTCTTTTAGCTAAATACATTTAATTTAAAGCTCAAAAGTACGTTATCGTTGGAAAAAACATCAAAAAACTGACTCCAAATACACAGAACAATCTCAGAGTATTTTCATTTGTGCCTTTACTATTTTGGAGTGTGTCGTCGTTCGATTTATTTCGTTACCTTCAATTCACTAAACATTTTAAAATATAGCCTATTACTCATTGAAAAACGAATGCCATCTCATCCTGGCACATAATACATTAATATGTTATATACATTAGCTACATCTAAATGTGTTACGCATTAGGGGGAAAACGCCGAAAACACAGGGCGATCCATTTCGGGACACCTATATTGACACTTATATTAGAAAAATAACAATTTTGATTATTTCTTTTAGCTGGACGGTATAGGTAGAGGACTACACTGAGAAGGAACATGCTGCTCTTGGCCACTCTAGCCTGCTTTGATGACGAGTACAATAGCCTAATGTTTGATACTGTGAACATTATGTAATAATATGCACAGGAATAGCGCGCGTGACGTTCATAACTATTTACATCAATTCAATAATAGTCCAGAATTCGCATGAGCAACGATAAGCGCGGTATATAACGTTACTTATGATGAGATCGGACACATGAGGCTATAAAATAAACTTCCCCAGTGTCGGCAATGAAATTCGAACCCCTCCAGGGCAAAACGTGCTTTTAGGTTAATGTTGAACGACGACTCGCTCTCGTTAAAAGTATTTCTGATTATTTCCATTGAACTTATTTAACTTTAATTTCCGTAGAAACAGATTGTAATGGAAAGATATCTAAATACGATACTGTTGTCAGAAGAGCTTCAGTTTTTGTTTGCAAATGGTCAAATTCATTACCCTTCCTGTACAAGACGTTATATTTGATCACGCAATCAATGCAACTGATAACATTTTGTTTTGCAATACACTACGTTGGATCATTAAATAATTACCTTTAGAGGTTAAATACATTGTTAACAGATCACATAAGTCAATTTAGCATTAATGTACGAAAAATGTATCAGGGTCTAACATTTTTAAATGTCAGTAAAACTCCAGCCCATTGCAAATTGACGGAATATCCCCGCAATATATACAGACCTATTTATTTATACACGCACATACTTTATTTTCAGTTAATATATTAAATACGGAACAACGAAATAATAAAATATAAATAAAAATAAAAATAACACTGCATAGCAGATATCTCAGAGGATTGGGGTTTCAAATGCCTAGAAAAATCGTGTTTATTGCAGAAAGAAATATATAGCGTTTGCTATGTGAACATTTATAAACCAGCCAAATGTATAGTTTCATAACAGACAATTAGTTGAAACTTATATTAAGCCATTTTTTTCTCCAGCCGTTTGCTCCCCATCTGCGCTTTGCCATAAGGTCCATAAACTTCCAGGAGTGGAAATCCCATTAAGTCCTTAAAAAGAATTTAAGGCCGACCGCTAATTCGCGGGGTTTTAATCTAGATTTAAATAGCGTGGAGTGAGAGGTACGCCTCGAAGTCTGTTGGGGGTAAAGGTTTCGTCACGGTGCAGAATCTAAATCCGTAATTTTATATATATACATATATATATATTAAAAAAACGTCCGTGCGAATGAAACCTGCACCGCTACTTCACTGCTGTGACTGTCAATCTGGAGCCAATCTGATTTATTAAAACGTGTACTTAAATACACGGTTTGGGGGTCCCAGGTTTGCGTTTTGCAGGATGTTGCTGTGTGCCTTCCGAGTTAGCTCCCTCTACCCTGGGGAAATACCGCATCAGACCCGCTGAATTAGAAAGAAGAATGCGCCGAGTTCGGGCCCCCCCCTCCGTATTCGCGAGGAATTCGCGGCCATTGTATTCAATGCTTTTTGCTTATACACATAACAGGATGCAAGCCGAGTAGGGGCACCCAACCCGAAACCCAGGGATAGGATAGAATTTGCTCCCCAAAAAGGTAAGTAAAAGAAGTAAGAGAGCGCACTTAGAAGAAACACGGGTCGAGCGTAGTACTTCAAGTGCTGCGGGCGAAACGAATGCCCTTTTGCTCTCAGTAATTGCTGTCACATGTAACCCTACCTGTTTTCCGAGCCCATTTCAATTAGCCTCGTTGACTCACTATTAGAGCATCCCCGAGGCCACAGGAGGCTGACCAATGGCATTCTTCAGACAAGGGCAGGGTAATTAAGAGTAACTCTATCTGGAAACATAAAAGAGAAGTCTCCTCTTAATAAGCACGTTCATTCCAGTTTAATTGTAGAGCCACGATGATTAAAGATTATACGCATAGTCTTATAGTTGTCCATGTGTAAGAATGCATGTTCTGGGTCATCACAATAAGCCTTGGGCTGGGGGGCTACCTTCACTGTGTAAGGTAACAGTGGAAACTCTAAAGTGATTGCTAAAGTTATAAGATTCTTCTCCTTATAAATATACACAGCACCAGTATCTGCCTCCAGAAGCCTTTATGAAACTGTGGACTAACTTGTACTCGTCTGACCTTTTCATCCGACGTGACTTACAGTGGAGGGAAGGTCTCCAATCTAGGCGTGCTCTCTGCGCTTAGAATGCTCTACTAGTGGAGCTACGGGGGGGTCAAAATGAGATGGCTAGGGTAATGATCCTTTACTGGCCCAGTCACCCACTCGGGGAACGTGCTGGCGAGCCCTCCAGCCTCCGACTGCAGTAACGGGGTGGGCTGCAGGACCAGTTGGGTGAGCTCATGTAATTAAGGACTACCAAGGATGCCCTTCGTGACATCGGCCCAAGTACTGTGGACCAGCATGCTGGGCTGAGAAAACAGACTGTCTGGCCCGTGGCCTCGTCTTCGGGGGCAGCCCTCTAATGATAAACAATTTTTTCGCAAAAGTATGAATGCTGAAAGCTGAGCAATTGTCATTGTTGACACACAACGCAACAACGAAATGTGTCCTCTGCACTTAACCCAGGTGACATTGTGACACGGCAGTAGGAGCAGTGCTTGGGGATGGTACCTTGCTCAGGGTACCTCAGTGGTACTTGCAGGACGGGGACTCGAGTACAGGTACACTAGAATTCTCCTTGACGCCTACCCCATCTAGCTCTCCATAGCTTATGGGTTACAGTCGATGGTCAGCTAAGGTGCGGTGCCCCAGGAGCTGCGGTTAAGGGCCTTGCTCAAGGGCTCACAGACATGTGACAGTTCTATTGAGGCCTCGGCTCGAACCGGTGATCACCTGAGCACAGGCACAGGACTTAGCCCGCTGAGCCCCACACACCTGCACAAATCCCGACTGAAAGGGGTGTTCTGCTGACTGGGCAAGTGACAGGAGAGTTTTAATGTGGAAAAAGCTTATTAAAATTATTTGGATATATTCCCCGGTTTGGCCTGAGAGGCTGGATTCTTGCCACTCCTACACACTTGAGGAAGTTTGCAGACATTGTGAGAATTTACAATACACAAGAAGTTTTAGAGAAAAAAAATCTGTAAAGAGAGGAAGTCCCAGAAAGAGCTTTATACATAACAAATGGGTGGCTCAAATCGCTGCCGTCAGCTGATGGTGAGTTCAGATAGCAAGCAGCAAGAAACAGCAGATACTGTTGCGCAGCAAATCAGCAGATTTTTGTGCCCAATACAGTGCTGGTGTTTCCCAAAACCCCATCCCAGGGAGCTCTGCTTACCGTGGTCCGGGTCCGCTTCTCTATCAGTTTCACCCTTTTCCCCTATTCTTATTTTACCCTCAATGGAAAGTACGTTATAGTATAATGGGGATCATGTCTTAGAAATAAGGAATACATTAATGGTAGCTAGGGCAGCAACGATTCATTGAGTAATTCGAATCACTCGATTACAATAAAATCTTCGATGCAAATTCTTTGCTTCAATGCTTCGTTTAATCCACACGACTACGTACTGCTCAGTGATCACCGTGTTTCACACGGAGGATTATTACTGTCGCACAGTCTGCTTACGCTGCATTACGTGTAGCAGAGCGGTAGAAACAGAAGTGTAAGAAACAGAGTGGTGCGGCTGTACAGATCAGGTAGCAACAAGGCTGTACAGATCAGGTAGCAACATGGCTGTTCAGATTTGGTAGCGACAGCAACCCTCCCGTCTAAAAAAAATGGCGGAGAAATTTTTGGCAAACTTCTGAGTCATGGAGACGGTGAATTGTTCCAAACATTGACATTCATGGCATAGAATCACGGTCATTTCCATTCCTAATTACCAAGCACTTTAAGCGGTATGTTGATAAAATAACAGATTTAAAAAAACATTGAATACATTGGGTGTTATTAATATACTAAATGCTATTTTGTTTTTATATTGGCGCAGCATTAGCTGTTAATGGTTATCATAATTAATAGTTATGACCAAAGGTAGCTTAGCAGCTATTGAGGCTAACGTCCCCATTTCACTGATGATTTTGTCTACTGACGCAGGACAATGTTACATATTAAGTTGTTCTTTTGCTTCATAATTACAGTTAGCTGCACTGCCACCATGTTAATACAGCTGATTAAAATGTCAGTTTACAGTTCTCCTCGGGTCACATGGGTCAATGTGAATTTACTACCAAATTCATGGCAAAATAGCTTAGATTATTTTGTGGTAATCATTACGTGTGCTTTTTAAGTGCTGCATTTGCAAACGGCGCTCGAACAAAAAGTGCTTTTTTTCCAGATTATTTTATCTCCCTTATGCTGAATTACTTAAAATACCATCATTATGGTATGCAGTTTAACTATTAAAACCAACGAGTTGTTCATTTTAAGAGACCTGTCTTTTTTCTCTTTTGAATAGTTACTATTGCACTTTAATAAGACAAAAGTATATCTTATCCGATTACTCGATTAATCGATGGAATAATTATGTTTAGATTTAACATACAACATTGTCCAGCTGTACACTACAGCCATTTTTTGTACATATTTTTCAGTACAAAATCCCCCGCCTCACATTATCCTTTTATTCAGCACCAGTACCAATTTTTACACCAGTGGAAAAACCAACACAAAAGAAGTACCGAACTTTTGGTACTTTATTGAGGTACTGAAAGTGCCAAAAGTACGGTACTTGCTGAGGTGGAAAAACCCCCTTAGGAAGCTCTAATGAGAGGTAAACGCTATTAAGCTTGGGGGTAACTGAATGGGGGAGGGGGGCGGGTGCAGAATGCAGTTCAGCCAGGTTCAAATTAGGAAGGGCGGGGCACTGACCCTGAGAGCAGCAAATGCAGTGGAATCTTAAAATAAGCCCACGCCTTCTGGTGGATTGCTCCAAAAGTCACTGTGACACACCATGTGACACTGGTGCAGGAGACGTTACAAAAGATACAATATTACATTTTGGGGGAGGGAGGTGGGCCGATTAACATGGTGATATGGAACAGGATATAAAGGAAACCCGCGGTGGCCTCTGTGCTGCCCCTAGAGGCCAAGACGCGACAAGACGGTCTGATAAGGAAGCTGACAGCGAAGAAGGACACCCCTAAAACCGTGCGCCTTGTGACAGCTGACCGGAGCAACTGTCGGGTCGGGGCCGGGAGACAGGGGTCGGCGGGAGGGGGGGGGTGGGGAGAAAAGGGGGGACAATAGGGTTTACAAACTTCAGGGCCAGGGCGGGGGTGAA
>JAODKM010000044.1:11293127-11319621 GCA_026780845.1 Petrocephalus sullivani | reverse complement strand
TGGGCGGGAAGGGCAAGGAGAAGCAGAAGGATGACGAGGAGGAGGAGGTGAGCGATGGCATTTTCTCTCTCTCTCTCTCTCTCTCTCTCTCTCTCTCTCTCTCTCTCTCTCTCCTTCTCTCTCTCCCTCTCTCTCTCTCTCTCTCTCCCGCTCTCTCTCCCGCTCTCTCTCTCTCTCTCTCTCTCTCTCTCGCTCTCTCTCCTGCTCTCTCTCTCTCTCTCTCTCTCTCTCTCTCTCACCCATCGGGGAGCTCAGGGAGCCTTGGTGGTGGCAGACAGGTACATGCCTCTGGGAAAGCTGCCTTTACGCTGGTTTCCGTCCACACTGGATGGGCACTGCATCTCCGGATACTCCACAGCTGCCTGCTGTTAGCGCACCAACACCGGCAAAAAAAAGCCCCTTGAAACCATTTATGTTAGTTTCGCTGTGTGAGAACAATAATAATACAAGTTGCTGAGCACCAAAGCCCCAGAGGCGTGAATATGTCATGAACATAGTCATAGCCAAATGAGGTATTTAGGCATGAGATGCCCCGGGCAGTATGAATGTTCTCCTGATGCACCACTGGCTTGAGTGCTTTATTGAGAGAAGTCCTAAGCATTTACAGTGCTATTACGAGTGTTATCCTTCCAAAGCAGACGCATAGGCAACACAAAGCGGTTCCATAGTGGAGGCATCTGGCTCTGCTTTCACAATTGAGTTTCAGCCATAGAGGTTCTCTTCAGCATTTGAAAAGACAAAAAGATCCATTCTAATTAAACACCCAGCAGAAGAATCTGTGGAGATTCTGCCGCAATTAATGTGAAAAGCTTTTGGCTCTTCTGCAATTAGAATGTGGTGGAGCTACAAAATTAGCCTCATACCTTAACTGTTTTTCCTTCCCATTCATCCTTGAGAACATAGTCATTTATTTAAAGATGACATTATTTAAAAGATTGTCTTGTCCGAAGGGACATAGAAGTGAGGAGGGCATGGGTCAGATAGCAGGGTCCGCCAGCACCCAGCATTCCTAAAGTAGTCGGGGTTTAGGCCCTTGCTGAAGTGCCCAATTGTCGTATGATTATTCTACCACAGGATTCAAATCCACAACCTCCCAGACAAGCTGATGCCTAAGCTACACACCGCCCCCAACAGGTAAGGTATGGTAATGTCAATGATAAAAACAGAAGAAGCAAAGAGAACTCTAGGATGATGAGTCCTGGGATAATTACACATACGCTCCTAATATAGTGGCATTGGACACTCAGCTCACACTGAGAACTGCTCTACATATTACAAGAATAGCACAAAGAAGACCTTGGCGCATGGAGACCTTCTAATGATGCGCCAGTCAAAACATTGTTTGTCCGAGAGATTTAAGGATGAATCCCAGTATTCTACGTTAGCTATGTGGTGTGAGGAGGCACAGGGGCGCCCCTAGTGGACAGTAGACAGCACAGCTACACAATGGACAGTTAAAGGGAATGTTGGGTGGACTAAGGACAGAGCCTAGGAAAGGCTAACACTAACATGGCATTTTGACACCCACCAATCAGGAGGCTGGATGTGTTAGCATTACCACAACACACTGCCACAGAGCCCTTCTGTGGCCATCAATGGACTGGATGTGTAGCATTGTGCTTACAGTAAATTAGTATTTTTGTGCTTTTTTTGGTCCACTGCTACCTTTTCACTACTTAGCCCACTGAGCTCACCAGTTGCCCTAAGATCTTGGACCTTAGAGCACTAATCTAAGGCTGAAGATGCTGGTCCACAAAAACAGTCTTGTTACCACTGTCCACCTTTAACTCCTCATGTGTAGGTATTTGTACCTTTGATAATTCGTAAATTATCCTTTGCTAGCGTTCCTCAAGGGACCTAAGGGGAGACCATCGAAAGAACTAGCACAAAGGTCAGGAGGCACATTCAGGAAACGTGCAGAGGTCACGTGGATGGCAGTGTGGTCTGTGGTGTTCACCAAAAAGCCAGCTGCACTCAGCACCGGCCCATACCTAAAGAAGGACATCAAAGCAAGAACAAAAAAAAAACACTCTTGCAGCCACAACTTTGAAACTAAAAACGACAGAGGATCTAAGTGTTTGAATCTGCTGCCTTAAGCTATCATATGTTTGCTGGGATTTAAAATAGTTTTTCACTAATAATCATAGATATCAGTTTCCAACTGTGTTTACATGCTTTAGAAAACTAAAAAACTAAAAAAGAAAATCTATCATTTAACTGTTAAAAATAACTCCACCACCAGTTAAAACCCCGTGTAAAACTGCAGAAACATGTGGACGAGGATGCTGGGAAATTCAGATCTTAGATAAACTCGAGCCACATCAGAGTCAGTCTGGAGGCCGGAGACAATGAGCATCTAAGCTTGCTGATCATAAATAGGCGGGCCAGCTCTCCTCATTGTGGCCCCTAAAGCTGTCCTTACTTTCAGTCTCCTTAGTGTGTATTTATCACTAAGCAATCAATAAGTGGACTTCAATTATACACAGATGTTAAATAGGTAGAAAAATAAAAAAGAGAATTACATTTAATAATATACTCAGACTGCATATCCTCACACACTCATATGGCCACAGATACTCCTCGTATAGGACATGAAAGACAACAATAACACACACTGCATACCAATAAAATAGATCTGTTTGTTTTAAAACAATGCGATTTTACCCACCATCAATAAATAAACTGAAATATATACATGTGTCATATATAAATCTAAGACTAATCGTCTTGCTACAGTTTTACATAAACTGAAAAAGATATTATTTATGTACCTTCTCACTTTTACTCTTATATTATTTTTGAAATAGCTAGAACATTTTTTCCCACAATAATAATACCTCTTTTCAGGTTTTCATTTATATATGTTTATATGTCATACATTATTTTATAAAGAAACCTACATTGGTAATATCAGTTTGGACCACATAGTGCTTTTCTACATCGTGCCCAATTTCCTTGGACAGTTTGAAAGACGAGCGTCTCACTCACGTCCATAGACAATTGGTCTCCTATCAAAACACCTAACGCTGTTGATAATACAACCAAAATATAGAAGGAGCACATTTGGTTTGACTTCAAAGACTAGGGGTGGGACTATGCAAAATGACCATGGCTAAGCAGAACAAGGGTGTGGTCACACATAATGGGGCGTGGTTATGTAGAATGAAGTAGGGTTAAGTAGGATGACAGGGGTCTGTGAAGAGGAGACCTAGGGTGGCTCATAGTTAAAACAACCTGGTGAGTATCAGCACCTCAGTCCTACCATGTGTACGATATGCATGCACTCAGATAAACAACATCAACACATGCCGGACCCCTGTTAGCAGATCATATTATGACATTGCCTGTATTTAAATCCCTTTTATTTATTTACTTGTTTTAAAACAATAACATTAATATTATTTAATATTAATATTAATTTAATATTATTTCATCAAATTATTAGTTATAGCAGTGTTTCCCAACCCGGCCCTCTGGGACCCACAGATGGTCCGTGTTTTTGCTTCCTCTCAGCTCCCTGCCCAATAGGGTCCCCAAGGACCGTGTCGGGATTTATAGGCCTCATTAGATTATTATTCCTTTGATCATAATGGAGACATAAGGGAATTGTTTATATTATTGTGCTGGCGATTCCTTCCCATTTGTTATGGGAAGTATGATTGTTTGAGCTTTGAAAAACACTACAACAGAAACCAGCCACTCGTGGTGTTCACGCAACAGGGGGAGGGGGGATGTTATTGAAACAAGTCAATGTCCTGAATGCAACTTAACCCCGAGATCCTTCAGAGATTGTTCAAGGACAACGCAGAAATTCTAGGAACTCGTCCAAAATGGCAGTGAGCTACTGGCTCGAACTGGAGTGCGGTAAGGTTCATCTCCCCCCACTAGCAGACCGGTATTCCACGATGGCAGAAGAGCGTCTGTGAGACGAGGAGCGCACATTAAAATAATCGGCAAACTTCACCAGTCTCAAAATCCATTTTGACATCGACTCTACACAGACTGACTGGCAGGACATAATAATTTTGGTTAAATAATGAAAAATTTTAAGTTATTTCAAACAAGAACAAGAGTTCAGCTCCTCTGTTTCCGGTTCCGCTGAACATAAAAGTGCTGTTTGCCCTCTACCCTGATCACATAAAAGTGAACCTGGAATGTTCTAGATCTATTAAATGGCAGTTAAACTACAGTTAATTATTGTAAGATACATACAACACCTCTGCATTTTCACTGGTAAAGGGGATAAAATGGGCTTGGAACTAAACTTGGTTCAGCTAGCTTGGTTATGCAAGGATTTACCCAATTGCCATGGACATGCAAAAAGTGACTGTCCCTCGGCCCACTGGGGGAAATTTCAGCTGCCCAAAACAAGGTGTGAGGCTGACCTCAGCTGTCCACAGTCCTTTGTCTATTTGATGAGTGAGACTATTTGTGGTAGCTTTCTTGAGTAAAACGTGTTTTTATCGAAGAGGAAAGGGAAAATTTTGCATGGCTCAAAGTTAAGGCCACCAATCCCGCCCCACAGTTCCAGGGACAACTTCATGTCTTCATGCTGAAGAATGGATGTTAATCATGTATTCTGCTTTCCAGTTGGATAAATAATTCCAAAAGATGGTTTGCCTAGCTATTTGAAGCCTTGTGCTGTACTAAATCCGTTTGTAAATGGGGATATATCTTTGTCACAGACAGCTGGCAGTTGAGACAGAGTAGTGATATGTGACTAAATTTTGAAAGTTTGCTGGGCATATGGACAACACAATAAAGTTAAGAACCGTAACATGTGAGGAAAAATACCTGACAAAGAAGGCTTCTTTTGTTGAGAACTGTGTGCTCAACTCTTCAGCGACTATGCTGCAATTTGGGCCAAACGCAACACATGTTTCAACTCAATACAGACCACAGGATTTACTTGGACTTTATGAAAGGGATTCTTAACCTTGAAACATACTCAACCTCGAAGCAGCTGAAAAGTGATTGTCACTGGTTTTTGAATAATGACGACGGTTGTTTTGTGGTTTATGGGCATAGCTTGTGACACGTGGCCCCCTCGCAGTCACCTGGGATTATGGGGCTGGGGATTGGGCGGGCTCAGTCACAGTGAGGCTGCTCTGGCCCCACTGCTCCCTCTGCTGGTGGCAGTGCCCTACTGCAGCACCTGGCCCCGCGTCTCGGGCAGCTTGAGAGCCAGGAAGCTGCCGGCGGCCAGTGCCCCCGAGGCGAACAGGATGGGCACGGCTTTGGTGATGCCCACGAAGGAGGTGAAGATGCTGATGCCCAGCACAGCCGCCAGCTTGCAGAGGGCATTGAGGAAACCAAACGCCGTCGTTCTGCAGGGGCACCAACGATCGTGTGTTAGCAAGTATTTATAGCTTTTTAAAAATGGATGTGAAGCCCATATGGGAAATAAAAAAGCCGCCAGCTATGTGTCAGCAGCATTTTCCTAAGTGTCGTGCTGAACATACCTAGTTTGTGCATTTACTTACAACTTTACAGTGGAAAAAAATTGGCTGATTTCCCACTCCTCTTCAAAATACTTTACCTTGTTATTTGGACACGGAGCCTGAATAGGGCGCTGCTTATTACAGTGAATGTGACACATCGCAGCCCCGTTTTTGGTGTGCTTTTACTGTGTCATCATCATAACCATTACGAATGGAAGTGAATAACGCTAAATTTGGTTAACTGCAGCTTGATTCTAAGGAAATTATTTTTTATATACAATAGATGCTTCCTATTCTACTTCTTTTTCATATTTGATCCAAATTGTTTCACTTGAAAGCTGACAAACTACGAAAAGAAATATACTTCGAAATATCACATCTAACCACCAGGTGGTGCTGTAACACGCTATCGTGTCAATACTGCAGCTATTGTCATGCATGAAACTGCATGAAAATCCAGATTCATTCCTCACTGAAAAAGGAATATGGTTGTTACAACTGCGGTGAAAATGCTACAGACAGGGACTCAGCTCAGCATAAAGGAGGAAATAGCGTTTTAATAATTAGAAATAGCATAATCTATATGCTAGAATTTAGAATTAAACCACCTATTTATCCACCCATCTCTCATAACTGCTTATCCAATAAAGCAGTGTTTCCCAATCCAGTCCTCAGAGACCCATATATAGTTCATATTTTTGCTCCATCCAAGCCCTGTCAGACAGTCCACATTCTTTCCCTGGAGCTGGGAGGGAGCAAAAATGTGGACTGTATGTGGGTCCCCAAGGACCTGATTGGAAAACACCCCAATACAGAGTGATGGTGAGCCTTGAACCTGTTCTAGGAAGGGCAAGGCATAATCAACACCAATGTATCTAAGACACTGATTGGGCAGAGGGAATTACCGTTTATCCGAAGGGTACAGCTCCACTGTCAGGACATCCAAGGCATTCCAGGAGGCGATACTGATCCCACCAAATAGGCAGAGTAGAGCGATCATGGCCGACTCGCTGCTGCCAAACGATAGGAAGAAACAGCTGATGCATGACATCACGCTGGATCCCGCTGCAGTGACGGAGAGGAGGAGGAAAAGAAAACAAAAAATGGGAAAGGAAGGGATGCTTAAATATCACATGTAGAAGGGATGCATAAATATCACTTGTAGAAGGGATGCATAAATATCACATGTAGAAGGGAAGCTTATACATATATATACACTATTCATTATATATCTCATTAGTATGCTGCCCTGTTGCATCTTACTGTCTAGTGTTCTTTAATGTAATATTTGCACCTACTGTCTATTGCACTTTGCACCATTTGCACTTTCTGGTCAGATGCTAAACTGCATTTCATTGTACATGTACAATGACAATAAAGTTGAGCCTAATCTAACAGGTGGCGATCATATTTTTACCCAACTGGTAAACTGATTATGTTAAGGTTAAGCTTAAGGTAGTTGAGTTATAGTTTGATATTAATGACATTAATGTCAACAAAAGAGCTACCGAGCATCCTCAGACGTCCAATCTTGTCCATTAGCAGGGCAGAGACAATGTTGCCGGGCAAGACGGCGAGTGTGCCCAGGAAGCTGACGAAGTAGATCATGTAGGCATTGTTGTCATCACTAAAGTCCAGGATGCAGCCTTCCTTGTTGTGCAGGAAGGTGCTGTTGACCAGACGGCTGTTGATCAGTCTGTACTTGAACAGATCTGCGGTTGGTCGTTTGGGGAATGGGGGGGAGGGGGCAGAAAAAGTGAGAAGAGGACATACAGGTGTATCTCCAGACTAAAAGTTGGGTTGTTATTCCATCCATGTTGGCCATACATTTGGCCATCACATCATCTAGGTTAGGACTCAGGTGTGTCCCACCATCAACTTCCCAAGATCTGTTATTTGCAGCTGATCCTTCACCATTTGTCACAAGCCTCGTTTTGCTGATATCATGTTATGATTTATTTCCTAAAACCACACCTCAGGGCACTCTGTTGTTCATGCATGAGAGTAGAAGTCATTTTCTAAAGATCAGGAAAACCGTAACAGAGAACACAACCTCAAAATACAATGACCAGCAACTGGCTCAAGACTGTGACATAACTATGAGAATAGTATCATAATTAAACTTAATTTGATATGTGACATACGGGACATTTGACAAGAAGGAAACGGGATGCAGCAACTGACACCTCCCCTAGATGTTGCCCTGGCCTCACCTGTGTTGTAAAAGAGAGTGGAGATAAAGGTGCAATTCTTGAAGAAGGTGTTGCTGGATGTGATGTCCTCAAAGTAACACTCCTCAAAAGTAGAGTCCTCAAACACCATGGACTTCATTTTCATGTTGATGAACCTTCAAAGAGATGCAAATGTGTTCAGAGCCGGAACAAATGTCATCTCGGAAATAGAGGGGTTTCACATTCTATCAAGGAGCAGGGAGGATGCGGTGAAGTACAGATCTACATTACGGCAAATTTGGGGTAAAGACGCACTTGTCGTTGAAATAGCGGCCATTACGGTGGATCTGGTTCTCCAGGGTAAAGTTGAAGGTGACGTGCTCCACCCGCTCCTTGACAAAGAGCTTGGTACGGCTGGCGTAATCCTGCTTCTGTAGATACTTGATCATGTCGGGGAACCAAACAGTCAGGCCGTAGTAACTGCAAGTGGGAGGGGCAAAAACTCAGTGTACAGGGCTTTCTTTATAAGAGTCTTTCCCAGTCTGGTCCTTGGGGACCCACAGACAGTCCACATTTTGGGGCAAAAACTGTCTGGCGGGGAGCAGGGAGAGTGCAAATATGTGGGTCCCCGAGGACCGGGTTGGGAAACACTGCTTTATTATAAAGATCAGGCCATATGGTAAAGATATATGACCCATGTAAAATATTATGATTCTTAGGGAAAAACAATTATATGCTATGCTTTCGCCAGACAAATTACAACAACAACCTCAACAACACTGTGAACAGAAAAGCCCAGTATTGACCACATCCATGTCCATCATATAGTACAGCTTAGTAACAGTGTTTCCCAATCCAGTCCTAGGACCCACAGATACTCCACGTTTGCTCTGGGAGCTGGGAGGGAGTAAAAATGTGGACTGTCTGGGAAGAGGCAGGAGGGAGCAAAAACATGGACCAACTGTGGGTCCCCGAGGACCGGACTGGGAAACACGGTTATTAAAAATTCAATGATGGTCAGGAAGGGTGTAGACCATGTAGAACTTACTGACCTGAAGGACATGGTAAACCACACAGCCATCATCATGAGGGTGGTGCGGCGGAACTCAGGAGAGAAACAGGCCTGGAAGTTACTCCACACCTGCAGCATGGAGACACATGGACTTCTCACCAGGCTGAAGTATATTCATTAGCTACGAAATCAACATTCCCCCATGGACCACCTTATTCTACATTCCACCAGAGGTGGGTCACTCTGGTCCACAGAGTAAAAGTCCAGACCAAGATTTTGTTTCAACCCACAGTTGAGCACTCTGTGACTGTGACTTTATACTCAGCTGGTACATTGAAACAAAATCCTGGTCTGCACCTGAATTATCCACCTCTACATTCCACATAGCACAGGCTGATTTCTTATGTTGCAGCTTTGGGTCGCAGTAATAAACTTGTAAAGCTATGCAATGCAAATTCCACCTAAGCATTACCCTCTGATTGCCCCTTTCCTACCAGATTCTGGGGCCCTCACCCCAAAAGTCCCTCTTAAACAGCCCACTTTCCTTTAAATTTATTTATCAGATGCTCTGGTGCAAATTAGCAGGCATGTGAGGCTCACTGAGCATCCCTGGAGTAACTGAAGAGCAAATTTCCAAAACTCACTCAGTCCATGCTTTCTAGTGTTGCAGATGAGGCCGCCAATGAATTATAGACAGGCTCTCTCATCATATGTTACAGGATACCCAAACCCACTCAGTCCTCATGCAATCCAACCAAGAGGTATCATTAAATTTCCAAAACTCACTAAGTCCATAGAAATTTTCTTGAAAATGTAACCTGTGGACTGAGTGAATTTTGGGAGTTAGCTTATAAATTGTGGTTAAGGGCCTCGCTCAGGGGCGCAATGCAGATATGATAACTATGATAACTGCGATTTCAGCCACAAGCTTCTGTATATGAGCAATCACTAACCCACTAAGTTGCGCAGCCTACTAACCCGCTAAGCTACACACTCAACTAACCCGCTAAGCTACACACCCTACTAACCCACTACTGACCGGCTAGGCTACACACCCTACTAGCCCGCTATTGACCTACTACGTACCACACCCTACTAACCCGCTAAGATATACACTCTAATCACCCGCTAAGCTACATACCCTACTAACTCACTACTAACCCACTAAGCTGCACACCCTACTAAGCCACTATGCTACACACCCTACTCACCCGCTAAGCTACACACCCTACTAACTCACCATTGACCCGCTACACTACACACCCTACTAACCTGCTAAGATATACACCCAACTAACCTGCTAAGCTACATACCCTACTAACCCACTACTAATCCACTAAGCTCCACACCCTACTCACCAGCTAAGCTACACACCCTACTAACCCGCCACTGACCCGCTACACTACACACCCTACTAACCCGCTACGCTACACACCCTACTAACCCGTTATGCACTACACCCTACTGACCCGCTAAGCTACACACCCTACTGACCAGCTTCGCTACACACCCTACTGACCCGTTACTGACCCGCTAAGCTACACCCTGTCCCGCCCTGCTCTTGTTTCTGTACCTGCTGGAACAAGCTGAGCAGCTTCATTTTCCAGCGCTTGTGCCACACTGCTGCGTCGCCGCCCATGTCCACCAGCTCGTCCATCGGCTTCACGGTCTTGATGGAGGTGACCTGGGCCCCAGCACAGACACGCAGGATTAAATAAAGAACACATTTTCTTCTCAAGATGGCCAGTTTGTCCCATTACACCTTATGATCATCCTGTCTTTCTACACAAACCAAGCTCTTATAAAAGACAAGAGAAATTATTTCTACTATATTACTTGTCATTTAAGGTGTTCGCCACAAATAAAGGGTTAAATCGCTTTTGGGTGACATTAAGGCAAATGACGATACATTTTAATCCTAAAAAATAACATTTTCTGTCATTCCACAAGATTAGAGGAATAATGCCATTATAAAGAACATTAATTTTGCATGTATTGAGACGGCCTGCGTTGTGCTATTGCCAGAGAATTGCGGTACATAATGGCCTTGTCAGTCGGGCTGAATGGCCTCATTTTTCTGCCTGTTCCCATTAGCAACCAGTGATAATAGCTGAGCCGGCAGCCTCCCCAGAACTCACAGAGAAGACTCTCTCTGGGTAGCCCTTGGCTCTCATGTTGGTGTCGTGGACCTGCTTCAGGACCATCCAGCCCTCGTCATGCTTCCCATTCTGCCAAAAGATTCAGAGTATTCATTGCGGTCAATAGCATGCAGGCTATCGTAGCATAGCGGCTAGCTAACACCTTAGCACTGGGGGCATATTAGCATGTGGGCAAGCTCACACGTCACACTGGGCATAGGGAGTAAACTGTACATAAGCAGCACCGGGGGTATTGTACAACGGGAGCCATCTCACACCTTTGGTAGGTACCATTGCTGCTATAGTTTCATAGAAGCTAGCTCTCAACACGCACACTGAAATTAGCAGCACTGGCGCTAATCTCTCACTGCCGTCAGGATCTGTTATTAAATATGCGTCTCCCTCATGCAAACGGGACGGGACCATGAAACAGAACCCTGTAGCAGAAGTCATTACATCTGGAATATGTGAAGTGACTTCTTCTGACAGTTGTTCTCTCCGTCTTATTAAGGACACTTATGAGGGTAACGGCAATTCATTAAACACACAGGAGAGCAATCGAGGTTTACTGAACCCATTAAAAAAGGAAGGCGATCGTTAAGACATTTCCGAAGGGTCTGCGGGGTAGCGTTGCATGAGTAAAATATATCTAATTAAGCTACATCAGCGTAGGTAATTTGGAATGTGTCTGGGGGGGGGGAGAGATTGAGCCTGAAGGAACTGCAGAACAAAGGAGATGGTTTGTCAGGCTACAAGGATTCAGTGTTGGTTTTTTTTCAAGCAATCTGATCAAGCATTAGAGTCAGCAGGGGGCAAGATGGTGGGCAGGGAGGGTCCACTCACTTCCAGGAAGAAGCGGGGACTCTCTGGCATGGTGGTGAGGGCGGCGATGGCAGCCACCGACGGGAAGGCGCACACCAGCACGAACACGCGCCAGCTGTGGAACTGGTAGGCCGAACCCATCTGGAAACTCCAGCCTGCAGGTGGCAGTGTGGAGCAGAAAAGAGGAGGGAGGAAAATGGGGTAGACTGAGAATCAAGGGAAATTTTATGTGCATGAGTAAATTCACATATTGTACCCGTTTTATTTTATTTATTATTATTTTTGGGTGATGCTAAATAGTGATGGCCAAATGAAGCTTCATGAGCCATTTGCTGTATTTTCTGACCCCGCTAGATGGTGCTCTCTGTTCAAAAAAGGGCTCAAAGCATGCCCCAAAGCAAAGCAAGACCGCCACCTAGTGGGGATCATAAAATACAGCAAATGGTTCATGAAGCTTCGTTTAGCCATCACTAATGCTAAAACACAATTCGGGAAAGAGAAAAAGAAAAGGAAGAAGGACAGAGGACATGATGGGAAGACATCTAGAGTGAGTCAGACAAAGACAGAGAGGCGAAGAGTCGTTGTCATTCAGATCAGTTGGAAAAATGTAATGTGTCAGTTAAAGAACCATGGAAATGCGAGCATCAGAACAGGGAGAAAAATGGGCCTGTGCAGGCCAGCAGGGAGCCATACCATAGTGTGGGATGATGGCCCAGGCCATGGCAGAGGCATAGATGCCACCAATCATCCAGAACATGCAGAGCCAGCTCAGGTGCTCGCCTCGCTTCTCCTGGGCCAGGAACTCGGAGTAGTAGGAGAAGACGATGGGGATGGACCCTCCGATCCTTGGGGGACAGACGCATATTGGGGGGGTTACTTTGGATCAGCACAGCAACGTCGCTTGGAGCTCCATCCACCATGTGTAAAGTCACACTTGAAACGGTTCAGCCATGTGGTTCCCCGATGGTGGAATGAGCTGCCAAACCGAGCCCAGTAATCAGATTCCTTCTCTACCTTCAACAAACATCTTAAGGCCCACCTGACTGGGGAACACCTGCACTAGCCTGATGCCTAACTGTGTTCCCTGAATGTTGCTCTTCTGGTCCTTGAATAGTCTTACTAGGTTCTTGTCCTCTTAGAACTTGTTGAGTATCTCCTGTTCCATTACTGCCTGTGCTCATATCAAGCATTCATTGGAAGCTCAGCCTAGCTGCACTTACGCCTAGTAAACTCCTTGCCGGCACGTATACTCGTAACGTGCCATTTGCCTGACTTGTATGTCACTCTGGACAAAAGAGTCTGCTAAATATATACATAGAAATGTAATGTGCTGAGCGCTATCCATGGATCCAGTTACAATTCATTCTGCAATTTGCACCTCTTTGATGTGTTATTAATACTTTGCACTGTTACGCCAATTCAGTACGTACATCTGTAGTGACAACCTTCCTTGTGCATAGCAGCGTTTCTCAAACATTAGCTTATGAACATCGTGCCGAGGCAGAACAAAGCGGGAAACACTGGTATAGTGTTAATTTCTGTGTCTGTCCATGTGTCTCTGTGTTAATCGTCCTTGTATATTGCTGTATGGCTGGCTGGAATGCTGCCAATAGACGTTTCGCTGCTGTGTGTGCAGTGACATTAAACATTCTCACTCACTTTATTGCCCTTTATTTCAGCTAGGCCCTGTCAAGTCCACTTCTGCCCTGAACTCTCAGCTACACGGAGAGTGAGTCAACAGGCAAGTGACTCACCACTATGCGCTGTGTAAACCTTTGAAGAACACGCATCATAGATATAAATCAGGCATAATGTGCTTGACATGGGCACGTAGCAGCAACGCGATCTCAAGGAGAACCAAGGTACCACAGCCCATATTCAATTGCGATAATCATAATCTGCCAGTATGGATTATATGAATGGTGGTGGCATCATTTACATGACATACTTTCCACCATTGATGTACAACGATGCACAATGGCAGGTCAGTGAATCAGTGTTAGTTATTATGGTATTGATTTTTATTTTTATATTATTTTCAATTTTCATTTAAACCCATTTTAGTATTAGATATTTTCCAATGTGGTTTTATTAGCCTTTATTTTAAAGCTATATGTCAATTCAGTTTTATATGTTTTAGTTTAAGTTTTTGCAATTTAATTTATAGGGACAGAGTGTTAGCTGTTTTATGTGTCTGGCCTCCTACATGAATGCACAGTGCACATTATGTCTTCGAAATGGGCAAAACATGTTCCAGCTATTATTAAAGGTAAGCATATCGTTATTTTAGCTAAGTAGCATTTAAAAATGGTAACGAAAAATATTTGACAAGCAATATTTATAGCTTTTTGTTTACGTCTTTATGCATCTCATTTTTCCCCCAATTTACGAGAACGTCTTATAGTTTCGGTGCTCGGCAGCAGTAATAATAACGGTGCCCGCGCGCCACCGAGAAGGTGCCAGCCTGTCCTCTCACCCGACGCCCGAGAGCAGCCGGCAGAACAGGAAGGTGCTGTATCCCTGCACGAAGGAGGAGAAGAAGGCGAAGACGCTGTTGATGGACAGAGAGATGAGCAGACATTGCCGGCGGCCGATGCGGTCAGCCAGCCCGCCCCAGAGGAAGGCTCCCACCATCATTCCCAGGTACACGATCAGCCCTGTAACAAAACCGTGAAAGACACCCTTAGCACAACCAATAGAAACCTTTACACAGACATCAGTGACTGGCGTCATGTTCTACACGGACTTACGCGGATTGTCATCAGCGAGGCAAATATGTCAGTGTCGACAAGATTCTAACTAAACTCGCTTTGTATTCACAATTAACAGAGGTGTTAGTCAACTAGGTGTCTAGCTATTGAGGGTAAGTCATTAAAAGAAGCGATATAAAATAATCCACGCAAACGGCCATTACAAATACAAATGTTACCCAGTACAAACATAAAGTGCAGTTAAAGAGATGACTTCAAAAAACATCTTTTCATTGGTCGGTAAGTTTCAAAAAGTTAACATTGTGATGAGAGTGGTAGCCAAACGGGCACCTGTGAATGGCCGAAAGTGTGTGTGACCTGTGATGGACTATTCCCCTGTCCTCAGAATCTCCAGGTCCTCCAGGTGACACTGTACTGAAGGAGCAGTTACTGAAGTTGTCCTGTCCAGGATAGGAGATGTTGATGGGCAACATCTCTAGTATAGAGCTCAAGGCTGGGGTGCGCCCTGGACAGGTTGCCAACACACTGCAGGGTATATACCTGAACGCACTCCATGGGCGATTTAGAGACACCAATTAGCCTGACTGCAGGAGGAGGCTCAAACGTCACGCACAGGCCAGAGAGAGGAGCTCCTAATCCAGGAGGTATGAGTCAGCACTGCTTCCGACCGAGCTTCCATGCTGCTCTCCACCTCATTTTAAATGTAGAATTATTCTGAGGATTACAATCGATGGCAGTAATGGCTGAACTGTGTAAAAGAATGTTTAGTAGGAAGAGGAAGCCAGGCACTGAATTAGCCTGTGCTGGAGTGTCTGACTGGTGGGAATGCAGTGCGCACAATAAAAAGGTCAGTAAACTATACAGAGTTTCTGTTTCCAGCTGCATGCTGGATTTTCTAACCTTGACAGCTCCGCCTGCCTCTAATGCATTGTGGGATAGTGCCGGAATGCAGACCGCGAGTTCAGAACACGCAACCATGGCAGTGAAACACTGTACAACCGAGCGACGAGGGGGCGGGGGGCCGCAGGGGGCTCGCACCAGCTGCTGCCGACAGAGCCCACCTGGTGCCCACCGACTCCTAGACCCAGTGTGATCTCAGGCGTGAGCCGTGCAGCGACACGGAAGCGGGGGTGAAACTTCACAGCCGCTGCTGGCTTCCAGGGGCGGTGATCACGCGCCGTAGGTGCTAAATAAGAGGGGGGTGCGGTGCAGGAGAGGCAGCTACTGTTTCTAGGCAGGATTTTATGGCTTTAAACAAGATACATCCAGTAAAGTTCTAACATCCAATTAAGCTACATTCATGTAGGTCATTATGAGTGCTGTTCGGGTTCAGCGAGTTTAAAGCAATGTCGGTGTTCAGCTTAACTCCTCCTAGCATGAGTTGTGGAGAGATAAGGTACCTTGTGCTTACAAGCAACACATCGCGGGGCTGGGGGGAGCGATGTGACTGTGATACTTTTGTGGCGCCACCAACAGGCCGACCGACAGAAATGCGCCCCATGTCATGGGCCCCTCATTCAGCTCATCCACAGTACAGCAGATGAGGACCACCTGTGTGTTGAGCCATGTCTGAGCGTTTGCGCCTACGGTGAGATTCTGCTACCCACAGTATAGTCTTAAATGTTCCGTGTTAACTCAATGTCATCCATGCAACCCTGATAGCCCCCTCTAATGGTCACTATAAAACAGTTTTTCTTGCAGTAAGAAGGCTCCCTCGCAGTTCTTAGGCCCAGTAACAGGCTTATTTGAATCAAAGCAGCAAACAGAGGCAGCCAGGGGCTACCCCTTCTGGACAAGGGATGTATTGCACGTGTTGCCTAGCACCCCTGTCCCCGATGTGCAGCACAACTCGTCAGCTTGTCACTCCGTTTGCTCAGCAGGAAAGCGGGAGCACAGCCTGAATCACTCTGCATCCTCTGCAGAGAGCCTCAGATTCAGCAGCAGTGGAGTGCCCGAGTGTACTTTGCATTGCCTGTGTATTCCGATCATGTCAAATACATCTGGCCTGAACCTGCGACTAGCAGATGCTTGCTTGAATTTATGGAACAAACACTGTGGTATTATTCTCAAGTCCTCTTGAGAGCACTACAGTGTAAACAGAATAGGCGCAGTGATGCAGGGGATTAAAGGACCATGGCGAACGTATTATCCAATCGAAATGCTATTCAAGAAGAGACACTGTATACAGGCCCATGGATGTATTGTGCATTGTGAAAAATGCTCCTGTATTTTGGCCTTGGCAATTCTGTAGAGCCCTGGACATTGCAGGGTTATGCAATCATGGTGCTTGAGTGAGGGGGGGCTTTATTAGTGCCAGTGCTTCTGAGTTACAGACGCTGGGTGGGGGGAGGAGATGGCTGGGGTGGGGTGGGAGTGTCACACCAGCCAGGCCCCCCCCCCCCCCCCCCCCCCCCCCCCCCCCCCCCCCCCCCCCCCCCTCTAAAACCCGCCCCCCACCCCCCCCCCCCTCCCAGGCCCCCCCCCCCCCAACCACACCTCCCTCCTCGGTCCTACAGTCTGATTGAAGAAGCCCACAGTTGCCCCACCTCTTTCTCACCGTGGCAGTTTGATTGACAGCTGAAGGAACATAATTACTCCATTGGAGTTGCTAGGTGGATTCTAGGGATTTGGCATTTCACCATAAGACAGTAATCAAAAGTAAATGCGAGCTGGCTCCCATTTATAAATATCCTGTATGAGTGGGTAAAAATAATTGTTTGCTACTGATGTATGTATAAAGAAAATATATAGATTGATACTACAAGGCACTGTAATATTTTTTCATATTGGTTGTCTAGCTCATGACAGATCGTATGTCAGATCGTTTGAACCCGAGTCACACGGCTTTGGGGCCAGACGCATCCTCTGAGTGCTGGAAAAGCACCGGCCTCCTGTAGCTGGCCCGTCTAACCAAACCCCCACCCTGTCCAAAATCAGAACAAAGCAATGACTGAGCAGCCAATCACGTCGAGCGGCCACGCCCAGCCCCCAAATTCCGGGCCAATGGCTCTCCTTCTCCACCAGCAGGTGCGTCTCATCCTGCAGTCCTGCTGGGACACGCTGCACAACAAACGGACACATACGCCTGAAGATATTTACTGAATCACTTTAGAGAAGCAGTTTACTATTTAGAATTGAGCCTACTAGATACTATATTGATTTATGTAATGCTATATCGATATTATCTGTTGTACTTACACATCAGTCATCCCCTCACACACACCATAAGAAAGATACCATCTCCCCCCATATTTGCACATGGCCCCGTTCCCCCCCCACACACACATAAACACATCTCTCCCTCCCTATACAGCTAATGTCCCCACAACCCCCGCTACTGGCCTAATCCATCCGAAAGTAACGTCCAGCTCGCTGCAGCTCCTCCACCGGGGTGGACCTACATTGAACCTAGCTCCGCGTGCGGCTCAAGGGCAAAGCATCCAGCAGAGGTCAGCGCCGGACTGGGGGAGCACACTGTCGCTACTGGCTCACACTCCTCAGAGCTCCTTGATGTGCATTTCACAGCTGAAATGATGCAGATGATGCACACCCTATCTGCATGCAAATTCCAACAAACACTTCCTCTGAAGTGCAACTAGGCATATACCACTGGATTCATCCATCCACCAGATAAGAAAATTAGTCATTTTCTGTTTTCTTTTCCGTTTCCCTCATTTTTAATGTTTGTGTCTCTTTCCATTTCCTCCGCATGCACTGCTGTCCAAACACCCTGCAATGCTTCCCCACACAGATGGAAATGCTCTGCATATTCTTACAATAAACCCAACCTTTTGATTGTACCAGGGTATACGCCTGCAATTACTTTTTACTAGTCAGACATCTGTTCTTGTTCAGTCCTGTTTCTATAGCTAGGATGATGTTTGCCTCTAACCTGTGAGAATTAGCTTATACGCAGGGGTTGACATTCGTGGTACGCAATTTCTTGCCATAGCTGCGTAAATAAGTACACATTTTCAAGAAACTGCCGCGCATTTCACCGTTTATACGGCGAATGCGTACTTGCGTACCGTACTTGCGTCAGCCCCTGCGCGGTAGTTTCTTGTTATAACAGTGCAAATTTATTTTATAACAGTGCGTATTTATTTACGCAGCTATGACAAGAAATTACAGTGTAATTAGTAAAGTTTATAATGCTCGGTAATTTCATCATAACAGCGCAAATGCGTTTATACGCCTATGTGCATTTACACTGTTATAACAACAAACTGCATTCAAACGCGCATTTTACGGTTCATACGGCGAATGCGTACTTGTGTAGCACTTATGTCAGCCCCTGCTTATACGGCCCTGCTGACCTAGGAGTACACTCCCGTAGCACTGTCAGGGGTAGCACTAGGACCCAGACGCGCGTGGTAACCTGGGCGGGTGTGGGGCACTCCGACTGTGTTGTATAATGGGGCCGCTGACATCACGGGCAAACAGGCTCGCGGGGGAGTAGAGACAGGAACAAAGACGCACACCTGCACATCCACACATAACAGACGCAAGTGCACACGCGCATACAAATACGTTTATGAAAACAGCCTTAAATGCAAATTAATCATTCATGTTATCAGCAAACTGATATATATTTGGGAATCATAAAATAATTATGAAATGATAAGCAGGCACAATATGTACTGCTTACACAAGAAAATGCATAATCCATATTCATTTGCAATTATGTTCTGATATTAAAATGATTTATATATATACATAGGAATAAACCAGTAATATTACTGAATATTTGCAGTCATAATATAAATATATTTAAAAATCATGTTGCAAATTTTCCACTCCAGGTCATGTTCACCACTGTATCTAGAAGGTGTTTTTGACAGATAACATTACTATTTTAAATGTTCAATAAAAAAATCCATTCATTTCATGCTAGTGACATTATAGGGATTCTAAAACTGAATTCAAACACAGTCTGCCAAGTAAAATGATTCAGAGGCTTAATAATCACTCATCCAGCTATCAAACGGGAAAGATTATGATAGGAGCACAAACCTCCATCATGCTATTAGCGGGGTTGTCAGCCCCTGAAAACCCTCCATGCCGGAACACAAGGGGGGTAATTATTTAAGTCTCCTGCCACCTTTCATCTTGACGAAGCTGCACTAGGACATCAGCACGCCACCCCTCCCCCCCCGCCCCCCTGTTATCGTGTGACTGTACCAGCAACGCTTTCATCACACCGTCAATATGTCGACGAGCTGCTTAGTGCCTTTTATAAGTGATTCATGTCCATGTTACTGCATCAGTGCTGGAGTGGATCAAACCATTTCCTCACTTGGGAGGTAACCCACTGAGTTGTAGGCTTAGAGCTGTGAGCAAAGCCTATCTGCCCTTTTTTACCCCCCCCCCCCCCACCCCCACCAATATTCCAGGCATTCAGTAAGACTTCCACTGTTACCAGACAACATAGAAATAGGGTGTGTTCTTGGATAGACCTGCTGAAGGACAGGCAACTGCTAAATGTACATGAAGCTGTTGCATAGAACTGGAACACCCCCACGCATCACATGGGAGTCTATAATTGATACTAAAGCTTCTTAAATTCCCTTCATTATGTACGAGCTATATCTGCATCCTGTAGTCACCCTGATTCTGAATGATTTCGCGACTTTGGTAATATAAAAGAAATTGTTGCATGGAGACGAGCTGCTTTGTGTTGCGTTACTTCCCTGAGGCCTTTTCTGTACCTCGAGGATCTCAGTACTGCGCTATGGAGTGCCAGAAAACTACCTCCGAGGAAGTGAGCCCGTGCTCTTACCCAGCATGCCTTTGTTCGGCTCGGACAGGCACATGTCCTTCTCGGCGCTGGGAAGCACGAAGCCCACCACGAAGATTTCCACCCCGTCGGCCATGAGCGCCAGGCCCAGGACAAAGTAAAGGGTCCACTGGAACCGGCCGTGGCCGCACTCCTGCAGGATGGCCTCGTACTGCTGCGCCAGCTCCTCCTGGTCCTTCCGCCGCTCGCCCGCCGTCTCACCGAAGTCCCGGAACTGGGCGCCCGCCGGTACCGAGGCCCTGCCCAGCTGGCCGTCCTCTTTGCCCGAGTCTGCCCGCGGGATGCCCTGGTACTCGCCCTCGTAGATCTCGTCGTCTTCGTCGTGGCCCTCAGTAGAGTCGCTGTGGGCGCCCTCGTCGTCGTTGGCGCGGCTGTCGCTGCGATAGTAGCCCCCGTCCTGTCCCTGCACGGGGTAGTCGTCGTCGTCATCCTCCTCGAAGCGCGTGTAGGAGCGCTTGCTGTACTCGTCCGACATTTTGTCCATTCCTCTCCCAACCTTCTTAGCCGCCTGCCGCTTCACCTCCTTGGCAATGTCCTTTGCGCCCCGTATGAAGGCGGTTCTGTCCCTGTAGCCGTCATCCATGTTGAAAGACAGGGGTAAACAAAAGCCTGACCTCTGATGGTGCCCCTTTGGAACTGCGCCGGCCTTGTCTTAGCGATGCTTCAAAAGCATACAAGTCTGGTTGTCGTCGTCCTGGTCAGTGGCCAGTGGCTTCAGGACCACGGTCAGCGACTGCCACTTCAGACCAAGCTCTTGTGAACAGCACCAGCAGTGAGCCTGGGAACAACAGAACAGGAACCTCGTTAGCTAGCCATTTCCAAAGGCGTTATTAGTCAGACATGCAGATCCAGCAGACGGTCCATTAGTCTGCGCACAGGAATGCTAATTGCAATGTGTTAGCGTGGTGCTTTAAAAAAAACATTAATAATTTAAGCCCAAATCAGACCCAATGCTAGCTAAAAACTTAAACGTTTGATACTTTAAAACAAATCGTAATTAAAAAGGGAATGTGTAACTGAATGATTTGCTGCCCATTCATACTACATCACAGAGTCAAAATGAGCCACATCATAGCAACCAGATCGCACTGACGATGCCAATTATGAATAAACAGATTAAAGGCAATGATACATTTAGTTTAGTATACTGTTACGCATGCAGTTGGCATTAAAGAAGCTATTGGGACCTTTTAGTTTCACAGTTAATGACCAGCCCCATGTGCTCAGTGCCCCGCCCAGGACAGAGGACTTCAACGGCAAGAGTAACTGGACCAGAAGAGGAGGTGCTGTTTTGTAAAAAAGGTTAAATAGACCCTTATATATTGATAGAATGATCAATGTCTCCTCAATGGCCGCCTCTATGCAGTGGTGCCAAGCACACAAATGGGTGTTGGAAGCTTTGTGGATTTTGTCAGGGCAGAGAAGATGGATGACAGCACTCCTTTGGACCATAATCTGGACCAATGTCCACCCTGACAGGAAAGATGGATTCCCCTCTCAGTTGTTTCTGGGAAATGATGTCCGTCTTATCAAGCTGCCCTTTGAAATGTTTGCTCCCTCCAGTTCTGCAGTTTTAATGCTGCCTGGTATTTCACTACAGTGACAGTAAAAGCCAGCAGCATATGGCAATAGCAGCTTTCGAAGTTGCACTGAGACTCGCATTTACATTGACATGTGACTGCAATGTCACGGACTCAGCGGCGACGTTTACTGTGGCAACGGCTTTCGGGGGGATGGGCAGATGGTAAAACGGTGATTCAACAGTGAAGACTTGGCTCATCACCATGGCTACAACATACACAGTTTTCTCTGTTCACACCATCCAGTTTGCAGACCTTCAACTACTCAAACAGAGCCTTTACCTCGTCAAATGAATTTAAAACCAAAACTAGGCATCTTCTGAAGCTCAGGTGGCAGCTCCATCTACCATCTCCTCTGCAGCGTGACCTTTGTTTTTTATGAGTGTTTGTACCACGGCTAAACAAACGCACCTCTGTTTGTGCCAGCAGATGGCCCAGACCCGTCGGAGGCAGGACAGACAGTCATACCATCCATAGCCACTTATCTAGCATGGGGTCAGGGGCAGCCTCACGTTTATCCACAGAACACCATAACTGGGATGCATTCAGTCACACACACAATTAATTACAGACAGCAGTTCGCCTAACTGATGAATCTGGACTGCAGGGGTTAGCAGAGGACACAACTCCACACACAAGAACCCTCAGACCAGGAGGAGCCAGGCAACAGTGCAACCTATCCAGCCTCGGCGATGCCTAGCCAGCAGAGAGATCCATCAAACAATGCCAGGGATCCCGGCCGAGGGTGAATCCAAACGCAGTGGCGAGGTCGCACCCTGGACCTGGACCTAAACACCCCGCTTACAGAAGGGCATATTAACAGCAGAAAGTGTAGGGCGATAATTAACAATGATCACCAAATATCCTGCACTGCAAGACAAGCATAGACAGAGTCGCAGTGACAGAGTGCTCGAATAGTTGGTTGAAACAAAATCCTGGTCTGGATTTTTACTTTCTGTACCTGAAATTGACACCTCTGTTTTTAACCACCCGATGCAAAGACATTATTTTCACGATTACGAGCCAAAAATACATTTATCAGTAGAGCTTATTTTTTGGCCAATAATTAAACGTTTACCTTTAGTTTCCCCTCATTTTTAATTATGTTCTGCGTAGGGAATTTTAAGTAATGTTAGCTGGAATTAAAGACTATAATCGCGTATTGATTTACTACTGCGATTCACATAGTTGGCTCTAAACGTGCGGTCACAGAAAATTAATTGACACCCCCTTTTGACCAATCAGATTGTGGTATAATATTTGTTTAACTCAGGGTTATGCTATCACTCATACATTATTTAGCAGGACTCTCTGTGGTACATCCAGAGCTCTCAGATGTCCTATATTAACAGCGAGGCTAATGCAAAGGTTAATGGGCTGCACAACCTCAGCCTGAGCCTGGGCTGCCTGACACTGCTAGCTGGCTGCCTGGAGGGCTCATGCTGGCCCCGCCTTGCCATTGCCCCTGCCCCACTAATGGCTCCGCCTCTCCTCTGGCCCCGCCTTGCCATTGGCCCTGCCCCACTAATGGCTCTGCCTCTCGTCTGGCCCCGCCTCTCCTCTGGCCCCACCCAACCAGCTGAAGACACCTGATACTGCAGCACAACCACCAGTATAAACAGCGGGAGGCTCCCAGCACTCCGCAGCTGCCGGGACCCTGTCTATCGGCTCAGGAAATGGGCGGGAGCTGTTTCATATTTACATAAAATATAAATATATTCTAGAATAAAAATACAAAAACAGCGATATGAGAAAGCAAAATACAAACCAAAATGTCAGACCCTTCACTCGCAGAATTACAAGCTTAATACAATGTCTATTAAGAAGGGACTACTGTAAAGTGTATAAGAGTAGACAGACACAACAGGAGATTTTTAAGCTCCTTGTCATGTTTCTGCCGTTATCTCCTGGTTGCTCCTGTAAACCTTCCTAACAGTAACACGATTTGGGGCCAGATGCCAAGTGTAGTGCTGAAAAGGAACGAATATAAGCTCAGGACATCCATCCAGGTGGCCCTGGTACCAGAGGAAAAGCCAAAATGTGGGAATTGAGTTGGCAGGGGTCTTGTTGGTGTTTTTGAAGGATTTCAGTGGAATAAAATAGCTCCAATAGTAGAAAGACATTGACAGCGAATGGATGGAGATCTGAGAGTGTTTCAGTCCAGGAAATGGGTAGCATTAGGACCACAGAACCACTGGCATTGAACCTTGCTTATCAAAATACCAACAGATTTAGCTAAATAGATGACAGACAGACAGCCAGACACTTTATTGACTCCAAAGGAAATCTAGGACTACGGAAATTAAGAGTGCCTGCTAGCAATGTTAGTGTCACCTACCCATCCAAGTGCTCTCATTTACATGTACACACATGTGACCCTCCGCTCCACTCGAACAAGCTGCCCCTATTGACTGATGACTCACACAGCTGGGCTGGTGCATGCTGGGAATTAACTGAGCAGATGTTTTGCTCTCTACTTCCCATTAAGCTCTCAAGGTCATGGAGCGTAAGGTTCGGTTACTGAACAGAACGGACAGGAGAAATGGGAAGGAACAGAAACAAAAGTATATTCCTTATTTGAAAGCTAATATCTGTCAATCCATCCATCCATCCATTTCCTACTATATACAGCGACAGGGGGCCTGGAGCCTATTTCAGGAAGCACAGGGCACAGGGTAGGGGGCACCCTGGATGGGATGGATTCACACACATACACAATCACACATCACACTCTGGCAATCTACAGGCACCATTTCAATTTACCAAATACATATGAACTGTGGGAGGAAAATGGAGTAACCAGAGAAACCCAGAAACAGAGCCAGGGGTATGATTCACGCCCCTCAAACCCTAGATGACATTCATATATAACTATTTGGCATATTATGTAATGAAAGTAGGGTTTTAACGTCACCAGGGTTCTCCAAAATGGAAAAATAACTGCACACAACTAAAAACATTATGCAATAAACTGTCCCTCATTTACAGGAAACTGGTTTGTCTTTTCACATTTTATTTATTTAGCAGAAGCTTTTATGCAAAGTGATGTACCTTGTTGAGAATGCTGGGTCACATGGTCTGCAGAGCAATGGAGGGGGTTAAGAACCTCGCTCAAGGGCCCAATAGTGACATCACCCTACTGATTCAGGGATTCGAAGCGGCGACTTTCCAATCTCAGGCATAGCGTCTTAACCCGCTGAGCCACACACAAAAACAAAAACAATGCTGTTGTTCACCTGCTTAGAATGTCAAAGAAGAGCTTTGAATGAGCAGCCCTGCTCTAGATAAACATCTCCATCAAAGAGGAGCCTGCTGTCTACCAGGAGCTTCCATCCTGGGCAGCAAAGAGAAAAGCAAGGAGAAGGGATCACAAAGAGAAAAGAAAAAAGGGATCAACAAGAGAAGAAGGCGTCAGCAATGGAGAGAGAGACAGGACAGGGTGATGAATGGAGAGACAGGGCAGGGCGACGGAGAGAGAGAGACAGGGCATGGCGACGAATAGAGAGACAGGGCAGGGCGACGGATGGAGAGACAGGGCAGGGCAACAGATGGAGAGACAGGGCAGGGCGACGAATAGAGAGACAGGGCAGGGCAACGGAGAGAGAGACAAGGCAGGGCAATGGAGTGATAGACAGGGCAGGGCGATGGAGAGAGAGACAGGGCTGGGCGATGGAGAGAGAGACAGGGCAGTGTGATGGATGGAGAGACAAAGCAGGGTCAATGGAGAGAGAGAGACAGGGCAGGATGACAGATGGAAAGACAGGGCAAGGCGACAGAGAGAAAGACAAGGCAGGATGACGGAGAGAGAGACAGGGCAGGGCGACAGAGAGAGAGACAGGGCAGGGCGATGGAGAGAGAGAGACAGGGCAGGGCGACGGAGAGAGAGAGACAGGGCAGGGCGACAGAGAGAGAGACAGGGCAGGGCGACGGAGAGAGAGAGACAGGGCAGGGCGACGGAGAGAGAGAGACAGGGCAGGGCGATGGAGAGAGAGAGACAGGGCAGGGCGATGGAGAGAGATAGACAAGGCAGGGTGACGGGGAGAGAGACGACAGGGTGACGGATGGAGAGACTAAATAATGGAAGACAGCAAAAGGAGAGTGAGGGAACAGACAGGAGAGAACGAGAGCAACGTGAGGGAGAGGAAAATGAAAGACTAAAGAAAAAACAGGGGAACAGAAATAATAACAATGGAGAGAAGAAAAAAGCAAATGGACAGAGGCTCCGAACGAGGGAGAGCCGCAGAGAGCCGCATCTGAGCACAAATGATGTTCTCATTCTCTCTGTCTCTTTGCCTCCTTGACAACGTGTTTCTGCCGGAGGGTGGGACCCGGGACCCAGCCCCCCGCCGCCCGTCAGCAGATGTGAGGGAGCCTCTATTTTTAGGATAAGGCACTGTGGGTTCTGACGCATTCTTTTATTTTTTGATCAAAAGAGAGGAGGGGCTGTGGTTTGCATGCGACGCCGCACCAGTGACTGGATGCGAGGGCTCTGATGTCAGCGGGCAATCCGCACGCGCAGCGTGGCCTCCCATTGGCGGATGTGACACAGAAGAGCCCGAATTCACAACCTCCGCCGAAACCCCGAAGACATCAATGCCTTTGGAGATGGAGGCAAACCCAGACCTGCCTTCAAGAGCTGACAGAGCAGTGACGCAACAAAATTGCAACCGTAGACGCTGGCTAAACAAAAACTGTCTACGTTTTAATACTATGCAGACGAAAACAACTCGGGGCCTGAGCTCACAGGTATTCCAGGTATCACATGGGTAATCTGAGCTCACAGGTATTCCAGGTATCACATGGGTAATCTGAGCTCACAGGT
>JAODKM010000044.1:11277947-11291408 GCA_026780845.1 Petrocephalus sullivani | reverse complement strand
CCGCGACGCTCTTCCGGGACAACAGTCAGCAGCGCCGCGCGGGGGGGGGCTGGGTTGGTGTCCTGCGTCATTTGATCTCCGCGCCAGGTGAAAGAGTGGCCTTGTCTGAAGGCGGGACAGAGACCAGGTGACCACAGCGCCTCCGTGATTAGGGCACAAAGGGAAAATTATTTGGGAGCTACTGATTGGCCAATTGATCAATACACTTACAAATAGCAAATATTAGCAACAGGACTGAATGCGGCAGGCTGCTGGAGGATTGTACAGGGTTCAGGGTGTGTTTTAATGTTAGAAAACGCTGCAGGGCCCCCTGTGACCCTGACAGGGTTAAGCCACAAAATGCCTTCTTATGGTTTTGGCGGAAGTATGTCCTCATTTCGATGCACACATGAGGAATGCACCCAAGCACTGGTAAATGCGCTGGACCAAATGTTTTTCCCTCGTGCCATTAGTTGCACTGGCTTGCTGCTCCTATGAAAGACCTGTGAATTCATCACATACCATCAACATATGGCTGAAGGTGTCTCCTACCTGCACAGGACTAATCTGTCGTTAGCTTTTCCCTAGAGCCGGACAGCTTGATGGCGTAAGACCGCACAACACGCTCCGATCATTACACATTCTAATCACTGCAGAAATCCTCCCTCTCAGTTCAGTGCCACTGGAGCTGAGGCCCAAACCAGCTGCAGGCTTCTGACTTGCTGTTAGTATTTCGTCATCAGCACATTATCTGCCAGTGAATGGCAGTGACCACAGGGCAAACAGCTTATCCCGTCAATAATGAGAACGTGAGTCTAGCTGAGAGGTCAGGATTTCCCAGACAACAGGATTTGCATTCAAAGGCATATTTAACTTCATTAACATGTGACCTCTTACACAAACACCCAAAACAGTATAAGAATCATCCAGTCATTTCAAATCCGACTGCTTACACGTTTACATTTTTTTTGTGTAATGCAATACTAACAGTAATTATTTCTCATTATATAAATATGTCATTAATACATACTGATCAGCCATAACATTAAACATTAGCAGCAGATCCTTTAAGCCCTGGAAGTTGCAAGGTGGGGCCTACATGAATCGGACCTGTTTAGTACAGCACATCCCACAGATGCTCGGTCCGACTGAGATCTGGGGAAGTTGGAGACCAAGTTATCACCATGAACTCTTTTTCCATGCTCCTCACACCATTCCTGAACAATTTTTGCAGTGTGGTAGAGTGCATTATCCTGCTGAAAGAGGCCACTGCCATCTAGGAGAACCCATGGAGGAGTGTGCTTGGTCTGCAGAAATGTTTAGGTAGGTGGTACATGTCAATGTAACATCCACATGAATGCCAGGACCCAAGGTTTCCCAGCAGAACATTACCCAGAACATCACATTGCCAGCTTGCCTTCTTCCCATAGTGCATTCTGGTGCCATCTCTTCCCCAAGTAAACAATGCACATGCACCCAGCCAACCACATAAAACATGAAAACATGGCTCATCAGACCAGGCCACCTTCTTCCATTACACCTGATCAAAGTTGCTCAGATCCTTACACTTGGCCATTTTTCCTGCTTCCAGCGCATTAACTTCAAGAACTGACTGTTCACTTGTCTAATATCTATGGGCACCCTTGACAGAGGCCATTGTGACGAGATAATCAATGTCATTCACTTCACCACTCAGTGGTTTTAATGTTACGGCTGATTGGTGTAGAGATATTTATTGATTTCTGTATTGCCAGGTATGTGCTTATGCTGGGGTTCCTTGGCAACCAGGAGCTGCCGTCTGTCATAGAAAGAATTCCCCTCCCTTCTCTAATCATTTTGGCACAGGTGTCAGTGGAGATAAGACCCCCTCCCGCCCCCCTGACACCCTCACCAGGCCCCTGAGTCTCTCTCCTGGCTTCTCCCCGACACCATCACCGGTCAGTTCATTTTCTCGGCCATCAGCTCGCATTATGCAAATATTTAATTGCTTTTCAAGGACTAATATTGTGTTATTAGTTCGATAACGTAATATGACAGCAAAAGGCTGCTGTCAGGTTTCCATAGCGACATCACTCTTAGGCGTCAACAGATGTTTTTTTGAGTATAGATTTTTCCATGGGAGAAGCGTAAAGAATTGGCGTGCATAAACATAATCAAACATTTATCTTCCGTTGTATTTTTGTTCTTAAAATGTTAGCTGAAATATTACGTAACAAGTACAACAACTGCACCATGCTCACTATGTTATCCTGATGTTTGAAATAATTTAAATAATTACAATAAACCTACCGATTATCTCCTTAATAGGTAAATGATAAGCAGTGTTGTTTATATGTAATTATTATTTTAACTCTGAGTCTTTCCCATCTTTGGGTACCAGAAATAGTACTCATGTGGATAATCAGCTGGGTACCAGAAATAGTACTCATGTGGGTAATCAGCTGGGTACCAAAAATAGTACTCATGTGGGTAATCAGTTGGGTACCAGAAATAGTACTCATATGGGTAATCAGCTGGGTACCAGAAATAGTACTCATGTGGGTAATCAGCTGGGTATCAGAAATAGTACTCATGTGGGTAATCAGCATGTATATGGGGTAGGCAGAAAAACAGAAATGCCTAATGCAGAGCAGATATGAAGAAGGGCCACTTTGGCTTCAAGCCTTCTTGGAATTGGGCATAATTGGGAGATAGACCATGAGTATTTATTAATACCAAGCATACAAAGATCATATTTGTGGTATTGGCAAGAGTGGTCTTGCTAATTTGCCCCACCAAGAATGAACTTGAGGCTTAATGAATCATGGGATTGGTCTCGTTTAGTGAGGATGCAACTGGGCAAGGACGACCGCCGAGGATTTTTACCACCCTCCGCACTTCTGTCCTTGACTATTGCGACGGTACTTCGACAATGGAAGGCGGTCTGCTTTGAACTCCGCCACCCAGAGCTTCCATAAAGATGCAATGCTTAGGTTTTTGATGGGGGAGGCTATGGAGCAGACTGCGTTTGCCTTCACGCTAGTGCTTGAGTAACCGCTCTTCGATTTGTTCCGCAGTGTTTGTGGGGACATTGTCATCTTGGAAAACGGGAACATTAAATGGGAAGATTGTTTGTTCTTGCGCTGCAAATGGCCTCATATTCCTTGGCTAATACACAATGCGCAGAGCAAATGTCTAACGACTCCCACAAGATGGCTGCTCATACCATTATTGACTCCCCCACCAGGTTTTTAGCGGTTGGCAAAAGATATTGTGGGTTGAAGGCCTTCTCTGGGTGAGTTGGAGAGTTGGAGTCACCAAATTGCCCTTAGCTGTGCACGTGTGAGCGAATGGTGTGTGAGTGTGCGCTGTGATGGGTTGGCGCTCCATCCTGGGTTGTTCCTTGCCATGCCTTCCATAGCTTCCGGGTATAGGCTCCGGATCCCCGTGACCCTAAATTGGATGTATGAAGAAAGGGTGAAAGCTGATTCATCAGAACATGTTATGTCTCCATTGCCCAGGAGTTAGGGGTTGCTCTTCCAGCACCAGGCTATGAATCTGCGAGCATTGCTTTTTTAATAGGAATTTATGGTGCCCAAATTTGGACCATCAAAACCAATCTCCCATCCTTGCAGCACAGCAGGGCAGAGTTCCACCTCAGCACAAAGCACCCCATACTTGCAAAAATGCCTGACAGCACTGGGCCTGTTTATCAAGGTGGCCCAGATCCAGGTGAGCAGAGGTTGGAGAACAACCACAAAGACGCCTAACTGGCAGCTATTATAAGGCAGGCGCAGAGGCCCTGGAGATAAGGGTCTGAGCACCTTGGTGAAATGTTACATACAGTTATTACAGCAACAGGGATCGGCTGGACCAAAAGAGCCTCAGCCATGTGCACCGTCACATGGGAATGCAGATGTCTTGGAGGCGGCCAAACCACACCCTCACTTCTCAGCCAATCAGGGGCCACAGCAAGATCCTCCTGTGTGATGGAGGAACTTGGATGAATTCATTCATTTTTTATGGACGGTACAGCTCCTCAGGAAAAGCCAGTTTATTTAAAATGCAGAAGTAACAACGGACCTCCCCAGGCCTGCAGATGAAACCCTGCTAATTATGTGGTACGTAGCTCATGTTAAAGCTTATGAGCCTGGCCACATAAACCGCCAACCTCTGAGAACGGCGTCCCAGTGGGACACGCTGGGACCGCGGCAGTGGAGGCGAGTCTTAAGGGTTAAAATATGAGCAGATGGAAGAGAGAGAAAGGAGGAGAGAGAGTGGCTGTGACGTCTCTTGCATCTCGAGGGACTCCTTCCAAACAGGAGAAGGGGCGGGGGAGGGGGGACAGAAGGGACAGGAACAGATTGGGCCATTAGCTGGCAGCTGAGGAAGCCCATTAGCTTGGCAGCGGAGCTGACGCGCCAAAGCCCCGCCCACGCAAGGCCGCTGCGAGAGCCAACCGCGAGAGGCCACGGCGAGCTCTGTGCCGTCAAGCCCCTCATCAGGCTGCTCTGTATGTATAACCTAGTGTAACGGGCTCCGCCCTCAGAGCCCACACCTCCCATCACGGTCTCCTGCTTTGCATAGAAAAAAAACCCTCTCCCAGATATTTCTCTACATACTTCAGGTACTCTTAATTGCTCTAGTCTCATGTATACTTGTACATTTCCACAATAAGCATCCCTCTCTGTATGTGTAATACACCTCGTAGAAAACCGTAGGTGTGCAACACAACCTAAAAACAGAACCACTGCTGCCCTGTAGAGACTCTGCCAGCATGCAATCCATGCAATAGATGTATGACACAAGCAAAGATGTGCAGACTGGAATACATGCATACAAATCCACAAACATGGTACAGAAAAAATCTGATGAAATTGGTCCCATTAAGGACCTGGAGGTAGAGATTTGAGGGGAAAGATACATCAGAAAAATTCTTTTTGGTTGTAAAAGAAGGGCAGAAGAAAACATCCCCCTAGCTAGACCAGAAATGGAGATAGAAGGAAGTAAAAATAAAAAAAAACAATAAATAAACCGACCGCTGGAGGGATATCATTGACAGGAAGGGGTTGCTGTGCCCCCCTCCAACGTCGTTTCCCTGACATGGGCCACGGCTTTCTTCCGTGCCCCCTGGGAACCCATCTGTGTTTAACCAAAAAAAGCTGCATTTTATTGCGATGCCGCATGCGGGCCCTCGCAGCCCCCACCAGGCACCTGACATGTTTTACACAATGCATCTCGACCCAGTGCGCCTCTCAGGTCTAGGGCTCCAGGGGGGCTGTTTGCAACCCGCAGGGAGGAAGATGAATACGACAAGCCACCTGAACACGACAATGCATGCCAAAGAGCCTCCACATCTGAAATGCTGTTAAAAGAACTCCAGGGAAATCATGCATGGAACAAACAAGATTTTACAACAGCTATGGGGATAATATCTGGATTAAAATTCAAGCGCACCCAATGAAGAACAGACTTGTGGGAGTTTTACTTACATAAACATGTGCTGAGGGCAGAACGAAAAATGATTGGCTCAGAGAGATAGCCAATCAAATCTTGTGTAAGATATCAAACCAACCACTCATATGTCTTGGTCCCGCCTCCTGAAGTTGCTTGGACCCACCTACTCTACAATCTGATTGGTCATCTCTCTGAACTAATCATTTTTTGTTCTAATTTTTTGTTTGCGTAAGTAAAACTCCCTTGAGCACTCAACAGGGAGAGAGAAGGTAAGAGTAGCAGATATCAGCTAAGAGACCCTTGATTCCACTACTGCAGGCGTCATCTGCAAACCCAACAGTGAGCAAATGTTCAGGCATTAGAACATGGCAGGGCCATTATAACTATTATGAAATGCTTTGGGTATCTACAGACAACAGACCAAGAATATATGCAAAGTTCTGGTAGCTTCTAAAGGGCCAGAGAGAAGCATCAAGTCAACCGAGCAGGAGAAAAGCCACCACGGTGGGGCTTTGAATGAAAGACACCTGTCGGCCGTTACATATTTTCACAAAAAAAGAATTATTCTTACACATTTTCCATGAACTGTTGATCATTAAGCACCCACCTGTATAAATCGGCAGTTTTCAAGTCCAACACCTCCAGCCCTGCTATTAGGTAGCCCCTGTCCATCTGCCTCTAAAAACCTTTTTCTGGAAGTTGCTGAGGTGACTGCTACATCAGTCTTCTTGTACTCTCCAGCACAGAGAAGGTGAACTATAATGCAGACTGTCTGACTAGTAAGTCGAGATCTTGGCTGTCATGTGGGTCATGCTCTTGCCTAAGGAGTAACAGCACCCAGGCCACAGCTTTTTACAAATACGAGAACATTTCAATAGTCAAGAATTTTCAGTACATTTTATGCTTCATCTGGTGAAACACTACATCCCTGACCCCACATAAAAGTGGGAGAAGATGCCGAGAAAGGAGGAGAAGATACGGTGAAACGCTACATATTCAAAGTCAAGATGAAAGGCATGTGATTCCTTCGCCGCTACTAATCAGGTGTTATAGAGTGTAGGGGGCAGGGCGGGATGTTTGTAGCATCGAGGCTTTCCACAATGGCTATTTCACAGCCTTCAGCGGAAAGTCGATATACACAGGTTTAACGTCTTATAAATCATGGGTAAATGGAGATGTGACTGAGTAACTAAGGGCCTGCTGATTAATCCTCTGGAAGGGTTCCTATCGTTATCCAGTTGCTAAACGCCTAGTTGCCGTGCCGCCATATCTACCCGGCCGCTACTGACAGCGTGAACCAGGAAAAGCCACATTCACCTGGGACCTGCAGCCTGGTCGTTTCTAGGATTTGACCCTTAGGTTCACTCAGGGGAATTAAGGTCCAGAACCACTCCTGACCTCCAGCCAGTGCTCCCAGTGAAGGGCGATTCCATGCTGTCTCCAGCTACCCTCAAAATAACTCGAGCCCCATTAGAAGAACACGCCCCCCCCGGCATTCCGCTATTGCTGCGACTCCTTTCCATTCCCGAATTATAATGTCTGCCCAAGTGCATGACAATGTGTACGATGACTTTGTTTACCCTAGCCAACAGTGTAGAGGGCCACAAATTACCGTTTGCCTCCTTGCATCACTCCTGGGTGACACTAAGGATCCAATCAGGCAGAGAGTGATGCAGAACAAAGGCTGTGAGTGACTCATCATCCAATTTGCTGCCTTAATCATATGCACTTCTCAACAGATCTGGACTGGAAGGGTTGCCATGGCAAAGAATTGAACACTCAGAAATATCATTTTAATAATTACCAAGCTCTGGGAAATGGAACTTTGTTTTTAACAGGTTCTGTAAGTTAAGAGGTCAATTGCTGTATTAAATGCATTTATATAATACTACTAATACTAATAATGCATATACTCATATATTAACATTCCTTGTAAGGTATGTCGTGCTCGGAAGGGCAGAGAACGTTACCACAATATGTGTAAACTTCCTAGTAAGAAGGTAAGTCTTGTAGCCAGTGCTCAATAAGCTTATGTGCGCTAATGAAATGTAAATATAGTTATATACTGAGAATATGGGAACATTATATGGGAAGATTTTCGTATACCCAAGAACACAAAATGCTGAAATTGATCATTTGTCTTCTGATGTTGAAAAACTCTTGTATTTATCTTAGCTTCCATCACTATAGTGGGGTTTAAGCCTTTAGCTTAGTGAATGAGATTTTGCAGGGCCTCTCTGTTGCTTGGGTGCACTGGTATCTCCCCATTTCCCCATGATGTGTGACTGTGTGTTTGAGTGCGTGCCCTCTGATTCGCTGGCATCCCATCCAGGGTATCCCCTGCTTTGTGCTCTGTGGTTCCTGGAATAGGCTCACCATGAGCCTGTATTGCACGAGCAGTTCTGAGAGATTGGATGGATGTGCCTGACACATTTATCACACATTAACAGATGAGTTCTGACCCCAGAAGCATTAACAGAAAACAGAAAATGAATGAAGCGGAGAGAGTAGATCTTCCAGTGTGAGCTATCAGACATCGACCTCAGAGCCCCAGTGCCTCTCGGAATGTAGCATAAAGTTGCAGTGACTCCATGGCTGGGATTGTGGTGCATTGCTGCTTCGGAGGGGTAAGACAGCACCTTGTACTGGGAGAGAGAGATACGGCAGCCCCAGTGACATTCACACCTTATCCATGGCAAGCTTTTTTAGGTCGTTACTTATTAGCGAGGGATATCGGCTTTGCACTTTCCCCTAAGGGTATTCGCCTGGAGAACCTGTGCGAGAGGGATGCTTGCTCTGCATGATGCACCCAGACGGTCCGCTGTAGGAGTCACAAAGCCCAGCCCCACACCGCCGCTGCCAGCGCTCGCCGGAAGGCTACAGCTCTCCTCCACACCCGCGTCTGTTTTTTCTGTGTCCTTCTCACAGGGGATGTGGTGGGGATGAGGGTGCCCCTGAGTGTCCCTGCACTCCAACGAGCCCCAAACTCCGTGCTGAACCTGTTTAACTGGCACGGACCTGGGTGTCCCCTGGGTGTCCCCTGCCTTGTGTTCTATGCTGGCTAGGATAGGCTCGATCCCACAACCATGTACTGGATAAGAGGTTTGGATGGATGGATGTGGACAGTTATGCTGTTCTGAAGTTTATCTCACTACTGGTTGTTAAACTGGGCATGGATACCCTGACAGATTCGGGGAGCCCAGCACTTAAAAGGGGCCTCGGAACACATAAAATTATTCATAAAATTCGGCGGGGGGCCCAAGATGATATTTCATCGGGTGCCCAGAATTTCTAGATACGCTGCTACACCAATCAGAAACCCAAATGACACAGGCAAGTATAGTCCTGTTCATAAAGAGCTTAGCATACACTGCTGGATCAGAACAAGCCTAGAATCAACTGAGCGTAGCCCTGTCTGAGCTCCAGAGGGACATGGGAACTGGGTGCTTAATTGGGCATGTCAGCGACTTCCGAACAGTGATCTATCAAAGTTAGCACAAACAAGAATTTCAGCCTCAGAGTTCCCTGGATCCTGGAAAAAGGCATTAAAAGGTGTCATAAGAACCAGAAGATGATGTAGGTACAATACAGAATTTTCAAAGAAGTCAATGACAGAATTATGACAATGACAAGGTCTCCTTTAAAATCTTACACAATCATGTTAGCGGTTACCGGAAGATACAGTAAACAACGGTTTTCATATTTCCTAGCCTCTGGATCACAGTTTCACCTAAATCCCAGTGAGAATTTCCTTGGGCATTCATAACCTTCTTAGAAGAATGAACAAACTAGAATAATATGTCTTTAACATGCCTTTAAAGCTTACTTAGCAGCAAAGTCGGTCCAGGACAACACACACCATTTACACACCATTTACACACCATTCACCACAAACACAAATGTCCTTTCAGCAACGCCAAACACTAAAACACCAAGACACCAAACACTGACTTCTTCTTCACGGCTTCCGCGATACAATTTCCTTTGTAATCGCCCGATGCTGGCTCATGATGAAAAAGATAAAACTCGACACCATTTCTGGGTGAAATCTGCCTTTCACACAGGCACAGCTGAAGGCTATAAGTTGTACTAAATTCACTGTTTAATATATTATGAACCCAAGCAATATCTAAGACGCATGCATATTTAATCAGTCCTCCTACTTCCTCAGTGTCCTCCTACAAGAAGGTCACTCAGAAAGGTTGATTTAGCTCTGAAAGGCAGAGGTGGACATTTCAAGTCCAGAAAGTAAAAATCCTGAACAGGATTTTGTTTCAACCAACCAGCTGAGTAATATGTGACTGGGATTCTTTGTGCTCAACTAATAGGTTGAAACAAAATCCTGGTCTGGATTTTTACTTTCTGGACCTGAAATGTTCACCTCTGCTGAAAGGCTTGATGGCTTGGAAGGAGCATGGGCCAATCAGAGCTCATTGTTACCAATACAGGAAACATGTGCTAGCTAAGCATGAAAAAACAGTTTTTGCATGTAACACAGACCACTTACATGGCCTGCCTGTGTCATACCAGCAGGACACCCATATGACGTCCCTGACTATCACTGCAGGGCGGTTTAGCAGAAAGCTGGTTGAGGATGTAAAATGAGACATGTTGGTCAAAGTTTCCCTGTTTTCCATGTCCTCTCAAAAAAGACAGTTATCTCTCAGGGCTGCATGGCTGTGATGTCATCAGGTCCCTGGCGGGTGATGCCTCAATGCATTGTGACCTCGTTGCATAATTGGTTACAGGAGTCAGGTGCTTTAAGCAGCTTTCAAAGCCCATGAAGGAAAAGCCCTTTAAGGGCATTTTAAAGTTTCAGGGAAATGCTATTTCATTTCATGGTGTGCCTGCATATTGTGAAATGACATTAAATGTAAATTGATTTCACAAGAACCTACAGCCATCTGAACTAGCAACTCCTAATGGGTTTGGACTGGCATGCCAATTATGCGAATGAACCACACACAATGGCAATCACTTTCTATACAATAGCATTCTTGAAAACTTGTAATGAGTTCACCGGAACTTGTTTTCCAGCACCGAAACGCTAAAGGTTTCTGCAAAATTTTTCTGCGTTCGTAGGTACGCGTTTTAAAATATATTCACCCCCATCTGCTGTTACTGTTATCACCCACAGGGAAAATAGCGGTTCTCTCATGAACGTGTGTTGCAGCGATACATAAATTAAGTTGCTGCAAAGGTACGATATTACAGCGTTTCCATTCGCTGCTTAGATCGGAATGACAGTTTGCACCTCACACAGAAACAACTTCAGGAAAAACCTTAAATCAAATCAGATCACATTGTCACATCACTTGACACTTACGCAATTGTGTGGAAAGTCCTCCCGCAGCAGCTATGATGTAGCTCAAATAATACAAAACATGATAAAACATGACTGAGAAGGCAGCGCAATGGGAAGTATACAGAAAATGGCAATAAACGGCACTGTTCAAATAGTGTGAAAATTGGAACAATAGATATATAAGTAGTCCCCAACTTACGATGGAGATGTGTTCCGATGGCCCCACCGTAACTTGAAAATAGCGTAAGTCGAGATGAGCTTTGAAACATCAGAAACACAGAAAGAAAGACGCACTCTAATACCAAGACGACTGAACTCAACCTTTGGCGAGAGTGAGGCATCTCAAGGGGCGGGAGATGCGTACATCCCAGCATCGTCCCATCGTATCGTACCGCATACGCTGCTATGCTTGCCGCATAATAATAACTTGGAATAAATGAACTTAGAATATTTGTACAATGATGTCGTAACACTATTCGTCATCGTAAGATTGAAAAATCGTAAGTTGAACCATCGTAACTCGCGGACCATCTGTAATAAACACAACACATGGACACATGAATATGCGAATGGCTGATGGAAGTGGATGGCAGAATGGTTCCGAGGCTGCTGGTTGGGGCCCCCACTCCGCAGTACAGTCTGCCTGACAGTAGCAGTTGTCTCACTTGGTGTTATTTGAGGTTGCCTCAGCCCCCCAGGGACTTTCTCCCATGCACTTAACCCCGAAAATTAGTAATAGTCTTAAATCTCCAAACATTGTCAATAAATTGGATAATGCCATCTGTAATGCTTTCCTGAAGAATAACAGTTATAGCCTTCATCTGATTCACTCTGCCCTACAATGTTTTTATTAATCAACATAACAGATGCCCGCGCCTTGTGGTCTTCGAAGAGTTTACATCCGAACAGCCTGCAGAGAGTAATAGGCAATATTGTGAAGTGTTGTGCTGGGTGTTTTTTAAAGGCAGGTGTGTATATAAATCACAGCAAAGGAATCACTACTTGGGGAAGCCTCAGGAATATAGTGGAGACATGTCAAGGAAGCACTTCTTTTGGCTGGCTGACAGCCACACTGCGCGAGCCAGAGGTCATGTGCAAAGGTCGCTGGGATGGGCGAGATGACAGGACCAGACACCCGGTGAATCTGAACCCGGCTATCCACGGACCTCCGACGCGGACACCAAAGGACCCCTGCTGGGGAGCCATGGTGGTAGAGGAGGGTGATTCGGGGATTCCAAACGCTCCCCGGGAAACGAGAAGAACAGGATGTCCACTGTCTGGCCAGGAGAAAAGCGGAATCTGAGAGCGACAGAAATCAAACAGCACTGAGGCTCTCGCTAAATACCCCAATGCGATGTCCCTGCTGGGCAACCCCAACCCCAGCCCACCCCGACCGCTGGCCCCCTAACCTAGGACGGTAATGGGGGCTGAATCTGGAGAAGCAATCAAAGTGCTCAGGCTCTCTAGCACCTCAAGCTAAGTAAGAGCGCCGCTCTAATGGCCATGCGGGGAATAGCATGGGTGGGCAAGGGGGTGGGGGGCGGCGACAGCGACCAAAGGGCAGAAACAGTGTGCTGTATGTGGCAGCCATAGCGATAGATTCACTGAGAAAGATCAAAGCTGGAGGAGGCTTCTCGCCATCTAAGCAGATGATGGCTTAACTAATGAATTATATAAATGAGCTCATTTGACTTCTGGGACTGTGGTAAAGTGGAGAGGTGCCTTCACTCCTAGAAGCTCAATCGCCTGCAAAGCTGAGCTCCACCAGCAGAATCACACTAGCATCAGATCTCACAGGAGCGGGGTGACCCTCACATTCCCAAGTTTCGACTCAGAATTCCTTTTTATGCAGAAGATGATCACAGTGGCTGACCTGGGCAAAAATTAGCAGCTCGTTTTTTCACACAGGACGCCACGTTTCCTAGTGAGAAGTACATTGCCCATGAGCAGTGTAAAGACCAGCAGCAGGCTGATGGGCTTAAAATAGCCCTTCTGTCTCTGCTAGCCCACAAGCAGCTGGACCTGTCACATAGACTGCTATCACCTAGGCTGATCTTACACGGTTAACCCATTCCCCTCCAGCATCCAGCAGATTCGGAATATAAATACTAAATGATACAAAGCAAGTTAAGACATGAAAACCTTGTTAGCGTCGATATACAAACCTGGCACAAGCCTGCCAGTATAACACCATTAGTACCATCATATTACCAGGCTAATTTCCCAATTCCATCTCAGTTCAACGTAGCAATGAATATTTTTATACTTTCTGTCAGATATGAAGATTATCCCAGAACTCAATTTAGCCAAAAACAAAGCCCAAAATTACTGGGTTTACGCGTAATTACTGTGTATAATATGGCGATTTAGGTAATTTAATGTCCAGCAGAAGACTGTACATTAAGTGTGATCCTACAAATGATGTAAAATATTTAGTTTTGATGGGTCGCCAGCTAAATCTGTCCGTATTGAAGAAAAATGAAATACCAATAATAGGCGATATGTCGCATTCTTTCTGAAGGCAAGGTCGTTTCAGAAGAAAGAACATGCCGCCTCAAACGAGTAAGAAGAACAAGGGAATTTAGCATCGTGCAACAATTTCAGAAACCTCCCCACAAGGTCATTATGGCATTATAATTAACGTAGATGTAAAATGTCTCCAAGCTCTACGCTGTCGAATACGACGAATGGATAACTGAAATGACGAATAGGAAATGTGTGTGTGTGTGTGTGTGTGTGTG
>JAODKM010000044.1:11231917-11274159 GCA_026780845.1 Petrocephalus sullivani | reverse complement strand
GGTGCTGTGATATTTTACATTTTTAAGCACTTTAGTGCTGTTTGAGTCAACTTCGTAAGCTGTGTACGCCGTACAGCGCTATTGTAGTCGATAGATGTGTTGCTACGGTGAACGGCATACGCTTGGAGTCGTTCGTACTCCGAAAGAGCGAACGCAAGAGCCACTTTCTTGGAGGCTTCCATCTTGGATCCTAGTTCGGCAAGTGGAATACATCCGAGTTTTTAGCGGATGTGACGTTATTCTGAGTTCCGCGCTCCGACCTCCGAGGATAATGGAACGTACTATAACATCAAATCAACTGTGCCTTTGATATTGGGCTATAGTGGTAAGCAAATTGTGAAAAGGTGTAGAGGGAACACAATTAAACAAACAAATGCAAAAATTCAAGACTAACCTTAGCCTCAGCGGCAGAGTAAGGCATAGACCAGGGTTAGGGAATCTTATCTGCAAAGGGCCGTTGTGTATGCAGATTTTTGGGATAACCTTTAGGTAAGCTGGCCAAACCCAATTGTGAGTACTCTGCCAATCAGTCCTCTAATTAGTAACCTAATTAGGGAGTTGCAGTAAAAACCTGCACACGCAACGACCCTTTCGGGATAAGGTTGTCCATCCCTGGCATAGACTATCCTAGGCTACATCCAAAGGTCACGGCAAAAGAGAGAACGCTTAAACTTCTTAAATTCAGCCTATCAATCCACTGACATGACACCCCCCTCTCATGCCCACCCTGATTGGTAAGTTTGACTGCTGGTACCCCACGCTAGAGGATTACTGATGTTCCATCGTTTTTAATTCCCTCTCGTTTCACTTTCAGCTTCGATTAATAGCTCAATTGGCCCACTTAGGGGCCCCCTATCCCTGCCAGCCGAGGGCCCCCAAGAGGTTCATCTGCCCCAGGACTCAATGGATGCAACAGTGGCACAACAAGCCATATGATTATGACCCAGCAGAAACCTTCCAGGCCCAAGATGCCCACCAGTAAGGTTAAAAGGCACAACAAGCAATAAATGATTATAGTAATGCAAATGGAACAATAAAGAGACCTTGAACGTCATGCACTCTGGCACTCCAGACTTTGTTACATGTCACGAATACCCTGCTTTACGGAGCCATTCAGGATATAGGTCATAAATCTTCCCAATATCGGTGCTTCACGCACAGCAAATTCATTGTCCATGTTTACAGTCCACACAGAGCCCTTTACTGCCGAATAATGGCTGGTAGAGGCTACGGCTCATGCGGTTTGAAACTTTGCATCCCCCCACATGTAGGAATCGCCAGACACCGACCATCCGACTTTAGATACCAGATACCGGCTCTTTGACCTGGAAGCAAGTCAACTTTAAAATTCACCTAGAAGGAAAATAAATGCATGATGTGGTTTTAAATATCTACATCTGGGGATTTTTATTCTTTAAACCAGTGGTTCCCAACCCAGTCCTCGGGGACCCCCAGACACTCCGCATTTTTGCTCCCTCCCAGCTCCCAGCCAATCAAGAACACCAAAAACCTCGTGTTGGAATCTGGGAGGGAGCAAAAATGTGGACTGTCAGGGGGTCCCCGAGGACTGGCTTGAAACACTGTTTAGATAAAGTGACCGATGCATTGCACTGAACCTGAAGGGGAACCATAAACAATGAGGCGACGCAACGTCTTGAGGATTATTACTGAGAAAAGCATTATGATTATTTGAAGGAATATTGGCAGGGGTCTTAAAAACATGGACAATTAGTGTAAATTCAATAACTCAAACCTCTGAAAAGGGCAGCTGAAATTTCATTAGGGGACCAACCAGACGTCAGTCTGCAGAATAACATGCCCGTGACGTGCAGGTCCATGGAGAAAGGGCATCTTAGAGAAAGACACATAAACGCTGTCGAGGTCGCTGCAAATGTGTCGCTGGCTACCTTATTACTGGGGTTAGGGTTAGGGTTAGGGTGGGGGTATATTAAAAGAATGTAAAATATGAAAAAACGCCATTGTGACTGTAACCGGTCAATTGTGATAAATCTAGCAAGGGACTCTCCCAGATCGGCAAAATCTAATGAGGGAGGCCTGCCAGTCTGAGGTAAATGGGGGGCCGTGAGTCTCAGCCAGATTGCAACCCCATCCATTAAGACCAGTGGATAGTATATACAAAAGCAGCGGTTTGCCCAGGCTGGACGCCCCAGGCTAGTGGTTTTGACTGTACTATTATGTCTCAGCATTTCCTCAGAGAGCAGGATTTTAGGAAACCTTTGTCTGGTCCTCTTACTTCAACCATTATGTGCATTTTCTGCCCAATAAAGTGCAGCGTCTGGCCTTTTTGTCCATAGGCGGAGAGCAGGGGTGTGTGCGCGTGTGTGGGGGGGGGGGGGGGGGCTGCAGTGGCCTGAGCACCCCTCCTATTTGTGTGAACAATGGAAAGTGTCCCCCCCTTACACAAAATTTACCACTCACTGAGAGGGACGCCCCTCCAGTGAAGCACCCGCCCCCAGAAATTTCTTTGCACGGCACGGGCAGTGATGACGCATCTTACCATAAATCCAATAGCGCTATGCAAACCAGCACAGCCACGGAGCCGCCAGCAATCCTTAAGATTAAAAGAGCGACATTTACAAACCACCACCAACCAAAAATCCTCAGAAGTAACTCAGTCAATATTACTGCCAGTCAGGCGGAAAGGAAATCTAAAGGCTTTAATCATACTTGTTTAGTGTTGTTTTGGAAAGCCACCCGACCTGAACATACTACATGTGCTTTCCAGGAATCAGAAAGATTTAACTTCCGCTTTGGATTATTTAAACAAACGCAACAATGACTTTCAAGCAGGCTTACACCATAGTACATGCCATATGCCTACAAGAACTCAGCATTAATGTGAAAAGAGGAATTAAACGGTAGCTTATAGCAATAGTAGTTTCAGCCAAAATATGTGCATTAAGTGGTCAGTATTAGTGGCTCTCTGGGTAAACATCTGCTTCCATAAAGGATCCTCTGTATGTCGGCAGATTTCATGATTACTTTCAAAATCAAAGGCTGAAATCCCAGCTGTACAATAAGGGATAACTGCTGTTCTACCACAAGCTCTATGACCCCCCCTTAAGAGCACTCAGCTCGGCCACAATGTTACTACTGAGACTCACTGACAAAGGGATGACTTTGTAATACATGGACTTTTTAACTTATTTAGCAGACACCAATATCTAAAGCGACATGCAATTTTTTTTTTGGAGAAATCAGTCGGACAGTCCCTAAAGTCCTCAAGGATCTTGGGCAGGACCCTGGGAATCGATCTGGGAACCTTCTGATCACAGGCCCCGCCTGCTAAGCCACAGGCCAGATCACTGGTGGCATCTCCTGCTCATTGGTGCATGGAGACCGGTAGAAGTTATTTCCTACATTCGCACAAATTATGCATCACAAAGTGTGTCAATTATCGCCAATAATCAAGTCAATATATCTTGTAAGAGATACTGCTGTTGGAGTTTCCAAATGTATTTGTCTGGCGCTTTAATCATCACAGAAAGAATGCCATTCAGTCCCATCATATTCGAGAGAAGCCCGACGTTTCTGTGGCTGATATCTCCAAAAGGAAGCAACCAATGAGAACAAGTTAGCCAGCGGTAACAAGAATAAAATAGTGACTAATGTCTCCCCAAGTCACATCTTTGTCCCTCCTGCACAGGGGACATTTAAGGGTGCGATTCATTCACAAATAGCTGTGATGCCAAACAAAGCAGCTTAACCCCACACCAGTAGCCCCACAGCTTTGGTTTCTGTCTGTCTCAGCTACTAGACAGAAGAAAAAAAAGTCCTAAATATCTTCATTCAAAAAAAGCAATCATCACTATTTTAGTTTATGGCCCCAACGAGAGAATATTTTTACTGTGATATAATTACAATGAAATTGTTTAGATCACTAAAATTACCCACAGCATTTAATTTAAAAGAACAACATAATAATTCAAATAAAACTTCAATCCAGGGCAGTCCATGCCAAAGCTAGTGAATAATAAAAAAAAGGTGACATTTTATTAAAAGCTTTATTCCTCATGTCTGTACAATGACAAAGATAATAAAAGAAACTAGGAAACCAAGGAGCAGATGGCTCCTGACAACAGAAACCCTCAAAGTATAAAACGCAGTGGCTAAGGAGGCATTGGGCCCCTCATAGGACCCCGGGGCGGAGCAGGGGGTCTCGGGGGCATGGGGGGGCCTCTCTGAAAGCCGAATGGAGGAGGCCTGGGTGGACCGCCGCTGTATCCCGGTGGGGGCATGGGAGGGGGTCCCCGCATCCCAGGATGCACTGGGGGGCCTGAGCCAGGGAAAGACAGACACTGGATCAGGCACAGCACGGAACAGAGAGTGATGCACAATCACGGCGCACCGGACCACGGAGCATCATCTTGCTTAGTTCTGGCACCAAACTCTCACTTGTGGTTTCCATTAACTACAAGTTATCACAGCTTGGGGTAAGAAAAGCAGCTCACCCATGGGGGGGCCGAAGGGTCCCCTGGGCGGCATTCCCATGGGCGGGGCAGGGGGCATGCCCGGCGGTGGGGGGGCGCGGTGTTGGCTGGCACCCGGAGGAGGGGGCACCATCCCCGGGGGGCCTGGGGGAGGCATAGGCATCTGGGGCATTCCTGCATGACAGACATGGCAAAGAGAGGTGAGGTCAGTGAGGCACCGCGACCACAGCCAGGGGCGTGCGCTCTGACGATCAGACCAGGAACCATTCAAATGTCCCACGATCTGCCGTTACAGAGGAATCCCAACATGCAGCACGTTCCCCGTGTGCCAGCACAGTGGCGCAGACAGCAGGGGGAAGTCGGCCCCTAAGAAGAATTCAACTTTGAGAATATGGAACTTCGTTTGAGTTTTCCAAAAGCAACACGCCGCAGACGTGCTCTGCAGGCTGAGTCTCTGTGCCCATAACCGGAAGGTTGCTGGTTTGAGCCCTGGCAGAAGTGACATGTCCATGGGCCCTTGCGCAAGGCCCTTAACCCCCAGTTCCAGGGGCGCTGCACCCTGGCTGACCCTCTGTGACCCGTAAGCTATGGCGAGCGAGATGAGGCAGGCGACGAAGAATTCCAACATACCTGCACTCATACTCAAATTGCAAATAGTTTTTTTATTACTATTATAGGTAATACTGCAGTTTAATGACAGACCAACGGTGCGAGGTGACTTACCTGGTGGAGGCATGCCCGCAGGAGGGAAGGGGGGTGGTCCAGGAGGGGGCCCTCCTGCCCCTCCCTGAGGCCCTGGTGTCCCTGGCGCTGGGGGCATGGGCATTCCTGGGGGCAGCCCCGGGGGCATGGAGCCAGGGGGCGGCACAGGGGGGAACGCGCCAGGAGGGGGCACGCCTGCCGGGACAAAAGCCAAGGTGAGGAAGGAGAGGGGGGGTGCGGGTCAAAGCCGAAAAGCCACTGCGTCTAACTTTACAATAGCAATAAATAAACATCTAATGGAAGTAGCTTCACTATGGCGTGTACAAAGCCCAGGAACAAAGGAAACCAATGGGATGTCTTGGTAAGGTTTTATGGGGTTTTGGCAGATGTAAATGAGGACTTTAACAGGCGCAGATGAGGCGTGTGTGTGTATAAAAAGTATAGCACAGAAGCATGAAAGCTAACGATCAATCATGACAGGAAAAATGTGACAAAACGAAGTAAGACGAGGCAAAAAAAGACAAGCTGTGGGTTAATCTTTGTGATGTTCCGGGGGAGGGGGTGGGCCTCAGGCTGACCTGGCATGGGGATCCCGGCACCGAGCGCAGTCAGGACCGGCGTGGGTGCGGACGGTGGCGGCGGGGCGTCGGCGAACAACTGATGCGGCCGGTCAGCCTGGGACAGCGGGTTCTGTGCGGCCAGCAGGCGCTCAGCGGCCGAGCCGTGCCGCTCGCCCTTAGAGTCCTTCTTAAAGGCGTAGGAGACGGTGATGGGCCGGTTGCAAAGGTACTGCCCATTCATGGCCTCGATGGCGGCGTCCGACGCGTCGAAGCTTGCGAAGTTGATGAAGGCGTAGCCCTTGGAGTTTCCAGTGTCTGGGTCACGCATGATCTTGGGGGTCTGCAGGATGACACCGAAGGCGCTGAAGGTGTCGTACAGGAGCTTCTCATCGATCTCGGGATCCAGGTTGCCGATGAAGATGTTAGCCCCCACGTCCAGGTTCTTGTTGTGCGCCGAGGCCTTGTTCACTCGGATTGGCTTGCCGTACAGCTTGATCATGTTCATGATCTTTATAGCGTAATCTGCGTCCTCCTCACTGAGAAACTCCACGAACCCATATCCTGCACAAAAGGAGGGTCAGGCTGCAGTATCACAGTAAAAATCACAAACCAAGCTTTGCAGAGATTAGCTAACAATTTTGGTAATTGGCTTTTGACTCACACTAACTGTTAATAACATTTCTCCTTTCTCTGATTTACTCACGTTTGCATGCTGATGCTGACAAAACCATCCCATCACACTACTTGCTGAAGGTGTCTTAATACAGTCCGCATTACACGGTATTGCCAAATAATTACTACGACTAAACTAACCTTGGTGCTGGCCGGTCACTCTGTCCTTGGGCATGTGCGTGTTCACCACCGGCCCAGCCTGCAGGAACAGCTCCCATAATAACGGCTCAGACACTTTCTCGTCCAGGCCACCTACGTACACCGTGGCGTCTGCAAAGAGGAAACGCGGCAAGCCGTGGTACGGCGGAATTAGCGGAGGGGCATCGGAGTCATTCCAGAGAAATACAGGATTACATTAAAACACGTCTACTGCACACGTAACAGCCGTGGGCTCTACATTTTCCAACAAAAAGCACATAAAAGACTGCAGGAAACAAACAATGGACGGTATGAGGTAGCTGCTTGGCCATTTGGTTTCCTACTACCTTAGCACCCTTCTAGTTATGTTTACATATTCCCCCCCCCCGCCAATTAATGACCAGTTACTATCTGGACATCTTTCGTTAAAAAAATAATTAATTAATCGTTTTCTCTTTACGTAGCTCAGTAGCAAATTAGCCAATGAAAGGGACTGGCCTGCTCAATGATACCCAGTAAAAACAGAAATATATATATTCAGATTTATTGTAACTACATTATAACAAGAAATATTTTTCGCGACGAAACCGCTACCTAATTCATTTCTTAAAATCAAGTTTGCGAAACATTACCCTGGTTTCGCTCCGAAATTGGTCCCGCCGCCATGTTGAACACGGCATGCAAGCGACGTCTGCCGGAAGCGCGGCTCCTCGTCGGACAGCCACTTCCGGAAAAAGGCCGGCAGCAGCATAGAACGCACTCTGGCGCCCTCTGGTGCAAGGAGTGTTAACCTCACGCGGTTAACAATGTTAAACAAATCAGATATGCTGTTTACACAAGTATACCTCACTTAGTTTTTTTTCTGTTTATCAGATGAAGTTACACAATGATGGACAACTGTAAATATGTTTCTTTAAATGGCCTCTTAGATACGCGTGAATACTGTGAGAGGTATGCGTTTTAATCTTGAAATCTTCAGTCATGACCTAACCTATAGTCAAATTTTAACCCATTTTTAAAACCGAAAAATTCAGGCTGTGTGAAACTCTGACATAATGTTCAATATCCGTTGTTTGCAAACTTGTCCTGCAAGATTCCAGGACACTGACATCCTCTGAACATTATCAAATCCGACTGCAGCTTGCATAGTTACAAGTGTCACATTCGTATTTGTGTCATATCTTTCCTACTTCATTCATTTTCCATTTTTTAATTTTAACGGCAAAAACGGAAAACATGGTCCATAGCGATCACACTGATTGTTTCTAAGATTCTCTCGGCCAACTTAAAATAGTTTAAGATAGAAATCTAGCTGTACCGGTTTCAGAACAAGTTTAGCTCTTGTGAAATTTCACGTTACTTTAGGGTGGCAAGTCAAGTCACGCTGGCCGAGCTGTTTACCAGTAAGTTACACCGCGGCGCGCTTTCGTTACACTCCGCATCTCCAGTAACGCAAGTCGATTCGAGATGTAAAATACCGGAATATCGGGAAAGCGCTTGAGGATTTCCCTGGTTCCGTTAATAACTACCAAAACCCGTAATATAGGACGATGCTTATTGCCTCGGACGCGGACGTGCACCCCGCCACCAGCGCCTGCTAGGAGCACTATGCGGGACACCAGCATGGAGCTGTTCCGGAGAATCCTGTCAGTCATGGGCTTTGATTGCATGCGGCGCACAGCTTCGGCGCAGAGGTGCGTATTTTACCTTTTTTGCCACTCCGTCGCATACTTACCAATGCAGGAATAAATGCAGCACAATCATTTAAATAATAAGTGAAAATATTTTTAAAAAGAATTAATTAATTGGCTGTTGGTTTAAATTATGTGGCTGATCCGCATATCGGATTCGCAGCTTAATCTGTTGTTAGACATCCACAGTTACACAGCATAATTAATGTAGGCAACTTTTTCTATTGTGGGGGCAAAACTGAAATTCGCTTTGATATAGCTGACAGACTGTGGTTGCATGTACACATGCCTCAAAATGAGCGAGAACGATGTAATTAATGACGTTTTTGTCTAAGGTATCACAGGCAGGGGTTTTCTATTTCAGAAACCTATGACCGCTGGACACATTTGTATCCACTCAGGAAATGACAACTTCATACATCACCAACCACTTAAGTTTTTAGGCATTTGGATAAATCGTGGTAGTGAGCCGGAATCTTGTAGCACTCACTGGGGTCTTCCATGTATTAAATAAATTCTGAAATAAAGTTTTGCGGGGTTTATCAGATTATTTATTGTACTAGAAGGGCAGATGCATTGACGAATGCACAATCATAACCCTCTCCACAATGCGGAATGAAATTAGATGAGTAGGGAGAATCTCATAAATTACATTCATTGAGCATTGTTTTGGGAATTAGAAGAGGTAATATAATGTTTTTTTATTTATTAGCAAATACTGAGCAGGTGAATTTAGTGTGCTGCGTGGAAGCATCCTGTTGCCGTTAAATATAGCTCGAACTATTACAGTGTCCACACTGGTCCTTCTGCAGGTCCGCTAGCAGGCACACCTTGAACCAGGTGGATGGTCGCGACAGCCGCTCACAGAGCTGCAGCTCCTCCGTGGGCCCAGAACTGCCTCACTGCCAGAACTGTATCTCCTACAACGCCTACTTCAAGCGGCTGAGCTGCGGACATATGTACTGTGACTCCTGCATTGACCGCATAGTGAACCAGGCCTTCATGGACATCGAAGGCCTGTGGGAGTACCCCTGTCCCATGTGCAAGTCCATCCGCCAGCTGGGGCTTCAGATCCCCGAATCGGGGCGGTCCGCCTACTCGAGGGAGGACTCTCGCGACACCAGTAATGGAACCCTGCAGCAGGAAGCCATCGAGGAAGTACAGGAGCCCGGAACATGAAAGAGTTTCTTGGCAAAGCATTCAGATACAGAGCAGTAACTACCAGGCAAGGGTCTATTTGGAAGACAAGCCTGGTCTTCAGGTACCACAGTGCATGGCAGTTTTCATTCTAACCAGCCTCTGTCCTGGGTTTGATTGGGCTGGTATTATGCATCTGTATCAACCGATGCGTAGTACATGTCACCGATATTTTTTTATGTATGCCTTTGCACTAATTAAAGATGGATTAACCGTTTCATTAAATTTGTAAATATTAAATACTTGTTTAAATTTCAGTCTTTATTATGAGTCATATCAGTTATAGGCTGAGGCATAAGATTGATCTGCGAAAGCTGAGCTCTGTGGGCCAGGCTGAGTCCGCGCCTTGTTATTTTGTGACTGGGGAGTGGTTTTTCCCGCGATAAGCACCGGCGTGCTGTATCCTGAGAAGCTGCGGTCTGGCAGTGGTCCGGCACAGTGCTGACTGTGCGCGGAGCCAGAGGGGATAAACAAGAACACACTGAAAATGACGAAACCGCAACAACATTGGCGGAGCACTCAGGTTTGTAAACACGACAATAGCTGGGAAATGGTATGATAGGCATCTCAGACAAGTGTAGCAACTATTTCTATTCTTTCTTGCTATCATACTCGGCTGAGAGACACTAAGCCAGCCACGTTTAGCTATGTCCTGTATTAATGTGCTAATATGTCCTCAGTATTGGGTATAAAGCTTAAGTATTATAATCACCTCAAACTGATTTATATTGTATATACTGGTATATATTGTACACATGCCATTGTTTTTAATTACAATGGCTGTTTTCATTTAAATTGTAATTTCCTCAAAATAAATGGTTCTGTAATGAATGTAATCTGTTTATGCTATAAATGAATTGGATGTCAAACGTTCCTGCAGGTTTAATGGCCAGGCGTCCCAATAATTTTCTCCATATAGTGTGTGTGTGTATATATATATATATATACACACATACACACACAAAATATATTTTATATATATGTAGGACCACTTGTCCTATACTTCATTGATTTATTTTACATTGTAGAGTAAACAAATTCAGTTATTTGAGAATAGCAAGCAAAAGTAACTCCAAAATTGATAAATTAAGAGATTTATTTCTCTTTGTCATCAAATAAGACAAATACAAAAACAAGCCTTACAAATAACAAACCGACCCGCCATTGGCGCCAAAGCGAGGAGTAAGTGTGACCAAAAGGGCATAACACTGTCGTCATTGTTCACAGATACAGGAAGTGCAGCCTTCGTCCAGAAACACCTTTGGCCTTATGTGGGCCCGGCTGGCCCCCAAAGGCACAACCGCAGTAGCATATAAGCAAACCTGAAATCGACCCCCTCGCTGCTGCGGGGTGATGCTGGTCCCTGATGTTCAGCGCCGGATCTGGCTGAAGACTGTGACAGTCCTTATAATACACAGTTTTGGCATTCCAAAATCTTTACCCTCTAAAATGATTTGCTCGTAGAATCCATGTTTATGCTGATAAAATCGACAGAAGAGCTGGCGACATGATAAAGCATAACTGGTTTATAACTGGTTTGTAACTGGTTTGTAACAGCCAGACTGGCTAAATGGTGTCAGCAGTGAGAAAATGGCCAGCAGCAGTGCCAGCGCTCTAAGCCGACACAAAGACGGTGTCTGTTAGAGGTGTGGGATTCACTCTGGGACAAACCAGAACCATAAGCTATGTGTATCTGGGCGCTTGTGCAGATAGCCATCTGCCGGCTGTTTATTCATCAATGTGTTTATCCAGACCAGCTCACTCGATAGGTGCGTGCATGTCTATCAAAACAGACACTGGTTGATGTTGGTGCATTGCTTAAATGAAGGGCTCCATTGGCCATGAATAGATAATTATATCTGGGGGGGGGGGGACAACGGTTAGGAAGATGCACACAAACACAGCAGCAACAGCTCCTGTACTTGTGTCCTAAATACAAATGTAACAGAAACAGAATCCTTATTTCAAGGATGTCGCCCAATTACATTTAGAGGATTAATAAAAATACACGTGGTCTTTGCTTTGCTCTCATTCCAGGTCACTTTTAGGCTGGCGCAGAAATCAAGCCGCAACCGAATCTGAACCGTAAAAAAACGTAAAAAATGCACCTCGAAGTCAAAGCTTTTCTTTACCGTAAAACACTGTGACATTTTTCTGGTTTTACTGCGAACACGGCCGCCTTATTCAGCAGTACTTCCTGCGGTGCCCAGTGCAAGTTATTTTTGGGATGCAGAGAGACTCGCGTCAAATGAAAAACAGACACATTATACAACAATATTTTTAAATAGTTACTATATACACACACGGATGAACAGTAAGTAGCCGGATTTGATTATTTTGAGTTAGTAATCTATTCTGGTTGAAGACCACGTAAATATCCCTTACCCTCAGTTACCCACTGTTCCGCTTTCTGCAACACTACTTTGATCTGCAATATCAGTTTGGTCCCAGCTGAGGATGTTAGAAACAATGTAGGATTTAGCATGATGCTAAAGGCCAAAAGGGCAGACCATTCAAAGTTAGTATCTTGTTTGGATGGGATGGATTTCTGCTCAACGGTGCCCTCTGCTGGTGACTTTATGCAATGCGGCAGAAAGGGGAGGCGCTTTAGCTGAGGTCAGAGGCTTGTCCTGATACTGTAGTATGGTGGCGTGAATGAGAGTGCTGCCGTTGGTACTCTAGTTGAAGCAGGTGCCAGGTCTACTTGACCCAAATCCCTGGCTCTGATGGCTGATGCCAACGCCAGTTCCTCTGTGAGCTGCTGCACCTCCCCGGCCAACTGCTCCACGGGGTGGCCAGATGTGGTTTCCGGTTGGCAGAAAGCCTACAGGGAAAGACACAGAGTTCCTCTGTTCTCCAGGCTGGAATTCTGCTAAAACCAGACCGAGAGATGGCTGGCTGGCTACAGCTATAACCGCTGTAGATGAGCCTCATTTTCTCAAGTACAGTGACATGTCTCATGGTACAGTGACATGTCTTATGGTACAGTGATGCCTCATGGTACAGTGACATGTCTCATGGTACAGTGACATGTCTCATGGTACAGTGATGCCTCATGGTACAGTGACATGTCTCATGGTACAGTGATGCCTCATCGTACAGTGACATGTCTCATGGTACAGTGACATGCCTCATGGTACAGTGACATGCCTCATGGTACAGTGATGCCTCATGGTACAGTGACACGCCTCATCGTACAGTGACACGCCTCATCGTACAGTGACATGCCTCATCTTACAGTGACACGCCTCATGGTATAGTGACATGCCTCATCTTACAGTGACATGTCTCATCGTACAGTGACATGCCTCATCGTACAGTGACATGCCTCATGGTACAGTGACACGCCTCATCGTACAGTGACATGCCTCATCTTACAGTGACATGCCTCATCTTACAGTGACACGCCTCATGGTACAGTGACACGCCTCATCATACAGTGACTGGGCATATTTCTATCAGGATTTACTGAAGGCATCCGGTGATACGGATCCATGGAAAACCATCAACAGAAAATGTCAATTCATTTTTCTAACAAATAGTATTCTGCTATCCAAAACTTTTGAACACCTCAGTCTTGCATCCAACCTTTAGGGGGCGGGATCAGAGTGCTGTCCAGAAACAAAATAAATCAGTTTGAAATTGAGCCGGTCGGAAACAAAATAATTTTATGTTTCAAATTCTCCCACGACACTTAAGAATGTTAACGAGTGAGCTCTCACACACACAATAGACTGTGATTGCTCGGACGCAGCACGCGTGTCTGCAGTGTGGGATTGCCGAGGTTTCCCAGCTAACGGCTTTTATTGCCGATCCCTGGAAGTTTCTTGTACGATGGAGGGTAGAAAGATACCTGGAAAAAGTCAGACTGCTTAAATGGGTTGATAGGCTATTTATTTGTTTTCTTCTTGAAATATCAATCACTAAATTTAATTGGGACAATAAGACTAACTGTGGCATCATTTATCAATGAATGTAGATAAAATGAGCTGGAACTGTGCACAGAACTCCCGAAAACTGGAGCCACTCTGTGCCTGTTAGGGAAAATACCTGTACTTGTAGCACTCCCCGGAAGTAGCAGTCTTTCCATAGCGCCATGCAAGGTGCCAGCAGTTGGGGGATCAGGGCTCCTGACGGGTCCTGGCGGTCCTTCAGGAGCCAATCAGGTGCCAGGGGACATTCGGGGGGCGGGTCACGCCTCTGACTCCTCCTGGAGAGCCCTGTTCCTCCACCCTCTCGCCAGGGCAGGAGGTTAGAGGGGGAGGTGAAGGTCCCCCGGGAGAAGAGGAACACAGACCCTGGGGCTTCACCAATGGTCTGGGGGTGGGGTGGGGGGGGGGGGCACTTACTCCATTATCACAGACATTTTATTTCAAATATGGAACCTAAACATGGACATAATCACGTGTTTCGCTTTGGGTAAAAGGATAACATAAGTTCATAATGTCATGTAAAATAACCAGTACTGGTGCTGGTGAACTCCCACTCCTAAAGGCAAAAGGAGGCAGAGTCTAGGCACAGGATTAAAGCTACAGGATCACAAAAATTCACTGGAATCATCTATTGTTTCAATGGCATTGTGAACTGTCTAGGTAGAAGGTACAGTAGAGAGGCGCGCTGTCATTTACCACTTAGACGTTGTAATATGTTCCTACGCTGCCAAGTCATTCCCAACCCGCAGAATTTCCCATTGACTCAGTGGCATTTCCAGGTATCACACTGGATGATGGATCACACTAGAGTCATATCTTCAGCCTTAAGGACTGTGACGTCTTGCCGTATGGAGACCATCACGCTCGTAACGCCCCTGATGGGCCGGAGAAAGACTTGCTGCGTTCCTTCCAAACATGTTTTTCCGCTGATTTGTAAACGCTCTAATTACGCTGAAGTCTATTTTCGGCATGCCATTTTCTTGCATCACAGGGCAACACAAAACAAACAGCCTTGTTTAATCTCATATTGAATTTGATGAATGTTGAAAGTATTACGGGGTGGCGTGGTGGCGCTGGAAGTAGCACTGCTGCCTCGCACCGCTAGGACCAAGCCAAGTTCGCACCCCCGGATCTACGGGACGTCTCGGCTGCCTGCGATCTCAAAGAGACATGCTGCGCTCCTCAGTTCTGAGAGACTGACTCCGGGAAGAGAGCGCGCTGTTTGTTTGTGCGAGAAGCTCAGTCCGCCCCCGCTCACAAACGCCGAGGGAACTGTCCCCCAGGGAACCCGCTCGGTTCTTGTGAATCCGGTGATTTCACAAGACATAACTAGGAAAAAACAAAACTCAGCCAGTTCGGGTCTCCGCTCGCCACCAGCTGCATCGCCAAACCACGTTGGCGTCCCGGCCCAGATCCACAACCGCTAATGCTGAATGATATCGTATGGTCCACAGATGGGCTGTGCTCTAACTACGCCCGGCTAGCCCAGCTCTGAGCTACCATTCCATTGGACATTCGCACGTGACGCCATCTCAACAGTTGCAGAATGCAGAATTTCCCAACCGCGATCCAGAGGGAGCCCAACAAGCAGGTTTTATAGGTCTGTTTATAGGACCGGCGACTGAGAAACAGATGGAATAATACATGTACAGTTACGAAACGCACTGACGCAGTACTTACTACCTTAAGGCCTTTGCTTGTTGGAATGTGAGTAACCCTAGACCTAAGATGTGTTCTCACCCATTATCTATGGACTGGTCAAACATCTCCAGCAGCTTGTGAACACATCATAAGACCCAGTCCCTTTTAGAGTCTGGCCTTTCTCGCAAGTAACCAGAGTCATCTGCCCAGCCTAGTGTGCTGCTCAAGGGTCTTGGCAGACAGCAAACCCCTCATATGTTTTACCAGAGTAAAGCAGGAGAGATACTCAGACGGTGGCAAACCCGGCCATGCACGTCAGCAGGCACCAGACGAGAGACTCTACCTTGCCGGTGCTGAGACTGCCGTTGACGACGGGTGGGGGAGGGTCGGGCTGGGTCATGGGCTGTGTGAATTGGGAGCGTCTTTCTGGGCTGTACTGCAGGGCCCAGTCCCATACTGGGGGCAGTGGCGGGTGCGGAAATCCATGCCAGGGAGTCTGCGGCATCCCCGTGCTCACGCCGTTTACGGGGGTGTAGCACTGGGGAAGAAGGTGGAACAGCTGCGGAGACGCAGAGAGGAATCAGATTCAGATTCATTCGGCCGAGCATGCCGTGTCTCCGGCTGGCAGTGCTCACGTGCGTACAGGAGGCACAGGCGCAGGGCCGATGGGGCAAGACAAGGGTCACGGACAATTCTGTTGATATATATACTATTCAGTTTAATTAATTACAAAATGGTACATGAGAGAGAGAGAAAGTGCAAAAGAAAAAGAAGAAAGAGATATAGAAAAATACAATGAACGAACAAACGAACGAACAAACAAACAAACAAACAAACAAACAAACAAACAAACAAGTACCTCTGCTATTATCAGCAATTCCACAGATACCTATATTAGCACTAATGCTAATTAGCTAACGGGAGGGGGCCCTGAAGATGGCCGTCACCTTGGCGCGCCGACTGCGCTCAAGCTCGCAGTTGGACAGGAAGCTGCTGAAGAGCGGTAGGTGGGTGCTGTCGTGGACGGCCAGCAGGTACTCCGGCGTCAGCTGGAAGCGGGAGGGGAACTGGGCCCAGAGCTGCCACACGCAGTCCAGGAAGAGCAGGAACACAGGAGCCTGGCCAGAGATGGGGCGGGGGGGGGTTTCCCCCAGGGCCTTGCTTAAAACGCTGAGGAAACACGCATTTGCAGCCAAACAGGGAGAATGAGGAATGACATGTCTGCCATCTGCTCCTTGGTGAGCCCGTCAGCTTTAAGAGCAACGCGAGCGGTGCTTGTTTGACAGGACGGCGGGTCGTGAAGCTCAGACCTGGCGGACAGAGTGATTGTAAAGGGGAAAACCCAGAAGCTAGTATCTGGGGAACAGAGGGGACATGGGAACAGAGACACACATGGGGACACAGTGTCCAGGAGCCCAGGAGGGCCAGGAACATGGGAGCCTAAGCAGGGGCCAAATGGGTACATCCAGCTCCCACCCAAAAACGACAGAGAGCTTTTTAACCAGTGCGTGTCATCAGTGTGGGGCCTCTTAGCAAATACCAGCAATGGGAGCACAAACTAAATGAGCCTCTCGGTGACGGCTACCTCCTCTTTCTCCCGCTCGCGGTGGTAGTTGGCGCGGCTGAGGAAGCGGTGACCGGCCACGACCCACTCCTTCTGCACCAGGCCCTGGAAGCCAGCCAGGGTCCTGCAGTGCGGGTCACACATGACCTGGGCAAGGCTGCTCACCACGCAGTTCATGTCCCGGTCTTCTGCCTCTGGCGACAGACAGACGCACAGACAAAGGTTACGGTGGCGGCTTACAGGCCACGCGCACAAAGGACTGAAAGCTACCTGTATGGGCGAGACGAGCGAAAGTATAAAACAAAACATTCACTATTCCCAATTAGTGGCACAGACTGATGTCTTAGATAAATGGCGCCCTCTAGTGGTATTGGATGTGAACTCCCAAAGGTTGCAGGTGTTGAGAGCTGGCACCAAGAGCGCACTGACTCACCCTGTAGTATCACTGTCTGGTGGCCCTCGCTCAGCAGGCAGGCCGCCTCTGCTGCCTTCCTGAGGCAGTACCTGGAGTCACAGGGAGAGAGCGTCGGTCTGCGGCGGCACACGCGTCACGGGCAGCGGCCCCACCCCACTCCCTGTGGCCTCGCCGAAACAGGAACTGCGACGCTTTGGTTATGGTTTGTCAGAAGAAAAATTTCCGGTGTTGCGCTTACCGCAGAACAACAACTTATTATAAATCATAGCGAGGTGGGTATTTTTAAAGGTAAACTGAACAAAAGCAGACAGAACTATACAAAACAGAGTCACAGATCATAAGGTATCTAGAGCCGCACTTCATAGAAGAAACTAAAACAGTAAGACACCGTAGGTCTAGACTGATTGTAAACGGTTCAAGGTTATTCTGTGATGCGGGCGATAACATCAAACCTGACACTGAGGGTACAGAGTCCTAATTTAGCTCTCAAATGCCATACTGTTTACTGTTGCCAGAAAACTACAGTCCACAAAGACACCTAAACATTAGGATTTAGGAGCTGCATGAACTGAATAAGTAATTAGTGTCACAGCGGATCCCTATAAATATGGGCGTTTCACATCTCTGTGGTTAGTCAGACATACTTATCGAGGCCCTTAATCGTCTTACCAAGCTGTAAGTTCCGTTAGGTTTGTCTCTCATACTCGGTTATCAATGAGCTCCGCCCAGACCGTGACGTGACCACTCTCAGGTGGCAGCCCGCGGGAGGGGGGCGTCGTACCTCACATGGTCCAGCCAGCGGGTGCTTTCCAGTGAGGACAGCCACTTCTCGTCTGGCGTGGTGACCGCCACGGAAACATCTGGCGAGACGGGAGAGAGGATAGGCAAACCCCGAAAACGGTCAAACCGCGTTCCCAGCAACCGGAGTGAGCCGTCTCTCTGTTTGCCGAAATGATATAATGTACTTCTTTGTCAGTCAGTCAGCTGGCCGCTGTACTTCCTGCTTATCAGTCTGGGGTAGGAAAAAATGTGGCCGGTGGCCATATTGCAAAGGACAGTAAGGATTATCTGCATTGCTGCTTTTCACCTGCCCCTCATTCGCAGCTTGACACCCATCCAAACAGCCATGATCCTCTCCCTGTCCAGCCCTGACACATCTGTCCCATGTGCATTCGCACCTTCCGGCGAGCCCCTCTCCTTGGCCTGACATTTTGTGTCGCCTTAGCTCCGCCCCCAGCCCATCCCCATTTGACCCAGAAAACCAGAAATGCCGCCAGCAGATTCTCCCCCTCCGCCGAGCGTCACGCGGATCTGGTCGCCGTGCTGACCACAGATGTTCTCGCACAGACTTATTCGAGCGCATTACTAGCCTTATTCACACACTCACCAGGCTGAAGGCCTTGTAGAAATGCACAAGCGATCACCACACACACCAGATTGGCCTCGTGTGATCCGGCGCAGAGCTCCACTAAATCATCCCTCGTTATTGTCTGTTTTTCTCCATCCTTCTTCCTTAACTGCTTATCCAATACAGACTACTGGAGCAGAGAGCGCACAATCACACTGTGGACAGTTTAAAGACACAGATTCCCCTAACAGTATATTTATGGACTACAGGATGAACCTCAGGGACCCAGAGGAAACCATTACTTGATGGGGATTTAATGCACACTGCACACACACAAAGTGGAAGTGGGGGTCTGAGAGCCACCACAGTCACATACTATTCAGTTTAAGTGTCTCTGTATTTCAGGTCTCCTGCATTATCCAACACGCATTCCAAACAAGCCAACATATGCTGCGCTGTAACAGTGCACGGACCAGCACGCCCCCTGGTGGCGGGAACGTACCGGCCAGGCAGAGCCCACGCAGACGGCTGTGAGCCTGCTGTAGATCGGCCAGCGTGGGCATCTCCTCCGCCAGCTCCACCACCACGCACCGATGCCGGCCGCCGAACACCAGGGCCTCCAGGTTCCTGGGCCGCGGGAAGGAGGACATTCAGCCCCAAGCCACACCGCCAGCGTGTCATGTGACCACCTGCTCGTGCGGCTTTGGGTTCAGGGTCTAGTTTTTTTTACAAGGCTGCCCTTTAATAAAGTCAAGGTGCTCTGGCGCTGAGTGAGGCGGCACATGGAATAGCAAACAGCTGATTATTCCTAAGTGGATAATCGATTACGGGAAGCATGAAAGGATGTCGTTTACCCCGGTAACATTATGACCTCTCTGATACTATGTCAGGCATCCAGCACTCTGCAGAGGTACCCAGGGGTCCTACCTCACATCGTCCTTCTCATAGTAAATGTTGCTCTTGAAGCCTGCCATCCTCAGCAGGTCAGAGCCGCTGGGGTGATGCCAGCACCACCGCTAGAACGCAGACAGAGGCCGTCGGTCCGCGGTGACGTTTCCACAGTGTTCACTTTGCTGGGCTTAACTTAAGCTAGAAGTCGTGGCTGCCCAGTAGGAATGCTTCTTACCTAAACTCTTATTGAACGATCATGACTTCTAGCCAAGTTAAGCCAGCTACCTGAGGAATGCCGCTTTGTGGAACACTACCCAGGTAGCGCAGTCGCAGTAACAAATTACAGCAAAAGGCGTCCATCAATGGGAGTTCTAGGAGGGACGGTGCTGTTGTAATCTTATACAAGAGACCTAAACTAAGTATTTAGCTGTATAAAGGCTTAGCTGGTAAATTGCATTGGATAGATGGATCAGTTGGACCCCCCCAGACTATCCACATTTTTGCTCCGTCATAGCTCCCAGCACACCTGAACCAAAAATCAAAAACACGGAGTACAGGTCTGTCGGGGACTGGGAAGAGCACAAGTGGCGACTGCCTGCGGGTCCCAGGGGCCTGGGCTAAGAAAACACTGAGGTAAGTTATACACCTGGGATTCGCATTCAGCGCCTGAGCCCTTTAGGAAAGGCGGGCTCCGGCAGCTGGGCGGCTTCTCATTGGACACCGGGACCGTAGTGACACTCACAGGGATACGCCCCTCATTGAAATGGGCAAAGGTATTCTTCAGCTCAGTGTCCAGGACCTTCTGCGGGACCACATTAAGCCTGGGCAGGCTGCAACGACAGCATGAGTCGGAATGAAGCCAAAGCATGCATTCTTTGGAACTACAATTCCAGACAAAGGGGGGGAAGGGACTGATACCTGCCAGCCATCTCAAAGCGATCGTTGATGCTGCTGACCCTCCACCCTTCGGCCCCCGTCCTCTCCAGCTCGACCTCCCAGTCAGAAGTGGTGTCGAACCAGCACATGGTGGCGTCTCGGTGCTGGTTGCTGAGACGTTGCCTCATTTCTGAATACGACAATAAGACTCAATTTCATCCATCTGTAATAAGAGGCGTCATATAAATGGAGTCCTTCACTGGAATGGGCAAATGTGTCCTTCGGTTCAGTATTTATAATCAGTGGATGCATACAGAGGAGAGTGGGCCCATTTGGAATGGGGCATTATGGGTAGGCTACCTGAACCACTTACCCACACTTCCGAAAGCGGCATTCAGAAAGGTTAGCAGGGTTCCCGGCTGAAAAGGCTGGTAGGCCTTAGCGATAGTGCAGGTTATCTGTAAAGATTGTAACACATGCAAGGTTAAGAAGGGAAGAGACTGAGGATGTGAGGCTAAGAGCAGTCATTCTCAACCCGTCCTTTGGGGATCCACAGTCAGTCCATATTTTTGCTCCCTCCCAGCTCTCAGCCAATCAAGAACACTGAATGACCGGTACAGGAGAGTTGGGAGCTGGGAGGAAGCAAAAACCTGGACTGTCTGGGGGTCTCCAGGGACTGGGTTGAAAAATACTGGCATAGAGGAACCGATATGACTGCTTCCACTGACCTCCACAGCCTGGGTCTCAGGGGTCAGGCGATCGAACAGGAAGCAGTGCACCTGGAAGTTCCTGCAGTAGAGGAGCAGCTCCTCGGGGATGAACTTCAGGGTGGAGCTGGGCGTCACGGCTTTGATTCGCGAGGGTCCCACTGGAGGAGGCCAGACCTCAGTTTGTCAGCCTCTCGGCTCACAGTTACTCCACACTGAGGTTTGAAAACATGACATACCCGCCACCACCTTCTCTACGCAGGCCAGTGCCACATCGTGCTCTTCTAGAAGGATGGGGTCGGTACCTTCCTGAGCAAAGGAGCACAACATGAAGCAGCACTATAAGCCAACCGGCAGTCAGGACATCCATCTTCCAAATGCTAATCCTGGTGACAGGCAGCACAGGATAAAACAGGTAGGGGTACACCCTTGATCCAATCCCTAACACATTACAGACAAGCACACACTTTCACAATAACACACACTGGGAAATTTAAAGATGACAATGAATGTAACTGCATGTCTTTGAACTGTGGGAGCAAAGCAGAGTACCAAGAGGAAACACGAAACGGCACAGGAACAACATATAAACTCCACACAGACACAGGCGTCAAGAGATTTTAATGCAGAGTCCGCCTGTGTCCTTAGCATCTGGTTGGCCTCAATGCAGCAATGCACCCTTTCCAAGCTGATCATTGCAGCGGTAGATGACAGACCTGGCACTTACGTCACGATTCGGCTCATCCTGGGGCACAAAGGCTACCCTGAAGTGGGTGCAGAAGAGTGTGCCGGCAAGCCAGCCACCGCCCTCTCTGCAGCTCAGCTTCTTCCTGACCAGGACAGCCTTTTGGAGGATATGTTCACCTGAGGAGGACAGGAGCCAAGCTGTCAATCTCAGCCCAGAACTTGGAAGCATGTTGATATTTTAATGTCAAATCTACCTCCCAGATTTTTTTTTAGGAAACTCAGGACTATGCTGACTAACTAAGCAGCAACAGAAGGGAGAGTGAGGCGAGAACCAGACCTTCACACATAACTATCATGACAAATATAAGGCTACGTGGGCTAATTCAACTGCAGTGTGGCACCTGAGCCATACCTACACTTGTCCTTAACATACTGCCAGAGCCAAAACCCTGACGTTTACTAGCTGGTCTTTCCTCTCAAGATGCTAGAAGTTTCCAGTGCCTGAGAACAAAGCGAAGATTACATTTGAGGTTGTCTGTTTTCAGCACCTACATTGCAGGTGAGATACAAAAATATTTTAGAAATGTTTCTCTAAAACCTACAGAAACCTAGAGACACACAGAATACATTCCACACAGGAAATGCAGCTCAGTTTGCAGGCACATATTAAAACCACTGCAAAGAGATACCGGTAATGATCAGGGAATCTTTATCTGGAATTATAAGGGAAAGAAAAGTTTGAGATGAGTAATCGGGAAGCTTGTTTGTACTTCAATACTGCAGCAGATATTTGTGTGTGTATTTTTAAGCTGTGCACAGCACACTGCGGCAGTCAGATAATACAACTTCTGTGTGGATTAAGTCGAGATTAATACAAGTGCAGAATATGGGACCTGTGTCTCAGATCCTCAGATCGGATTCTCAGTGCGGGTGCATTTCATTTTACAGCTTTGGGGGATTTTGCAGCAGTGAATGACAGCAACACTGGATAATTAATCGCAGCTCAAAGCCAGTTGGGAAGTAACCTGAATGCTAAAGCTAGCTGAGCTGCGTTACCGAGCAGCAATTAATAGACAGAACAGGTCGTAAGGTTACTACCTACACCTGAAGGTCAGGGGTTCAAGGATTTCAAATGTAACGGTTTGGCACGTTAAAGCCTCATCAGAATACCTCTCAATAGACCCCCCCCCCCCAAATTGTATTGTCGGGGACCTGGGGGGAGGCTTCCAGGTCGTTCCCTTAATAACCATGACCCTGACGCTAACATATAGCACGCGTGCAATCCATCCATCCTCATCTGAATCGGTATAACCCGGCCTACCCCCCCGGGCCGGATTGGTGTCACACAGCTCTGTGTGGGGGTGTCACCTGAGAAGGCAGTGAACTGGGGCAAACATGCGGTATGTACAGAATCGGGGGGGGGGGGGGCGGCTATCAGCAGAAGACCTACTTTGCTCAGAGGCAGCTGACCACAGTCATCTTAACCCTAACCCCTAACCCTAACCCCTAACCCTAACCCTAACGCTCTTCCTCAATGCTTTTCCCGTATAATGAGACAGTCTCTCTTCCCATTATTCCCCAATTCTTATTCCCATTCCACGCATGTCTGGGGTCTAACCATCTTCCGTGTTGCGCGTATGTATATATGTATATATATATATAAAGGGAACATTGGAAGGAAGGGGACAGGTCATTCTGAGAGGGCGTGCCATCGCTTCGCTTCTTTCTGCAGTTGTACAAAGCAGGAACAAAGGAGGTGACTTTCTTCCCCCCCCCCCCCAAAAAAAGTACAGCTTGCTTGTCCCAACTCCGTGTGATGTGGACAAAGACTTCATTTGCTGCGAGACCAAAGAGGCCTTTTTATGAGTGGTAAGGGAGTGTAATTCCATTTAAATGAGAGACACAGGCCACAAGAAAACAGACTTTTCCTGTTTATTTTTAAATCTCTGCCTAACTCTTGTCTCTGAAGCTGCAAGCTTGTACTGAGTAAAATTGCACGATGATCAGATAGAAGAAAACATTAATGCGGAAGCTGGGGGGCAGGAGGGAGAACAGTGAGGAAAAAAAAAAACTCATAACTGAACCAAAAACGACTCTCTCGTTCAAATGTGACATCCTGCCTGGCCTTCAGAAATACAAACAAGTCAGATATACAAAGACAAATTCCAAAAATCAAGCTAGGATAAAGGTTATGCTCCCACGCACGACGTTTTTATGCTGTAAATATTTGCACGCAAATTTAGCACGAAAATGAGAAACGAGAAGCCTTTGGCATGTGAGGGCATGCCAGCATAGGAGTGACACAGATGGAAAGTGGAAGTGGTGACGCAGGAACGTGGGATTCGGGTTCAGCGGGACGTGCCAACGCAGGCTGTGCACTGACCAATCGGCTGTATCGCGGGGCAAAGGAGCTGCCGACGGCGACGGCCGCCGTAAGCAGACCGTCTCGCTGTCCTTGTCACGTTAATCATCTAGTCTTCAGAGGGGCACCATGGACTCGACGATCTTAAAACACCCCCTTCTACATAATTTCTGTCATGTTTTTTTATGTTATAATCAATACATTTACATTCATTTAGTTGTTGTGGTTAATATAATTAGATATAAGGAATATGTTTACATTGATTTAGCAGAAAACATTTGGCCAGAGTGACATACAATCCAGGTAGTTCGTACATCATAAAACACACAAGCTGTCAAGGAAGCAACGTGACGTATTGCAGATAGGCTGAGCTTCCAATTAGTGACCAGTAACAAGGGCAGGTTAGCACTGGAGCAGGAGTTGCACTGTGTGTTAGAATCATAGCCAGAGAGCTACTGAAATCAAAGCAGAAATAGATATTGACAGAAGCACTGAAAAAAATCTCTTGGCTGATCTCTGGTTTTGAATATAACTATAATTATTCATCTGTCCATGAGGGTGCCAGGCTTGTGCTGCAGACCGTCCCGTCAGACTGACCTGGCAACAGTCGCAGGCCAAGTGTCCCTCTGTCCCCTGCATCCAAGCTGCTGTGAGACAGCATTCTCTCCTACGGGGCAAAGAGAAGGCAGACGGGCATGAGGCGGGGGGGAGGGGGGTCCTTACACGCTATACAGTTTCAGGGTCAGAGGTCCAGACACAATACGGCACATTCAGAGACAGTACATCTCTGTGAAGGCCAAAGCAGAATAGGAGGATATCTTTATTACGACCATGCATATCTGTGTCCCAGAAATTCCACAGTTACCCTTCGATTCCAGACACAGCTAACAATAAAAGATCACAATTAGCATTAAAAGGTGCCACAGGGGAGCTGGAAGCCCGGTCGTGACATCACAGAGCCGGGATATATATACCCAGTATTTGTGAGCACAGTGTGGCTCAGTGGGTTAAGCTCCGTGCCTGTGGAAAGTCGCCAGCTCAAGCCCAGCCTTAGCACATCTGTGGCTCCTTGAGCAGGGCCCTTAACCCCCAGCTCCCTTGTGGCGGCCCTTCACGGCCAAGTTTGCTATCATGGTGAGCCAGGTAGGGAGAGATGAAAGAATTTCCCAATGGGGGATCAATAAAGTTTCAATTATTATTATTCTTACATGGGACCTAGGGCCACCACAGGGTACATACATGCACACAAAGTCATGCATTACAGGCATCATTTAGCCTAACCGCATGTCTCTGTACTGCTAGATGACACTGTAGTGCCCGCAAATACTACAAACTCCACACACACAGAGTAGAGGTGCAGCTGGAAACGCCTAGCCCGCATAATACTAAGCATGTACCACTTTCTCACATTTTCAAATGCAAGAAACATACCTAAGAGCAGAAAGAGCACTGGTGCCTTAAGCTGAAGTAAAAGAAGGTTTACAGCGTTTCAGTGCCAAGAAGGACATTAGAAGTATGAGATAAAGCAAGACTGAGAGGGGCAGAGGCTGACTAATTACTGTACATGTATGGGGGGGTTAGGGGCGCCACGGGCCATTTTAAGGGAGCTAATAAGTGTCCTAGCAACAGCTCCGGAGAGGGGGGGAGAGCGTGCAGTATAGCAGGAGAATGGGAAACGGATAGGGCGAGAGCGAGAATGATGTGTGTCTGGAGGGAAAGTGTCAGCCAGAGAGGGTGAAACCTTAGCGCCAGCCATCCGGGGACTGTTTCCACCACTGGCCAGAGACGGCAGGCTCAAATGCATCACCCCCCCCCCTCCCCCCCAAGGGTAAAGGTATCAAGCTTAACAACAACAACAACAACAACAATAAAAATAAGAAAAGCATGTGATTTTCGCTTCTGATCTTGCGACCACTATATCCATTGTGCCATTACACGCAGAATCGTGCGTCCGTCTGTACTCGTTACAGTGCTACGCCAAAAGGCACAACCAAGGGAAAATAAATAAGTCATGAAATCAATAAGAAAGGAAATCCGATGTCTAAAAATATGAGCACTTTGAAGTGCCCCCCACCAGCTCCACCCCGAACTAAAAGCGGATTATAACTGCGGCTTTTCTTCCCTTCGGCTGAAATTTCATGACGTTAATGCCCAAAAAGAAAGACCTCTTAATCTGAGCTTCGGTGCAAGCAAGACCGCCACGGTCTGCAACAAGAGAGAGACTAAAACAAAAAGCGAATCACCGATCCCCAGCAGTCCGCGTATTAACCCCGAAGTTAAGATTAATATAAATCGGCACGGAAGCGGCTGAATACGCCGCGTTTTTCATGCAAACGGAAACCAAAGAATGAGAAATAGATGCTAATCACGGCGCTGCGCGCCACCAGCGTGTTTATCGGCAGAAATAGGTGCCGAAACTCTAACGCGGCCGAAACGCCCACCTGCGCTCTTTCCCCATCCGCTTCGCCTCATACATCCGCGCAATAAAACTTAGAAATAAAAACGATCTCGTTGATATCGATCTGGCGGGGTCTGGAGGTCACCGGAGGCGCAAATCATGGGAGGGTGATTAAATATAAATTTGAAACGACTTGCAGCGCATGGTCGTGAATGTTTAATGTGAAGATTATACTTCAACTCTGGGCAGCTTTGTACCTCGCCGCAGTAACTTACCTTCTGGCCGGGATTTTAAAGCCTGCAACCCAGGACCAGTATCAACACTGTAGCGTCCTAAAGAAATGATCGCGCACTAATGCTACAGGTTAAAAAGTAAGTATCAAGGCAGCTAGTTTTTCATTTCATTTCACATTTAGGCACACAGCACGAAATTTATGCAAGGTGGAACAGCACTGCAGTTCAAAAGGTCCAGCTAATTTGACAAGAAGTGATGCTCGGAGAGGAATATACGTGCAACAATGCTATCGCAATGTAGCCTATAATAAATAATATATAGACCAACAAGAGAGGACGGTGAGCGATGCAAAACAACGACAAAAACTCAAATGAAGGTGGTCACTGATTAAGTATACTTATAGATTAACTGTGCGGATAATCACCGGTTAAAAGAAACTCCATCTGTTATACAGCATGATTTATGTGGGTTTTCCTTCTTCCCGGGAAAATCCTATTTAATAAAGGCGTATGTTGACCCTGGTTTCTCTATTAAAACTTCTTGCTGACAGAAGCCGTGCAAACAAAGCCCGCCGTCCTGGAAGTCAGCCCGGGCTGCGATCCTCTGCGGGCCCCCGGGCTGATCTGCACTGCCGGAATTGTTTTTGTCACAATTGCCGCTGAAGAGACCTTCACGGCCACAACACGGGCTTTCCTGCTTCCCCACCCACATACTGCTATTTATGAAATTGTATTTGGATTGTTCGTTAGGTACATTCCACATTTTAATCATGGCTGGAAACCTTAACCCACTACCCACATGCTTGGTAATCCATGCAAAGTTTAAAGGACACAAGACAACCTCAAAGAAATGATAGGAGAACCATGGTTCTTCACAATCTAAGCCCTTAATTGGCGATACAGCAAAGTCGTTCTAAATGGTAAAGTTTAATCAGTTCAATCGATCGTTGCATTGCTCGAACCCAAGTTAACACGTGTTAATTTTCCCAGAAATACGACAAATTATTTCCTCTTCTTAATATACATCTCTCAGAATCACCACCTTCATAAATCTATTTTGCCACAATGTATATTTACAATCTGCGTTGGCCCCGCGGTGCACTAAGTCTGAAACCTGGCGGACGCAATAATAGACATGACTAATTGTACATTCAAATAAACTATACGTATATTTTACGTTAAAGCATCAGCGTCAAACCGCAAATGCATTACGACAGCCCCTAAAATGTACAACACCTATTCAAAAAGCTTCTAACAGGCTAAACTTGTGCCAGCATCCTTATTAAAACCTAAACCCCCAAAACATGAGATGTGCCCATCTCTCCTCACTTGGTTTTAGTAATTTTCCTGATCACTGACATTATTATTATTATTAATAATAATAATAATGACAATAGATAAATAAACAGTACATGTTTTTGTGCAGCTAGGAACATTCAAACTTTGGTAAATACTTACTTTATACACGACCTAACGTGCAATCTCACTAAGGCTCAACGCACCAGACTATTCCACAACTAATTATGTTGAAAGTAATTGCATGTCACAGCGTAGTATACTTCAAGTACACATTTTTTTAAAGCAATCGCTAACTTATCCAAATGTACAGAGTGAAAACGCGGCTTCCTAGCAGTGCTCAGTACCTTGACATTTGGGACACGTTGTCGGGCTTTGAAGAAGCCCTTGGGTCCCGTCAGCATGTCGATGGTCCCGATGCAGTTCGCGACGTTCCGGACGGATCAGCACCCGAAACGGCCTCACTAATCAGTCGCCGTGCACCAAGCGAAATTTGGCCAAGTTGTGCTTCTCCCCAAGTTTATTTCTGCTTGTCTGACGGGCAACGGCACCGCTCGGACATCGCATTGCTGCTCAGTTGGTCTGCGGTTTCTCGGGTTGCACTTCTGCAATCCATTTACCGTTTTACTCCTGTACAACATGCACTAAGACTGAAAAAGCACTTTGTCTAAAGCCAATCTCTAGCCTAGCTGCAACATTAACACCTTTTATTATCTCGTTTTTATGCCCGTATGGAGCACAACGAGGTGTCTGCACATTGTCGGCTTTCAATGTGTTTATCTGATCTTTTGCTGCTGAGGAGCACATTTTCAGAGAAGGCAGTTACGCGACTCCTTAAAGGGCCAGTAGACCGTACTGTATACTGTAGACTTGCACTGCTGTTCGGACTTTACAGATAATTTGATACGAGTTAGTAACTTAAATTACACGATCTTCGTACTAGTAAACATACTAGTCAAAGCATTAACAACTTTAATAGTCAACACCCAGAAGCTACTTTATGTTAATGTAAAAACCATTGGTGAGTTATAAAACTATTATATAGCTGCTACTTTTTTAAAACCGATTTCGTCAGATTTACTGCTGAGGGTGAGGCTGGCACTCATACAGCTGAGCTGTAGAAAAATTCACATGGTAAGTCATCCACCACCATACGCTCAACAAGCAGACTTGTACATATGTGCAGAGATGTCAATTTCAGGTCCAGAAAGTAAAAATCCAGACCAGGATTTGGTTTCAACCAATTAGTTGCGCATAAAGCGTCACAGTCACAGAGTACTCAACTGATTGGTTGAACCAAAATCCTGGGCTGGATTTGTACTTTCTGGACCTGAAATTGACACCTCTGCATATGTGGTTCAGCTTGAAGTCCACAAGAGAGCTTGTATCACACACTGAAGGAGTTTCTCATTTGTGTTACGGTGTAGAGAAACCAGTCATCAGAGCATAAATCCCAAATACAAAGAACATCCATCGTAAGTAGTAACTATCCCATCAAAATTTGGAAAGTTCTACAATAGAAGGGAGCTTCAATCCAAGGGGTATGAGTGGTCACAAAGTGGTTACCAAGTGGTTTCAGGAGCCTGAAAATCACATGCCCCACTTGGGACACTCACTAGATTAACAGCGAAATGGTTGATTGCATGGTAGCACCTGAGGTAGCATTTTCCCCACCATCATCAAAACTGCAAATGGCTTCTCATGGTCACATCCCTCCAACAGATAGTGGGTATCACCTGGATCAGTAAGTCAGGCCTTTAGGCCTGTGATGACCACTGATCCAAATTCCACACTTAGAGCCACTACTTCTCCACAAAGCCCTTAACCAACCTGAAAAAAAGCTCCAGGGAAGCTGGACAGGTGGGCAGGGCAACACACAGGAGACTGCAGTCTCCAGGCCAGAACCAGCAGATTAAAGGACAGCTTTATCCATCAGGCTGTTAGGAAGCTCAACTCTCTCCTGGCTCTGCCCCCACTCCCCTCCATCCCCTCGGACTTTCTGAAGCTGATATACACACACTGGCCTGCACTGTCACTTTGTGTAGCATTGGTCTGCTAACTACCTCATCCTACTCATTGTCTACCTCATAATGACCGTTTGTTCAAGGCTGCCCTTTACCACTTATACATACAAGCTCCATTTGCACATGCCCTTGAATAAATACAATATACATTACTTGTATTTTTAAATTCTCCATTAATGTTTGACAAGGGTTTGTGAGAAACGTAATTTCAATTCTGTGTTCTGTACATGTGGCAGAATTGACAAATAAAGCTTTGACATGGTGACTTGAGATTAAAACCTTCCTCCCATTATTGGTTGCTTGTACTCTAAAGAAGTCAAGATTCCAGCTTCCATAAACATTCTTAGGATTTACAGCTTTTTGGGGGTGGGGTTGCAAGTCATGAAATTGCCGAAACCAAAGGCAGAAATGAACATGAAGGCCCCCCCCCCCCAAGCACAAGTTAAAAGCTGAAAAGGTCACCGTCATGGGAGGAAAGTAATCAGGACAGCATCATAAGGCTCAGTGTTCAGATGCAGAGCCATTGAAGAGAATACTCACCCCCCCCATTCCATTTTAGTTGCATAGAACATTCAGAACACTGGCTTGAAGCGCTTCACATTATTCTCGTCTAAAGCCCCCCCAACTGAGCAAGGCAGAGGCAGCCATTGCAAGGATACTCCCAAGGAGGAAAACTTGGGAGGAACCAGACTCAGGGGGAGCCCCAACCTCCAAGCAGCCAATTCAGCACCCAGGGATCAGTGCTTTGCTCGGGGGGGGGGGGGGGGGGGGGGTTCAGTGGGATCCAACTCCTCCTCAATGGCAGACAATTCCACCCTTGGGCTTCCATTAGCAGTTAAATGGGGCAAAAAGTTCAAACCAAGCCACTCACATGCATCAACTTCTGGTTATAGGAGTGTTGGTTAAAGTCAAAAACAGGACAACCATTTGAAAGCAGAATATTTATTGAATTCAGTTTCACCAAAGTTACTGCCGTGAACGCCAAACGGCAGCTGCCACCAAGGCCACGGCCCCAAGCACCGCAATGACTGCCATCCCCCACACACTGTAGCCAAGTGACTGGGGAACTGTCAACAGAAGATACTGGTTACACTCCTGGTATGATCATGTCAAGCCACCAACCCACAGTACAGCCTCACCTTTATATTGTTGCATAGCTGGGGCTGGTGGATCAGGAATAATGTTGATCTCCTCACTGGAGACCAGGATCTTCTTCTGCCAGGCATCTTGCTCTATAGCCCTCCCTGGAAGGAGACAGAGGTAGTTGGGGTGGTTGTTTTACAAAGACCCCACAACTCAGTCCCTTTCCCATGAAGCTCACGTTTCCTGTAGCATAGCTGTGCACAGCTGTCTGTGGGAGATGGGGTGCACACAGCAGTACTGCAATGGATGAATACCTGGCAACAACATGCAAGGATTAGGGAAGCAATCCTTAGTTTTCCTGCCGAAACTCAGGCCATGTTCCATACCTTCTCCATCAGGTATGCCGTTGAGACTGCATCCACAAAGGTGAACATCTTGACCACAAACCTCTTGTAGTGGGTTGGGAAGGTGAGCCCAGAAGAGGCATTCACAGGAACCAAAGTGGTCAAGTACTTGTCACCCAGGTCAGGACACCTGCATATGCCCACTGTAGTAAGCAGGGAAGCCAGAACATACACAGCCTTCCCTAGGCAGCCTGCCACTTACCCATTAAGCAGGAGGCGCCACTGTGGTCTGCTCAAAGGGTCAGGGGTGGATGTGGCCCAGCAGTTCTCCAGAAGCAAAACAATGTTGGGGTCTGACCTTTCCAAGACTCGCACCTCAACATACACAGGCTGCCGCAGCACCTTGGTTACAGGGTAGTCAGCAGTCTGGTAGTAGGATGTATAGGCAGAATCTCCTGTATGGAGCCAGGGATGGCAATTACTACCAGATCAGATGCATTAGGGATACACAAAGACCAGGTCACAGCACCTTCATTGCAGCCCTTGGTAGCACACTGGCCATTAGCAATCCTCAGCTCTACCCTGAGAGGCCCTGGAGCAGCTACTGGAAGGGGTGGTGGAATGGTGTTGACCTCAGCCACCAGGGAAATGACCGCCGTACCAGTATACTTGCACTGGAACAGCAAACTAGAGACAATGCCATCAGTTCAGCCATCCCAGATATGGAGAAAAGCTCCCAGGCCATACTTACTGATAGATGGTGTCTCTTGTGATCGAGCCCAGGGGTCCAACACCAACTTCATATGTTGAGAACATCTGGTTCTCATACACTATAATATCTCCCTGCACCTAAGAGGGATGCTGGAGCTTTACCAACTTTACAGTACAGAACATGGACACTACTTGTGCTGTTGTACTTACAGAGGTCGTGGTTCCACAGGCAGTGACTGGGAAGTTGTAGACAGCAAAAGACTCAGTAATTGCAACAGGGAGACAAGGTGCTTGTTGGTTGCCATCCAGCAAGGTAAGGGAAGTCACACTCAGTTGGGGCAGAGTGGAACTCTTGGGTACCACAACCACGAACTGCCCATCCCTGGTGCACTGCACAGTCACTGATAATATTTGGAAGTCACTAGCCAGTCAAGGAAGGCCTACTTACCAGATAGCGAATCATTAAACCTCCCCCCCAGTACATGCATCTACGAATGTGCCTTTAAGAATAACATATTGAACGCAGTTCCGGATGAGGCGCACACTGAAAATTCATGCCGTCTGGCCTGCGTAGTCTCCCTAAAACCCACCTGCATTCCCGTAGTAACACGTCTGACCATCGAAACAGCAGTTCAAAGCTTCGCAATCAGTGCTACCAATAGTCGGGACGCCGCACGGTAGTTTTTCGTAAACCTGGCATTTATCGTTCGTTTGCGCGGCAGCTTTCACCAATGTCTTTTGTGCGAAAGTTCCCGTAAAAACAATAAATAAGACGGCGGCGCGAATCCAAAGCCATCCACCCCTAAAACACGCCATAATCGCGATAGGAAAAAGCAGTGACGTGAGAGCGTCCACAGACGCTTTATATACCGTGAGTCATCAATTAAGATTCAGCGCAGATAATTAAATAATATAGATTAACGTCAACGAGAATACATATAGATTAGTAATGTCTTTTATCATTATAATTGACTAATTAAATATACATTTTGAAGGTGAATTTCTATTACGATGTACTACGGGTTTTCCTATGCTCGCTTTTGGTCAACTGGAAAGACTTTAATTAAAGAAGCCATTGAATTATGTACTTTGCGAAAGTTCGCTTCATTAGCTTTTACACATGGTTTTATATAAAGTGCTTAGGCTTAAAACTATCAATCAGCACTAGATCATTATAATAAATGTATTATAATGAGATTGATAGTTTTCAGGTTCTCAATAGGCACCAGGCGGCAGGGAACCAGGCCGGCGATGGATATAGCTGCCGATTCGTGCTCCGGTAGCGTCATTCAGTAAGGTAGCACTGTCAGATAGATATAGCTGCCGAATCGTACTCCGGTAGCGTTATTCGGTAAGGTAGCACTGTCCGACAGATATAGCTGCCGAATCGTGCTCCGGTAGCACTATTTGGCAGAACAAATAATAAGTAAGAAATCGTACTTCATGAACCCCCCTCGCGTATTTCAAAATATATTTATGGGTGGGCTGGTGAGGCTACCCATATATTATGTAAATGGTTAATACACTAGCATTATTTCATGTTCTTTTATTCCTGCAATTTTGAATATGTAGGCTATTTTTAAGTCATTCTGTATTAGCGAATGCCCTACTCTCGAAATCAATTTATGGAAAAATTATCGTCGTGGGCGTTAGTCGTATATATACACACTTTTCTGTACTAAAATACACGAACACCTTAACTAGCAGAAGCGATTTCCGCAGAGGAGTGATCGTTGGGCTATTTTTGGTGACGCATATACCTCCGTGAATGGCGTCTACTTAAGGAACTCTTGGAAAAAGGTCACCGGATGTCTCTGCCTTGGTTTGACATGATGACGTTGTTTTCCATTGGTTCCGAAGCGTGAGCAAGACACTTAATCAACCACAATCAGCGGGACTTCCCAGACAAAGGGGTCATTGTCACAAGTGTCATTGGGCAAGCTGGGAGTATGCAAGACGGTGGATAATGCTGCCTGTATATTGTAATTACTTAAATAATCACAAGCATGTGTGTTATTCTTTTTGGGGGAAGTTGTGTTCATTTGAACAATTTGCCAATGCTTTACTCTATTGAAAGTAAAGATGACTCGAGTTACCCCAATCCCCAACAGACACACACACACGCACACACTGCAGCAGAGAAAAGGACAGCAATACTGAAATAAAATGAGAATTTATTCAAACGGTGCAAAACACTTTGAGGACGTAAACTGGGTGTTCTTTCCCCTCGGACAGCATCGCCTCACAGTCCAAACCTCTATTAGGACAAGAAAATTATTAAACACTAACAGGTAGATATAGTGAAGCGTTATTGCTTGAACAATCAACATTAAGAGCTCAATGGTCTTGTAGTTTGCTATTCAAATTCAGCATTTTTCAAGCCTGATAAGGCTATGAGCCAAAAATATATATAATTATATATATATATTGCAACCCTGGCTGTTCAGAATGGCCCTTGTTAATTCCTATGAAAATCACTACTAACATGGCATGTTTTAACATCACATTTAACATTTAAAAGTGGTATGTGGTTAGCTTGGAAAAAAAAAACTGGGATGAAAAGAGACAAAAGAGGTCAGTTTGACAATGAGCCGCACAGGAAAGAACACCCTCATTGTATCTACTAAAACTGAAACTTTGGAAAAATCTGACTATAAATATATATACTCTCATACCAGCTCAGCCTGTCAGATGAGCAAAGGAGTTTGTTCACTGAAAATGTTTGTGTTGAAGAGTCTTCGGTTAGACTTATTGAAAAGCCAAATGTCCATCCCAAATACTTGCTTTCACTTCAAGTCCAAGCTATTAAAACACAAGCTTATTTTTTGTCCTTTTTAAATGTCCAACAATATACATTCTAAATCGATCTTTAAAAACATTGAAAAACTTTGTCATTTAAAAAAATAACTTGAAGATACAGATTTGTACAGCTTCCCTCCTCCTCATAAAATTACAAAAAAAAGGTTAGAAATATAGCTTAAGTCCAAAGCACTGAAACAGAATTTCAATTTCTTGGTTCTTTAAATAAATGGAGAAGTTGCTGCTGTTTGATGTAGTGAGAAACAACAGAATGTACAAGAATAAAATACAATTTTTAATAACTTAAAAGTCACACACTTTGAGCCCTCGTGCTTCTTCTGTCCGGAACAATCACCTCTCCAAAGCCCGCATAACTTTTCACTACTGAATAGATGTTACACATCTGATTCAAAGACACACACACACACACGAATAAAAAAAACAAACAAAAAAAAAAAAAAACTTGGAATTACAGTTGGGTTACTTACATACAATGTCAATTCTGAGGAAAACTGGAATAATTGCATTTTAAGGGGCACTTTTATTATAAATCAGATAACTGATCACTTCCTATATTCTTACTTGCATGATTTGGGGTTACTATCCGAAAAGGATAAAAAATTAAAAAGTAAAACACAGCAATGTACAGAATTCCTCAGGACGCCCAGTTAGCGCTAATCACACTATTACAACCATGCAAAACTGCCCTCTATTGATCAAAGTAATGAACTGCATATTTAAATAGAACCAATTTTTGTGCTTTACTTTACTATAGAAATCTACACTGGCAGCATTGGTCTGTCACACTTTCCACTTATTCTAATATGATGTTCATTGCCACTTGAATTTTTGACAATTTAAACTTTTTTTTGTACAGAAGGATCTGCTAATACACACATTATTCAGTAATTTGTATGATGTAATTCACAATATGCATATTTCGATGTACCGGAAAATACCCACTCGTTCAACAGCATTACATATTTGCTTTAAGAAAATATAATCTTTCAACCACACTACACTGTAAGTCACTTGATTTGCAAAAAAAGTGTTCTTTGGGTTTCTATTTCAACCCACCCCCCATCCCCTGGGCCCTCTATGCACTTCAATTGCAGATTGGGCAGTAGCTGAATTTGCAATCACTCATGTAACTCTGAGCCAATCAGCACACTCCACTTTTCCCCCCCATATTATAAAAAATCAGGCTCTCTGTACAGATGTGGGTGTCTTGCACTCTTTAACTAGATTCAAAGGAAAAAAGAAAAAAAGTATCTGGGAGCAAGTAGTAAGTCCAGTAAATGTGAAGGCCATTTCACTATGGTTCTTTTGCCATGAGAAGGTTCTGAAAAGCCATCTCAAACGGGCGTGCACACACACACACACACACACACACACACACACACAAGCACAAGCACACTCTACAGTGAACATGAACCTCTCTGCGTGCGACACACCTGTACATTTGTTCCCCAAAATGCGTACGTGACTGACTATACTCAACCGAGAGACGTCTACCATGGTACTTGGTACTGTATGCCCTCTGAATAACAGGCAAACCACCACACTGTAGGTTCGAGAAAGCATCTTCAGGCTGATCAGAAAAGTCTTCACAGCCATCAGAATACAGCGAGTGGACATTTCTCACATCAACTGCTGAAACATCTGGAAGACACTGCCAAGTGTCACCCACTAGTCACCCAGAAGATTTTAGGTTTCTAGGAAGTTCCAGACTATACTTTAAATACATCCCGGAAATTAATCAGCCTTCTCCCCCATAATTTGACCCCTCCACTGACCATTGCTGCACTACGCTGACATACCACAACTCTCCAGCCCAGTGGTGCTGTAAACACTGAACCACAAATTACATCACTGGCATCCAATAGGTATTAGGATTATATAACCAGAAGAGGCTGCTAACCAGTTAAGTAAATCTGACACCCTTTGCTTTGCCAAGAATTGGACCTAGTTGTGCAGTAACCAGTAGGTACAGGTATGGCAAACGGCATGTCGCACAGTCCATGAAAAACTGCTTAAATCTACTTAGAATTAGTGTTTTTTAACTGGAACCATCGTAACTACATTAAGCCTATATGCAGAACACCGTAGCAATCTTGTACATGAATGTTGTCAGAATGACGCATATGAATAAAGCGCTTGCAATCCTCGCCATAAGGTTAGACATTTCTACACACATTATGAGAAATGTCACTTTACAATTCTGAGAACCACGCCGCGTTTTAAGATTCATTCAGTATTCTCAAGTTCAAAGAGAAAGTTTGTTCAAGATGTAAATTTAACAAAAACGATGTATAGGACAGCACAAAAAAAGAAAATCAAATCTTAACAAGACTTTAAGTACAATCCTCTCCACAATAAAAAAAAAAAGTAGCCAATCTCCATTAGTGAACTGGACTTTTCTGGAAGGAGAAAAAAAAAAAAAAAACCTCATCTTTTCCATGCATGTCTTTAGCTTTCAAAGCCACAGCTGTACCCCAAGTACTAAAGAAAATAAACCCCAGACAGATAACACACATTTCACTGCATTGCCAACCAACAGTACAAAGTAACGACGTTGTGCAAATTCAAGTTCTAAATTCCCGGAGCCCTACAAACCAACAAAACACTATTCATTTGTTTAGATGCAAAAAAAAAAAAAAAAAAATTAAATGTAATAAATGCAGGTATAAAATATAGAAACAGATCAGTTTGGGAAATAAAAATACACTTTTGGCAAATCAAGACCAAGACCAACAACTGAGTGAGTGACCAAGGCTGAAGGTGGTTCTGTCAGCAGGGCCTGAAATGAAAGGCGTCAGCACGTGGACCCGGGCTGCAGCTCAGCACACGCGTCTGAAACGGGAGGAGGGGCCCACCGTGTCATCAAAGTGCGTCCTGCTCAGGAAGAAATGTGTTCACACGTAATAGCAGCACACTGGGGAAACGTGCCTGTTGAAACCCAAGCACCTGAGTGGCCTTAGACTGAATTATAGGGCATATTGCATTTGCATATTTATCAGGAAATCTTCATGAAGACCTCAAGATATACCTTTCGAGGTCAGGTGTCAAAATGAAATTGGTATGAATGCTAGCCCATGGTATGACATAGAAAAGTTAATACACTGATGAATATGGGAAGGAAATCAAATCTGCCATTTTGGTTTGGGTGTGGGTACACTGATGGGTTTCTTTTTTCTCTCCACTAGGTGGAGCCCAAGAGACATGTTGAAAAATCCTAAATTGCCATTTGGTTCTGTGGGAGAAACAGGATAAACACACACACACAAACACACAGACAAAGACACAGAGAGAGTAGCTTGAGGGTGAAATGTCAGAAGCTGGCTTAGTTAAGAACTGTGCCAAGCACAGGCGAGCAGCTGACTTTGAAAAGACTCATCTTAAAGTGGACTTGAGCAATTGTACAGGAGTGCAGGTAGGACAGGGCCCAGGGTAGCACCCTGAGAAGCCGTCAGATGCAAAAACCAGACGGGAAGGTGTGCAGCAAGAGGCATAGCATCTTCCAGCTGCGACTGGCCCAAAATTCCACCCAATGAGAGCGCAGGGATTTATTACATCATTATTGCATTCTGTTAAAGAGGCTGCACAGAAGGATCCCGCGTCGATAAAAAGTGAAAGGAGCTCCACATGGGGAGAGTGAGGAACCGACTCAGGGAGAAGCAAGTCTGCTCAGAACCGGTGGATTTCTGCCTCCCTCCTCTTCAGCTCCTCCCGGTAGCAGTAGGAGCAGTAGTAGCTGGTCTCCGGGTGCCCATAGAAGTTGCAGTTGGGAGTTTTGCACTTAGTAGGCTGTAAGCTCGCCAGGCCACCCGCACTGCCCAGGGAGTAGTGCCGCACGGGTGGCGGCACGCACCGGCCGTCCGAACCCGACCGGGCCTCCCGGAACCCGCTCCCGTACACCAGGCCCCCAGCCTCAACCGTGGGCTCTGTCAGGAAGTCGAGGGTGTCCCGCTCGGAGGAGTAGGGGGAGAAGCTCCGGCCACTGTGGGCGGGGCTGGCTACGGAGGGCAGGGCGCTGGGCAGGTCCTGTGACAAGGGGCAGTGTCGGGGGAGGGTGGCGTACGAAGGCAGGCCAGGGTAAGACGCTGGGCAGCCGCCGGCCAGCTGCCGTCGAGACTCCAGGTAGGTGGGCGGCTGTAGGTGCGAAGTCAGCAAGCCCGGAGCGGGCTCGATAAGCGAGGGCCGGGGGATCGTGTACGGGGAGGGGGGAAAGGCCGACGGCTTCAAGTGGGTGAAGGTAGGGGTCAGCAGCGTGTTGGCCGGGTCCTCTTTGGGCTCGTACCCGCGGTAGCCCAAGTCCGGCGCCTCTTTTTTGACGGGCGTCCCGTTAGACGGCGGCTGTCCCGTGCTAGCCTTGCGCTCCGCCTCCCGCCGCTGCTCCTGCTCCGTGCGGAACCGCTCCTCGGCGTCCACCAGGTAGCGCTGGATCATCTCCTCCTGGAAGGGCTGCCGATTGCTGGTGGTGAGCAAGGCAGCAAAGATGAACTTCCTCTCTCCCTGCATGGCGGCGCGCAGGATGCTCAGGCTCAGCTTGACGTCCGTGCCGTACTTGTAGGGCTCCGCCGTGCCGCTGCCATTCTGCCGCTCGCTGCCCGAAGACGGGGAGCCCTTCCCAGAATCCCCGCTTCCCGGTGGTCCGAGCGGCGAGGAGTCTTTGCTGCCCTTGCGCACCTTTAAAGAGCCCTTCTTCTTCTTTTCCTGGCCCTCCCCTCCTTGCTTGGCTCCACCCCCAGCTCCACCCACCTTGCTGGTCATGAGCCCGCCCACATTTCTCTTCAGCTTACTGCCTAGACTCTTGCCGAAACTGCCCAACTTGTTGGCCACGGAGTCGGCCCGCTTCTTGTCCTTGTCCTTATCCTTGCTGCCCTTCTCCTTCTCCTTTCCGCTTGTGCCCGTCCCCCCCGAGCTGGATGAGCTGGAGGAGGAGCTAGATGAGCTGGATGAGCCCCCTCCGGTCTTGGAAGCCGCACCCCCGCTTCCCCCGCCTCCCCCGGCCCCGGTGCCAACGCCGTTGGAGCTACTGCAGACGGACTCCTTGTCAGACTCTCCCGAGTCCGGGGGTGTGCGGGCATCCTCTCCCGTGGAGGCCGAGGGCGATTCTGGTTGTGCCAAAGGAGCCTGTGTAGGCAGAGAAACAACGGCCATTACAAGAGGATCCTCTGAGCAGGATGACCTCCAGCACCGAAGCCAGACGAACTCCATGGCACCGATCTGGCCGCCGACTCAGATTTGACCTTTTTTTTTGTTAAGAAGCAGCCCAGTGTGGACCTTCCCAAAGTTAATGATGTGCCACACTGCTGCTCCTCACAAACATCAGCCCCAGGATCGGCCGGAAACACTGCAAAGGCCAGACAAGATCGCCCTGCAAGGAAGGCCCCCACCTTCAACCCCCGGGACGCCACTCCTAAGCATCTTCCACAGCCTCTCTCAGCTGATTGGAGACGATGACTCGGCCAAATCGGGGCATGCGGCTTACCTGTGTGTCACATGGAAGTGGCAGCCAGGTGACGGTCATGTAGCTGTGCAGCAGGTAGAGCTTTGCCTCCAGAGAGAGCGTGACGCTGTGGGGGGCGGGGGGGGGGGGGGACTGTAATCAAACTGACGAGCCAACTGACAGCCTAATTAAAACTCCTAGAAGAACAGTGCTATACAGGTCAGTGACACCCAGTTATTTTTATGAATTTAATATCATTTCTAAATATGTATATGTAACTTAGAAAAACAGTAGGATTTTTCAGTATTTAAGGGAGTTTAAAACAGCCTCTTTTAGATGTGGTCAAAAATAAAAGGAATCCAGGCAAAAACAGTGCCCTGTTACATTTACTTAACAAGGCGACATTCCACCTGGCGTCCTCTCCTGGAGCTCAATTAGAGATAATCCTCAAGTCTGTTACAAGCCGGCAGGGTAGCTAATCTGAGGGACAGGCCGATTGCGACCGTGTGCTCACGGTGCCAGGGACTGTACATATGGCTGGGGGGGTGGGCGCGCTCAGCACAGCCGGGCATGCTCAGTGTGGCCAACTGCTCCCGGCAGGCCTGGCCCTACCTGGCCAGCTTCACATTGTCCGTGTCGTCCCTGCCCCACTCCCAGTCTCTCCCCGGGTCCACGGCGAAATGGATGGGCAGCATCTTGTGCTCCGAGTCCGTGAGGGGGATCACAGCTGGGGGGGAGGGGTACCATGGTTCTGGTCAGTGCAGTGCCCTGGGGAGGGGGTTCATCATAGGCTTCTGCGGGCGACCAGCTCGCTCACCTTGCTCTTTGGTACTGTCCTGCTGCTCCATTGACACCAGGGCGGAAAAGTGGGCCTGGTCGTAGGCCAGCACCAGCGGGGAGCGATGGCACTTGATGGTGGGCACTTCTAGGGGCAGGTAGATGCCCCCAAATGGGATGGGTGCAAAGGCTGGGGGTGGATGAACACGTCATCAGAACTGTCGTCCTTATGTAACAGGGCAAAGTGGCTTAGCTGGCTGTAAATACGGGTTACTCAGTGGGTAAGAGGCCATAGAAGCGTCTCGTAACCTTAATAATAATTACATATTTGTACAAGTAAAAAATTACAGCGGTGTAGTGAGAAGGAAAAATTGGGAAATCGGTGAGGCCATAAAGGCGGGACAGCTCACCCTCCCCTCCAGAGTCCCTCAGCATGGTGTCAGCCACCACCACGATGGGCCTCCGCAACACGTGTGCCAGGACGAAGACGTGGAACTCCTCCAGGCTCTCGTACACGGGCTCCTCCGCCGTCTCCAGCCTGCAGGGGGTGATCCACGACAACGCGTTGGGAATGTGTCGCCCCGCCTGTTCCCACTCACCCTAATCACACCGAATCCTCCCTCTTCCTCATTTGCCAGCCCTGCCCTGCCCTGCTCTGCCCAGCCCTGCCCTGCCCAGCCCTGCCCTGCCCAGCCTCTATCCAATGCCAAACACTGTGACACCGGTATCTAACTAAGTTCTGCTTAATTCGAGGTCTATAGGTGCCACACATTCCACACGTCCACCCCTATCCGCGTCCCTCAGCTGCTGATCATCCTTTCGGGGGAAGAACCGAACCAGGCCTTCACCCTCCAGAAGGGCGCCAGTTTTCACAGAGCTCAGAATCGGCATAAGCATTTTAGGGGGAGCCTCTATCTTTGGGAGGATGCCATGACCTGGGAACCCAGAGGCAAAACTGGAAATTCTGGGCCATCTGACAAGAGGTTAACTTGGGCACCCCTTGGGCTAGGTCACCCCCTTAGTTAAGTTGGCGAGGAGGGCGACTAAATTTTTGCAGCCCCTATGAAGTGCTGGGCCCCTGTGACCCCCCTCCCTGTGAGCCCCTCTCGTACCCGGTGCCGCCGTTGCTGCTGTTGGTACTGTAGTGTATCCTGGGCTCGCTGGATGCCAACTTCAGCAGCTCATTCCACTCCTTCTCCCACTCGTCCTCCGTGTAGACCAGGCCCGACTGCGGACACACACGGGTATGGGCGGGAGCTGTGGTATGTCCGGGGGGGGGGGGCGGGGGGGG
>JAODKM010000044.1:11212273-11229481 GCA_026780845.1 Petrocephalus sullivani | reverse complement strand
GGGGGAGGGGGGGGTTTGGTCTAATCTGCTCGGTCTCTCCTCACAGGGACAACTGAAGAAAAAGGAAGAAAAAGAAAGAAAAAGTCATTCAAAGGATCCTCCAACCCTTACGCAAAACTGAGACCAACAATAAGACATTTATCAGGATTCATTATCATTATCAGGAAAAGCATGCCACCATTAGCTTCCTGTCAAAGTCATCAATAAAGCTTCCGGTTAGCTGCGCGTACAATTCTGTATTTAACGTGTAACTGAAATCAACAGAAAATATCAACGGGGCCAAAATCAATACAGGACAAGCCATGTCAAGGTCAAAGGTTGTGTCACCGGTGCCGAGGGCAAACGGAGATGCAGGTTTCATGTAAACCTGGCACGGAGGCGGCCGCTCGGCGATGAGGTCTGACGTGCGAGAAAAGCACCGCAGGATCTCGTTCCGGGAACAGCGGATCGGGCAGGAAGGCTCCGCTGTGACCTCTGAGCTCCCAGAAATGCGCATGGCACGGACTGCCCCAGTCGGCGCTAAAGCCCTTTTTCGACACATTTGGGACGGCCCTAGACGAACACAGAAGCTGTGTACAGAAAACGCAGAGATCCTAAATCTGTAAAACGGGTTTGAATGAGTCGAGTTGCACAATGTTATATATAATCGCTGCATTGTTCATTACATTAGGGAGATTGTGGTGCAAAGCCAGTGACTCGTAATGGGACTGGTTATCAGCTCATAATTACTGCCAGGTTAAATCAACCTCTTTCTCTCTTGCGCACATACACACACACAGACTCGTGTACCTATCTAAATAGGAACTGTCCATTCATTACTATGGAAAAATCCCTAATCCCAATCATGCCACCCTTAACCCCTACCCAGCCCTAACCTTAACCATAAGTTACCAAAAGGAAATACAAGACTTCTGGCTTTTTCACTTTTTTGATCTCATTCACATATTTTTATAAAATGAAGTCTGAAATACCGAAGACTGGGAAAAAACAAATGACCTCACTAGTCATGTTTTTTGAGAATTTGCTGTACCTGTGAGGTCCTTTGGTCAAAGTTAATTCTGATATTTTGGGTTTGCCTGCCTCCCGTTCGGCCCCCTGCCTCCCCACCCCAGAGAGCAGTTACCAGAAGCGATGACAGGATTACTGGCAAGCCGCTCACTGGCACGGCCCTTTGATTCTGCCAAGCCAGGCTTTTGTACCGACAAATTATCAAGAAAGAGAATGGGGACAATGGCGACTATTGCGTCATATCTATTAAGGCTGTGGGAGCTCGACAAACAGGTCCAAAGTCCTTGCTTGACCACTTGTCAAGCTGGGAAGGAGCTGGGTGGCAGAAATGCAAGCTGCCATCCTGACCGAATTCAAAGGCCACATGACAAAAACCCTGCTACCTCTCAGCCAACAGCAAGGAGCGGTGTGGGAAGCAAGATTCAGATCGATTCTGGTTTAACCTGAATCAGTGGTTAAGTCAGCCACAATCCAGGTGTCCCCTCTCATCGAGGACATAGAGAGATCTGACAGCGAGTACAGGCACGCTGATCATTTCTGGCCTTAAAGCACGCCTCATTGGCTTAAGACATCTACAAAATTGCATAACATCTTTTGACATTCTGCCTGCATAACACAATGCTTAAAGCCACACAGACTTTAGCTCATCACCCAGGATGCTAGTTCTTAGTCAATGGTAGCCACAACGGTGATATTCTTCCCTAGCCAGCGGGCCTATGGAGCGGAAATCGTGCCACCTTGAAATGCAAACACGACTTCGGTGCAACGTATTGTTTTACAGTGCGCAGCACGCAGAAACCGTGCCATGTGGAAATGCAAGGCACAGCAGGCATTGCTTTTCAGTGAATGTCACGAAGAGAACGTGACATAATGAAAAGCAAAACCATCATTCCATTGCTTTGCATCTTATTTAACTACCATCCAGAAAAACAATTAAACTAAGAAATCGTGCCACACCACACTGAAATGCAATGACCACCTTTGCTGTGCTCCATCGGCTCATTTTCATTTTTGAAGAGTACATGCTGAAATCGTGCCACCACAAAATGTAATCACTATCCAATCACAGCTCTCCAGGAAGCGGGGTGCGTGGTCACAGAAAACGGGCTGGGACGGTCACTTAAGATCTAATCGATAAGGTGACAGCCACGGTACGACAGGCTCAGGCTCCAGCAAGTAGTGTTTCTGCGGTGCTGCGCACTGTAAAACAATATGCCGCGCCAGTTTTTCTGTGTATGCCGAAGTCGTGTTTGCATTTCAAGGTGGCACAAATTCCGCTCTTTATGTGCCATCTATCCCACATGTTGAGGAGATCTCTGAGAAGCTTATTTACAACATCAAATAAGAAGATGCTTCAGGTTGCAGGTCCACTGGCTTCAACCTTAGATATTCAGAAATCGCAGAGGGCGAATCCACAGAATTAGTGCATTATATATTTGGTTGTCACCTACAAAACAAAAACTGCATTTCCGCCGACTACGTCAGCAATCGCTGGACTGTAAACTCTAAGTCTGACTCAGGTGACTAATTGTTATCCTCATCGTTTTTGGGAGCTGAGATCATCAGTGCTGGGGTGGGGTGGGGGGGGTGGGGGTCTAGCAACAGAGGTGCTGCGTGTGGTTCTCGTCTGAAAACTATAACGAGGCCAGCCTAAAAATACTTTGGGGCTTAGATGGAGTTCAGGGCTCATGGAGAGCTTGGGTTACACCAGAGACTGTGGGGAATTCTGCGGAAAACAGAGGAGGACGCGCAAGGTTTCCGAAGGAGGACGGATGAAGTGGCAGGGTCTCCTGGGGGCGCCGGACACTCGGGAAGTCGGGAAGGCTCTGTGACTTACCTACAGCTCTCCTATAGCCTTCCCAAAGCCTTGGAGACATTCTGTGGTACCCACAACATCAGAAAGCGTAACCATGGAAACACGCTAATGGAGGGTTTTAGACAGTTCGGGGTGGCGAGGTTGGCGACTCACTCGAGCAGGAGACAGAGCCTCCTCTCTGCTCGTCTCCCATGCGGGCGGGCCTGGCCTCCGCGGGCGGCCCTCGCCAGCTGCTCTCCCTTCATCACCTTCTCCCACAATGCTCGCACTGACTCACAATCTCCCTTCATCTGCGCACAAAAGGCCGCCGCGCCATGTGTCACCGGGGGAAGAAAAGGCTCGTCAGCTGCCCCGCAAATAACTTCCCAGTGAGGGAATCTTTTGGTGGGGAGGGGGCCCACTCTGCCCCTCCCTCCCCTCACTGCCTCTGACTCCGCGGCCGTCAGGCCCCTCCCATCTTAGGCTACTCCTGTCCAGTGGCACGTCCGGCTGGGCTTCGGATGTGGGGGAATCTCGAGCTTCGTTTCCGACACCCGCGCACGAGACGTGTCGATATTTTCACGTCGGCGACTCTTGGCAGGGAATTGAGATGATCTGCCATAAACGACGACCTTCAATAGATATGGACTACGCAGACTACTCATTCTGAAGGTATTGTGACTGGAAGATGCAGTCTCCAGGATTGAGGCCAAAAGGAGACAAAAGAACTGGGCTTCTTCAGAACCTTCCTGTAACGGGGACCGGAGTCGATGGAGTGAACCCAGTAGGAGAGGAATTCTGTCCAGGCCCCGTCAGCTGACCGGCAGGGCGGCTCAACAATGGGGCTCTGTGGAGCTCCGTGGATCACAAGACTCAAAGCGAACACCCCCGCTGCCGGGCCGGGACGTGCAGAACCGGGAACAGGGCTCTCATTGGGAGCTTGTTCAGCCTGCCGGCCCTGCGCTTCGCCTTCACACACTTCACACGTGTCATGGGTCCAGGAGGTGTTATGACGGCCCGGATAAAGATCAAAGATCGGACCAGAGCCGGGAGGATAACCCCCAAAACATAAAACTGGATCTTTGATACTGGTCAAAGCTTTCACCAAATCCTGGGATAATCTGCTGAACCCTGGTGCCCATTCCGTAGAGTAGCACCAGAACAGTCACTGGACACAACTAGACTCTCAATTGGTCCAGGAAGGCATCAATACAAGCTATACAGGAGGACTGTCAAGAATACGTTGTGTGTGTGCAGAAAAGATCCACAGACCTTATTCAATTAAGCACTGATTTGTGAAAGCACATAAAAAGCACACAGCTGAGATTGGGACTTTGAGAATCTCCTGTGCAGATGAATCAAACGCTCCTCAGTTAAGACTTTACAAGGTCTGTTCATTAAATATATAGGTAGTTGTTAGCGATGCATAATATAAACGAGACACTGGCATTAGTTGGTGTGTCAATCTTAGTCAATACTGTGGGTGATATTTAAACTTCATCAATATTAAAAGTCAGCAGCATCAGAGCTAAAAGATAGAACTACTAAAATGGTGAAAATTGCACTGGATGGTCAGCCATTTTCCAGGGATTTCATTGGCGAGGTGATTTCAGTCTCTGCTGCTTCACTGACGTCTCACCACCTATGTTACATGATGTGGCGGCTATATACATTCATGAAATCCTAAGTAGTAACGTTACCGACATCAGCTTTACAACAGGTTTGTGGAGCTCAGTGAAGCCAGTTATCTGTATTTGTAAAATTAGACAAAAAAAATCAAATACTAGTAGTTGTTGGTATCGGCTAGGGCTGAACGATTTTAAGAAAATATCTAATTGCGAGTTATCTGCCAGTTATTGCAATTGCGATTTGATTCGCGATCAGTACAGTATTCACTGTATGACGTACACTAAGAACAGTTTCTAAGCAATCTGAAATTTTTACTGATCATATGATTGTGTGATTGCTGTTATCAGATTATGCCGCATTCTTTTCAGCCCAATTTACTATAAATTTAAGGCAATAGCTTAAAATTGTTTTATAGTCATTTATTTGCCAAACATGTTCCCACTCGCTAGCTAACATGGTAAAGTGATTGTATTTGTACGTGCACTTTGGGCCACTTCTGATTGGTAAGACTAATTGTCACAGAAGGAGGACGGCATGAATTTGTAAGACTATTCTTACAACAGTTTTAAACCATGGATCAGACGGGCTGAATAATGCATATCCTAAATGGCAGCCTTTGCGATTTGCTAATTGCACAGTTTCAAATCGCAATTTCAATTTGATATCAATAAATCGTTCAGCCCTACGAATCGGGCAAAATACCCACATCAATACAAAAACTGAATTAAGTCAAACAGTACAACAAACAGTAGTAGATGCAGGCAATGCAATGGATTTCCCTGAGAATTCCCTATAGTAAGTTATAGAAAAATATATGCGGAAAATAATAAAATAGTAAGTAAATGGTAATAAGGGCTACACAATATCACATGGTGATATGTGAAATATAATAATAAATATTGCGATATTTATAAAAAATTTTAAAAAAAGAAGAAATTACCCAAAATGAACCAATGAGATTCTGTTATTATCTATCCATTATCTACCAATAGACCGTGTGAAATAAGTTACTTGTGTTGCCGCGAGTTGTGTCAAGAGATGGGATGCGGCTCCCTGCACCAAAGGTGGGGCAGTGACATGCTGATCCCCCCTGAGAGCGACACAGAGTAAGGCTTAAGCATCAACAGCCCTGGAGGCTCCGGTACTGTGCACTTGTCTTGTAGGAAACTGGCCCTCACGCTATCATGTTATAAATAGCAGCTACATTTACATATATTTATTTAGCAGAAGCTTTTGTCCAAAGTGAGGTGCAAGTGACAGCTGAATGTTTGTGATGCATTATCTGAATCACTAATACATCGCTTGGGACTAAATAAATGTAAATAAATAAATGCAAATGGAGCTTCTGTGCTTCTCTAAATCACAACGCAGCTTGAGGGTAAATCAATCGGACGGTCCCATTAGACATGAGCATTACTGCTTCAGACTTGATATAATAAAGTACATTCAGCATAAACGCCTAATGCGTCCACACTGAGAGGAGCCCGGGAGGAAGCGAGGGGAACGGGGGGGTTTGTGGGGGGTGGCTGCTCATACTGCAGTTCTGGGGGAGGCTAGACCAGCTTGATGAGTTAATTTATGGGTGAAAAATAAAAAACCTCAACTGTCCATCGACATCACTGTTGCTGTTTGAGTCTACGGTCACTTCATGTCTAGAGAAGTATGGCTGCTGAGAAGGTGTAATGCAAAGATAGAGGACCGGGGTGGGGCTGACAGCATTCAACAAAGAGAGAATTTGGTATCTGCCTGGGTATCTCAGCAAGCCACATCAAAGTACCTCTGCCGTCCAGTCACATGCCAGCTGCTGAGGGATGTGCTGCCGATCCAGTCAGTGCTCATTTACAGAGCCCCGTGATCCGCTGCATGCAAAGCCAGTGGGAGATTTACTGAATTTACCATAGTGGCACGTGTCAGCCATCAGGCAGGAGGACCTTCTGACCTCCCGAACGCACGAGTCACATACAGAACCGGATTATGGGAAATTACAGGGAAGAAAAAACAAATTACCTCCAAAAGAGCAATGCTGGGGCAGGCAGGCATGCTGGAGTTGCTTTAGGGGCGGGACCAAAACAACAGCCAACCAATGAAGAGGCACGGGAGGGGCCAGAGAGAAGACTGGCAACTTGGAGGTAATAAAAGAGTGGCGATGGTGGTGGGGAGGGTTTAGTCAGACTGACAGAGACAGAAGCCCAGGAAATGAGATATTTAAAGCTTGTTGCCTAATTAAAATTTTCTGTGGAGGTGCACAGTTATTTATATTACAGGGCCGACTCCCGATCTTCCACACACTGGAGGCAGCAGAAGCCACAAGACCTCCAAACAGCCAGCCCACTTCAGAGCTGGTGGCACTGACACAAATGGGGGGGGGGGGGGCCCTTCCCCCCTTTCTTAGGACATTGACATTCATTCCTCAACATTATCGAAGAGTTTGGCGAGTCGAGACTGAAAGGAGTAAAAAGGGCAGATACAGAATACACGAGGCGATGACCAAGGGATGATAAGCATGGTGTCAAAAGACAAGCGGCCAGCCCATTGGACCTCCGGGGTCACCCTCAAGCCTGTGTCACTGAGGTAGAGCACCATTCTTCTGAAACAGTAAGAAACTGCTCAAACGGGGTGAGGGTATACGGTGCAGTTCCCACTTTCAGAGGAATGTGTGGGAGCGGGCGAGAAAGAAAACAGAGTTCGGAGAGAGAAGAGATCTAGATGAAGAGAAGGAGAGAGACAGCGCTCCCACCTTCCATCTGCAGCGCTGACTGCACAGGCCAGCCGCCCCCCTCCCCCCGATGGCCTCACTCTCACGAGCAGCTCGGGCCTGACCGCGGCATTGCATCTGAGACGCCGAATCTGCTGCACGCGGAGGAGGGGCGGGGGGGGTGGAAAGGAAATACTCCCGCCGTTGCCACACTTCAGACCACGACGCCGTTCACAAGAAGCACCTCGAGGCATGCTGCGATGATTCTGCGCTCTGCCGAACCGCTGCGTGGTTAATCGCATGCAAAGACGTGCTACAGAAAATGCAGTTATAAGAACAGAGTAGAGCATTTAAAGCCAGAGGGCCACCAGACCTTCTCTAGGGAACGGACACAAAAGCAGAATCTAGTGCAGAGTTGGCATCCAGGACTCTATAATGCAGATAGATTCACACACATGCTAAAATATACACCGTCTGTCACAAAACTGAACCATTATTCCTAGCAGTTAAATGCCACCGCTATCGACAGGATACCACACCAAGCGATAACGGCTCTTCCTTATACAGCCCAGTCAAATAAAATTCTAATCAAATATCCTGGATGGGAGTAAACGGAATGGAAGGCATTTAAACAACGATCCGTCTTTCACCCATCTAAAAGCCGACCAAGGTTCACGGCTAATCTCTGAAGCCAAAGACGCCCATTATTATGCTGTGCCAATTGTGTGGTTGTGGTGAACCATGTGGAAGGGGGGAAACGGAGAAAGGGGGGGGGTGTGGACAAGGCACAACAAGCCCTTAACCTAGATTTCCCTCGCTGCGGTTCTCCATGCAAGAGGAACCTCGAAATCGCCCGCTTGCTGGAATTGCTGCGTTTTCAAGAAATTCACTGGGACGCCACGGATGCCGCGGTGCATGACTGTGAAGCCGCACAAGCCCAAAGCGCCAGGGTCCAATTCTACACTCAAAGGTGACAATAGACTGTGCAGGGTAGGGAAAACATCTCACTGCTACAAATGTAAACACTCAATGCATGTCACTCACAAGGTACGCTTTAAAACACAACACCAGGAAAGAAACATAAAAAGCCCACACACACAAAAATCAATTTCTGCAGCATGACACCTTTCTTATGGAGGCTAACGTGCGTGTCTGTGAATGTCCCGCCTTTTGCCGACACATTTTCTACACGATTTCAACATAACAAGAATAGGCCTGTTTTCCAAGATGAAAATAGTCTAGCATATCGCGAGCCTAGGGACAACTCAGAGAGCTGCATAAATTGGGCCCATTTTTCAAATGCAGAAAGATGAAAGGGGGGAAAACATCCCATAAAAAGAACAATAAATTTATAAAAAATCTCCTAATCAAATCGCACTGTTGATAATTTCAAGAAGCTCCTAATCCCAGGTCAGGTTCAAAACCCCTCTCCCTTGATGCAGACCAGTGAGAAATGCTGTCCAAAATTAGAGAGTCTCGGCGACATGCATTCCTTTGGCATTAACACACTGATTCACAAGGCCACTACAGCCATTACGCAGTGCTAGCGTCACCACAGAAGCCCTATGGTGGCCCAGTGGGGGCAGAGGTGACAGAGGCTCTCCCACCCTGCAGATCCCAGGCAGGAGGCTCTTCTCAATGGTACTGGCAGCTCTTTTTTGCTGACATAAGTTCAGCAGGGTGCATTACAGCAAATACATGTGGAGATGTTTTGTACCTTTAGGAAAGCACTGAAAGTCAAATCAAAAAATCTAAATGGGGAGAGGAACACAGAACTCTTTGGGCAAGCTTATTGGCAAATGGCTATAATTAATCGGGACACAACCTACAACATTCTGGGGCGTTAAAAGTATTTCTGTGGTTTGCGTGCCCTGCCCCACAGGCATCGTTGGCTATTAATGGATGACCGTAGCTCGAGGAAGCCCAATGAGGAACTCTGAAAGGTTATGGGCTGCGTCGAGTTGATTGGCGATCTTGGTACTGCTGAAGGTCCAGTCCTCTTAGCCAAATGGTGATCTTATGGCAGATGAGCAGTACACTTCACATATCATTACTGTGTGCCCCAATTAAAAGCAGTGTTTGTATATGGGTTTGCATCCTAAATGGAAAATGTGCCCCACACCAATCAAATGAACCAGGTCATAAAGGTTTGTATTGTTTTCAAGTCTGATCTTTCCGGTTTCAAAGTCTGATCTTTCCGGTTTCAAAATTACACTCTACTTAAAAGGGGAGTCGGTTACATTTCTCCCAGGGCTTTTTTCCCCATCAACACTTAGCATATTGTTTGTGCCAGAACAGCAGCTACTGGAGTGAAGGCAAGACACCGAAGAATGCACTAAGGGCTTGTTTTCATTGGCTGTGGCAAGGAGCGACTGCTAGGTTCGGATCCCAGCAACATGTAGCCATGGGCTAACCTGAATTAAGCCGTACAGCAGCCAAGGATACCTCAAGCTAATCCCTGCAGTAAAGTTGCATCCTCAGCCTGAGTCACATAACACATTGAGTGCGAAAAGAAAAAAAATTAAATGCAAAAAGGACAAGCAGAAGAATCACATGGCTCAGCAGGAACTGTTAAAAGGTAGATAGTCAAAAAGAGAAACGCTTTTCATTTACATAGACAGATTGATAGGTAAACACTATACTGTATCGAATCCCAAGCAGGAAAATTCTTTAGGCTTCATTCCACATGCCTTATAACATAGCTTAAGCAGCTTCAGGATTTGGTATACATTCCTGTTGGAATGGTTTTGCATGTTTTGGTAGGTTTGTAGAACTGGGGAAGCCCATCATACACAGAGCAATTCAAATAGGACAGTCTGCACAAGTTAATATGAGCTAAGCAGACCTAGAAAGCCTCTCACTTTCTCAGTCTTCCACTCAAACAAAGAACTTCATTAACAGGTCTGGACATCAACTAGGCCTATCTGGTTTTTCCTATTCACATCCAGATCAGGAGAATGCGTGCACTCAGGAGACATGAAGATACAGCCCATAGAATGGACCAATCTCATACAGGAATCAAAACCCAGAATCAAAAAAACAATGAGCGCACGGCTCTGCAATGCAGCAGGAGTAACATTCCGTTTCCCTCTAGCACTCGCTCAGCACACCAACGTCTCCATGGCACCTCAGCACCCAGCCCCCGCTCTTCCCCGCATGCCCGGCAGCCTCCCCGCCCTCCCTCCCACGCCTCGGCTTGCTTGCTCAGCACGTACGTTGAATCCCCAGTTGGTATCATCTAAGCTTCCCCTAGGGAGGCCAGGGAGACGACGGCAGAGCCCCCGACATCCTGGCGGCCGGCTTCTTGGAGTCGATCATCACGGGACCACTTAAGGTTTCAAAAACCAAGCTGTGCTTCAACCCCTCCACCTCACAAAACAAAAAGGGGAGGGGGGGGGATTCCAACAAATTCCACGGTAAGCCGAAACATATTTTAGCGTCGAGAAACCCATACGTCATTTTTGAATCTCAGTCTTAAACAGGCTGATGCATAGTGTGAGAGCAATCTTCTGGCATCTCCTTACTCCAGCCAAGAGCACGTGCCCGTTAACAGCTTTATCGATTCTGCATGGTGCAACTAACGGAGTCGAATGAAAACAGAAACGCTGTCCTTGGAGAAACAGACGCCTCGAAGGTTCCACGGTGCGCCTGCCGCCACATGGCTGGTGCTTCAAGGAAATGGCTCAGCCGTGTGCTGCTTTTATTCCTGTGCTTTTCTAAAAGGTTTTCAAACTAGTACTGTGCCAACCCTGGAGCAAGGATGCCAGATGAGGCCATGAAAAGAAAGTCCAAAACAAAAAACAAAACAAAACAAAAATCACATTAATATTCATTTCTGTGCATAGAGAGAGCCAAACAGCCAGTCACCTATTGTACACAGCCATCATGCTTGAGGCTAACACAGACTAAACATCACCAAAACAGGTTTGAGCACCTGCACTCACTAGCTAGCTTCCCATCAGGAGGTCAGCCACGTTCGGGCGACACTGGCAGGGATCAATCCCTTGCGAGAGAACAGTTCCCTCGAGCCTCATTTACTTATGAGAAAGGCCTACAGAAGCCTTAGCATCCCCAAAGACAACTTAACAGGGGTTAAACCTCAACAAAATGGGCAATTAAGAATTAAAGTAATTTGTTAATTGGGGATTAATAGCCATTGACCCATTTTGATAACAGCCTGGGCGCATCATGGAGAGCACTACTCCAAGAGTCATCAAGGTCCACTCAGCGTCTGTCAGAAACACATGTGTTCACACCTGCTCAACATATGGAGGAGAACCACTTATTTGGTGTGAGCTGATGATTTTATTTAATCCTCATTCACCAAGAGCTGTTATTCTGCTCAGGAGGATGGTTATCGCAACCTAATTTCTGGTCCAAGTCCGAAAGTAGCACACAGGGTTTGAAGGTATCAAAGCAAAGGTGAGACCGGCCAGAGTTCTCCATTAACTCCTGGAGACGGACATGACCAGAAATGTTAGCTACTGCTCAGGCAGGAGCCCGCAGTACTCCTCAGAAAAATCTCTTATGTGGCTCCTGGCCCCTCCCCCCTCGACCATGACCTGCCTATTTTGGGGCGGTCCTTCAGCTGAGTGCCGGAATGCAGTCTTCTCAGTGAACGTTTCCTGTCGTGCTCAACAGTGGGTAACCAGACGGAATGGGCCCAAGAAAAACACACTGTCAGCAGCTCGACCTCTGCGTGAAACTCCAACGTTAAACATCGGGTAGGACGGCGGCCCTTATTTGGCCAACATGGAAAGGCGATGTTTTTTTTCTTCCACTTGTTTTCAACAACTTAACTTTTTGGATGGGGCCACCCTCAAATGCCGTTCGCCAGGTCTGGAACAACCGCAGATGCAGTTTGGCCTGACGGGAAATAGGGATTCTGCTGCAGGTTGTTTCCGCTCACGTCAAACTTAGAGGCATGAAGTTTTTTTGTGGCAGGATCCTACCCGACAGACCTGCGTTTCTTCAGTGTTTTGGAAACATTCCATCTACTTTGTCTCTCCAGACGGAGAACTGGGTTATAGCTGAGCTGCTGACGGCAAACCAAATGTATGACCTCAGAGCACCTTCAAGCGAAAAGCACAACACCCAACCGCGGAAAGGAGACGCATGCAAAAAATACTGCATCAAATAGATTCTGCTCCCAACTCTTTCTGATAAATGACACCATCACCAGATTCCATTATCCACTTATAGTTTCTCTCTGGCTATCGAGGGGTGCATGTAACAGGACAGGCCTTGCAACTCTGAAGCACCTATCCATATGAGGTTAGTAGTATGTAATGTAAGACAACGAAAAGCTGAGTCTCTTTCTGCAAACCTGGCAGTACTGCAATCTTATCAAATGTAGCCGTGTCATTTGCTTTATAAATGTAGTGCAGGACTCCTGACTTGAATACATCCCTTCTCTTCTTCCATTCCTGAATGTGCCCTTCGACTACTTGAGGTCAGAGGTCAACAACTTGCAATAGTACAAGGTGAGAGATTTCATTGTGCTGGTATGTCATTGGCTAATTGCCTGCAAATCTGCATAGGCGGCTTCTGAAAACTGAACCAAGAGTACGAACAGGTTTCTAAATACGCAAAGCATAAGGAACATTACATACCCAGCAAGCAGAAAAACAGCCACAAAGATAATAGAAGATTCAGCATGTCACAGTGCAGACTCAAACTCTAAATGTCATACTTGTGGTAAAGTTGCTCTTAACACAATGTCCTTCCAGAGAGCCTTAGGTGTATGTGGAAATGTGCCCAGGCCAGTACAGCGAGTGCCCATCATGCCAGGACAGAGGAGCACTGATCAGGGTATTAGGAGACCAGACAGCTGGCATCCACGTTCAATGGAAGCTGCTCGCAGTTCCTGCGGAGCAGAGCAAACCCTAATTAGGTTTCACCTGGTGATAAATAATTCATATCACCTACTTTCTCGGGATCTTCCCTGGAAACCAAGCGTTTTCACGCCCATCCTTGTTTCCGGCAGGGATACGGAGTGCATGTTCCTGAAGTAAGGCAGCAACAATTTGGCTCGCTTTGTGCATTTGACCTGATCTTGCCGATGATGGATAGGATAATTGTATAGCTATTGCTGACTGCTTTCCCTGGCATTTCATATTATATAACCAAATGTAAACTTCTGTCTTAATGACCATGTCAATAAAAAAAAAAAAAAAACTTAAACCAAGCTTCATCTCATACTAGTTTGATAGTGCCATTAAAATGTAACTCATGAATGATTAAATGACTCACCCCTCTCAACACTTTAAATTTCATATATGAATTCTAAACTATAATTCATTCACCGTAATTGTGCGCTGCAGCATTTATTCTCCCCATGTTGAGCAGATTTGTCCAGCGTCTTCCCACAGTCCATCGACATGCGGTCAGGTGAAGCAGCACTGCTTAAATCATTCACAGTGTCTTACTGTGTATGTGCCCTGCGATGACCTGGTATTCCATCCAGGGTGTCCCTTAACTTGTGCCCTATCCTGCCTGGGATAGGATGCAGCCCCCACACCCCGGTACTGGATAGGGAGATGGAAGACGAGTGGATGGGAGAGTGTTAGTCATACACACAACATGTGCTTTTTTGAAATAAAATAATATCCAGAGTCATGACTCCCTTAGCACCCTGTGCGTAATCGCAGCAACTCGGCCTGTCATGATTAGACGTCTACATTTTTTTAAATGTTTTTTTTATTTTATTTAAAGGAAACACTTATGCAATGAAGGTGGGAGATGAAAGCTACAGCGATGACTAACCGCTTGTGGGTCCACCGAAGGCAGCAGAGACAGGAAGAGCGATCCTCAGCCGTCACACACACCTGCTAACAGCTAGCTGGTCGCACGGCTTTCTGGTCCCCTCATTCTCAAAGGGCGACACACCCTTAATAGCTTGACCGCTGGTTTACCTTATGCTATGGTGTTTGGTTTCATTAATAACAGGCATTAAAGTATTGGCAAAAGCAGTAACTCCCCCGACTGTGAAAGGACTGCAGAGATGGGAGCCGGCTGGTCGCCAGTCTTCACAAACAGGCATGCATAAACTCATTCAGGGCCCTTAACTAAACCCAAACTATTAAAAGATTAAAAGAAGTTCAGCATTCCCGGTTAGCTCGCCCGGTTCCCCTCGTGGTCACTGTTCCTTCCTTTCTCTCCAGCCACATGGTGTAATCAAACAATAGAGTCGGCCGCACCAGAGTAAAGACAAGATTTCCACATCGGCGCACCGCTAGCAGACATCAAGTCAGCAACTCAGAGCGGACAGGGTTAGGCTACCCAAGTGGGACACAGGCTGGCGCGAGTGGTCGGTTGCTGTGAACACACAAGTGGAGACTATTTATACTCAAGGACTCGTGTGGGCAACTTAGGTAACCTAAGGGCTCATGGCAGCTCACATGGCCTATCAACTTGGCTTGCCCTATCAAAAATCAAGAAGCGTTAAATGGCACAGATATAGACTTATCACTCTAACCGACAAGTTTACATACGTGAAGGTGAGAATTGGGAGCTCAGTGGGTAGTGCCGTTACCTGACACCTTTAGGGCTGGAGCTCTGAGTCTCGCCTTCACCCTGTGTGTGCATGCTCTCCCTGTGTTCAAATCAGCCCCCCCCCCCATGGTTTCAAGTTTCCACACACGCTGGATTAACATGTGGCTAGTGAACTGATGTCTCTAAACTGCCCACGGTCTGTGCATGCACATGGGCCCACTGATGATATGGCACAACCCCCCAGTCCACTGTCCACCAGGGTGTGCCCGGCCTTACGCCCAGTGCTTCCTGTGATAAAGTACAGGCTTATGGTGACCCTGTACTGGATACACATCACGGAAAAAGGATATTCCCACAGCATCGAATTTATAAGCAAGCAGGCTTAATGTAAACTTATTTCAGATGACTGAGCTTTGACAATCAAGTCTTTAATTGGGAAAACTGCTATGATCTCTGGCTAAGTTTTCCATTAAGTCAGACCAGTATGTAATGTGGATTTATGAATTTTAAAAATCATACTCTTCTGCTTTTGTTACACTTCGTTTGAATGGTGTGAACAGTTGCCAAGAATCTTTCAGCATTCTGGAAACATCCACAAAAAGGTTTTCAGTATGAGAGGACAGCTGAAGGCAGCCATTCTGTTCCTGAAGTTCATACTCTTTGATTTTGATCTGTTTTTTCATCATTATTATTATAAAGGACTGTAAAAACACAGAACCGAGTCCACACCAGCTGCATTCAGTGGTTAGTTATCTGATAAATGGTTTTGCTTGTTAGCTAGACTGACACAAAAATGAGAGCCCTGTTAAAATACACACAGAAAGATTAAAAAAAATGACAGTTAGTTGACATCAACTGATTTAAAACTGATTCGTTGAATCCGGATCATGATACATGAGCAACCCCCATGGAAACGACACAACTGAACTGCAGAGACAACAGTGCTGGGCAGAAACCAGTTACCAGGTACATCATACATGTGCAAAAAAATGCATGGAAATTCATTTGTTTTCATGAGGAAAGTTTAAAATATTTACAAGGTACATCATTAGACCAAAACACCAAGACCACACCACTGTTGTGAATACATTTACCAGGCTTCACAATACGCTACTGAAATATGAAAATGTTGGGATTCCTTTAAAACATAGCAATTACCTTACAAACCACAACAAACATCCTAGCCTTACAGTCAAATGTGTCATCAACATTTACTGTAACATACTGGTGGGTGGCTATTAAACTTAGGGAGAAAAAGGAACAAAATTAACAAATAATTTCCAAAATATCTACAAATGGACTGCTAAAGAGTGATCGGTATCAAAATAATGTGAGAGTACCAAAAACTGTGTCATAAAATGATCCTACATCATAGAAGTTTAGTACTGCCAGACAGGGGTGCACCAACACCTATCAGGTACACAAGTTAAGGATATCAGGATGAAATATAGGACTATATCCTATTAGTACAATTATTAACCATGACATCAATGGATAAAATCAATATTACTGGTTTGCCATTTAGAAACTGCCACAACAAAAGATCATACAGAAAGGACTGTCAGGTAGCGGCATATTTTGGTTGAATGAAAATGAGTCATAAACTATGCATTATATAATTGCATGTTATCATACTCCAGTTTCAATAAGTTTATAAAAGGTTATACAAAATTTGATCTAATGTCTGAATATATAGGGGGAACGTGGCCTCACACCTCGGGATTGGGGGTTTCACTGGGGGTGTGTGCGTGTGTGTGTGAGAGAGTTTCCTCCTAGTCCAAAAATTGCCATAAGGTGTGAAGGATGGATGGCTGGATAAATGAATAGATGGGATGTTAAAATATGATACATATTACCAAAGATGCCTTAAGCAGAAGTAGATACTTTATTCTCAAAGGGTAACTGGCTAATACTAATGTTGAAATAATACGGACTAGCCAAACCAGATGGATAATTCATGGATGAATTTTCTTACCAGATCTGGAATATTTCCTCCCACGTGAAGGGTCTCACTGCCCCACCCCTGTGGTCAAATACTAAAGAACCCAAAGCAGGCCATCACCGGTAACGGCAGGCGTTATGGCAGGCCGCTTCGATCTGACTTAACCTGAAAGGCACATTGCTACTAAATCAGGCCCCTGAAACTGCAGCCAACGGCTGGCTGCACGCCCCCCCCCCAGCAGGGCGCAGGCTGGTGCAACCTTCAGCCCGAACAGGGGCCTGCATGGCTGATGCCAGCCGTGCTACTGCTCCCTCACCAATTACAGCGCCTCACCCAACAGCCTAGGACCTTCATCGTGCTCTCGAAGGATGCGGAAGACAGGAGATGACAGATCGCGGGCACGTCCCTCATGCTGCAGCCCCCTCATTTACACCCGCATAACAGGCGTGGGCTCACACACACACACACCCCCCACCAAGACAGCGCGTGACTGCGCGGTGTTTACACACAGACGCGAAGGGCGAGTTCCTCACTCATGTGCCCCCCCCCCCCCCCCCCCCCCCCCCCCCCCGGCCCCCGCCCCCCCCCCTCCCCCACCCCACCCCCCCCCACCCCCCCCCCCCCCCCCCCCGCACCCCCCCCCCC
>JAODKM010000044.1:11200776-11212173 GCA_026780845.1 Petrocephalus sullivani | reverse complement strand
GGGGGGGTGGAGTCATAGGTCCCCACCAATGTCCAGAGCAAATCTACGCCCTTGAGGGACGCGACCGTGTCCCGAATGTAACATTTTCCTTGGGTTTCACATGTCTGTGTTTGTGGGCGTACATGCAGTTACTTTGGGCCACTTCTGATTGATGAGCATAACTGGCATGTGAGGAGCTTGGCACTTCTGATTGGTTAGACTGGCTTAGGATGGCATGAATTTGTAAAACTATTCTCATGACAGTTTTAAACCCTGGGTCAGACATGCTGAATAATGCATATCCTAAATCGCAGCCTTTGTGACTTTCTAATTGCATTGTTTCAAATCGCAATTTCCTTTTTAAATCTATAAATTGTTCAGCCCGAGTGACAATGTAAAAGAGGCTTTTACAGTATGTGCAAGAGAGATGTCTATAGAGGTACAGCAGGGCATCTGAGCTGTTTCAGCAAGTAAAGGAACTGCCCAATGTGAGGGTTGAGCTCACTACCTTCAGATTATGAGACTGATGTGCTACCAACTGTGCCAAGGACAGCACCCATGTGTCGAGGTTTCGCTACCAAGAAATGCGAAATCTTGGTAACTCGCGTCGCACAAGACTCGGTATCAAATCTTGCCTCGACCGCCAACAGTCTTGCGCGAAAACGGCAAGGTTGTCGCTAAAATTAACCAACAATATTAAAGATTATATACATGTGTACCACATGTATAAATACAATATAATCTTAGAAACTTTTAATATTTGTGCTTTGTTTAGAATTTTTAACATGGCAGTACAAGCTATATAAAAACGCCAGTTCAAACCTCGACTCGGCCGCTGATAGTCAGGAGCGAAAAGGGTAGGGATGCCACTAAAATTAAATAACATCGTTCTAGGTCATAAATATATTGTAAAAACTATGAATACATGTGATTTGATTAAGGGTTTTATAAGAATTACAATTACTTTAGTTTCCTTTGAAAAAATGGATTTCTTCACAGAACAGCAAATAAATAAATTATCAGCAAAAGAAACACAAATATCAATATTGTCACGCTCAGCCCCGCCCATCGTGTCTTCTCCCCAGTGTTTCCTTCATGCGTGGCCTAATCACCCGCACCTGAGTCCTGTTTAGTTTTTCCCCTCCGTTTCTATCCCCTCGTTAGCCCAACACACCTGCATCTTGTTTGCTCCCTGATGTCCTGCCCTTTATTAGTTCGCCTGAGTCCTGTTAGCCCTGTCGGTTGTCAATGTTGCGTGTGGTCTGCTTCCCGTTTCGTCCTGTTTTCCCATTTTTGGAAATAAACACCCCTGTGAGGGGTTACAACCCGCAGCCTGCATTATGGGTCGTTCATCCCGCAGAAAGCATGACAAATATAAAGAATGCAGAACTTTATAACTTTATATTCATTTTAAAAAACAAATTAATAAACACTAAACAGTAAAAACCTCAGTGTATGTGTCAATGTTTGTAATATTTTTCTTTTAATACAGAAAATGTATTGCATTGATTGTGTTATATATTAAAAAATAAATAATGGCAACAACTAGAAGAATGCAGAATTGCATAGCAATAAATTCAACATTTTAAACAAATTAATTAAAACTACAAACACTCTGGAAAAAGTAAACACAATCCTGTGTGCGTGCGAGTGCCATTGTTTTTAGGGTGTACTCACACTAGCAGTTTGAACCGTGCCCGAGTGCGTTTGACGACTAAAGCGCGGTTTGTTTGACTAGTGTGAGTGCCCTGGCCCGCTTGGAAGAGGTGGGCCAGAGCGCGGTTCAGCTGGACTCGGGCACGGTTAACATGTAGTGTGAGCGCTAACCGCGCTGCAGCACGAAACGGGACGCGTGACGTCACGTTTTTGCGACTCTCCAAAACCAACATGGCGGGGAAAGGGTGGCTTTGTCTACGGCAGAGGTGCAATGTTTGTTGGAAATTTGGGCAGATGAGAGCATGTCGATGTACGGGAACTGTAGTAGGTAATCAAAGCTGCAAAGTGCTTGCTGCACTTCAGCTGGTACCTTGCAAACCTCCTCATACGAGCAGCACGATTGTGTGAAAATTTTCGTGCCACAAAAGCGATATACCTGTTTAGCAACAGGCTGTGAGAGGGCTGTGGACCACCGCGGACAAAACAACTCAAAATTATGAACAAAGTAAGCGCGATGGACTCCATTGCGTTCAGCGAGAGCGCAGCTCTTTGTTTATCCTGAAACAGTCGCACCATAATGATGTAAGTGTGCTCTGGCACGAATGCTGAAACCCTGTGTGAGTGCAGGCCAGAGGGGGAGTGGGGAGGGAGGACAATGGTACTCGAGCCCGGTTCATAGCAACCGTGCCTAGTGTGAGTACAGTCTTAATGTCTTTATTTTTGTCTCCCCATAGCCTGTGGCTCTCCCTCCACCCAGCCAGTGGCACTCTGGCTGTCTCCTCATAATACCAGCTTCCAAAACACTGCCGATGTGCTGGTGGTTTTCTGTCTTTGCTGCACATTCTGCACAGGATGACATCGCTCTTTCGCACATATTTGCGAGTGTGTATGCCAGCCGGCTCCCTCTGCAGCTTCCTCGTGTGGTATCTCTGCGTGGTGTATGGTGCTGGTGATGCCTGAGATGGTCCAGCTGTTGCAGTGCTCCCACTCACAGGAGGAACGGAGGACATGGGCAGGGAGTGCAGGAGGAAGGGGCACTGAACCTGGGCCTGTTAGTGGGGAGCAGGCATCTTTTTGTCTTTGCAGTTCCAGCAGTGTTCAGAGGAAGAGCAAAGACGTGAGGGCTGTCTGTGGAGGTGGAGGTGAGACTGTCCATCTGAGGTGTTGAACGCTGCTCTACAGGGCCGGACACTGGTGCCTCTGGAGGATGTAGGTCCTGGTGCAGAATATCATGCTCCTGGGCCCAAGTATGTCTGCAGTACCTACACGTGAAAAGATTTAAGGCAGTTCACCCCAATAATTCTGCATTATTTGCAGCTCTCTGTGATGTAAAAAGGTTTACCAATAAAGTTTGATTGATTGACTCACCACTGTGTAAGTATGGTGCTGTTGACTTCAGGCAGCTGGATGGTGGTCTTCTGCATTACATGTGTGCTGCTTAAAATGCACTCCCTGCTTGTAGGCACAGACAATGAGGGTCCACCTGGACAGTCTGACACCAATAGTCAGCTAACTCCTGGACAGCTGCATAGCCCTTAATATTGTCCGGTCCAACAGTGTCCTAAATGAACAATCACTGTAAGTAAGTCAAAGTTTGTTGTTCCAAGAAACAAATCAGCATGTACATTTGTATGAAATCAATTTAGGCTGATTAGAGTAAAATCTTACAGCCAGGTCAGGTGATGGCACAGGAGCTGAAGTTTGGGCATCAGGTGCCAACGTCTTCTTAAGTGGAGGTAAGGGTAAGGAAAGACAAATATTAAAGGAAAAGTACAAGAAATGTTTTATGGTGATGAGATACTCCAGAATCACAGAGGTCATGACAATAACACTGCAATAAAGCAATCTTACTTCTGCTTTTAAGCTGCCAGTCAAGCATGTGTGAGGACCCACCTACAGAAAGGTGTGAAGGTGCTACAGGTGAGGGGGGCTCGTTTTAAAATACTAGAACAGAAGCTGAAGTAATTTCACCAAAAAAAAATCTCTGGCTTATCACTAATACTTGACTGCTCAATAAATGATTCACCTGTTGTTACCTGCATATCATGTAGTAATTTATGTCTCAATGGTTAATGTATATTATATGGCGAATAAGGTCTATATCTCAATTACAAGAAATACGATGTCTCATTGTACATTATTATCATACGTTTTCTTTAGGCGTGTGGTTATATACATTATTATTTTTATAATAATTATTATTATATATCACAGAATAAATACATATAACTCCCGACACAGGGTCTGTAACTTTGTTTTTCCGTCTTCGGCGAAATCCTCTGGTGAAAAAGTTCATAAAAGATGGCTTACTACCAGATGAATATAAATTATTTACTTCTGATTAGCCTTTAAGACAGGACACTGAAATCGGCCAGGTCTTGGCAGCAGGATGGGCGGGCATTTGGGGCGGTCCTTTTCTTTAATCCTGGTAGCAGAAGCGCACATGATTGGCTGTCGCTACCAACAATCACCTGTAATACGTAAGACGAGGTTGTGAATCTCGCCTTGACCGCCGACAGTCTTGAGCAAAGGATGCCACTAAAATTAACCAACGCTATTGCAGATTATATGTGTACCACATGTATAAATATACAATTATTTAAAAAACTTTTAATATGTGTGATTTGTTATATGGCGAATTAGGTCTGAATTTCGCTACCAGAGGGAAAAATTGCTTGGACATTGTTTACACTAACGTTCGTGAGGCCTACAAGGCCTTCCCCGCCCCCACCACGGCTACTTGGATTCAAGGAAGGTTTCTTGTCATTCGCATCACATTTGCATGAGGTGGAAATTACGTACACACGGTCCCAGTTAACCCAATAAAACAAGAAAGACCATAAACAATAATAATACATAATACACAATACAATAATAAAACATAAATAATAAAATAATTATAACTATAACAGCAATTATAATTATAGCAGCAATGAAGGCTAGATAGCTAGCACTGATAAAGTGCCGGTATCAGTGAAGTATTCTTAGTGATTCGACCATAAAGTAAATTGTTTGTCCATTATCTGTTCAAAAGTCTTATAGCTGCCGGAATTAAGCTGTTTCTCAGTCTGGTGGTTTTACACTTAATGCTCCTCAACCTCCTGCCTGAGGGGAGTGGGACAAATAGTGTGTGTGCTGGGTGACTGGGGTCCTTCATGATGCAGGTGGCCCTTTTCCTGCACCTGGAGGTGTATATGTCCATGATGGTGGGGAGGCTAGCTATGTAGTGACCATGCGGCTTTTGAAAGACCAGTTTGCCGCCCCACACAGTGCGCTGCTACGGCGGTTTCTATTGAGACAACGCCGGCAGCTCCCGGGTGAGTGGCCTTCCACGCACCATTACACACAATTAGACATACAGAGTGGTGGCTCTATGTACTGTACGTCCTTTCAACAATTCAAAAAGACAGCTTCCCATTATGAATAGATTCTGACTGAAAGTCTGATTAAACTGTTTTATTCAAATTTTAATAATTTTCTTTCATTCATGTTTCCATACATATATTGACATACACGTAGCCCCATAGTGATCAGTACAGAATACTCACACTCCCCACCTGTACACTCATAGTTTGATTGGCTCTCACTCATACGGATGAGAGCCAACAAAGGGGTTATCTCCCAAGTGGTTTGGATTTTGATACATTTCCTTATAGGTACATTAGTACCAAATTTATACCGTGTACCATTTATACCACTTATACCGTCCACCCCTACTTCTGATCCTCCTGTGTCACATTCTCATTCTTACCTCTTGTTGAAGCTGTCCGCTCCTCCTCTCCTCCTGCCTTCTCTCCCCACTCACGACGTCACCGCTCAATGTGCTGTGTGCGCGGGCAGCGCGAGAGAGACCGCGCACGCCGGAAACAGGAAGTAGCCTACCGCGATGTACCGACACCGCATATCGGCAGCGCAGTAGACGGCTTCCATCATTCGGGTGAAATTTATCAATCAGCCCTAGGTGTGTGTCTTATTTTTGGGGGGTGCCTTATTTTCCAAGGAACCTGAATTGAACAATTTGAATAACTCTATACTTACAAATTCACTTCTCCCAATTCAATTTCAACTCTCACAATTCAATTTCAAACTATTGATACATGCAATCCGGGTTCTTGGGGAAAAGTAATCGACCACAGATTCACAATGGAACTCATTTACATGTTCATGACATGTCTGGGAGAATATGCTCAAACTGTCAGGACCGGGTGCACTCTCAAGCCCCAATATGTCCTTCCGTATTTTCCATCATGCTCTTATTCTGGGACTGCAAAATGAAATAATAACATATTGTCACTGTTCTCAAAGGTAGATGTAGCCAAGTATCTACTGTCAGTTATAATCTTGCCTGTATCATACTTCTGAAAAATACCACAGTTCATATACGTGTATATATAAATACAGTGGATATAATCGGATGATTGTTATGACAGATTTTTTTTCTTTTCATATCTTGGGCAGATAACGATCTAATTAACAGTTAATAAAATGGACAACGTCGCTATTTACTGAATTTTATTGACTCATTCAAAATACAGAACAGCTGTTTCAAATGCTTTCCAAATTACGTAATTTTTCTTTTACTTTACTTTGATTGCTCTCCTTTTCCTTGTGATAACCCGTCTGCATCTGGGTAGTTACCTGTGGCTACCATAAACGGGCCATGCAACAAGGTGCAGCAGCGAAACTACAATAAGCGATATTTTATGTGCAGTACCATCCAGACTGTATTATAGCGTATATGAATTATACACAATGTACAGTACTGTACATGTTAAATTACCGAACTGTGTATAATTCAGATACATGTTATAGTGCAGTACAGAAAATACAGCTTATTGTTGTTTCATTGCTGCATCCCATTGGTTCGTTTTTGCCAGTTTCTCATAAGCTTTGATGAGTCTATTTGTTACTGAGAGCACGCAGTATTAGCCTCAGGTAGCTAGCCAGAAGGCAAAGGCAGACAGGTTATTGCAAGGCAGAGTAGGGCTATCAAAGTAAAGTAAAAAAAAAAAACAAACATCGTTTTAATTTTATCCGTACTGTATATTGCCAAGTGTATAGAATGGAGACTGTGACCAGTTAGAATATAATAATTATTTTGAATAAATTGTGCATTTTACCTGCTTATTAACACAATGTATTCATTTCGTCCAAGATAAAATGAACCAAGTAATAACTTAAGTATTACATCTTTTTATGTCACCTACAACTATTCATACATATACTGTTGTATATTATCAGTGTTATTGTGTGCTGCCACCAGGTGAGGTAAGAGCTGTGTGTGTGTGTGTGTGTGTGTGTGTGAGGCGCGTGCGCAAAAGGTGGCGGGAGCCAGTATGTAAAATAAAGTAATAAAGGAACCCACTCGGTAAATTAACGCTGACTATAGACCTTGAATACGACCGCACCAAGAAAGACGACACTGCTCCCGAGATATAACATATACTTTACGTACATGTTCTTTGTAGTAAGGAGAGCTGTTCGGCCCATGTACATTACGATGTAATAATTATAAATTATTATGCCAGATATCTCACACACGTTTAGAGAATTACAGTCAGGTACTGTAGACGGATCTGGGGTGTGTCTGCCAAAAGCATAATTGCTAACTACATTAGTAAGTCGCATAGTTAGAACCATGCATCTGAATGAGTCCAACTACATTGGTTGCTAACAGGAGCTTTTGGGAAATGCACCCCCTATCGATACGTCTTACAGAAGGTAAGGAATGACATGCACTCTCAGGCCCCTCCTGGAACCAGGTACTCGTGGGCGAATCCCAAATTTGGTCTGGTGACATCCCGGCACATGCTTCCAAACGTTTTCTCCCAGACTAAGGTGAGTTCTGTTGTGAATTGGCGGTCTATTACTTTTCCTCAAGGACCCGGATTGCGCGTCTCAGTAATTTTAAATTGAATTGGGAGAAGTGAATTTGTAAGTATAAAGTGTTGTATTATTCAAATTAGGCAATTCAGATTCAAATTGGGAAATTCAGATTCAAATATACACGATTCAGATTCAGTTTGTGCAATTCATATTCAAATATACCCTATTCAGATTCAGTCTCTAGTGGCGTGTGTGAGAAATTAAACAAAAATTAGTGAAAATGTCACGTCCTGCCTGTCCGATCCTCCTGTGTGCCATGCCCCCTCGTTAACCTCGTGTGAATTTCTGTGTTCGCCAGCTGTTTCTCGTTCTGTATTAGTAATACTGTGTATTTTAGTCTGCGTTTAAGTTTGTTTCCCTAGTCCGGTCATTGAAGTTGAATGTCTCAGCATGCTGTTCCCTGCTTGTTTTGCTATTTGAATAAACCTCGTGTGTACCCCTACCTACTTATATTCCTGATCCTGACCCCACGCGTGTCCATTCGTCTTCCACTGTCAGAAATGTTATATTACAAAGAGATAATATATAATTTGTTGGCATTGCTTTGTGTTTGTTGGCACTACTCATGGCAACACCACCAACTTATTTGACAGACTTTGTTGATAAATATTAAGTTCTATTTGGCCAAATAGATTGTGCAGGATCCAGCGGATGTCACACAGCCATTAGAACACAGATTGGGCAGCGACGCCAGTGACTGTGTGCGCATGTGAGAGTTTCCCAATAATGGAGCTGTTCAGATAAACAGAGAGATTATGTTTATATAAAAAAAAAATCGGATTTATTAATTTCTCCAGTACCGAAAGCAATACCGTTAATGTCAGAGCTTGTCGATACTTGATGTGTCATGTTGTCCTGATGTGTCGTCTGACTGTGTAGCTATGAATGTTGTCTCAGTACATCATTCTTCTTCAGCTGACCGTGGCGCTGGCGGGAGTCAAGCAGGGCACGGACCCGCTATGCTTCTCCATTATCAAGAAGGATCATGGTGGGGGGGCGGCGACGGCACTAGAAGGGTGGATCGTGCTGTACTGGACCGGTTTCAGGAGGGACACGTGGAAGGTGGGGGAGATCCAGTAAATCTGTGGCAGCTGCAGACAATAGGAGACAGCACTCACCTGACAGAGGATGCGGAAGGGGCTGATGTAGCTGGGTGCCAGTTTGCGATAGCTGGGGAGACGGTCGGCCTGATCTTTGATGCGGAGGGAGCACCGCTCCAGCAGCCGGTGGGTCCGCTCCCACACCTGGCGAAACTGGCAGAACCAGTCGTCTACAGCCGGGACATCAGTGGTGTGGGCGTCCCAAGGAAACAGCGGCGGCTGGTACCCAAAGACACACTGAAAGGGGGAGCGGTCTATGTCAGGGCGGGTGTTCAGCAGGTATTCGACCCAAGGGAGGAAGCATGCCCCCTGCTCTGGGTGGTCTGTGCAGAGGAGGTGAAGCGCCTTGGCCACCTCCTGGTTGATGCACTCTACTGCTCCATTAGTCTGGGGGTGGTAGCTAGAAGGGAGACTGAGAGACACACCCAGGCGAGAACAGAAGGCACAGAAAGGGCGTGCAGCGAACTTGGGTCTACGGTCATAAACTAGATCCCCAGGGATTCCCATAAAGCGGAACACCCAGTGTAGCAGAACTTCGGCTAAGTCGCTCACAGAGGGGAGTTTGGGGAGAGGCACCAGGCGACACATGCGGGAGAACCGATCGACCACCGTGAGGTTCGTGGTGTTGCCCTGGGAACGGAGAAGGTCGGTAATGAAGTCCATCGCGAGATGGGACCAGGGTTGCTGGGGGACAGGAAGCGGCTAGAGGAGACCTGCCGGAGGGCAAGTGTCTGCCTTATGTTGAGCGCAGACGGGAAAGGACCGCACGTACTCTTCCACTTCCATCCGCCAGCCCGGCCACTGACCTGCGAGCTACCAGGTGAGCGGTTTGGGCGACACCGGGATGCCCAGAACCAGGGGAGGTGTGGACCCACTGCAGCACAGAAGGACGCTGCGGAGGGGGTACAAAGAGCTTACGGGGGGGACAGCCTGCGGTCGTTGCTGACTGGTTTTAAGCTTCACGGATGACGAGGTTGAGATCCCAGGACACAGGGGCTAGGAAGCAGGATGCCGGCAGGCTTGGCTTGGGATAGTCGTGCAGCCGGGGCAAGTTGAACTGCCGGGACAGGGCATTGGCTTTGATGTTCTTCGAACTGGGGACGAAGGTGATGCTGAAGTCAAACCCAGTGAAGAACAATGCCTAGCGAGCCTGGCGAAGGGTGAGTCGCTTCGCGGTTTTCAGGTATTCTAGATTACGGTGATTGGCAAATACCTGAAACTGATGTGTTGCTCCCTCCAGCCAGTGCCTCCCCTCCTCCAAAGCAAGCTTGAGTGCGAGCAGCTCCCTATTTCCCACATCGTAGTTGCATTCGGCGGGGGAGAGCTTGCGGGAGAAAAACGCAAAGGGCCAGAGAGCTCCACCATCAGGGGGGTGCTAGGAGAGCACCACCCCTACTCCGAACTCGGGGTCAGGCTGGAACAACACCGGGGCGACGGTGAAGCGGTGCTTTAGAGCATTAAAGGCAGAGTCGGCGTCTGAGTCCAACACCAGGCTCCTCTCTGTCCACAGGGCGGTGGCCCATGCCTGGGCGCAACCTGTTAGAAGAGACAAAATGAAGTGCACCCGGCTCCGTTCATCCAAAACGCCCGACATTGGCCAGGTCTCCGTAGTAGCATTCGGGGATAGCCAGGGGGACCACGGGTGCCGGCCGAGGCAAGAGGGGGGCCACGACCGCGTCCCTCTGGAGGCGGTCGATCACCCATGACAGCTGGTCGAGGCGGGAGAGGGCGTCGTGCAGCTGATGTCATGCCGGGCTGGACAGAAGAGGGGAGGCACGTGGGAACTGTTATACCCCGTCTGGGGTTTCTTTATTAAACAAACTCAGGGGTCGCTCGAGCAGAGCGGGCACAGTGGAGCCAGTCACTCCGAAACTCAGAAGGGGGTGCATCGCGAACCAGACAGGCTCGGCTCCGACAGCGGGAATAGCCCAGGTTGTGTGCGCAGGCGGGACAGGGAGGCAGGTTGAAGTCCTTGGCTTGTTCCCCCCTGACGAGCGGGCGGTTGCACGAGGGGGGCATGACAAGTGTGATATCTGAATTGTCAAAGCTTTATAGTAGGAATAAAAACATCCCTATAGAATCTAACTAATTAGGACAAAAAACACATATCGCCAATGATGAGAATAGTCTGCCCATCAATCATGTGTCTAAGACAAGGCAGCACATCCGCAGGTGGGTGGAATCTTGCCTGATGAAAAGATGAAAAGACGCACTGACCGAGTCTTTTGAGTTTAATAGTTCTGCTCTGTCAGGTTGGTGGATGGATTAAAAACCCTGGTGGTTGCTGAAGCCATCGAGAAGCACCCAGAAGCAATGAGACCTCTCTTCCTCGGTGGCTCAAAAGCCTTTGAAATACAGGACCTGCTGGATCTCTAGCGTTTGCTTCTCAGATCCTGGGAGTAATAGGAGGAGACTAGAAAACTGAGCCATGATGTTCTGGAAAGATTGGTTGTTTGAGGTAGATTGTATATTATATGGCTCCTTTATTGTGCAATGCTTAAAGTGTTCAGTACATATTTTCATGTTAGGTTTGATATAGTTTCATTTTAGTTGACGTTCTTTTACCATTTTATTTTCTCCTACTTAATTGTATTTTACACTTACTTACACTTACTTCACTTACAGACTTGTGATGCTAGTTATCTTCTCCTTTAGAGGGAACTAGACCTGTGACTCCAGAGCCAATACTGATATTTGCATCAGGCAGGGGCGTAGATTTAGGGTGGACGGAGGGGATGTGTCCCCACCAATATCCTCCGACCATTGAAATGTCCCC
>JAODKM010000044.1:11175373-11200676 GCA_026780845.1 Petrocephalus sullivani | reverse complement strand
CCCGGGGAGGGGAGAGCCACCCCCCCGGTGCCCCCCCCCCCCCCCCCCCTCGGCCCGAGGGGCTGACCCTGCTCTGGTAAACACACACACACACACACACACACACACAGCACCAGGCACTTGCTGCCCGGATGCCATCCTGCTGCTGTGGAGTAGTCCGGGGGTTAACGGCGTCCGGCCGGCTGCCAGCTGCATGACGTCACACACGCAAGGGAGATAGCCCCATCCCCAGTGATGTGTTCCCTGTGCCTAATGCAGTCCAAGCATTGCTGCGTCGAGCCACGAGGGACCCGGGTGGAAATCCTCCCGTTTAGCCAATATGTCCATCTGGCCAGACGGCCGCGTTAATGGAGTAGAAAAAGAGGAGAGAAAAAAAAAAAAAAAAAAAAAAGGTCACACAGGCTGCTAAACTGCCCCGGACGGCCAGCTGAAACCAGCTCGGTGCCATGGCAACGTGGCCACGCCCAAAACCCTGCCCATGCCCCCATAAAAACACGCCTGTATCAATTCAGGAGCCGAGGCGATTCAGAGCCTCAGTTTCACTGGTAGTTACGGTGATGAAAATGCCCAGGCCAAAGAAGGTGCACACAAAAGGGCGAGTGAGATCCCTGCACCGTCCTGTCATTCAGTATCACGTATCAATTTGGGTGCTCGCATGTAAAAGGAAGCCAACCCACACGTAGTAAAGTCCAAAATCAAAGCCAGCTTGATATAACCCATTCAGAACTTATTTCTCTACCAGGGTATTTTGTGTGAGGGCACTACAGCTCAGACAGGAGGGCAAACAGCCTTCCACCAGCTCCTCCATTTTTGAAACCAAATGGGACGTACCAGAGGACGGCCTCGGTCGGGAGCCTCACCGCACTATTTACACACACCCTTCCAAAACTAAATATTTGCCTGTCGACCGAGACCCACCGGGACAGCCAAGGCTGCACTGGTCCTGAGAGTCGCCTGACCAAAAACCTGAACTGATAAAAGATGGAGATGGACCACCGCCATTCATATAAACAACGGCGACCTGAAGACGCCGCCCTGAAGCCTCGAGTGCGTCAGGCTCTGCCCGTGTCTTACATAACAGCCTAGAGTGCGACCCGCGGTCCAGGCACAGACTCGGACAGACCGTATCAGAGCCGCAGAACTACCCACCCATCTCGGTCTACCACAATTCTTTTCTTGTTACATGCCGACCATACCAGAGGCCCAGGAAAATGCAAAGGAAGACAGATGGCACTTAATCTATATTCCAAGCTCTCCTACGAGAATCTGTGCGGCAACTCGCAAACTAAAGCACACCGGAGTCGAAGGCGTGCATGAGGCCGGGGGTACCGGAGGTGAGAGCGGAGAAGAATAATCAAACTTCCCAGCTCTCTCTCGATTGCCTACCCAGACTTTTCGCCCGTCTGATCAATCCTTGGCAAATGTAAAAAAATAAAAAAGACCCCCTCAGATCAGGAAATATCAATAACTTTAACCACCAGGCACTGAAGTGAATAGTGGTTAGGAAATGGATATTGTAGCATCCCATGTGAGAGGTAGGGAGAGTAGACTCATAGCCCAGCATGGCCCAAAGAACCACCTAGTATTTGTCAATGAACCAAGTGGGGAAATAAAAATTCCCCCGCCTATGCATACATCTCACAAAAAGGCGTGAGAAAGGGATCTGCCCGGAGCCAGGGCTACTGCTAGGGAGCCAGGCGCGCAGTGCCCCCTCCCCGACTCTCTGCAGACGGCGAGGCCTGCAAAGCATGCTTACCTGTCCCAGTTTCTCATTTCAGCTTGGCCGCCCATGCAGGACAACATGCTGACAAAAGAACTCGTAAATAAGAGACTGAATAATTGAAGCCGCAGAGTAAAGCTACACCTGGGCAGGCCTATTGATAGGCAGGAGACCTAAAGGCCCGTCCTCGGGCCCGATTAGGGCTTTTACATCATAGATGCTTCTAGTTAAGACCCCCACGTGGCCCTTCCAGGGGCATCCAGTAGTACTCCTGTACCAAACCCTGGTACAATTAAATCCCCCTGATATCTGCTGAGATCTGTATTGGACGTGAGAAGATGATTGCAATAGGCATGTGAAAAATAGTCTGTCTTAATTTCCCCCCCTGGCGTGGCTTGTGTGGTTATCAGATGATAACGAAAGCAGCCAAGGCCTTACATAATGCGAGCGAAACAGCAGCACTGACAAGATCACACGGTGCCAGCCTACAGTTTTACAGCGGCCTGCTAATGCTGCACGGCAGATAATCGCTATTAAATGATGACTATGACACCGAATGCATTTTAGTTATGCTAGACCTTGAAATGTTCTTGGCCTAGCTGGAGGTGGCCAAAAACCCAAAGATGTGCCATCGAAAGTCATGCTTTAGAGTAAAACCCGATGCTATCCATGAATAAACCATTGTCAAATACTTCCATGAAGTTATGATTTTAATAAAAAAAATTATATATTTATTAATCTACATCATGCACGTTAAGCATCCTGGCAATCGATTTCAACGCACTGATGCTTTGGCCGGTCCCTTCACCTATTTTAGGCAGCAGAAAAAGTTGCTAATTATGAACGAACAAAGAATAAAAGTGCGAAGGAGTTGAGAACGCGCGGCGAGGGCCACCGGGAGGGGATTACCGCGACCTCTCCGCCTTCTTTGCGACAACTTTCTGGTTCCTATTCATTACGGATTCGGCGATTCCGATCCATAAGCAGGCAGCTGGCTGCACTGGGGGGGTCCGTGGGGGGGTGCTTATTAGGGACAGAAACCGCGCTACGGGGTAAATTAGCCCGATAAAGTGGGACTCGGCCGCCGTCAGTCCTGCGGATTACGCGCCGGACCGCAGCTCGCCACTAACTAGCTGGTCGAGTCGGGCCGGTAACTCGCTTAGCCTGTAGCCGAGGACAATGCAGCCAGGCGGCGCCGCTAACCGTTAGCCGCACGCCGATCGGCCGTCCGCCGCTCGTCCCAACACGCCCAGGAGCGGCCGAGGACGCTCCGGGCTGCCGGGCGAGCAGCGGCGGCCGCCCGCCGGGGAGCGGATGCCGGGGACCGGCTCCCCGGGGCCTTCCGAGAGCGACCCGCCGCCCGGGTTTAGGCCCCCGGGGAGCTGACAGAACTCTTTCTGCCGCTACGGACCACAGAAACCGCCGCTTACCTTGAGCGGCCTCGGTGTTCTCATTTTCACCTGCTTGGCGGCCACTTTTCCGGTTCGGAAGGTACCGATCGCCGCGTCCGCCCTCCCGAGGCCAGTGTGTCGCCGCCGCCGCGGAAATTCCCCAGGAAAGCGGCTTTATTCCCGCGGCCAAAAAGGAGCCAAAGTGATTTCTTAGTTACTTACAATAACAACAATGTCAACCCAGGCGCTCTTTAGACCCGCCCACCCGAAGGAGGCAACAGTCTCCAGCTTGTCGGTCACTGGGATGATATGACTGGCATTTCGGGGAGCCAATAGGCGGCTAGCTTAGGTCGCCACTCCGCACAGCGATTGGGTCTTCTCAAAAAAGGCGAGGCATCCAATCACTGACCTTTATCTCAACTGTAGACCCTGCACTGGTAGGTAAATAGAGGGTAGAAATTGACGACTGTGCATTTTAACGAGTTAGCATCGCATTCGACAGCGGTTAGTTAGTATGCTTTTATTCTCTTAATCTGAATGCGTTTACTGCTCCAGGTGTCCAGCTGCTTGGTCTGCCCAGGTGGCCCAAGAACCAATTAGAATAGGAGAATAATTAACTTCGCACATGGCGATTGGCTGTATAACTCGAAAGCCGGAGTTATCGGATCCAAAGAGCGTATAGTTTGACGTTGATTGACAGGGGGCCATCACCAGAGTTTGAAAAGGCTTGCTCAGGGATGATGTCATTGATAGCAGAAACTTTAGAGATTGAAAGATAAAACTTACCTTGCATTTCAGAATATGGCCACAACTTAATTTGATCGAACTTTAAGGTACCTGATCACCCGCGCTGTTACTGTTATAGAAAAAATACGCTCTAGATTCACGTATCTTATTGATAATGAAATGCATAGCAGCTGCCGGTGGGTTGCTCTGGACTTTTAATAGTCTGCACACCTTACCTCATGTAATCAGCAGATTAATTCTTCACAAGTTTTGACATTTGTCACCGTTTTCCCAAAAATTTGCTACGACGTATAGTTACACATTTTTGTTCATATATTCAGATCTTTTCCACTGCAATGATTCCATCAACATAGAACATGACGTCATGCCAATCTCCTAGCGGAACGACGTACGTAATTATTTGATTTTCATGTAACATTTTTTTTTTACAGGTTTGACTAGCAAAGATGTAATTTTGTTACAATATTCACTTAGAATCGTGTTGGTATTACAATGTGGCACCATCAGAATATTTCACTTCTAAAATATACAAAGCTTGACTTCACGTGGATATATGCAGTATCCAGCCCGAATTTCCAGCTTCCTAACCCAGTTTCTGGCTCGTTCTATACGTGTGACATCCCCTGCCACTTACTAAAGAGATTCTCCCGCTTGACTTGCACTTTCCACACTCATCTCATTCTGCCCGGTTGCCTGGGATCCCTTCAGTGGCTCCAAGCAGTTCTGCTTAATCACTGTGGAAGACTTACCGTTTTCCTCTTTCGGTTCAGTGCTCAGCTCTCAGCTCTCCCTGCATTTAAGCTACACTCCCCCTCACACACCAAGACAATTTGTGCTAGACTTTAGTTTATTATACGTGTGTGTGTGTGTGTGTGTATATATATATATATATATATATATATATAAAGCTGTACATCCCCTTTATTTTGGTTACCCAGCTGGAAAACTTTCACACCACATATGATTATACAGCTCAGGAAAACTGGACACCTCTCCAGCAATTTAGCAAAGAGCATTTCAGGTTAATTGGCCCGTTAACCAACAGGCAGTAGTGAATTTTTGCCAAAACTAAAGAGTTTCACACAACATTTCTGGGCAGCAAAACTCCATGAACTGTAGTTAATCATATACAGAATCACAGTAAATTACTTCTACAGTAACCTAGGCAACTGATTCAATTTTGTGCATACATTACACTAAAATTATTTCCCTAGATGATTTATCAGACTGTGCTGCCAGCCTGCATTTCAGGTTCGATTAAGCTGGGAGGTCAGTGACAAAAGGATGTTTATAGTTATATATTATTCTGTTGAGGGTCTGTAAGCTAAGTGCAGGCATTTTAAGTATTCAGTCATCTCAAACCAAATGATCATATCTCTGCATTTAGGAGGTACTTAACCTTGTTATTTGCATAAATTATATGTGGTAAAGGAATTATACACACAGCCAACATGCACTTCAGAGCCGTTTTCACTTAGATATATTGCGCAATACTGTGCCTGTGCAGAATTCTTAAGTTTGTGAACAAATAATTGCCATAAACCAGAAAGCAGTTTAACCCGTTCTGAGTAAACTAATCCAGTACCAGACCTGTACAAGCTGAAGACAAGAGAACCTAATAAAGATCTGGACAACTTTCAGGACAACAAATCACAATAAAGGGTGCTAGTAAAAAAATTTCAACATATTTAATTATGCAAAACAAAATCCTTGACAGTTCACAAATTATGACAATTTTCCTTTAAAGTTCACTTTCAGTTATCCTGGACTGACCACAATCATAACAAAAGTGAAATAAAACCGTAACACCATAATTCCTTAAGTTTTATGCACTGGGGGCACATGGTGTATTGATGCAATTTTGGTCCTAAATTTATTCTCTGGAGAACAGAAGTGTCTAATTAAACAGGTAAAAGTTCATTGCCATTAAATAAAATTGACTCTTATGCTACTATATCACTGCACACACACAAAATAATGTTACTAAAATAACTGATCAAGGGGAAAGGGCCAACTGCTGAACTAAAATATGTTGCCCCTTTCCACTGGACGGTGGACACCGTGACTAAACACTTCTGGCCAATAGCACCGCTGAACCAGAGGATTAGCGCCGCCTCCTGTCTGGGCTTCTGCTCCGTCTCCTCCCTCCTCTGTCAAGAGAAAGAGGCGCTCAATTTCAAGTTCAGATGATACAGCAGACCCCATCAAACACACTACATCTGCAATAGCTTTCAGATCAACAAAGAATATATTTATACCTTGCGGAAAGTAAAGAACTGCCTCAATGCCTAACCAGTACTAAAAAATTGAAAGTTCACAGGTCTAAATCCTTACAGAAAGCCAGGACAACAGCTGTAAACTAACTGAGTGAGTGAGAGGGCTCCCAGACATTCTCACCTTCTCTTGCTTTTGGGCGGGCCTCTGACAAAGCACCAGTCCACACTGATTGGTTGCCCCATGAGGTCCTGACCATTTAGGCCCTCCATTGCAGCAAGGGCCTCTTTGTAGGTCTCATACTCCACCAGCGCATATCCCTGTACAGCAGGCAAAATTAACTCATGACTCCAGAGGAATCAATCTAAAGAATATAAGCAGCAAAAAAATTCACCTCAAAGGTACGTATACAACACACACAGACAAAGTTACTCATATAGCTTATTTCTTATACATTTTCTAACACCATGTAGCATCAGTACTCATACGTACCCACAATGTTCTTTCCATCACCCAAGGAACTATTTTACTTGTTTTTGATCTTCAAATTATACGTTTGATGTTACCGTTTCTGCTCAGGTATTATTAAAATGTAACTATGTATTTACCTGATTATTTTCATTAGTTTCTCCAAATTTACAATTCTCGTTACATATCTTCACCTAGTCAAATCTTGGTGCAGATAGCTTTTCCTTACGCTGACTGACATCTTTTCTTCCATTGCAAATAACAGCACAAAACTGATGCAATACTGCCACCTTCTGTTTCAGCACAAAGATGCAGAAATCGGCTTTTCACTGAATACCTCCCAGACCTGGGCTACAGTTACGTAGAGAGTATCACATTTCAAAATGTTTAGACTGCTCCATACAAACAGAAACCAGAAAGTGCTCACTATTACTGAAACCACTGTACCAAGTTGCTGTATTTAATACATCTCATTGAATCCACAGTTGTTACCTTTAGGTATCCTGTCCGGCGGTCTAAGTTCAGATGCAAATTCTTGATTTCCCCGAATTCTGCGAACTTATCGTGGATGTCCTCCTCCGTGGCCTCCTCGTGCACGCCAGTCACAAACAGGATCCAACCTTCCACAGCTGGAACAACAACAAGAATCACTAATTACAAGTCACGTCACAGCAGAGGACCTCTTACCAAGACAGCCACAACTTCCCAAAGAATACAAGTCCCATGAACGTTTCAACACTCAGAGGAGAGGGGAATATGAACCCTAACTAGCCAAGTCATTAGGAGCCACACTTCACAAATGCACATAAGTAGTATTTGATCATGATGTAATGGTTACAAGAGTTTGCTGCTTAGCCCAAGCTACTAAAATGTTGGTGTGCCATTATACCTTGTGGTCATTTAATCTGCCACCAGATTTTTCTCAAAAGTACAGCCAAAAAAGGGAAACCAGTCTCAATTTGCACCATTAGAAAATGCACCCACTCAAGATCTTCCTTAAATGCCCTTGGGAAGCCATAGAAAAACCTATTTTATGTGGAAGAAAAAGGTTCTTAACAGTAACAGCTCTTATAGGAGCTTCACAAAGTTGTTCAAATATCTTAATTATCCTTCAGCCACTTGTGGAGGCCAGTTCATTGCAGAGCATAGACAGGCAGACACTGAGCACCTAATAGATGCCAGTTAACCTAACTGCATGTCTCTGGACAGCTGGGAGGTACTGGAGCACGTGTAAGGTAGATGACACACGTGGAGCAAAAGGAGGGTATTTTTTATCCTTTTATGGCTTTAGTTTTTCCCACAACATTAGGCTAAGGCAGGGTAGCTCCCCCAAAGAAGTTACTCATAAACGTTAATATGTAGATGTGCTGTAATTTTAAAAAATGGGCACTATAGAAAGAAGTCTACAGTGAATAATATTCCCTGCTACATAAAAAATCATGATACTCAACCAACCATTAAAAATTACCTCTGCAGCAAGTTTTATTTGATATTAAAATATGCTTACATCTCTGTGGACCTGGTTCATCTCCATCTTGCTCTACTGTGTCATAATCTTCTCTGACTCTTGATCTGGCTCCTTCATCTGTGGGGGAAAAAATGGTTCAACGTGTTGCACCCCAGCAATGCTACAATATGCTTCTGAAGAATATGCTGCACTACGCGACAACTTAGGATAAAAGCACGATCGGCCAACATCCAGCACGGCTGGAGCAGTTCTAGTGAATGAAAGCATATGAATTGATATTATTACTCTGCCAGCCGGGACTTTCAGGACAGTTGAGGACCCCTAACCATCGACGTACGCATTTCGCTCGACCAAAGAAATCTAAGCAAAACATTCAACGTAAATGTGCATTATCAGTCACCGGTGCCATCCCTAAAACAAAAAATACATTATTGATCCATCCAAAGGGGTCCTTTACACCCTTAGGACCACATAGTAGGAGGTCTCAAGCCCTGATCTATTTTCACTTTTGAAGTCCCCAGTTTAACAGTCGCGCAGAATTGTTACTCAGCATAATTACCCGAAACTTACCTGATCCGAAACCTCGCCCCTTCCTCCTCTTAGCCTTTTCTTTCAGCTTATGGATGCTCTCTGAAAAACAAGCGCAGCAAGAGAATGTATTACTTATTGGGCCAATATCAGCTCGTCTGCCGATTGTTCCCCATTGGCTAGCGAATGAGGAACAGGAACTAATTCAAAGACAGTAATTATCAAGCAATCAAACACAACGAATATAAAAACAAACATCAAACGATAGGGCTACTGACTAATCTACAAAGCCCAGCAGCGAAGCTCCATTCGTACGGGGCTCTAACGATAGGCTTGTGCTAAATCGCTTACACAGGCCCAAACCTTCGCCGGGAATTACGGTGGACAATAGGCTGCTTAAAGACCATTTACTCCCGATATATGACCGAATGGAGAACACTACAAACACGCGTTCCTTTAAGTATTAAATTTTACCATCACCATCCTCATCCATAGGGAAATCCTCTCCCCCCGCTTCATGTAAATCCAGTACGTCCGACATGTTGGCTGTCCTGTTGCAAACGCAAGCGCGCTCACTGCTCGGGGCATTATGGGACATTGGAGGTCCATTTAAAAAGCGCCAAAAAGACCACACGTCCCGGGAGCGCCGCCATATTGAGAAGGTCAAGTCTACGTGCTCAGAAATTCCTTACCCGCGATTCAATACAAAACGAAGCCTTTTCCCCATGTACAGAAATACATATTTCTGGCATCATACGTAGCCACATTCATATAAGAAGTAAACAACAAACGTGATTATTTGTTTACTGCTTTATTGTGTTCTTCAAATCTAAGTATAAACCTGGTTTAAGTAAAAAAAAATATACTTGAAAATATTGTAGAAAATACATATAATAAATGTATCAAACAAAGACACTCTTGCAGAGATAACTGTTTCTTAAAAAAGCATTTAGTTAGACATGCAGCTAGTTAATAAATCATTACAAAAAGTAAGAGAAAACTTGAACATATTCAATGTATTGCCTGCTTTTCGGAAAACCGACTTGGTCTAATCTTTGCTGCCGGAGCAAAATGTTGTTTTGTACTTTAGCGACAAAATACAACAAACATGTGAAAACATTTAGTCTTCTTTTGGACCAAAAATCACATTTGTAAAATGTGGACTATACAAAAAAAAATAATTCAACAGAAACTTAACAGGAGATATATTGATATTTCATAAACAGAAACAGTAAAAAAAAAAGTTAAAATTCTGTCCGCTAAACAAACACCAATGTGAATGACCATTAATGGCTGCATCTGTAAAGAACCACTTAAAATATAAAATATGCGATCTGGTATCTACATTCCTAGCATAGCATAATGACTGCAATACAATAAAATCATATTTCTAGAAAGAAGGAGTCCAGGATGTTCTACCCTAGACTAAATTTACACTGCAAATTGCACAAAAGGTCAATATGGCTTTTATGGAGTCACATGATGCCAGTATTGAAAACAATGAGACAACATTCCTCTGTTGCTGAACACTGTCCAGTCTGGGTCATTTTGAGGTTCCAGATCATATCAGAATTCTTATCACCTCCTCGACCAATCGAGTGAGTGAGTGCCACCGTTCATTTTCTGGCCACCACAAAGTTTTAAAACAACTGCCGGAAAGGAAATTCAATAAGAAGACTGGAAGGTGCATCACAAATCATGCTGCATTAAGAGAGGGGGGCAGAACAGGTCATATAAAAAAGATATTTCATCCTAGTGAGGAGTGAAATAGTAGAGGTGTAATGAAAGAGCTGAAAACGTTTAAAAAACACTGGTACAAAATGGTCCAATTTCCTGCTCAAGGTCAAATTATTTTCAATACATTTTTAAAATATGGTTCAACCCTATAGGGCTGATATTTCAGTACAAAATATGTGTGTTCTCCAAAGGCCTGTCAGTACGGAATCAGACAGTAACCTACGTACGCTTCTCTGAGTGGGTTTCATAAGCGGTATGTAACAACATGACGGAAACCAGAGTGGAGAGTGTATGCTGGTGTGGCAAAATTGGATAAATTGATAAATGATGCTCCAGTCTAGGGGTCTCTGGAGAAGATATCCAACCTACCTGAATTTTGTTTGGATGCATTTCACTAAGCTTATTTTATGCACATTCGAGTCCTTTATTCAGTAACTGGGCTCTAACTGCTTAAGTGTACTGTTTGAATCTGTGGCTACAGCGCTGTCTTGTACAATCATAAAGAAAGGTGGGGTTGGGCTGCGTGTTGCCCTAGTCCCTCAGCCCCGGTCCCTCAGGCCTGGTCCCCAGCCCCCCAGGCCTGCATCTAGCGGCCGGCGGGCAGCGTGGCGGAGTTGGCGTTGCCCAGCTGTCCGACAGCGAGCATCAGGATGTCCTTCCTCTCCTTGTGGAAGCGCAGCTCCCGGCCAGCCAGGCGCGCCTCCTCCAGCTCCCGCTCCGTGGCGGCTAGCTCCCGTGCGATGGTGCCTGCCACGCCCTGCTCCCGATTCACCCAATCAGCAGCCATCTGGGTGCGCATGTCATCATCCAGCGCCCGGTGTGAGTAGTGAGCCAGCACCTCCTGCAGGGGGAGGGGGGTCACAGAATGAACATGAACGACCAGTCAGCTAGAGCATCTGAGACTATAATGTCTTCATGGTACATAAATAATTCAGTACATATGCAAATTAAGCTGTTACCAGTGAAACGTAGATAGCATATGAGGCACATTGTCATTATAACTTCCAGAGCAGCCCACTAATGCCCACAGTCATGTGATATACATTATATGACTAACAGTGGTAGTCAAGTTTGCAAAAGAGCTAATTGTCAAGGGTGAAGCCAAATTATAGCAATCCTTATAACCATAACGACATAAACGTATTAGCACTATGTGTGAGTGTCATACTGTAAGTATGCTTGTAATGTGCAATTTGCCTCACTTGTACGTGGCTTTGGACAAAAACATCTGCTAAAAATTTTAATTGAATTCTCCGGCGTAACGTGGCAGACATCATGAGCTGGGCGACACGAGAATAAATGAAAACATCCATGAACAAAAATGGACGAAGCACTGAGCAGACCGTGAAATCAAATGTAAAACATGCTACAAGTCATTAGGACGCATTCCTTTGGTTAACGCATTCCTGCCCCGCCCCCGACGTCTCTGTAGAGATAAAAGTCATACAGCCAGATGAAAGGGAATGTCTAATCAGTCCAGGGACGTCGTTAACGAGTGCTCTCTATTTCTTGAAATACAACATCAGATTATACATTATACAGTATATCACACAAATGAATGTAAACAACAGGTCACTGGGTGCATTACAACAATCAGTGTGACGGATATTAATCATGCAGAAATTTGGGAATTCTGAAAACTGATACAGAAAGCGCACATCGGCAGGATTTATCTCGAACAGTTTTATTCAGTTAGGTCAGTGTTCCTCAACCGGTGGGTCACGACCCATAAGGGAGTTTTGGGGCGACTTTCGGTGGGTCGCGAAACATACAGTGAAAATAAATATCCGGACCACCATTCCCACCTCCCCCTTCATTGACAGCTTTTATCACCGCCACCCCCACCCCACACACAACTTTTAAACACTTTAAAAAATTTGGGTCGCGACATAATGCTTATTGGCCAAGGTAAAATGTGGATCCTGAGACTAAACCTGTTGAGGACCACAGATTTAGGTGATTCTTCTATCCAGAGCAATGTAGGCATGTAAAAATGTGAAACACTAACGTTCAATTGACAGCCATGTGCTCAGTGCTGCCTGGGATAGACTCCAGCCACCCCCCACACACACCACCACGAGTCTGCTCAGGGTAAGCGGATAGAAGATGGATAGATCATCATTTTGAACGCTGCACAGGAAAGAGACCGTCAGAGGAATGAGAACATAAACACTTGGATGTCGAGTAAAATTTTTCCCTGCGGTGTGCTTCAGAAGAAAAAAACCCTTCAGCATGATGTTACATGATACCAGCTGCTAAACGTGAGCTTTTCCGAAGCCTGCTTCATCATTATACTCTTACGTCATGACCAAACGCAAAAAGCTTCCACTGCTGTGGAAGAAAAATGGTATTTTGTACAAACTGACATAAAGCATATAAAATAAGGATACTTTTGGAGGGACTGACATCACAAGTGAGTTTTCCGTTCCAAACATCCCATCAGGCGCTACTGGAAATTCTCAGTGTGCTCAAACAACGACTATGGTTCATGATGAAGGATATGAAAATAAGTTTTTCCTCACACGCACCAAATAAATAATAATTATTATTCTAATTCAGTGGTACATTATAGCCCGTTTGAAATAAATGGATTGGCCCAGATTTTTTTACACAATAAATTATGCATGAGGTAAATGTTTTTCTCATTTGATTCACCCCCATAGCCAAACTTGAATACAAATATAACAATCAAGTAAGATTTGTCTGATGCCAATACTGACTAGTCCTTATTCCGAAAGAGAACTGGATTCCCTGAGGCAGAGATCATGCAATCCATTGCTAACTGTAAAGACCAAGGATGTGGGTAGGTGCCCAGAAAGCAGGGAGGGAAAGAGGTCATAAATTTGCATCCCTGGGAATTTCCACCTATTTTTCAGACCGAGTCACATGACTTCATACAGTACTGTGTTTATGGATTGGAAGGGCACGGTATCGAAGCCACAGTCAGCACCGAGGGACTTGGCATGTATGTAAGAGGCAGTAAAACTGCCTTTTCTAACAGATGCTCTTATTCAAAGAAACATACATTTTATTAAGTAAGCAGGGGGCTAAGCCTCTGCGCCTATGATCAAAAGGTTGCTGATTCGAGTCCGGCACAGGCAGAACAGTCACATCTGTGGGATCTTGAGCAAGGCCCCTAACCCCCAGCTCCCTGGACGCTGCTAGGGGGGGCTGCCCTTCACTGCTGCGCTTATTCTCACCTGCATATATTAAGTCTGTGACTCATGGACAGCAAGATGGGTTAGGTGACAAGAGAATCTCCCCACGGGGATCAATAAAGTTTCCTTCATTAATTCATTCAACAATTATGATTTAAGGGCCTCGCTCAAGGGCCCAACAGTAAAATCACTCTGCTGATGCTGGGATTTGAACCAGCAACCTCCTGAGCACAGACAGCCATAGGCATTTTTACCAGGGTTGCATGGGGATGCAATTGCACCCCTTACTGGTCAGATGAAAAGCTGTTTGAACATATTAGTTTCAATAAAATTGTTATATTGTAAAGTTGTATTTGAAAACATGGCTTTGATTACTCATATCAATGTGTAGTAATAATAAATTGCAAATGTAATGCTCTGTGTATGAGTTTATTAGTATGACTACACACTCCTGCATGTCTTATCTGGGTCCCTCCCTCTGGAAATAAGCCTCACCTGCCGGGAGCACTGCCTCTCCCTCATGGCCTTCAGGCTGCCGTTCCAGTGAAGCAACTGAAAGACGGTCATCAGCTCCTAAGATAGACACCAAAACATTAAACCAAAAATATTCACTCATCCTACCACCATCAAATTATTCTTAGAGTCAGCGATTAATCCGGCCCCCCCAGTCTTTCAGCCTGTATGACTGGATAAAGAAAATCTCAGCACTGACTCTCATCTATAAGGCATTATAAATACCTTCATAATGCATTACAAAGCATCCGAAACACATTATAATGGTCAGTATAAGAATTAATAAAGCATTACAGCATCTTCTATTGACAGACATAAGGCATTTTTGTTTTGATAATATAATACTGTAATACTTTATAAGCTCCAATGAATACATTATACAGTAGATGCCTTCATAATGCTTTACAACGCATCCATAATGAATTATAATGGTCAATACAAAAAGTAAGGATGTGTTGTAATACATTATGAAGGTATCTAAAATGCATTGTATATGACAGCTTCAGGCAATTAGAAATAACCAATACTGCCACTGATGCATTGGTTTGATTGTTTTGATTTTTCACTGTCAGACGACGGATAATTATGGAATTAATGCCAAAAATAAAGCACTGATACGTAATGAGTTCCAAATGCTGTGTTCGACAGTTTTTGATCCAAGTTCCACACCCTACATTCATGTGTACTCTCTGCATAGTTTTCTGCTCCAACTTTCCAAAGCACACAGAAAGATCTATGATCTTAGCTCTTGGACACCTATGTTTGCTTTCCATTTTTATGGCTAAAAAGATATAACGTCTGGATGAGAGTGAAACTTCTAGGGCTGCGTAATCCATTCCTTCAAAAATCTGAGGCTTTTGATTTTATCGTATCTTTTGACTGTTCATTCATTGACAGTGATATTCCAGTCCATTCTGCATTGATTTACGGAATATTAATTGGCTTTATTTCTTCTGTGCCTCTGTCATGAATAAGCAGCTGAAACGTGGATTGAAAAAAAGTTTTTGAGAGTGAGACCACCTGTATTCAAAAGAGCCGAAAAATGAGCAGTGATTTACCTGAAACTCCAACATGGACTTGCCCTTGTTGGACTCCAGCATGAAGCGGAACGCACCAATCCCTGTGTTTGGGTTGTCAGCCTCCTCCCTGTTACCCTATAAGAAACGGACTGTCATTCTTCACTACAGAACTTCTATATACAGGATAAAAAGTATGAATGCATATTAAGTACCGAGGAGGCATGGTGAGTCAATGATGTGCTGTGTCCACAGCAATAAGCTGCAAGTTTTGCGGAGATACAATTAGATAGGCATTGCTATCATTATTACCATTACAGTACACTTAGGTTTTTATCCCAATAAGAATGAAAACTGCTTGAGGAGACACTTGGTTTAATTCAATAAATAACTCACACCTCATTTCAAATGTAACTGAAAATATGCATTGTTCACATGTAATGAAAGTCAAATTTTAATACTCCTTGAAGAATCTTTGGATCAGTGCTTTTTCCATAAAAACACGAAAACCCAGAGCGTATCATCTCCTCCACTACCCACTAGGAGGCGACGTCACTCACGTTGAAGGAGGCGAGTGCCTCGCACACGCTCTTCTCGATGAAGTCGTCCGTAATGCGGCGGGAGGGGTGTTCATTGAAGACGGAGTTCATCAGGGCGATCTTGGCTGCACTGCGCCTCGCCTCAGCCTTCGTGGGGCAGAACTGCCAACAGGGGGGGTACCACCACAGCAGAAGGTTCTCAATTAACTTATTTGCTTATTTGCATCGCTACCAGAGTCTTTCTTGAATGATCATTTTGCAAAGTTAGGTCTCCTTTTAAGAATGTAAAATGCTAGAGTATCTTAATCATGATGCCTTTTAACCCTACAAATGATATGTTCTTGATGATCAAGACATCCTCTAATAAGTCAATATGGGTCCGGGGTGAATGTTTGGGGGAAATTGGGGCTTGACTGTTCTCTGCTGAGTTCTTCTCCTTAATCACAAACAGATGAAGGACCACATGACTTTCCAACCACAGAGTATTGTACAGAAAGCTAATTTACTGCACGAAAAAATGGAACACCCAGCCTTCTAAAACATTTCTCTCCTCATATCCAGGTTTGGAGCAAGACTCACGCTTTAAGAAGGAGGAACGACCGCAGGATGGAAAAGATGTGTCCTGAAATCTACCGCATGCGTCATCGCACCAAACACAGTGGGGCTTCAACTGTTTAAAGGCAGTTCCAAGGCCGAGAACTGTAAGCCGGAATGCTATTGGACAAGCCAGTTAACTGCTCCCTGTGTGTCGAGGTGCAGGGTGTCCACGACGAATCAGACGAAGGCTGTCACGCTTATTCTGAGCCACTTGATTTGTTCATGTATGGCAAGCAGAAATTAGTTTTCGATGGACGCTTACCAGTCAGTCTCTGGCAATGGCCTTGCATAGAGTAATCAATAATTTATGTGTGCTTCCTGCCGCAATGGCTCCATGCTAGCCAATGACATAAAGAAAACAAGGATGTCCAGATGCTACAACCACTCTCAACGTCAATGGAGAGAACGGCTCAATCTGCATCTCGTTTTGCAAGTCCTCTGAACAGTCCTCTGAGGGTATCCATTTTGTTATGGTACTGCCACCCATTTATAATAAAAAATTACAGACTATGACTTATATGATCTGTTAGCTGGTTAGCATTACTACACGCATCTTAAAGTGAGTAATTGTCATATATAAACGGGACCTGACTTGGGTTTTACCCAGCTGAGGTGTGAGACTTGGTAGAAAACTCAGAACTGAGCAGGAGCCAAAGAATCGTGGTTTTGGGTTCAGCAGACAGAATTCCTATAGCTTATTGGTGGACATATTGATTTAAAATCTCTAGAACTTTGCACTAAGAATTTACTTCCCGGTTTGGTCCTTTGCTCCACATTCGCACATTTGGAAGCCTCAGAGCTCCTGCTTAGCTCTATGTGCAGTCAGCAAGGAAGCTGCCTGTTTGGAGAGCAAAATAATCAGGGGCTTGGAGACGTAGCCGGCATGAATGTGGCAGCTGCTTCTCCACACGGATCAAAGGTGCAGGATACTTTCCATGCAAATGGGGTCGACTCAGAACCACTGGTTAGGAGCCAAGAGACAGGCATCCAGAAAATGAAGACCAATAGACTGTCAGGGGGTTAGCGTGTTTTTCTGTTGTGTGTGTGACTGTGGTTTCGAGTCACTAATGCGTGTGTGTGCAAGTGTGCGGTGGGGGCTTACTCAGCGGTTTGCATGTAACCGTAAGGTTCCTTCGGCACTTTGGAAATGGAATGATGGTAAGGCAGGCTGTGGTGGGCAGAGGAAAATTAAATCAAGCTGAAAGGAGCAGAATCTCCAGCCTTTGGGCGATCTGTCAGGTTGCCCAGATGGAAGGGAAAACGGATGAACTGGCAGTTCGGTTCCAGACCTCTCCGAACATGGATGAAGAAAGGTGATGTGGGATACTGGATAGCATGGTTTTATTTTTAGACATGATCCCAGAATTACACGCGGTCTTACGGCAAAGACGGTTAAGACGGGTAACCTGCGGGTCGTTTGCTGCCCTTATAACAGCTGTGGGCACGGAACGCAGAACGTAGCTGCCAAACGTAGAAATAAATAAATAAATTAAGAGCATTCCGAGCTATAAAAAGCATTTTTTGTTTCATTTGTTTTTAATGTTACGAACCTTGACTGTTCCCAGCAATAGCGAGTAAGTACCAGATAAATAGAGCAATAAACGTGACCAAACGTCCGTGAATGGCGATGTTCCAAAAGTTTCCAAAAATTTAGTGCAAATGGGAGCACGCTGGGTGTGGATCAGCGTTAGTGCATGAAGGATTCCGCCTCCAGGATTTACGTGTTTGAAATCTATTTTTGTGTCATACATATTCACTTACGATTAATGCACGCATGTATGCTTGTATGTATTATTAATACATGTATATTTTCATTTATTTCTATTTATATTTCATGTAAATGGACGCTGCGATAGTCATTTGGGATTTATCTAAACTTGACGAAACAGCAAACTGCAGATAATGGTCCCAGCTGGTCCGGAAGAAGAGAACGCAAGACTCATGAAGAACGGGAAAGACAGCCTTGGCAAGGAGGCAAACCCATGACAAACTTAATAATCCTAAATGACATGTCTGCTGCTACCACAGCCGGTCAGACAGCTTAAAGTTTTACCCCAGTAAGGAACCACTGTCCACAATGGAGCTTTAAACTGGGATTAACAGCGCGCTCGTCATCTAATCTGGATTTTATAATTTACAGTAATCCTTGATTAGTGAGTAGCTTTTATTTTTATTCGATAAAACTGGCATTCATGCTAAATAGCTGTTTCGCTTTTTTTTTTCTTATGCACTGCAACATCAATAAACTGGGGTGGAGTTAAACTATCTTTCATTCTTTGATTTTTCCGTTTCAAAACTGTTTTTGTTCAGAATGTTTGTTTGGTTTACAACATGTTTGTAGGGAATTTTTTTGTTAAAGGTAGCAATAAAAACAAAATAGGTATAAAAAATAATGTTTCTAGCAAAGATAACCCGCAGACTTAGAAACTAACATAGAAACTAACATACATACATAGAACATGTTCTTTCATCTCATACTGAAAGGTAAAATTGATCACAAGAATACCCCGGCCCTCCCCACCTCTGGCTGCCACCCCTCACGGCTGCTGACTCGGGTCTCCCCGCCAGCCCGTCCCCCCACCCCCCTAAAGGGCCCTCTCAGTGCTGCCAGCACCAGCCCCACTCTGACAATAACTTCCAGACGTGACCACAGCCGCCCCTGACTCGCTCCAGATGCTGCTGCGAGCCGACCGCCTTGGAGGAAGAACCCGCCTCCTGTAGCCCCTCCACACCGCAGCTGTGTTCCCCTGATACCGCACACCCCCACCAGCCCCCCACACCCCCACGCACAGACACCCACTGCCCCAGCCTCTCCTGTAGCCGTGGACCATGTCTGTGGTCTGTGGTCAAGAGTCACATCCCCTGTGAAATCGCTGGCTGTTCACTGTGAAATCAGAGATGTTTGGAAGATGCTCTTTTGGAAGACAAGCCCCTGATTGTTATCTCGACTGCCCGGTGATTTAAAACCTCAAGTTTCACCATGATACAAAATATTTAACTCAATTACTGCTTTTTTTTAGTTTAGATTCTTTGTATGCAAATTTGAGTATTAAGAACCAGCAAAATTTGGCTTAAATCAACTGTGGAATAACCACAACATACCTGACCTAACACTCAGTAACAATCAGAGTACAGATGAAAGTACATGTAGGCGTTTATAGTACATTTTAAGTGCTTATTGGTAAACAATTTATATGTGTTAGCTAAAGAAATGTGTGACATCAGTGCCGTAGCCTACGTTACAAGATTGCACAGCACAAGTTTAAATGATTTTATCAAATATCAGGGGACCAATAAAAATACCAACATGTTGCTTATTAAAAACATTTCTCAGCACTGGCATTGTGAATGAATACACATGAAAAACTGCAGGAGTTATACGCAACACCCTGCTTTTATATTTAAGAAACGATCGCATATCAGGCCAGCCAAAAAACATCCGCCATATAAAGAGGTCTGAAAGGGAGCAAAATCTGACAGGCCAGTATCCTTTTCACCTGCACTTCCCTGATGCCAAGGAGCACTTGGGCAGGCTGGATCCTGCCATAAGCCAAAGATCTGGGGGGGCTACTAACCTGGAAACTGCCGAAACAGCTGCCCCCGGGGAGGCTGACGTAGCAGACGTAGGGTGGGTTGTTAGAGGGCACCATCTCATAGACCACCAGTGCGCCGTTCCGTAGGTCGGCCCCGCGCGACTGCTTCATCTGCCAGAACTCCTGCAGGGCCTCCACTACGTTCACTGGGGAATGCAGAGTGACAGCCGTGAGCCCGCCGGCTACCGCGGCAGACAGCCCAGCGTGGCAGCGGCCCTGTCGCCGGAGTCCGCTGGAGTCCGCCAGAGCCGCGACACGCTGGCCAGCCAAAAAGAAGCGCGGGGTCGGTCGCCATGACGATAGGCTGTATTCGTCAGCCAAGCACCACAGTCGCAAATTTAAAAATAAAGGGTCCCGATCAGATGGGGATGATCTGAAAACAGAACCCCAGTGGGCCCATAAGACTGACCTTGTGCCAAACCCGCTTTTCTTTCCATTTGACTGAAAATGGCAGAAAACTGGGCTCTGGTTGGTTTGTGAATGACTGAAGGACAAATGGGCATTGTTGTTATAAACAGCAGTGGTGGGCCAATAAGAGGCCCTCTTCCATCTGGAACACTGATGTGACTGTACAGTACTGATGAGCAGTGCGTTATAGGAAATCCAAAATGATAAGAGGGACATTACAGAAATAACCTTAAACAAAATGCTGAGAAACTGCTCACCACATGTGTGTCTGTTTGTGTGTTTAACCCCTAAGTATCGCCAAACATTCATAACCTGGCCACTGCATCCTCCACCAAAGAAGGAGCCAAACTGAGCCTGGCTTAGCTGCAGGTGCAAAGGTTCTCTCCCCAGGGAGTTACCACTGGCCTGCCCCGAGAGGAAAGCATTGAGGCATTCTTTCATGCAGGTTGTATTATTACAGGCAACATTTCGAGCAGTACTGGGTCAACCACAAAGAAACAGCAAAACTCGTTGGAGTCAAAAGATTACACAATTCTGCTGGCAGGGAGTGAGATGGGGACAGGGAAGGATATGAATAACCCAAAGAAATTCCTTCTTTCACCGTCAAAACTATTCAGTTTAAATTATATTTAAAGTACCCTGAGTATTGTCCCTTCATTTCAGAAGGGTTGAATGATTCCCAAGCTGTTTTCCTGAGCTGCGTTCAAACTGCACGAAAACTATGACGCTCTAGGACTGGACTGTGTAACATCTGAAATGAGATTGTTTACAAACCAAACGACCTTGATTCATATTATTAAGTGGAACTAGATGGTTCCAGATCCCTAACACATAACGGGTGTTTGAAGCCTTGCTTTTGATAAAGCAGTGCTGTGTGTCAATTACCTAACATCTGCTGAAGCCTTGTCATCAGTCTACCATATCCCTACTGTTCCCTCCGAGCAGCTATAATGAGCATGCGAGCACGGCAATACGTGATCACCAAACCACGCACTGCGGGTCATGTTGCAAAGATGTTTGTAAACTGTCTGCATGCAGAAGGGTGCTTGTTTGTTTCAAAAGATACACAGGCCAACCAAAAATGGGAAGCAGGCGTCTTCCTTGGGCCGGTGATGGTGTTCCATCAAAGATCGCATGGAGAAGGCGCTTTCCTGAGTCTCTCCCCACTTTTAGGGGGAATTTTGGTACTTGACGGGACACCAATAGCCACAGAAGCGTGCAGGGCAAAAACATTACATACTATACGCGATATACCATATTTGTGCTATGAATCTGCAAATATGGAAATATATAACAAATATACTACATATATTTAAATCTAACATGATATACTAGTATATAAGGAACAAATAGTATGTTGTAAGGTGCATATCTATTGTGCATTTTTTTCTGCAGCAAATAATGCATTTATCTCTTTAACTGTGGTTAATAATAATAGACAGAAGTGCAGGAAGAGTACGCTAGACATGTTGAAATAAGTTAATTTCAGTTTCTGGTAACTGCCGCGACTGAGGTGAGCTGCAAGTATGGATAAGACATATTTTCCGTCTTACCTCTGCCGTATCCTTGGGTGTGCTTGGCGAAGCTCCGCACCACCGCCTCCACCGCTTCCCGCAGCACGGTCGGGTTCCCCGGATTGCAGAGTCCGAGCCCCGCCATGCCCGCCGCTCCCAGCCCGACGCCGCTCCCCATCACACCGACCCCGAGGCTGTGCAGCTGCAGCGGCGGCGGCGGCGGCGGCGGCCCGGAGCAAGCCGACAGGCACACCGAGGGCGGCTGCGGGGGAGCGCTGGGGACGGTGACCCCAGGCCGGAGCGAGGAGCGCAGCGTCCCGGTCGAGCCAGCCCCAAATCCGATCCCCGGCTGAAGTCGCTGCGGGCGAATAGATTCCATTGTCTAAATGAAACACGGAGGGGGGGGAGGGAGGAAAAGGAAAGACGCTACAGCTACGGGGGCAGCGATCGGACGGGGAAGTTTCCACCTATGGAGCGTAAGGCTAGCGATACGACAGTGAGGAGTTACGGGATGCGGGCAATTAAAAATAACGGGATTGTCCTGACGGCGTTTTAAGAATGATGTCGATCCCGTAAGACTGCGGCGCGATTGGGCCGTCCGGCTGTCAATCTCAGCCGGGGGGGGGCGGGGCCACGCCCGCTTCGGAAGCCGAGATCTCCGCCGGTCTCTCCCGGGAGAGAGACGGGATCCAGAAGGAGTTTTACGGAATTCTTAATTCATAGTGCACTCATTAAAGGATAAAGAGATGCTACCTTGTCGATTGCATTCTATTTTTGTGTATTAGTAATATTTTCACTGTTTTAGCTTTCCACTTTCGTTACTTTTTTTATGCAAATTGCCCTTTCACATGAGTATCAGTTTTCATTGTTGAAATTTACAGGGATCGTTTTTCGCAAGGTTAAATAAAAAATCTGCACCTCAGCTACCTACACTGTTTTTGGACAGGCGTTTTGGAACCGTGGTATATGTGGCAACTTTGTTATGCAAGTATAAGTTGAAATTTGGAAATAAATAAATAAATGCAGACCTGTAGCATGCATGCAGAAGTAACCTACGTTTCTGAAAAAAAGTTTAAAGTTTAAGTTTCCAGAATTAGAGTATCCAAAAATGTAAATCTCAAGAATTTTATTATAAAATAATCTAGTTATTTGATACCGCTTTGCATGGCCAATCTTGCATTCAGCAATAAATGGCGGGACACATGCATATTTGCATTACAGACACATGCATGTTTGGTGTACTGGATGTTGCTGCTATTAAGCTATTTAACCCCGTGATCCTCCAGTAGAATCTGCGTAGAATCTCTACAGAAAGTGTTTAGGCATCTGGCGCTGGCAGGTCGGTGCCTGCTAATCCTTTGTTCGAAATATTAATGTAAATCATAACCGCTATCCAAAGCCCAGGGTTCATGCTTGTGGGCAGGACATGAATAGGAATGTGGTTCTTCATGGGGGGGGGGGGGTTACAATGACGTCACCCCGGACCCCCAATCACTAGATTTGCAGAGAGGAAGAGGGATCTCCCTAAAGTGTTCCGAGCCGGTGGTACGAGGTACGAAATGTATACGAAAATCCCTGAATGGTTTTATAAAAACAATTTTCCAGGGGTCTGGAACAAAAAATCGGGTGGCTGAAGCCCCCCTAAATATGCTCTAGGACCGCCCATGGTGAGACCCTCGGAGTGCTATATAGCAGACGGGCATACTGTGTCTGATTAAGGGGACACACTACTGACGCGCACCTCTCAGACATTCATACCTCTCCAGCAGCTGGCCTTAAGTAGCATCAATAAATTGGTCTGTGTTTATAAATCAGAGGTTAGCTGAAGTGTATGAAGAAGGCTGGTAATTAAACAAAGGATTTCAGGGCGATGGGGCCACGTACATTAATATTAAAAAAACTATCAATAATTGCAGAAGATATGTGTGGATTTGAAAGGAGGTAATTAACATCATTAGCTAAAGATCGGCATGGACTTTTATTCAGGATTTTATATCTTACATGTATTCCAAACTATCTTATATACAGACAGCGTTTTCTTTGACAAATTAAACAAATTAAATACAAACAACATTTTTGCCTAAAAGGAAGCAATTACTTTAATTTCTCCTCATCGTGCTTTACAGTCAGTGCATTTATGAGAAATTACAGCTGTGGTTGCTATGGAAATGTCCCCGAATGGGGTCTTATCGGGAAGCACCAGTCTTACTTTGACTGCTGATTCTAGCACATGTTACGCAGACACGAACTGACACAGCTGCAGCGAAGACGCTGTAAAGTAAGCTACCGGATGACAATAAAGTTTGCCATTATTTATTCATGTTTTGACGCTTCTTTGGCTTGCAGTGAATAGCATTTTCCGACATCGGAGATTTGCACATACTCAGATCGCTTTTTCGAGGTTTGCGCTGATACGTGTGAACTGCGCTTTTTAAATACACGAGTTTATACAGTCGAAAAACATGTAGTTGGATAAACTGATGTATCCCAATTGCCAATACTGTGTGACTCTTTGCTGTATTAGCAATTATAGAAGATGGATGGATGGATGGTCAATCTCACCGGTGCTTTATTACCAAAGTGGAATCCTCTTTTCTCAGGGCCGGGACCTTGATGCCTGAGCCCACAACCTGTTGTAATCCTTTCCAACACCTGATATCAGTGCAGTTTTCCACTGTGCGAAATTTGAAATCGCTGTTAAACCCGTGTCCACACCCAAATAGTCACTGTTCCTTCCTAGAATCCGTGTTATGTGGTTCCGGTCCAAAGTAAGTCTTACAGGGAAGTTTAGTCACTTTGTGCTCTTCCTGTCAAATCCGAGAAATCGCATTGCAGTGGCACTGAATGGACACTAGGCGGCAAGCCAAGCTTCTTAATGGACAGCTCCACTGGGAAGTTTACGCGCACGTCGCCGTGCAGTATAAGAAGATGTTTGAATTAACTGTGTGACCTTTACAATTCAGAGATTGTAACACACTTTACAGCTTTATCCCCGCGTATAGCTTCTTCTCTGTAGCAATTAGCTGCAACCAATTTAAAGTATATCAGTGGGACACAAGATCTAAGCTGATTGTAAGTTAGCTTCACTGTCGATATCTTTAGAAAAATAAAAACAAACTTTTTCTTCCAATTCACTACACCATAGCAAGGCACAAGGTTCAGAACACATGAGGAATGCAGAAACCATTGCTACGGAACACTTTATATTTACTGACTTAGCAGATCCAAAGCGCTAATCCAAAGTGGCGTGCCCCAGAGAAAGCAGCCCCCAAACAATCGGGGTTAAAGGCCTTGCCAGGTCCGTAACAAGAAATAAAAGTATATGGGGTCTTGCAACATTTAATATATTGGGGAGGGTTCAGAACATTTTTTATTTAAATTCCTGGCTATGTGTTTGTCCAGCAATAAAAAATGTTTTGGGGGTTCAAACCCATTTTTTTTACTATGTGGCTGCTTGCCTAATGCTAAAATCTCTCTCCCAGTGATGGAACTGGCAGCCATCCAGTCACGGGCACAGAGTCCCGACCCACAGAGTGACACACTGCCCTGTAACAATCATAACTGCCCAGTGCCCATAAAAATGGAAACAAGCATGGAAAGAAGGATGCAAGGATGCACTGAGTCTTTCTCTCTTATCCCTCGTTCCAGCTGCTATAGCAATGCACTCTCACCCTGTTACCATGGCGGGTGGG